>CM076851.1:89206548-89806548 GCA_039519185.1 Astragalus membranaceus
GAAATCACACGAAATGGTATGAATTGGTACAAACTGGGACGAAATCGTATGAAGTGGTACGAACTTGTACGATTTTGTACAATATGGGCCAAATCGTACGATTTGGTCCGACCTGGTACGAAATCATACGAAATGGTATGAAATGGTACAAACAGGTACGAAATTGTACGAATAGGTACGAAATCGTACGAAATGGTATGAATAGTACGAACTCGAAAAAATGGTTAGAAATCGTACTAGTTTATACAATATGGGCCAAATCGTACGATTTGGTCCGACCTAGTACGAAATCACACGAGATGGTATGAAATGATACAAACAAGTACGAAATCGTATGAACTGGTACGAACCCATACTAGTTTGTACAATATGGGCCAAATCGTACGATTTGGTCCGAACTGGTATGAAATCACACGAAATGGTATGAAATGGTACAAATAGGAATGAAATCGTACGATTTGGTCCGAACTGGTACGAAAAGAAACAAAATGGTATGAACTCGTACGAGTTTGTACAATATGGGCCAAATAGTACGATTTGGCCCGAACTGGTACGAAATCACACAAAATGGTATGAAATGGTTTAAACTGGGACGAAATCGTACGAACTGGTACGAACTTGTACGAGTTTGTACAATAGGGGCCAAATCGTACGATTTGGTCCGAACTGGTACGAAATCATACGAAATGGTATGAAATGGTACAAACAGGTACGAAATTTTACAAACTGGTAAGAACTCGAAAAAAATGGTACGAACTCGTACAAGTTGGTACAATATGGGTCAAATTGTATGATTTGGTCGAAACTAGTACGAACAGGTACGAAATCGTACGAAATGGTATGAATAGTTCGAACTCGAAAAAATGGTTCGAAATCGTACTAGTTTATACAATATGGACCAAACCGTACGATTTGGTCCGACCTGGTACGAAATCACACGAGATGGTATGAAATGATACAAACAGGTACGAAATCGTACGAACTAGTACGAACCCATACAAGTTTGTACAATATGGGCCAAATCGTATGATTTGGTCCGAACTGGTACGAAATCACACGAAATGGTATGAAATGGTACAAATAGGTACGAAATTGTACGAACTGGTACGAACTCATAAAAAATGGTACGAACTCGTACGAGTTGGTACAATATGGGTCAAATTGTATGATTTGGTCGAAACTAGTACGAACAGGTACGAAATCGTACGAAATGGTATGAATAGTACGAACTCGAAAAAATGGTTCGAAATCGAACTAGTTTATACAATATGGGGCAAATCGTACGATCTGGTCCGACCTGGTACGAAATCACACGAAATGGTATGAAATGGTACAAACAGGTACTAACTTGTCCGAGTATGTACAATATGCGCCAAATTGTACACTTTGGTCCGAACTGGTACGAAATCACACGAAATGGTATGAACAGGTACGAAATCGTACGAAATGGTATGAACTAGTATGAACTCGAAAAAATGGTACGAACTCGTACGAGTATCTACAATATGGGCCAAATCGTACGATTTGGTCTGAACTGGTACGAAATCCCACGAATGGTATTAATAGGTACGAAATCGTACGAAATGGTATGAACTAGTAAGAACTCGAAAAAATGGCACGAAAACGT
The DNA here is from genome assembly GCA_039519185.1 of Astragalus membranaceus. Taxonomy (NCBI): domain Eukaryota; kingdom Viridiplantae; phylum Streptophyta; class Magnoliopsida; order Fabales; family Fabaceae; genus Astragalus; species Astragalus membranaceus. The sequence goes on from CM076851.1 coordinate 89,208,176, forward strand.
ACCAGTTTATACAATATGGGCCAAATCGTACGATATGGTCTGAACTGGTACGAAAAGAAACAAAATGGTATGAACTCGTACGAGTTTGTACAATATGGGCCAAATAGTACGATTTGGCCCGAACTGGTACGAAATCACACGAAATGGTATGAATTGGTACAAACTGGGACGAAATCGTATGAAGTGGTACGAACTTGTACGATTTTGTACAATATGGGCCAAATCGTACGATTTGGTCTGACCTGGTACGAAATCATACGAAATGGTATGAAATGGTACAAACAGGTACGAAATTGTACGAACAGGTACGAAATCGTACGAAATGGTATGAATAGTACGAACTCGAAAAAATGGTTCGAAATCGTACTAGTTTATACAATATGGGCCAAATCGTACGATTTGGTCCGACCTAGTACGAAATCACACGAGATGGTATGAAATGACACAAACAAGTACGAAATCGTATGAACTGGTACGAACCCATACTAGTTTGTACAATATGGGCCAAATCGTACGATTTGGTCCGAACTGGTATGAAATCACACGAAATGGTATGAAATGGAACAAACAGGTACGAACTCGTCCGAGTATGGACAATATGGGCCAAATTGTACACTTGGGTCCGAACTGGTACGAAATCACACGAAATGGTATGAAATGGTACAAATAGGTATGAAATCGTACGATTTGGTCCGAACTAGTACGAAATCCCACGAAATTGTATTAACAGGTACGAAATCGTACGAAATGGTATGAACTAGTCAGAACTCGAAAAAATGGTACGAAATCGTACTAGTTTACACAATATGGGCCAAATCGTACGATATGGTCCGAACTGGTACGAAATCATACGAAATGGTATGAAATAAAACAAATAGGTACGAAATCGTAGGAACTGGTACGAACTCGAAAAAATGGTACGAACTCCTACCCATTTATATAATTTGGGCCAAATCATACGATTTGGTCCGAACTGGTACGAAATCACACGAAATGGTATGAAATGGAAAAAACAGGTACGAACTCGTCCGAGTATGTACAATATGGGCCAAATTGTACACTTTGGTCCGAACTGGTACGAAATCACACGAAATGGTATGAACAGGTACGAAATCGTACGCAATGGTATGAACTAGTATGAACTCGAGAAAAAGGTACGAACTCGTACGAGTTTGTACAATATGGGCCAAATCGTACGATTTGGTCTGAACTGGTACGAAATAACCCGAAATGGTATTAACAGGTACGAAATCGTACGAAATGGTATGAACAAGTACGAACTCGAAAAAAGGGTACGAAATCGTACCGGTTTATACAATATGGGCCAAATCGTACGATTTGGTACGAACTGGTACGAAATCATACGAAATGGTATGAAATGGTACAAACAGGTACGAAATCGTACGAACTCGAAAAAATGGTACGAATTCGTACCAGTTTATACAATATGGGCCAAATCGTACGATTTGGTCCGAACTGGTACGAAATCATACGAAATGGTATGAAATGGTACAAACAGGTACGAAATCGTACGAACTACTCCGAACTCGAAAAAATGGTACGAAATCGTACCAGTTAATACAATAAGGGCCAAATCGCACGATTTGGTCCGAACTGATACGAAATCATACGAACTGGTATGAAATGGTACAAACAGGTACGAAATTGTACGAACTGGTACGAACCCGTACAAGTTTGTACAATATGGGCCAAATCGTACGATATGGTCCGAACTGGTACGAAATCACACGAAATGGTATGAAATGGAACAAACAGGTACGAAATCGTACGAAATGGTACGAACTCGAAAAAATGGTACGAACTCGTACCAGTTTATACAATATGGGCCAAATCGTACGATTTGGTACGAACTGGTTCGAAATCACACGAAATGGTGTGAAATGGAACAAACAGGTACGAAATCGTCCGAGTATGTACAATATGGGCCAAATTGTACACTTTGGTACGAACTGGTACGAAATCACACGAAATGGTATGAACTAGTATGAACTCGAAAAAATGGTACGAACTCATACGAGTATGTACAATATGGGCCAAATCGTACGATTTGGTCCGAACTGGTACGAAATCGCACGAAATGGTATTGACAGGTACGAAATCGTACGAAATGGTATGAACTAGTACGAACTCGGAAAAAGGGTACGAAATCGTACCGGTTCATACAATATGGGCCAAATCGTACGAACTAGTATGAACTCGTACAAGTTTGTACAATATGGGTCAAATCGTACGATTTGGTCCGAACTGGTACGAAATCGCACGAAATGGTATCGACAGGTACGAAATCGTACGAAATGGTATGAACTAGTACGAACTCGATAAAATGGTACGAAATCGTACCAGATTATACAATATGGGCCAAATCGTACGAACTAGTATGAACTCGTACAAGTTTGTACAATATGGGCCAAATTGTACGATTTGGCCCGAACTGGTACGAAATCGCACGAAATGGTATGAAATGGAACAAATAGGTACGAAATTGTACGAGCTGGTACGAACTCATAAAAAATGGTACGAACTCGTACGAGTTGGTACAATATGGGTCAAATTGTATGATTTGGTCGAAACTAGTACGAACAGGTTCGAAATCGTACGAAATGGTATGAATAGTAGGAACTCGAAAAAATGGTTCGAAATCGAACTAGTTTATACAATATGGGCCAAATCGTACGATCTGGTCCGGCCTGGTACGAAATCACACGAAATGGTATGAAATGGTACAAACAGGTACGAACTCGTCCGAGTATGTACAATATGCGCCAAATTGTACACTATGGTCCGAACTGGTACGAAATCACTCGAAATGGTATGAACAGGTACGAAATCGTACGAAATGGTATGAACTAGTATGAACTCGAAAAAATGGTACGAACTCGTACGAGTATTTACAATATGGGCCAAATCGTACGATTTGGTCTGAACTGGTACGAAATCCCACGAATGGTATTAATAGGTACGAAATCGTACGAAATGGTATGAACTAGTAAGAACTCGAAAAAATGGCACGAAAACGTACCAATTTATACAATATGGGCCAAATCGTACGATATGGTCCGAACTGGTACGAAAAGAAACAAAATGGTATGAACTCGTACGAGTTTGTATAATATGGGCCTTATAGAACTGGTACGATATATGTTGTGATTGCTGGAAGTGTGCAAGGCGCTGGGCGCCCATGGGCGCTGTGCGCCGTGTTGCGTGTGTCGTGTTGTGCTGGGCGCTGGGTGCCAGTGTGTGCGCTGTGTGTGTGTGCGTTGCGTGTTGCCAGGCGCTCGGCGCCAGGCGCCAGGCGCCAAGGGCGCCAGGCGCCAGGCGCCAAGGGCGCCAGTGTGCGTGTGTGTTGTGTTGCTGGGCGCCAGGTGCCAGGCGCTGGGCGCCAAGGGCGCCATTTTTCAGGATGTTCCCAAATTTTTATGAAAACTGTTTTCACTATATCTTTTGACTCGGACCTCCGTTTTAAGTGTTTCAAAAAGCGTTGTGAAGCCTTTTCAGTTGTCTATCTGTGTGTTCAATTTTTAAAAATAAAAACTTATTATTTCTGAAGGTTGCTGGGCGCCCCAAGTGGCTGTTCCCGGTGGTCGTTGCTGTGACATTGAAAAATCGTTTTGGTGTCTTTAAAAATCCCCTTTTGCGTATAATCAGTGGTATCAGAGCAATGGTTGGTCCGTCCGGCCAAGTCATAGAGTCGTTGTGTCGGATAACGACCAACTGTTGTCCTTTAGTCTTAGCATTTGGTAGTGTTGTATTGATGTTCCTGCAGGTACAAGTAAACGGAAGCTGCTGATGGTAAGTGTGACATCCCTTGTGATGTAACTAAAAATTTGAAACTCTGATTTTTACGCTAATAAATTAATGGGTAGAAAAGGGGTGTTACAAGTACGATTTGGCCCGAACTGATACGAAATCACACGAAATGGTATGAAATGGTACAAAGTGGGACGAAATCGTACGAACTGGTACGAACTTGTACGAGTTTGTACAATATGGCCCAAATCGTACGATTTGGTCCGAACTGGTACGAAATCATACGAAATGGTATGAAATGGTACAAACTGGTACGAAATCATACGAAATGGTATGAAATGGTACAAACAGGTACGAAATTGTACGAACTGGTACGAACTCGTAAAAATGGTACGAACTCGTACGAGTTGGTACAATATGGGCCAAATTGTATGATTTGGTCGAAACTAGTACGAACAGGTACAAAATCGTACGATTTGGTCCGAACTGGTACGGAATCATTCGAAATGGTATGAAATGGTACAAACAGGTACGAAATTGTACGAACTGGTACGAATTCGTAAAAAATGGTACGAACTCGTACGAGTTGGTACAATATGGACCAAATTGTATGATTTGGTTGAAACTAGTACGAACTGGTACGAAATCACACGAAATGGTATGAAATGGTACAAACAGGTATGAAATCGTACGATTTGGTCCGAACTGTGACGAAATCCCACGAAATGGTATTAACAGGTACGAAATCGTACGAAATGGTATGAACTAGTACGAACTCGAAAAAATGGTACGAAATCGTACCACAATATGGGCCAAATCGTACGATTTGGCCCGAACTGGTACGAAAACAAACAAAATGGTTTGAAATGGAACAAACAGGTACAAAATCGTACGAACTAGTATGAACATGTACAAGTTTGTACAATATGGGCCAAATTGTACGATTTGGCCCGAACTTGTACGAAATCACACGAAATGGTATGAAATGGTACAAATAGGTACGAAATTGTACGAACTGGTACGAACTCGTAAAAAATGGTACGAACTCGTACGAGTTGGTACAATATGGGTCAAATTGTATGATTTGGTCGAAACTAGTACGAACAAGTACGAAATCGTACGAAATGGTATGAATAGTACGAACTCGAAAAAATGGTTCGAAATCGAACTAGTTTATACAATATGGGCCAAATCGTACGATCTAGTCCGACTTGGTACGAAATCACACGAAATGGTATGAAATGGTACAAACAGGTACGAACTCGTCCGAGTATGTACAATATGCGCCAAATTGTACACTTTGGTCCGAACTGGTACGAAATCCCACGAAATGGTATGAACAGGTACGAAATCGTACCAAATGGTATGAACTAGTATGAACTCGAAAAAATGGTACGAACTCGTACGAGTATGTACAATATGGGCCAAATCGTACGATTTGGTCTGAACTGGTACGAAATCCCACGAATGGAATTAATAGGTACGAAATCGTACGAAATGGTATGAACCTGTAAGAACTCGAAAAAATGGCACGAAAACGTACCAGTTTATACAATATGGGCCAAATCGTATGATATGGTCCGAACTGTTACGAAAAGAAACAAAATGGTATGAACTCGTACGAGTTTGTACAATATGGGCCAAATAGTACGATTTGGCCCGAACTGGTACGAAATCACACGAAATGTATGAAATGGTACAAACTGGGACGAAATCGTACGAACTGGTACGAACTTGTACGATTTTTTCCAATATGGGCCAAATCGTACGATTTGGTCCGAACTGGTGCGAAATCATACGAAATGGTATGAAATGGTACAAACAGGTACGAAATTGTACGAACTGGTACGAACTCCTAAAAAATGGTACGAACTCGTACGAGTTGGTACAATATGGGCCAAATTGTATGATTTGGTCGAAACTAGTACAAACAGGTACGAAATCGTACGAAATGGTATGAATAGTACGAACTCGAAAAAATGGTTTGAAATCGTACTAGTTTATACAATATGGGCCAAATCGTACGATTTGGTCCGACCTGGTACGAAATCACACGAGATGGTATGAAATGATACAAACAGGTACGAAATCGTACGAACTGGTACGAACCCATATAAGTTTATACAATATGGGCCATATCGTACGATTTGTTCTGAACTGGTATGAAATCTCACGAAATGGTATGAAATGGAACAAACTGGTACGAACTCGTCCGAGTATGGACAATATGGGCCAAATTGTACACTTGGGTCCGAACTGGTACGAAATCACACGAAATGGTATGAAATGGTACAAATAGGTATGAAATCGTACGATTTGGTCCGAACTAGTACGAAATCCCACGAAATTGTATTAACAGGTACGAAAGAGTACGAAATGGTATGAACTAGTCAGAACTCGAAAAAATGGTACGAAATCGTACTAGTTTACCCAATATGGGCCAAATCGTACGATTTGGTCCGAACTGGTACGAAATCATACAAAATGGTATGAAATAAAACAAACAGGTACGAAATCGAAGGAACTGGTACGAACTCGAAAAATGGTACGAACTCGTACCAGTTTATATAATATGGGGCAAATCGTGTGATTTGGTCCGAACTGGTACGAAATCACACGAAATGGTATGAAATGGAACAAACAGGTACGAACTCGTTCGAGTATGTACAATATGGGCCAAATTGTACACTTTGGTCCGAACTGGTACGAAATCACACGAAATGGTATGAACGGGTAAGAAATCGTACGAAATGGTATGAACTAGTATGAACTCGAAAAAAACGGTACGAACTCGTATGAGTATGTACAATATCGGCCAAATCGTTCGATATGGTCCAAACTGCTACGAAATCCCACGAAATAGTATTAACAGGTACGAAATCGTACGAAATGGTATGAACTAATACGAACTCGAAAAAATGGTACGAAATCGTACTAGTTTATACAATATGGGCCAAATCGTACGATATGGTCCGAACTGGTACGAAATCATACGAAATGGTATGAAATAAAACAAATAGGTACGAAATCGTAGGAACTGGTACGAACTCGAAAAAAATGGTACGAACTCCTACCCCATTTATATAATTTGGGCCAAATCATACGATTTGGTCCGAACTGGTACGAAATCACACGAAATGGTATGAAATGGAACAAACAGGTACGAACTCGTCCGAGTCTGTACAATATGGGCCAAATTGTACACTTTGGTCCGAACTGGTACGAAATCACACGAAATGGTATGAACAGGTACGAAATTGTACGCAATGGTATGAACTTGTATGAACTCGAGAAAATGGTACGAACTCGTACGAGTATGTACAACATGGGCCAAATCGTACGATTTGGTCTGAACTGGTACGAAATAACACGAAATGGTATTGACAGGTACGAAATCGTACGAAATGGTATGAACTAGTACGAACTCGGAAAAAGGGTACGAAATCGTACCGGTTCATACAATATGGGCCAAATCGTACGATTTGGTACGAACTGGTACAAAATCATACGAAATGGTATGAGATGGTACAAACAGGTACGAAAACGTACGAACTGGTACGAACTCGAAAAAATGGTACGAACTCGTACCAGTTTATACAATATGGGCCAAATCGTACGATTTGGTCCGAACTGGTACGAAATCATACGAAATGGTATGAAATGGTACAAACAGGTACGAAATCGTACGAACTGCTACGAACTCGTAAAAAATGGTACGAACTCGTACGAGTTGGTACAATATGGGCCAAATTGTATGATTTGGTCGAAACTAGTACGAACAGGTACGAAATAGTATGAATAGTATGAACTCGAAAAAATGGTTCGAAATCGTACTAGTTTATACAATATGGGCCAAATCGTACGATTTGGTCCGACCTGGTACGAAATCACACGAGATGGTATGAAATGATACAAACAGGTACGAAATCGTACGAACTGGTACGGACCCATACAAGTTTGTACAATATGGGCCAAATCGTACGATTTGGTCCGAACTGGTATGAAATCACACGAAATGGTATGAAATGGAACAAACAGGTACGAACTCGTCCGAGTATGGAAAATATGGACCAAATTGTACACTTGGGTCCGAACTGGTACGAAATCACACGAAATGGTATGAAATGGTACAAACAGGTATGAAATCGTACGATTTGGTCCGAACTGTGAGGTAATCCCACGAAATGGTATTAACAGGTACGAAATCGTACGAAATGGTATGAACTAGTACGAACTCGAAAAAATGGTACGAAATCGTACTAGTTTATACAATATGGGCCAAATCGTACGATTTGGTCCGAACTGGTACAAAATGGTATGAAATAAAACAAACAGGTACGAAATCGTACGAACTGGTACGAACTCGAAAAAATGGTACGAACTCGTACCGGTTTATATAACATGGGCCAAATCGTACGATTTGGTCTGAACTGGTACGAAATCACACGAAATGGTATGAAATGGAACAAACAGGTACGAACTCGTCCGAGTATGTACAATATGGGCCAAATTGTACACTTTGGTAAGAACTGGTACGAAATCACACGAAATGGTGTGAACAGGTACGAAATCGTACGAAATTGTATGAACTAGTATGAACTCGAAAAAATGGTGCGAACTCGTACGAGTATGTACAATATGGGCCAAATCGTACGATTTGGTCCGAACTGGTACGAAATTGTACGAAATGGTATTAACAGGTACGAAATGGTATGAACTAGTACGAACTCGGAAAAATGGTACGAAATCGTACCAGATTATACAATATGGGCCAAATCGTACGATTTGGCCCGAACTGGTACGAAAACAAACAAAATGGTTTGAAATGGAACAAACAGGTACAAAATCGTACGAACTAGTATGAACTCATACAAGTTTGTACAATATGGGCCAAATTGTACGATTTGGCCCGAACTTGTACGAAATCACACGAAATGGTATGAAATGGTATGAAATGGTACAATTAGGTACGAAATTGTACGAACTGGTACGAACTCGTAAAAAATGGTACGAACTCGTACGAGTTCGTACAATATGTGTCAAATTTTATGATTTGGTCGAAACTAGTACGAACAGGTACGAAATCGTACGAAATGGTATGAATAGTACGAACTCGAAAAAATGGTTCGAAATCGAACTAGTTTATACAATATGGGCCAAATCGTACGATCTAGTCCGACCTGGTATGAAATCACACGAAATGGTATGAAATGGTACAAACAGGTACGAACTCGTCCGAGTTTGTAAATATGCGCCAAATTGTACACTTTGGTCCGAACTGGTACGAAATCCCACGAAATGGTATGAACAGGTACGAAATCGTACCAAATGGTATGAACTAGTATGAACTCGAAAAAATGGTACGAACTCGTACGAGTATGTACAATATGGGCCAAATCGTACGATTTGGTCTAAACTGGTACGAAATCCCACGAATGGTATTAATAGGGACGAAATCGTACGAAATGGTATGAACCTGTAAGAACTCGAAAAAATGACACGAAAACGTACCAGTTTATACAATATGGGCCAAATCGTACGATATGGTCCGAACTGGTACGAAAAGAAACAAAATGGTATGAACTCGTACGAGTTTGTACAATATGGGCCAAATAGTACGATTTGGCCCGAACTGGTACAAAATCACCCGAAATGGTATGAAATGGTACAAACTGGGACGAAATCGTACGAACTGGTACGAACTTGTACGATTTTGTACAATATGGGCCAAATCGTACGATTTGGTCCGAACTGGTACGAAATCATACGAAATGGTATGAAATGGTACAAACAGGTACGAAATTGTACGAACTGGTACGAACTCCTAACAAAATTGTACGAACTCATACCAAATTGTATGATTTGATCGAAACTAGTACGAACAGGTACGAAATCGTACGAAATGGTATGAATAGTACAAACTCGAAAAAAAATGGTTCGAAATCGTACTAGTTTATACAATATGGGCCAAATCGTACGATTTGGTCCGACCTGGTACGAAATCACACGAGATGGTATGAAATGATACAAACAGGTACGAAATCGTACGAACTGGTACGAACCCATACAAGTACGAAATCCCACGAAATGGTATTAACAGGTACGAAATCGTACGAAATGGTATGTGTAACACCCATTTCTACCCGGTAATTTATTAGCGTAAAATCAGAGTTTTTTTTTTCAATAAAACGGATGTCACATTTCTCAAAACAACTCGAATACATAGCACTTTTAAAACATCAACATCAAAATTTATTCAATCACGCGGCGGAAAATTCAACAAGTTTAATCATCAATAATTGTTGCAACTGTGCAAGGTTCATAACGTCAAAAATCCAACAAAAGGAAAACATGAATAAAAATAGTCAAACGTTCATCACCCAGAGTGCTACGTATCAGAGCGACGACGCCGTGCTAATGAAGAACTATAGTCTTCATTTGAGATCACCTGCACGTTACCAACATAGGGGTAACATTCAAACAGAAGGGGTGAGATATCAAACAGTATAAAGAATCGTATGAAAGACCGTATATGCAGGTCAGAATGTCAGATAATCACAACAGACAGTTATCGTCACAACAGTCAGCAGGTCAACAACAGCATGGACATAACAGCCATTATCATCAGAATAGTCAACACCAGCACGACAAGCATATATTATCACAACAGTCAATATTCAGTAAACAACATGTCACAGCAGTCAGTGACTTCAATCATGCGGTATGAATGCAGGATGCTCATCAGAGGGCCGTCTACCCTATAATGCATGATGGTACCGAAATCCAGCCCGTAAATAGAGGTTTCCAACAAATCCATGCCAAAAGAGGCAATCCAACAAGGTGGAGACAAGCTCCAGGGCCATCTTCCCTATATGCACATGGTATGCATGCGACACAATGATGCAACATAGACAATCAACAACAAAGAGCATATCTTAGCACAACAACGACATAAGACTCGACACTGGCCATAGACCTTCAACACAAAAATTCATCAACAGTTTGGGCCATTCGGCGATACCCTCAACAAAACAACTCGGGCCATTCGGCGGTACCCTCAACAAAACAACAGCTTAATAATTCAACAACATTCAGGCCAACGACTCAGCCACAACAATAGGCGCTAAGGCACCAACAACAAGCAACAACTATAGGCGCTAAGGCGCCAACACGCAACAACAACAAACATAGGCGCTATTGCGCCGACATGCAACATCGACAATTCAACAATGGCCACCGGCCTACAACAACAATTCCGTGCCTAAAGAGGCAATTCAACACTAGGCGCCAAGGGACAACATGGACATAGGCGCTAAAGGCGCCACAAACTCGTAACCAACATGGGCGCTAAGGGCGCCAACAACCTCCACAAAAATAGGAACAACCAACAACCACCCCAAAAAATAGGAATAGCCCACAAAAATAGGAACAACACATAAAATAGGAACGACGCATAAAAATAGGAACAGCAACAATGATTTTCAGAAACAGCAACAATAATGTTCAAAAACAGCAACAATAATCTTCAGAAACAGCAACAATAATTGTTTTAGAAACAGCAACAATAATCTTTCAGAAACAGCAACAATAATTTTCCGAAACAGCAACAATAATTTTCAGAAACAGCAACAATAATATTTCAGAAACAGCAACAATAATTTTCAGAAACAGCAACAATAATTTTCAGAAACAGCAACAATAATCTTCAGAAACAGTAACAATAATTTTCAGAAAACAGCAACAATAATTTTCAGAAAACAGCAACAATAATTTTCAAAAAAAACAACAACCATGATTTTCAGAAACAGCAACAATAATTTTCAAAAACAGCAACCATAATTTTCAGAAACAGCAACAATAATTTTCAGGAACAGCAACCATAGTTTGCAGAAACAGCAACAATAATTTTCAGAAAACAGCAACCATAATTTTCCGAAACAGCAACAATAATTTTCAGGAACAGCAACCATAATTTGCAGAAACAGCAACAATAATTTTCAGAAAACAGCAACCATAATTTTCAGAAACAGCAACAATAATTTTCAGAAAACAGCAACATAAAAATAGAAAGATAGGGTGTAACACCCCTTTTCTACCCGGAAAATTTTTGACAAAAATCAGAGTTTTCAAAAACATTTTTCAATACACCCACAAGGGATGCTACACTTACACCGTTAAAACACCACACGTCAATAAATAAAATTCACCATTTAATAGTACGACATATAATAGTAACTCCATCACCATGCAGCGGAATAAAATATAGGATTAACAGTAGTCTTAACATCACCATAAAACTTCCAAAATTAAAATAATAGAGACACTAATAAGGCCTAGCGTTCATCCCCCCGACTCTACTAGCGAAGGTAGACATGCCTTCACTCGCAATCACCTGCACGTTACCAACATAAGGGTAACATTCGAACAGAAGGGTGAGATATCTAACATTATAATAGCATATATGATAGGCAATATGCTAGAGTTACGACTGCTATATCTACCACTTCACAACAACACCAAATTACAATCACCAAGAATCATCACTAATATCATGAGTAAATGAATGAGATGCAACCCACACCAACGGGTATATGCATGTGGTACCAATCATCACCAATAAAATAGCCAATAAGGGCAACATCACCTATATGAGAATCACCATCATCACCTATAGCTCCAACGGCCGAAGCCATCATCACCAAATTAATGCATATGCAATATATGCGACACCATGAACAATGCACAGAAGGCAATTAACAACAACAGTCATTTAATTGACACATCATCACCAATATCAATAAGTGGTCCTAGACCCATCACCTATCACCTTAGCCAACAAAATTGGCACATCACCTGTTATATCATCACCAATAACACCAATCATCACCAATAACACCAATCATCACCAATAAGGACAGTCTAACAAATTGACCAACAATCACCGACCCCAAAGACACCAATAAATTTCCCACATCAATGGCAACGACAATTTTTACAACACCGGGGACAACGACAATTTGCGACACCAGGAACAATACCAATTTACAACAAACAGTGGCATTTGTTTACAGCAAACAACAGCGATAGCCTTTAGAAACAGCAACTCAAAAATGGAAACACCAACCATGATTTTCCAAGAAAACAGCAACATAAAAACGGAGACAGCAACAGTGAGTTTTCAGAAAAACAGCAACCTCAGAATGGAGACAGCAACAGTGAATTTTCAGAAAAACAGCAGCATCAAAATGGTGACAGCAACAGTGATTTTCCATAAAAACAGCAACATGAAAATGGTGACAGCAACAGTGATTTTCCATAAAAACAGCAACACGTAAATGGTGACAGCAACAACAATTTTTAGGAAAAACAGCAACATTTGTTCACTGTGACAGCAACATCAATTTTTAGAAAAACAGCAACACTTGTTCACTGTGACAGCAACATTATTTTAGAAAAACAGCAACATCAACAAGACAGAAACTGGCGCCCAGCAACAGGGCGCCAAGTGAGACAACAGCACAACAAGAACTGGTGCCCAGCAGCAAGGCGCCTAGCAGGCAGCAACAACAAGAGAAACTGGCGCCCAGCAACAGGGCGCCAAGAGCATCAGCAACAGAACAGAAACTGTAACATCCCCTAATTAGCTAATTAGATTTAATTAAATTAGCACGAGGTTAAGTTGATTAGTGAGCATAATTATTTTAGTTATGAAATGGTATCATGGATCAAATAAATAAATGATTTATTGGTTATGCATAATTGGTACATTATGTTAAGTAAGTGAATTATAGAATAATTGTTGAGTTATAAGTAGCTTAAATGAGAATGAAGGAGGGAGGGGCGATTTAGTCATTTCCCATCATTAAAAAAACCCCAGCTGAACTTATGCCAAAACACACACAGCCACACTTCATTTCCCTCATTTCTGAAAAACCAGCAAAGAAGTAAGAGGAGAGAAAGTCGAGCAAGGGAGAGGAAGAAGGAGAGGAGAGAAGTTTCTGGATTCAGCTTGCATGTAAGTCATATTCACACCATTCTCCTCCATTTTTCGTTCTCTTCACATTAGTACCACTTATGACTATTCATTCACCTCCTTTCCCATTTCACCATTGCTGAAACATCAAAGCTCCAAGTGAGAAAATGGAGTTTTGAGAAGATTCGAAGCTTGCATGTCAAAGTCCAGGCTAGCTTGAAGTAAAACAGAACCTACCTTGTGTATTTGAGTAGATTAGAGAGGGTTTCAGAGGCTGTTTCGTTGAGGGTGAGTTCGAGTTTGAAGTTGGGAGCCTATCGGGGATCGTTTGTGGGATTTCGGTCTTTCGGGAGCCTTGCTTTCGAGTTGAGCTGTGGTTGTCATCACGATAAGGTGAGTTCTATAACTCGCTTAGGGAATGTGTTGGTGTTTCTGAGTCTTTACCTTTCGAAAACTCTTGTCACGCAATTCTGGTAACGAAAGGAAACTATTCGAAAATCGTTTTCTCAAAAGGATTGTGACTTAAATCATAAATTGTTTGATTGATTGATTGGGATTGCTATAATATATTGTTTCAATGTGTGTTTGAGTTTAGGTCTCGATCGGAATAGATTTTGGAATCGGAACGGAATGGTATAACTCATGAAAAACCTGTTTTCTGGAAACTGGTGGAGACGCACGGATCGTGTGCCTATGAGCACGGGTCGTGCGCCCCCATCTGATGCGACAAGAACTGGATTTTTAAACACGCACGGATCGTGTGCCTAGTCGCACGGGTCGTGCGTATGTTTCTGGAACTTTCTACAATTTTATTGGATAACGCCCGGATCGTGCGCTTAGTCGCACGGGTCGTGCGTACCTTTCTGGAAATCTTCTACAAATTGTACAACAACACACGGGTTGTGCGCATACACGCACGGGTCGTGAGAGACTTTCTGACCTTCAAATTCAAAGTACCTTTTTATCCATTCCAAATGATTCCAATCCTCTTCTAATCCATTCCCCAAGGTTCCCCAACAATGTAAATATACCGATGTCTTGAGATTGAACATGTTTAATAGGACATATGTGTATTATGAATAAAATGGAAGACCGCACTTAGAGAACGCGAGAGAACATATGTCAATAATTATACACGGTACTTGACTGATATGATACATGATACTTGACTGAAACGACTAACAGCCCATTGCGGGTACACAGATTTATAATGTATAATAAATACAAAAGGAAAAAGGGTGACGACCCTTAGAGGTTAGCATACTAGGGGAGGGGAAGTCATGAGCCCCAAAACCTAGACTCAAGAATGTTTCCCCCACTAGAAATAGCGGGATGGGTTCACCAAAGTCAAGAAGTGCCTATAAAATAGGTAGACTGAGGTGTTATGCTAAAAACATGGAACAAAAGATTGTATGCTTCATGTGTCGCTTAGGAGGGCCATGAGCATAAAGGTTACAGGAACTTAATATATTTCCACGTGGTTGCTTTTTAGGACCACGAGTTCAAAGCAAGGCATAATGAACCGCTAGAGTTAGTAAGGGGTCTCGATAGGACTCACTGAGATAATGTTTATCTCACCCTTCATATGTGTGGTTTTTACAGAGAAACAAGGGAAAGCAAAGGCAACAAAGCACGGTTAGCTGGTGCGACTCTTGGAGTCAATGAAGACCTAATTTCATGTTTTAGATCTTTGCCCCATATATTGTTTCTATGTTCCGATTGTATAACTTTCGTTGTTTAAGTTGTAAAATCGTTTCCGCTACTTTATGTTTTGAGTATTGAACACCAGGATTATGTACAAGTCTTAAGTTTTGAAACTTAAGTATTTTCAGGAAGTTTATGAGGTTCAGAGAACCATTTGATATGTATCATCGAAAGTTTTAGATGTGTTCAATATTTCGATAACAGGAAGTTACTCTGATGTATGCCAGTTAGTGCATTTCGGTAATTCTATATGTTAGAAATTATCGGGGTGTTACATTATGGTATCAGAGCAGTTCGACCTAGTCGGGCTTAGACAGTTAGGGTGGTTTTGTCCCTCGAGTAATTCTGCTATCTTGCTTCTTATGATGCTAAGAGACATTGAGACTGATCAACTTAATACTTGGTGTATCATTTGCAGAATTATGGCAGGAGGATCGAGGAATAACCCACCAATTGATCCGCATTCCGCATGGATGCAGAACGTGATCGAGAGACAACAGAAGATGATGGAAGATATGTTGCAAATGCAGCAGAATGCTCAAGCTCAGCCTCAGCAAGTCCCTGAGCCTCAAGTTGACCCAAGGAGAGTTTTCTCTGAATTTCTGAAAATGAAGCCGTCCGAGTTCAGAGGGGGACCGGATGTTATGGAAGCCCAGCATTGGCTAGATGATATAGAGAAGATTTTCGTAGCTATGCAAGTCACTGATGAGGACAAGCTGAGATTGGCAACTCATATGCTGAAAGGTGAAGCTAACAACTGGTGGACTAATGCCAAAGCCATGATGGTAACTATGGATACTCCCCAGACTTGGGAACATTTCAAACAGGTATTTTTGGAGCAGTTCTTTCCAACAGCCATGAGGTTCGACAAAGAGAACGAATTTCTGACTCTCACTCAAGGAAGCTCAACTGTGGGTCAGTACGCGGCTAAGTTTGAAGAGTTATATCAATTCTTCGGTTTGGCCGGGTATGCCCCCAATGACAAGTGGAAAACCGAAAGGTTCAAGTATGGGCTAAGGGAAGACATTGCTCAGAGTTTGAGTTCTTTTGCTTATACTAACTATGCTGCCATGGTTCAACAAGCACACATAGCTGAGAGTGACTTGAAGAGGTTATATGCAAGCAGGAAAGTATTCCATCAGAATAAGAAGAGTGTTGGATCATCCAACCATCAGACGGGTCCCAGGCACAACTCCAACAAAGGGAAGCAGGTTCAGTTGTCGAACTCCTCAAGGTTCAGTACATGTTCCAACTGTGGAAAGTATCATCAGGGTAAATGCCAGATGGGATCCAACCAGTGTTATTTCTGCAAGAAAGACGGTCATTATGCACGGCACTGCCCAGAGAAGGAGAAGAGTCAAGGAGGTAGCCCTGCTGTTACTACAACTCATGGAAGAGTTTACACCTTGGACGCCCAGAAGGTCACACCGTCAGATAATCTACTAAGGGGTATGGGATCTCTTTTTAATAACTCCGTTAGTATTTTATATGATTCAGGTGCGACTCATTATTTTATATCTCAAGTTTGTGTCGAACGGTTGGGATTGGCTTTAACTCCTTTGCCTCAACCTATCTCCATTAAGACTGCTGCTGAGGGTAGTGTTCAGACCCAAGCGATATGTGAAAATTGTCTTCTATCCATTGGAGACAGGAATTTTGTAGTAGACTTCATTTGTTTACCAATGAAGGGTATGGACGTCGTCCTAGGCATGAGTTGGATGACGGCCAACCATGTAACTATAGATTGCTTCCATCGAACTATCGGTTTCGCCTCCGAGTCAGTGGAGCTACAACCGCCCAATTCTGAAGCTGTTATCTCTTTCACTTCGGCCAGTAACTATCTGTTCCAAGGCGCAGAAGCTTATGTCATGATGCTGTCTGCATCCACTGAGACAGGTCAGGATTTATCTTCTGTGCAAGTTGTTAATGAATTTCTTGATGTGTTTCCCGATGAAGTTCCTTCATTTCCTCCGGATCGTGAGGTGGAATTTTCTATAGAGTTGATTCCAGGCACTGGACCTATTTCCATAGCCCCGTATAGAATGTCGCCGTTAGAGTTGAGAGAATTGAAAGTTCAACTGGAAGAGCTAATTTCCAAACGGTTCATCCGGCCGAGTGCCTCACCATGGGGTGCTCCAGTGTTGCTTGTCAGGAAGAAGGACGGAAGTATGAGATTGTGTATCGATTATCGTCAGTTGAATAAGGTGACTGTCAAGAACAAGTACCCTCTACCGAGAATTGATGATTTGCTGGATCAGTTGAGGGGAGCTTCTGTATTTTCAAAAATTGATTTGAGGCCCGGCTATCACCAAATCAGGGTTCGAGCTTTGGACGTCCCGAAGACCGCTTTCCGTACGAGGTATGGACACTATGAATTTGTAGTGATGCCATTCGGTTTAACCAATGCTCCAGCCGTATTCATGGATTATATGAATCGGATTTTTAATCCCTATCTGGATCAGTTTGTGGTAGTGTTCATTGATGATATCCTGGTGTTCTCTAAAACGATTGAGGAGCATGTGCAACATCTCCGAATTGTTCTGAACGTACTCCGGGAGAAGAAGTTGTATGCTAAGCCGTCCAAATGTGACTTTTGGATGCCCGAAGTTAAGTTTCTGGGCCATGTGATATCTAGGGCTGGTGTTGCAGTGGATCCCAGTAAGATCGAAGCTGTGGTAGACTGGGAACAGCCGTCTACGGTTACTGAGGTAAGAAGTTTCTTGGGATTAGCTGGGTATTATCGAAGATTCATTCAAGGATTTTCCCAGCTGGTTCTTCCACTCACGCGGTTAACTCGCAAAGGTCAGCCGTTTGTTTGGGACTCAGACTGTGATAATTGTTTCACAGAATTGAAGGATCGTTTGACTTCTGCACCTATCCTGATTCTTCCAGATCCGTCCGTAGGATTCCAAATCTATTGCGATGCCTCTGGTAAGGGTTTGGGATGTGTCCTGATGCAGAATCAACAAGTAGTTGCTTACGCCTCCAGACAGTTGAAGCCACATGAAGAGAATTACCCAACTCATGATTTTGAGTTGGCGGCGATTGTGTTTGCCCTAAAGATTTGGAGACATTACCTGTATGGGTCTCGTTTCGAAGTCTTTAGTGACCACAAGAGCCTTAAGTATTTGTTTGACCAAAAGGAGCTGAACAACAGACAGAGGAGATGGGTAGAATTCCTGAAGGATTATGATTTTGAATTGAAGTACCATCCTGGTAAGGCTAATGTTGTGGCCGATGCTTTAAGTAGAAAGTCTATCCACACTGCAGAGTTGATGATGCACGAGATGTCCTTGTTGGAATCGTTTAGAGACCTTAGCTTGAGAGTTAAGTCAAGAAGGAACAAGTTGGTATTGAGCCATATTCAGATTTCAAGTTCATTGAGAAATCTGATTCGCTCAGCCCAAGAAGGTGATGTAGAGCTGCAAGCACAGAAAAGATTGCCGAGTTACACCGAAGACGGTGATGGCGTAATTCGTTTTGATGGTAGGATCTGTGTGCCGAATGATGAGAATGTAAAGAGGCAAGTTCTAGAAGAGGCTCATAAGAGTCAGTTCTCAATACATCCTGGGTCCACCAAGATGTATCGAGATTTGAAGCAATTGTACTGGTGGCCAAGTATGAAAGTAGATATTGCAGAGTTTGTGTCTCGATGCTTGACTTGTCAAAGGGTTAAGATAGAGCACCAGAAGCCAGGTGGTCAGTTACAACCGTTGAATGTACCTGAATGGAAATGGGAAAGCATATCAATGGATTTTGTCATGGAATTGCCACGGTCACAAGCCGGAAATGATTCTATTTGGGTAGTGGTGGATCGCCTGACCAAGTCCGCTCATTTTATTCCGGTGCATTCGAATCACAAGGTTGCTAAGTTAGCAGATGAGTATCTCAAGAATATTGTGAAGTTGCATGGAATCCCTACAAGTATCATCTGTGATCGAGATCCCAAGTTCACGTCTCGATTTTGGAGAGCATTGAATATGGCGTTGGGAACAACGGTGTGTGTTAGCACCGCTTACCATCCGCAGACAGACGGGCAAACTGAGAGAACAATCCAGACATTGGAGGATATGTTGAGGGCTTGTGTACTCGATAGTGGAGGCAGATGGGAGGATCATCTTCCATTGGTGGAATTTTCATACAACAACAGTTACCATTCTAGTATCGGAATGGCTCCATATGAAGCATTGTATGGAAGGAAGTGTAGGACACCATTGTGTTGGTGGGATGTAGGTGAGCAGAGATTGTTGGGACCGGATTTGGTCCGTGAGACTACGGAGAAGATCCGTCAGATAAGAGAAAGGATGAAAGCCGCGCAGAGTCGACAAAAGAGTTATGCAGATAAGAGAAGAAGGCCGTTAGAATTCAAAGAAGGAGACCATGTCTTGTTGAGACTTTCTCCAACCATCGGGACCGGTATTGCTTTGCGGGCGAAGAAGCTCAGTCCTCGGTATGTCGGACCTTTCCAGATTATCGAGCGAGTTGGGCCGGTAGCGTATCGCATTGCATTACCTCCAGAATTGTCCAGATTACATGATGTGTTTCATGTATCTCAGCTATGGAAATATATTCATGATCCGAATCAACCATTAAGTTATGAAGCGATTGACATCAGACCGGATTTATCTTATCAGCCTACTCCAATCAGGATCATCGAACGTGGCGAGAAAACGCTCCGAACGAGATCAATTCCTATTGTCAAGGTGCTTTGGGACGGTGCTTCACCCGACGAAGCAACATGGGAAGTAGAGGAGAACATACGGGTGAAATATCCTTATTTGTTCGAGTGAGGTACGTTTTGTCAATTTTGAAGACAAAATTTTTAAAGTTTGGGTGATTGTAACATCCCCTAATTAGCTAATTAGATTTAATTAAATTAGCACGAGGTTAAGTTGATTAGTGAGCATAATTATTTTAGTTATGAAATGGTATCATGGATCAAATAAATAAATGATTTATTGGTTATGCATAATTGGTACATTATGTTAAGTAAGTGAATTATAGAATAATTGTTGAGTTATAAGTAGCTTAAGTGAGAATGAAGGAGGGAGGGGCGATTTAGTCATTTCCCATCATTAAACAAACCCCAGCTGAACTTATGCCAAAACACACACAGCCACACTTCATTTCCCTCATTTCTGAAAAACCAGCAAAGAAGTAAGAGGAGAGAGAGGAGAGAAAGTCGAGCAAGGGAGAGGAAGAAGGAGAGGAGAGAAGTTTCTGGATTCAGCTTGCATGTAAGTCATATTCACACCATTCTCCTCCATTTTTCGTTCTCTTCACATTAGTACCACTTATGACTATTCATTCACCTCCTTTCCCATTTCACCATTGCTGAAACATCAAAGCTCCAAGTGAGAAAATGGAGTTTTGAGAAGATTGGAAGCTTCCATGTCAAAGTCCAGGCTAGCTTGAAGTAAAACAGAACCTACCTTGTGTATTTGAGTAGATTAGAGAGGGTTTCAGAGGCTGTTTCGTTGAGGGTGAGTTCGAGTTTAAAGTTGGGAGCCTATCGGGGATCGTTTGTGGGATTTCGGTCTTTCGGGAGCCTTGCTTTCGAGTTGAGCTATGGTTGTCATCACGATAAGGTGAGTTATATAACTCGCTTAGGGAATGTGTTGGTGTTTGAGTCTTTACCTTTCGAAAACTATTGTCACATGTAACACCCCAAAAATAATAGAATAAATTATTTTAATTAATTAAAAGAGATTTTTGGTGGTAGAGTAATAATATAATTATTAATTATTATTTGTTGAAGTAGTTATAAGGTGTTTTAAATAAAATGAGGAGTGGTATTGTAATTGGAGGTGGTGTTTTAATTAAATTGGGCTTAAGCTGCGGGAAAGCCCGCAATCCAAACCCACTAGCCTAGGCGCATATTTAAGGTGAAAAATTAGGTTTTTGGCTCATTTGGGGAAAAAGAAAGGAATTTGCGAAATGGAGAGAGAGGGAGACGAAGGAGGGCGCGGCGCCCATGAGAAGAGGAGGAGGAGGAGAGGCGCGCAAACACCCCAAGGAGAAAAGGAGAGGGGGTCGTGTTGCGGGTTCCTTGGAGCTTACGTATAAGGAGATATCGTGTTCGTCATAACCTAAGGTAAGGGTGGGTCTCATCTTCTCTATAATAGGGTTTTATGATGGGGACTAAGTAAGGGTAGGCTCTATGTATGCCGTTTTATGTATTTCTAGTGATTATTGATGAACCCTAGGCATATGATAACTTGTTGAGAAATTGTGATTGATGATGATTTTGAGATAAATGTGATAATGTGTATGTTCAAGGTGATTAAACGTGTTTTGAGAATGATTTGATGTGTCAATTGGTGTTCATATGCAATTGGTGATGATCGGTATGTTTGAGGATGGTTGGTCATGTTTGATGATGTTTTGGCATGATGTGTGGGTGTTTTGAACAAGAATTCTGGTCCATGGGCGCCTAGGGCGCCATATGTGTGATGTTGTGTTGCTGGAATTTTTGTTGCTGGAAGTGTTGCATTGTGATGGGCGCCCGGTGCTGGGCGCCAAGGGCGCCAGTGTGTGCTGTGTGTGTTGCATGTGTGCTGGGCGCTGGGTGCCAGGCGCTGGGCGCCAAGGGCGCCAGTGTGTGCTGTGTGTGTTGCATGTGTGCTGGGCGCTGGGCGCCAGTGTGCGTGTGTGATGTGTTGCTAGGCGCTGGGCGCCAAGGGCGCCATTTTTCAGGATGTTCCCGATTTTTATTGAAAACTGTTTTCGCTATATCTTTTGACTCGGGTGTCCGTTTTAAGTGTTTCAAAAAGCGTTGTGAAGCCTTTTCAGTTGTCTATCTGTGTGTCCCATTTTTAAAAATAAAAACTTATTATTTCTGAAGGTTGCTGGGCGCCCAAGTGGCTGTTCCCGGTGGTCGTTGCTGTGACATTGAAAAATCGTTTTGGTGTCTTTAAAAATCCCCTTTTGCGTATAATCAGTGGTTTTAGCGTCCAAGTGTCAAAAGTGATGATTTTGATGATGATGCCTTAGTGGCTAGTTAAATGACCTTTTTGCCCTTAGTGGCCAATGTTGTTGAAATGATGTGTAAATGACGATGATGCCCTTGGTGGCTAGTAAATGACGTTTTGCCCTCAGTGGCTATTGTTGAATTGATGATGTTTATGAATAAGTGACGATGAAAATCAGTGACGTTGAGGCCCAAAAGGCTAAGTGACGATAAGGCCCAAAAGGCTAAGCGACGATGTTAATAAGCGACGATGAAAAGTAGCGACGTTGTTATGTGTAATTATGAATTAAAATAAGTGATGACGAGGCCCAAAGGGCTAAGTGACGTTGTTATGTGTAATCATGAATTGACAGGTGCTGTGCCTCTTAGTAGGCAAACTGGTAAGTGACGGGTCACATAGTTGACTGTGATTGTGTGTGCTTGTGCGTGGTGCATGTCATAGAGTCTCATGCATCCCATGTGCATAAACCCAGTGACGTTTGAGGCCCAAAAGGCTAAGTGACGATGAGGCCCAAAAGGCTAAGCGACGTTTTGTGAAAGGCTACCTCATGCATATGCCCGCGAGTGGGTTGCACTTCATATACTTACATGACATTGTGATGAGCTTTTGTAGTGATTGAATTGATGTTTGTGATGTGGTTTGTATAGCTGGCATTGCGATGATTTGTTGTGGTGATTAATATTGATGACTGACTTGATGTGTCGTGATGTGGTTGATATAGTGTCATAACTCTAGCATAGTGCTTATCATAAGCTTTATTATATTGTTAGATGAACTCACCCCTTTTGTTTGAATGTTACCCCTATGCGGTAACATGCAGGTGATCACGAGTGAAGGCTTAGGTATCTTCACTAGCTGAGTCGGGTCGTCTGCTCTGATTATGTAACACTAGGGGGGGGGGGGGGAAATGACGTTGTTTAAGTTACTTAAGATTGTTGTTGTTGGATTTTAGTATTGTAAGCCTTGCCTGGTTGTAATGCCTGTTATGATTAGACTTGTTGGATTTTCCGCCGTGAAGTTGTATTTTAATTTACAATGACGTTTTGAAAGTATTATAAGACTGTTTTCGAAAAGTGAATAATTTGGCGTGTGATGTTTAACGAAGTAAGTGTGACATCCCTTGTGGTGTAATTAGAATTTTGAAACTCTGATTTTACAATTAAACTAGCTGGTAGAAAAGGGGTGTTACATTAGTCGGTATCAGAGCAATGGTTGGTCCGTCCGGCCAAGTCGTAGAGTCGTTGTGTCGGTTAACGACCAACTGTTGTCTTTTAGTCTTGACCATTGGTTTGCGTTGTAGTGATGTTCCTGCAGGTACAGGTAAACGGAAGCTGCTAATGGTAAGTGAACTAGTGGGGGAGATGCCCCTACTGGTATTGTGTACTGTTGTTATTGAAACTACTATTGATGTTGCCGTTTGTTTATTGCTGCTTGGTGTGTCGCTGAAAACTGATTACTGTGCTATTTTAAAGGGCTAATTAGGTGCCGTTGTTGTTTTAATTTAAACCAAGTTGCTGCTACTGTTTAATCATTGTTGCTGAAATTACTGTGCTGTTGCAGGTTTAATTGCTGTTGGTTGCAAAAAGCTATTTTCGAGAATTGTTGCTGTTTCTGAAAACCGTTTTATTTGAGTAATACTAATGCCTTGTGCTATGTAGTTTTGTGATCTGAAATGTATAGTAATTTCTGAAATTGTTTTTGAAATGTCTAATGGACGATTTTAAAGTTGGATACTAAAATTAGTAATAAAATCTATTTTTAATGAATGAACGTGGGTGTTGAAGTGGTGGGGATCAAAGGAAATAAAATTATTTTTGACTTAGGATTTTAAATGAGGAAGTATAGAGGTGAAGTTTTTGTTGGATTGGAAAATGATTTTTCTAGTTTGTTTTATTTGAAACAGAGTAATGATTTGTTGTTGTGTCGATTTTAAAAACCTTGTAAAAAATGATTTGATGACGATTTTGAAACTAGTAATGGATTTCTTTGAGAGCAAAAATGTATTAGTATGTATGAAAATTGGCGTGCTCTATGTATTGTTTGACTTATAGGAAATATTGATTCGAGAGATTGGTCTTGCTTGTGACTAATGTTATTAGTTATACAAATGCATTGAGTTAATAGGATGAACTAAAATTAATTGATGCATTCGTAAGTCGAATTGGGGGTTAAAGATATATATTGTTAGTAATTTGGAGACTTTATAGAGCCGAGTTGTAGTTAAAATGGAGACACTTTATAAAAATGAACTTGTTGTTATTTGGGGAGAGGATTTTAATTACTAATGAGATGAAGCTGATTTTTGATTATTCTCTGGGAAGGTGTTAAACTATACTTTTAGTAGTTAGAAAGTTGTACTAGTTGGTTTTACAAATAGCAAGGTTGGATTTTGAAGAAATTGATGTTCGAATGTATATGATTATTGGGAAGTTTAAATTATGCTTGATGGCTGAATGTGTGACCGCTTGGGTGCTTGATTAGTTGCTAAGCTCACTGTGTAGACACTTTCTGAGTAGGTTTGGATTTCGGCTAAACTGGAACCGTTGTACTGGTTGATAAATTATGTAACTCACAATTTAGAAACTAGACTGTACGCTTGTCATTTTGGCTTTGATTTGGTCGCATTTGGAGTAGTATAGCTCCAGTTATGGGCTTCGCAAGTTAGGATAAAATTCTGGGGACTGTCTGGACATATGGTCAGTGTTTTGGTTGTGGTGTTTTCAAATGAACTCCTTTTCAAATGAATCCAATTTCTTTGAAAACTAGACAAAATGATTTACTGTTTAGGCTTAAGTTTCGTGTTATTTGGATTTGTTTTGGGCATTGTAGAAGAGTCACAACTTTGGATACAGTCGCTGCCCCATTTTCTGGACCTACTGCCTTGTTTGCGAAAACTGTGCTACTCGACTCATCATTGTGAAATTCTAAAAATATAGCCAGAAACTAGACTTCGTAAGTATTCCGTAGAGGGGTTGTTTGCAAAATTCCGATGTCGTTTGATAGGGTAAGTAAATTGTTGAAGTTTATGTGTGAGTGCTGGAATTTCCTGCGTTGCTTAGTTTATGCTGTCATTGTAACGGAAAAATGTTTTTGCAATATCTTTTGACCTAGAAGTCCGATTTGAGTAAACTAAAATGTTTCGGAAAGCTTATTCAGAGGCCTAACTTAATATTCTAATTTCAAGGCAAAATTGACTGTTTCTGATGTCGTTGATTTTTAGGCGTGTCGGTCGAATTAAATTGTTGTTGTGTTGTCGGTGGCTAAGAGCCCCAAGTTGTTATTGTGTTGTCGGTGGCTTAGTGCCCCAAGTCGTTGTTGCAGTGTTGGCGCCTTGGTGCCCGAAGTTGTTGATGTGTTATTGATTACAGGATTGTTGGTCCCGGAGTCTTGTCTCCAAGTTGTTGTCATGGGAGGGTTGGTCCCGGAGTTGTCTCTGCATTGTTGCTTTGTTGTTGCTTGTGGTTGCCTCGTTAATAATGTTGATGTTTAGGTGTTGTCTTGGGTACCGCCGAATGGCCCAAGTTATATTGTTGTTGAATTGTTGTTGTGGGCCGATGGCCATTATTGATTAGTACGCCGCTACCATGCCCCATGCGTTGTTGTTGTTGATGATGTTGCTTTGCTGTTGGTTTGTCGTTGTTGATGTCGCCTGAGTGGCAATTTTAGTTGTTGATGTCGCCTGAGTGGCATAGTTGTTTGTTGACGTTGTTGTCGTGTTGCTAAATTATGAGGCTTGTTGTACGACTGTTATGCACCCTGTGAGTTTCGTCGTGATGCCGTGATGATTGATGTATTTTGTTATCCTTAAGGGTAGATGAGTGAGGTAGAGTGCGAGCTAGTTTATCAGAGTAGCGCAGCGGAGTCTTGGCATGTCGTATCGGGAAGGAACTTTAATAGAGCTTGGAGGGGGAGGGGGGGTGATCACGTGGTACCAACGTGATTACGCTCAAATCCCTATCGGAGATCCTTAGGGAGAGGATGTGTCTGGTTGTTATTTCTCAAAAGCTACCTGGCTGAATAAGTAGGAGGGACGGTCGCCCAATCACTTACCGCCGGTAATCAGAGAAATGGTGATCAGCATGGTAGATAGAACTAGTTGCTTAGATAGCTTAGTCGTTGTGGGAGAGTGTTAGCCTTGGCGGGTAAAAATTTCGAGGACGAAATTCCTTTAAGTGGGGGAGAGTTGTAACACCCCAAAAATAATAGAATAAATTATTTTAATTAATTAAAAGAGATTTTTAGTGGTAGAGTAATAATATAATTATTAATTATTATTTGTTGAAGTAGTTATAAGGTGTTTTAAATAAAATGACGAGTGGTATTGTAATTGGAGGTGGTGTTTTAATTAAATTGGGCTTAAGCTGCGGGAAAGCCCGCAATCCAAACCCACTAGCCTAGGCGCATATTTAAGGTGAAAAATTAGGTTTTTGGCTCATTTGGGGAAAAAGAAAGGAATTTGCGAAATGGAGAGAGAGGGAGAGGAAGGAGGGCGCGGCGCCCATGAGAAGAGGAGGAGGAGGAGAGGCGCGCAAAAACCCCAAGGAGAAAAGGAGAGGGGGTCGTGTTGCGGGTTCCTTGGAGCTTACGTATAAGGAGATATCGTGTTCGTCATAACCTAAGGTAAGGGTGGGTCTCATCTTCTCTATAATAGGGTTTTATGATGGGGACTAAGTAAGGGTAGGCTCTATGTATGCCGTTTTATGTATTTCTAGTGATTATTGATGAACCCTAGGCATATGATAACTTGTTGAGAAATTGTGATTGATGATGATTTTGAGATAAATGTGATAATGTGTATGTTCAAGGTGATTAAACGTGTTTTGAGAATGATTTGATGTGTCAATTGGTGTTCATATGCAATTGGTGATGATCGGTATGTTTGAGGATGGTTTGGTCATGTTTGATGATGTTTTGGCATGATGTGTGGGTGTTTTGAACAAGAATTCTGGTCCATGGGCGCCTAGGGCGCCATATGTGTGATGTTGTGTTGCTGGAATTTTTGTTGCTGGAAGTGTTGCATTGTGCTGGGCGCCAGGCGCCCGGTGCTGGGCGCCAAGGGCGCCAGTGTGTGCTGTGTGTGTTGCGTGTGTGCTGGGCGCTGGGCGCCAGGCGCTGGGAGCCAAGGGCGCCAGTGTGTGCTGTGTGTGTTGCGTGTGTGCTGGGCGCTGGGCGCCAAGGGCACCAGTGTGCGTGTGTGATGTGTTGCTAGGCGCTGGGCGCCAGGTGCCAGGCGCTGGGCGCCAGGTGCCAGGCGCTGGGCGCCAAGGGCTTGAAAACTGTTTTCACTATATCTTTTGACTCGGGTGTCCGTTTTAAGTGTTTCAAAAAGCGTTGTGAAGCCTTTTCAGTTGTCTATCTGTGTGTCCCATTTTTAAAAATAAAAACTTATTATTTCTGAAGGTTGCTGGGCGCCCAAGTGGCTGTTCCCGGTGGTCGTTGCTGTGACATTGAAAAATCGTTTTGGTGTCTTTAAAAATCCCCTTTTGCGTATAATCAGTGGTTTTAGCGTCCAAGTGTCAAAAGTGATGATTTTGACGATGATGCCTTAGTGGCTAGTTAAATGACCTTTTTGCCCTTAGTGGCCCATGTTGTTGAAATGATGTGTAAATGACGATGATGCCCTTGGTGGCTAGTAAATGACGTTTTGCCCTCAGCGGCTATTGTTGAATTGATGATGTTTATGAATAAGTGACGATGAAAATCAGTGACGTTGAGGCCCAAAAGGCTAAGTGACGATAAGGCCCAAAAGACTAAGCGACGATGTTAATAAGCGACGATGAAAAGTAGCGACGTTGTTATGTGTAATTATGAATTAAAATAAGTGATGATGAGGCCCAAAGGGCTAAGTGACGTTGTTATGTGTAATCATGAATTGACAGGTGTTGTGCCTCTTAGTAGGCAAACTGGTAAGTGACGGGTCACATAGTTGACCGTGATTGTGTGTGCTTGTGCGTGGTGCATGTCATAGAGTCTCATGCATCCCATGTGCATAAACCCAGTGACGTTTGAGGCCCAAAAGGCTAAGTGACGATGAGGCCCAAAAGGCTAAGCGACGTTTTGTGAAAGGTACCTCATGCATATGCTCGCGAGTGGGTCGCACTTCATATACTTACATGACATTGTGATGAGCTTTTGTAGTGATTGAATTGATGTTTGTGATGTGGTTTGTATAGCTGGCATTGCGATGATTTGTTGTGGTGATTAATATTGATGACTGACTTGATGTGTCGTGATGTGGTTGATATAGTGTCATAACTCTAGCATAGTGCTTATCATAAGCTTTATTATATTGTTAGATGAACTCAGCCCCTTCTGTTTGAATGTTACCCCTATGCGGTAACGTGCAGGTGATCTCGAGTGAAGGCTTAGGTATCTTCACTAGCTGAGTCGGGTCGTCTGCTCTGATGATGTAACACTAGGGGGGGGGGAATGACGTTGTTTAAGTTACTTAAGATTGTTGTTGTTGGATTTTAGTATTGTAAGCCTTGCCTGGTTGTAATGCCTGTTATGATTAGACTTGTTGGATTTTCCGCCGTGAAGTTGTATTTTAATTTACAATGACGTTTTGAAAGTATTATAAGACTGTTTTCGAAAAGTGAATAATTTGGCGTGTGATGTTTAACGAAGTAAGTGTGACATCCCTTGTGGTGTAATTAGAATTTTGAAACTCTGATTTTACAATTAAACTAGCGGGTAGAAAAGGGGTGTTACATTAATGGTATCAGAGCAATGGTTGGTCCGTCCGGCCAAGTCGTAGAGTAGTTGTGTCGGTTAACGACCAACTGTTGTCTTTTAATCTTGACCATTGGTTTGCGTTGTAGTGATGTTCCTGCAGGTACAGGTAAACGGAAGCTGCTAATGGTAAGTGAACTAGTGGGGGAGATGCCCCTACTAGTATTGTGTACTGTTGTTATTGAAACTACTATTGATGTTGCCGTTTGTTTATTGCTGCTTGGTGTGTCGCTGAAAACTGATTACTGTGCTATTTTAAAGGGCTAATTAGGTGCCGTTGTTGTTTTAATTTAAACCAAGTTGCTGCTACTGTTTAATCATTGTTGCTGAAATTACTGTGCTGTTGCGGTTTAATTGCTGTTGGTTGCAAAAAGCTATTTTCGAGAATTGTTGCTGTTTCTGAAAACCGTTTTATTTGAGTAATACTAATGCCTTGTGTATGTAGTTTTGTGATCTGAAAAGTAAAGTAATTTCTGAAATTGTTTTTGAAATGTCTAATGGACGATTTTAAAGTTGGATACTAAAATTAGTAATAAAATCTATTTTTAATGAATGAACGTGGGTGTTGAAGTGGTGGGGATCAAAGGAAATAAAATTATTTTTGACTTAGGATTTTAAATGAGGAAGTATAGAGGTGAAGTTTTTGTTGGATTGGAAAATGATTTTTCTAGTTGGTTTTATTTGAGACAGAGTAATGATTTGTTGTTGTGTCGATTTTAAAAACCTTGTCAAAAATGATTTGATGACGATTTTGAAACTAATAATGGGTTTCTTTGAGAGCAAAAATGTATTAGTATGTATTAGTATGTATGAAAATTGGCGTGCTCTATGTATTGTTTGACTTATAGGAAATATTGATTCGAGAGATTGGTCTTGCTTGTGACTAATGTTATTAGTTATACAAATGCATTGAGTTAATAGGATGAATTAAAATTAATTGATGCATTTGTAAGTCGAATTGGGGGTTAAAGATATATAATTGAATTGTTAGTAATTTGAGGACTTTATAGAGCCGAGTTGTAGTTAAAATGGAGACACTTTATAAAAATGAACTTGTTGTTATTTGGGGAGAGGATTTTAATTACTAATGAGATGAAGCTGATTTTTGATTATTCTCTGGGAAGGTGTTAAACTATACTTTTAGTAGTTAGAAAGTTGTACTAGTTGGTTTTACAAATAGCAAGGTTGGATTTTGAAGAAATTGATGTTCGAATGTATATGATTATTGGGAAGTTTAAATTATGCTTGATGGCTGAATGTGTGACCGCTTGGGTGCTTGATTAGTTGCTAAGCTCACCGTGTAGACACTTTCTGAGTAGGTTTGGATTTAGGCTAAACTGGAACCGTTGTACTGGTTGATAAATTATGTAACTCACAATTTAGAAACTAGACTGTACGCTTGTCATTTTGGCTTTGGTTTGGTCGCATTTGGAGTAGTATAGCTCCAGTTATGGGCTTCGCAAGTTAGGATAAAATTCTGGGGACTGTCTGGACATAGGGTCAGTGTTTTGGTCGTGGTGTTTTCAAATGAACTCCTTTTCGAATGAATCAAATTTCTTTGAAAACTAGACAAAATTATTTACTGTTTAGGCTGAAGTTTCGTGTTATTTGGATTTGTTTTGGGCATTGTAGAAGAGTCACAACTTTGGACAATGTCGCTGCCCCATTTTCTGGACCTACTGCCTTGTTTGCGAAAACTGTGCTACTCGACTCATCATTGGGAAATTCTAAAAATATAGCCAGAAACTAGACTTCGTAAGTATTCCGTAGAGGGGTTGTTTGCAAAATTCTGATGTCGTTTGATAGGGTAAGTAAATTGTTGAAGTTTATGTGTGAGTGCTGGAATTTCCTGCGTTGCTTAGTTTATGCTGTCATTGTAACGGAAAAATGTTTTTGCAATATCTTTTGACCCAGAAGTCCGATTTGAGTAAACTAAAATGTTTCGGAAAGCTTATTCAGAGGCCTAACTGAATATTCTAATTTCAAGGCAAAATTGACTGTTTCTGGTGTCGTTGATTTTTAGGCGTGTCGGTCGAATTAAATTGTTGTTGTGTTGTTGGTGGCTTAGAGCCCCAAGTTGTTATTGTGTTGTCGGTGGCTTAGTGCCCCAAGTCGTTGTTGCAGTGTCGGCGCCTTGGTGCCCGAAGTTGTTGATGTGTTATTGATTATAGGATTGTTGGTCCCGGAGTCTTGTCTCCAAGTTGTTGTCATGGGAGGGTTGGTCCCGGAGTTGTCTCTGCATTGTTGCTTTGTTGTTGCTTGTGGTTGCCTCGTTAATAATGTTGATGTTTAGGTGTTGTCTTGGGTACCGCTGAATGGCCCAAGTTATATTGTTGTTGAATTGTTGTTGTGGGCCGATGGCCATTATTGATTAGTACGCCGCTACCATGCCCCATGCGTTGTTGTTGTTGATGATGTTGCTTTGCTGTTGGTTTGTCGTTGTTGATGTCGCTTGAGTGGCAATTTTAGTTGTTGATGTCGCCTGAGTGGCATAGTTGTTTGTTGACGTTGTTGTCGTGTTGCTAAATTATGAGGCTTGTTGTACGACTGTTATGCACCCTGTGAGTTTCGTTGTGATGCCGTGATGATTGATGTATTTTGTTATCCTTAAGCGTAGATGAGTGAGGTAGAGTGCGAGCTAGTTTATCAGAGTAGCGCAACGGAGTCTTGGCATGTCGTATCGGGAAGGAACTTTAATAGAGCTTGGGGGGGTGATCACGTGGTACCAACGTGATTACGCTCAAATCCCTATCGGAGATCCTTAGGGAGAGGATGTTTCTGGTTGTTATTTCTCAAAAGCTACCTGGCTGAATAAGTAGGAGGGACGGCCGCCCAATCACTTACTGCCGGTAATCAGAGAAATGGTGATCAGCATGGTAGATAGAACTAGTTGCCTAGATAGCTTAGTCGTTGTGGGAGAGTGTTAGCCTTGGCGGGTAAAAATTTCGAGGACGAAATTCCTTTAATTGGGGGAGAGTTGTAACACCCCAAAAATAATAGAATAAATTATTTTAATTAATTAAAAGAGATTTTTGGTGGTAGAGTAATAATATAATTATTAATTATTATTTTTTGAAGTAGTTATAAAGTGTTTTAAATAAAATGAGGAGTGGTATTGTAATTGGAGGTGGTGTTTTAATTAAATTGGGCTTAAGCTGCGGGAAAGGCCGCAATCCAAACCCACTAGCCTAGGCGCATATTTAAGGTGAAAAATTAGGTTTTGGCTCATTTGGGGAAAAAGAAAGGAATTTGCGAAATGGAGAGAGAGGGAGAGGAAGGAGGGCGCGACGCCCATGAGAAGAGGAGGAGGAGGAGAGGCGCGCAAAAACCCCAAGGAGAAGAGGAGAGGGGGTCGTGTTGCGGGTTCCTTGGAGCTTACGTATAAGGAGATATCGTGTTCGTCATAACCTAAGGTAAGGGTGGGTCTCATCTTCTCTATAATAGGGTTTTATGATGGGGACTAAGTAAGGGTAGGCTCTATGTATGCCGTTTTATGTATTTCTAGTGATTATTGATGAACCCTAGGCATATGATAACTTGTTGAGAAATTGTGATTGATGATGATTTTGAGATAAATGTGATAATGTGTATGTTCAAGGTGATTAAACGTGTTTTGAGAATGATTTGATGTGTCAATTGGTGTTCATATGCAATTGGTGATGATCGGTATGTTTGAGGATGGTTTGGTCATGTTTGATGATGTTTTGGCATGATGTGTGGGTGTTTTGAACAAGAATTCTGGTCCATGGGCGCCTAGGGCGCCATATGTGTGATGTTGTGTTGCTGGAATTTTTGTTGCTGGAAGTGTTGCATTGTGCTGGGCGCCAGGCGCCCGGTGCTGGGCGCCAAGGGCGCCAGTGTGTGCTGTGTGTGTTGCGTGTGTGCTGGGCACTGGGCGCCAGGCGCTGGGCGCCAAGGGCGCCAGTGTGTGCTGTGTGTTGCGTGTGTGCTGGGCGCTGGGCGCCAGGTGCCAGGCGCTGGGCGCCAAGGCCACCAGTGTTCGTGTGTGATGTGTTGCTAGGCGCTGGGCGCCAGGTGCCAGGCGCTGGGCGCCAAGGGCGCCATTTTTCAGGATGTTCCCAAAAGGCTAAGCGACGTTTTGTGAAAGGTACCTCATGCATATGCCCGCGAGTGGGTTGCACTTCATATACTTACATGACATTGTGATGAGCTTTTGTAGTGATTGAATTGATGTTTGTGATGTGGTTTGTATAGCTGGCATTGCGATGATTTGTTGTGGTGATTAATATTGATGACTGACTTGATGTGTCGTGATGTGGTTGATATAGTGTCATAACTCTAGCATAGTGCTTATCATAAGCTTTATTATATTGTTAGATGAACTCACCCCTTTTGTTTGAATGTTACCCCTATGCGGTAACGTGCAGGTGATCTCGAGTGAAGGCTTAGGTATCTTCACTAGCTGAGTCGGGTCGTCTGCTCTGATTATGTAACACTAGGGGGGGGGGGGAAATGACGTTGTTTAAGTTACTTAAGATTGTTGTTGTTGGATTTTAGTATTGTAAGCCTTGCCTGGTTGTAATGCCTGTTATGATTAGACTTGTTGGATTTTCCGCCGTGAAGTTGTATTTTAATTTACAATGACGTTTTGAAAGTATTATAAGACTGTTTTCGAAAAGTGAATAATTTGGCGTGTGATGTTTAACGAAGTAAGTGTGACATCCCTTGTGGTGTAATTAGAATTTTGAAACTCTGATTTTACAATTAAACTAGCGGGTAGAAAAGGGGTGTTACATTAATTTCTGGTAACGAAAGGAAACTATTCGAAAATCGTTTTCTCAAAAGGATTGTGACTTAAGTCATAAATTGTTTGATTGATTGTTTGGGTGTACTGGATTGGATTGATTGGGATTGCTATAATATATTGTTTCAATGTGTGTTTGAGTTTGGGTCTCGATCGGAATAGATTTTGGAATCGGAACGGAATGGTATAACTCATGAAAAACCTGTTTTCTGGAAACTGGTGGAGACGCACGGATCGTGTGCCTATGAGCACGGGTCGTGCGCCCCCATCTGATGCGACAAGAACTGCATTTTTAAACACGCACGGATTGTGCGCCTAGTCGCACGGGTCGTGCGTATGTTTCTGGAACTTTCTACAATTTTATTGGATAACGCCCGGATCGTGCGCTTAGTCGCACGGGTCGTGCGTACCTTTCTGGAAATCTTCTACAAATTGTTCAACAACGCACGGGTCGTGCGCCTACACGCACGGGTCGTGTGAGACTTTCTGACCTTCAAATTCAAAGTACCTTTTTATCCATTCCAAATGATTCCAATCCTCTTCTAATCCATTCCCCAAGGTTCCCTGTAACACCCCCTTTCTACCCTTTTATTTTAATTTAGAAAATCTGAGTTAAAAATTCATTTTTGATTTCACCACGAGGGTGTCACACATACGTCAAAGTAAAACCTCAAATCTCAAGTAATAATAGTACGTCGTCAAAGGTGCAATACATAGCACTCCACAATAGGGGAAACTCAAAACATCGAAAACTACGTCATAAAATCCAACGACAACGCAGCGGAAAAATAAATCAGCTCATCAACGGTATAAAAATCTAAAATACGTCAGCAAAACAGCAATTACATCCCCCCAGGTGCTACGTATCAGAGCATGACGACTCGACTCAAGAAGTGAAGCTAAGACCTTCACTGGGAATCACTTGCACGTTACCAACACAGGGCAACATTCAAACAGGAAAGGGTGAGCATCATTTCAATCCATATAATAGAAAATATGATAAGTACTAATCATAGGCTACGCACTAGAACAATCAGCATCCCAAAACACTAAATATTCACACCACAGTCTTCATTCACATCACTTACAATAACTCATCTCATGTCATGTAGGCTTATGAAATGCAACCCACTCGCGGGCATATGCATGAGGTACCTTTTTACAAACGTCGCTTAGCCCTTAAGGCCTCATCGTCACTTAGCCACTCAGGCCTCAAAAACGTCACTGGGTTTATGCATATGGGCATGAGACACTATGACATGCACCACTCACAACACACAATTACACAAATACCCAAATCATAGTCAACTATGTGACTCGTCACTTACCGGTTGCTCACAAGGAGCGCAGCACCTGTCAAATCCACAATCAACACACAACGTCACTTGGTCATTTAGACCTTAACATCACTTAGCCTTTCGGGCCTCAAACGTCACTGGGTTTTCATCGTCACTTATACCACAAATATCATCAGTTCAAACAATAGCCACTGAGGGCAAAAACGTCATTTACTAGCCACCAAGGGCATCATCGTCATTTACACGTCATTATAATTAATATTAGCCACCAAGGGCAAAACAGTCATTTAACTAGCCACTAGGGGCATCATCGTCAAAATCATCATTTTTGACACCACCTCGTTAAAAATCACTGGTCGTACGCAGAAGAGAATTTTTTTAAAGACACCCAAAACATCTTTTCATTGTCACAGCAACGGTCACCGGGAACAGCCACTTGGGGCGCCCCAGCAACCTTCTGAAATTATAACTTTTTATTTGTAAAGAGGGAACACACGGATAGGCAACGGAACATGCTTCACAACGCTTTTTGAATCGTTCAAAACGGATGTCTGAGTCAAAAGTTATGTTAAAAATAAGTTTGGGAAAAATTAGACAACATTCTGAAATTTGCGCCTTAGGCGCCCAGGCAACCAGGCAACACGCGCACTGGCGCCCAGCGCCCAGGCGCGCAACACACGCACAAGCGCACGCAAACAGGCGCCCAGCGCCCATCACCAGATTTTTCCAGCAACAACCAAGAACACAAAAACCCATTTTTCACAATTTAAAACATCAAAATTATATTTTTCCAACATCTAAAACCTCACTCACTCAAAAGTCAATTTTATTCAAAATCACCAAACCACATGGACAACTATCATCACCATCACCATGGCGCCCTAGGCGCCTATGCACACACCCACTCAATTTGCGAAAAACTCAAGCATTCCAACATACCAAATCACAGTTTCATGAACACTCAAATGCCAAAAGTCATCAAACAAACGCATAGGTCGCATTCACCTCAATGATTAAAATCCAACAATCAATTCGCATATATAAAAATCAACATCAACAACATATCAAGAACACATCAAGAATTCATGGCATGCATCAATTCGCATATATATATATATATATATATATATATATATATATATATATATATATATATATATATTTATATATGTAAAAATCAACATCAACAACATATCAAGAACACATCAAGAAATCTAGTCTACCCTAGATCTAGGACCCATCATATGATCTATTAGATAGAATGATAGAGCTCCCCTAACCTTTCAAGAAGAAGAATTCGAGCCTTAGGATGCAGTCACCAACAGAGCCTCAGCAACAATGGAGATCTCCTTCCTCCTTGATCTTCGAATTTTTCACCTCTCTTGGCCGCCCTTGCTCCCTCTTTCTCACGCTCCTCTCTTTCTCTCTTGCTCTCTCTTTCAATTTCGCAACAATTAGCCAAAAACCCTAACCCCCTATGGGCTTGGCCACTTCGCTTATGACTTGAGTCATGGGCTTGGGCTTCTCACTTAAGCCCAAGTCCATTTAATTTGGCACCTCCTCCTTCAGATACCACCTACACATATTAATATAATTCTAATAATTAAATTATATTCAATTAATTAAACAAATTCCTAAATACTTAATTAAATAAATTAATTAAATATTTAGGGCGTTACATTCCCCAACAATGTAAAGATACCGATGTCTTGAGATTGAACATGTTTAATAGGACATATGTGTATTATGAATAAAATGGAAGACCGCACTTAGAGAACGCGAGAGAACATATGTCAATAATTATACACGGTACTTGACTGATATGATACATGATACTTGACTGAAACGACTAACAGCCCATTGCGGGTACACAGATTTATAATGTATAATAAATACAAAAGGAAAAAGGGTGACGACCCTTAGAGGTTAGCATACTAGGGGAGGGGAAGTCATGAGCCCCAAAACCTAGACTCAAGAATGTTTCCCCCACTAGAAATAGCGGGATGGGTTCACCAAAGTCAAGAAATGCCTATAAAATAGGTAGACTGAGGTGTTATGCTAAAAACATGGAACAAAAGATTGTATGCTTCATGTGTCGCTTAGGAGGGCCATGAGCATAAAGGTTACAGGAACTTAATATATTTCCACGTGGTTACTTTTTAGGACCACGAGTTCAAAGCAAGGCATAATGAACCGCTAGAGTTAGTAAGGGGTCTCGATAGGACTCACTGAGATAATGTTTATCTCACCCTTCATATTTGTGGTTTTTACAGAGAAACAAGGGAAAGCAAAGGCGACAAGCACGGTTAGCTGGTGCGACTCTTGGAGTCATTGAAGACCTAATTTCATGTTTTAGATCTTTGCCCCATATATTGTTTCTATGTTCCGATTGTATAACTTTCGTTGTTTAAGTTGTAAAATCGTTTCCGCTACTTTATGTTTTGAGTATTGAACACCAGGATTATGTACAAGTCTTAAGTTTTGAAACTTAAGCATTTTCAGGAAGTTTATGAGGTTCAGAGAACCATTTGATATGTATCATCGAAAGTTTTAGATGTGTTCAATATTTCGATAACAGGAAGTTACTCTGATGTATGCCAGTTAGTGCATTTCGGTAATTCTATATGTTAGAAATTATCGGGGTGTTACAGAAACTGGCGCCCAGCAACAGGGCGCTTAGTGCAACAGCGACACAACCAAACATGGCACCCAGGGGCAGGGCGCCTAGCACAGCAGCAACAAAATCAGACAGGGCGCCCAGGGACAGGGCGCCTAGCGCAACAATGGCAACAGCAAACTTGGCGCCCAAGAGCAGGGCGCCTGGCACAACAGAGGCAACACTAGACTTGGCGCCCAGCAACAACAGAACATGGGACATCACTGGGCGCCTAGGGCGCCCTTCACAGCAACACAGAACCGCACCAGACCACACTGGGCGCCTAGGGCGCCACTTTCAGCAGCACAGGAACACACTGGGTGTAACACCCCATTTCTACCCGGCAATTTATAATAAAAATATCAGAGTTTAAAAATCATTTTTAAGTTCATCCAAAAAGGGATGCTACATTTACTTCTAATCAACAAACACAATTTGACGATAAATCATCATTTCAAAAGACATGATACGTAGCTCATCAAATAATGGGCGAACCCTCAACAACTAGTCAGTCTACACAATAATAGTTCATCATCACGCAGCGGAATAAAAGGAAACAGTTCCCAAAGCATTGTTGTAACAACATCAATACAAATTATCCAACAGTGTCATGTAACATAACAACTAAAATAGCTAATGTTTGCCCCCCAGGTGCTACGTATCAGAGCAACGACCGACTCGAGGAATGAAGGGTTAAAAGCCTTCACATACGGTTACCTGTAGAGTAATATTCAACATAAGGGGTGAGTCTCAAACAGTATAATAAAGTTCATAATAGGCAATATGCCGGAGTAATGAACTACATCAATCACATATAACAACAGCATCCATATATATATCACAACAATATCAACATATATACCTCTATAACAACCACATATAGCAACTATGGTAATTTCACCAATGATATGAATACATGTATGAAATGCAACCCACATGGGGCATATGCATGTGGTACCATCATCGTTAATAATTTTGCCATTGGGCACATCGTCAATATTTGAGCATCATCATCGTCAATAGCTCGAGGCCGAAGCCTTACATCGTTAATTTATGCATATGTAATGCATGCGACTCATGAACATCTAGCAGATCATAGTCATCACAACAACAACATCGTCCATATCATCATCATTATTTGGCCATTAAACCCATCGTCATTAACAACATCGAAATCATTTGGTCATTAGACCCATCATCATTAACATCAACATGGCAGTACAAGATTGACACTCAGCAGCAACTCACAACACAACACAGTACCCAAGACACAACCAGGCAGCAACAGGACACTAAAAAGGGTTTTAGACACCGAAATAATTTTACAACGCCAGCAACAACGACCACCGGGGACAGCCACTTGAGGCGCCCAGAAACCATCCGAAAAATAATAATTTTTACTCTGAAATAGAATATACCAGTAGGAAACTGAATAAGCTTCACAACGCACTTTGAAAACACTTAAAACGGACACCCGAGTCAAAATATATCTCAAAAACAAAACCGGGGAACATTTGGGCAACATCCTGAAAATGGCGCCTAGGCACTGGGCGCCTTGCAGGGAACACGCTGGGAACTGGCCTGCAACAGGAACTGGCGCAAGAAGGGGATCCTGGCGCCCAGCAGCACAGAAAACTGGTGCAGGAGGGATCCTGGCGCCCAGCAGCACAGAAAACTGGCGCAGGAGGTATCCTGGCGCCCAGCAGCACAGAAAACTGGCGCAGGAGGGATCCTGGCGCCCAGCAGCACAGAAAAACTGGCGCAGGCAGAACTAGCGCCCAGGGGAGGGGATCCCAATGACATTTCAGAATACGCAACTTAGCAACCAGAACTCAGCACCAATGACATCCAGGCAACATAACAACACGGAAACACAACTTAGGAACGCAACACGGACAGCCAAAATTAGGTGCCCTTGGCGCCCCTCTGCGCCTCAACAAGGCGCAACACCAAAGCTGGCGCGGGCAGCAACATTGGCGCCCAGGCGCCCCTCTGCGCCAACACATGCGCAACATCCAAACTGGCGCGGGCAGCCACATTGGCGCCCAGGCGCCCAGATACGCCTAGACACGGGCGCACAATAGCAACACAAAATGGCGCCCTTGGCGCCTAGGGTCCTTCTAACCCAAATTTTTCTAGACTATCATGTGTTCAATCACCATCAGTAATTTCAAACGTCACATATTCATTTCAACATCATCAAATACACGTTTTACCGAGCACTTAGCATGCATTCCAATCCTCACATACCTCTAACAATTCGCATACTTCTCAACAAACATCTAGTGAGCATCAAATCTTCATCAATATATTCATACACGACAAACAACATCACAATCATAAGGAGAACGATATAAATCCTAAACCCCTACATACATCCCATTATAAACCCTATTATAAAGCAAGACCCACCCTTACCTTAGGTTTTTCAGAAGATGATGATCTCTCCACGGAAACACCAAGAAACCACAGCAACCGAGCTTCTCTTCTCTCCCTTGGAATTCGCGAATCCTCTTCTTCTCCTCTTCTCCCTTGTGCGCGCCGTACACCCTTTCTCTCTTCCTCGCAAATCTTCCTTTTTTTTCCTCTCCCTATGCGAAATGCACTAACCCTCACTAACACTCCCTCATGCACCTACACCTTGGGCTTGGATCGCGGGCTTCCTCCAGCTTAAGCCCGATCACTAACTCCATCCCCTAATATTTATTTACACACCCCTTAATCAAATGCTATTATAATTACACCAATTAAATAAATAAATAAATAATTGAATACCTAAATATTTAATTAAATAATTTAATTAAATATTTGGGCGTTACAACTCTCCCCCACTTAGAATATTTCGTCCTCGAAATTTACCTGATTCAAACAGCTCCGGATAAGACTCTCGCATCTTGCTCTCCAGTTCCCACGTCATGCACTCACCAGCAGCTCCTAACCAGACCACTTTCACTAATGCAATTTCCTTACCTCTAAGAGCCTTCACCTCACGATCCTCGATACGTACAGGCATCGTCTCCACCGTGAGATTATCCCGTACTTGTACATCATCCGCTTGAAATTCCAAATCCTTCCTTCGCTTATCATGATGACTCTTCTGTCTCCCTTGCGAAGTCCTCCCTTGCTCCCGAATTAATTTCCGCGATTGACTAGCAGACAGCGAACCAGCTCCCTCCTCTTCAGGAGTAGAAAAACTTACAGACTTGCTGTGACAATTAATATGGGCATGATTATACTCTAACCAGTTCAGACCTAGAATCACCTCCATTCCGCTTAACGGCAACCAAATTAAATCAACAACAAAGTCTCTGTCGAAAATCGACAAGGGACACCCAGAACACACAAGAGAAGTAGTCACCGACCCATTAGCTGGAGTGTCAACAACCATTTCTCCACTCATAGAAGACAACGCAAGACCCAATTTTTCAACACAATCCGCAGCAATAAAACAAAGAGTAGCACCGGTATCAACAATATAAGTTAGAGGAACACCATTAATGAAGCATGTACCTCTAATGAGTCCGCCCTCCTTAGAAGTCTCTGACCCTACCAAAGCGAACATTCTTCCACCAGCTCGTTCCTTCTTCGGTTTCGGACACTGATTACTGATGTGCCCTTCTTCGTTGCAGTTGAAACAAATCATTCCCTCATGCATACATGCGGGCGCTTCATGCCCAGGCTTGCCACAACGATAACACCTCGTATCCCCAATGTTGCATGCAGCTTTCTTGTGACCAACTTTGCCACAATTGAAACACACAATACCAGTAGGAGCTTCTCCCCCACTAGCCTTCTGGTCCTCAGCGACTCTCGATCCGCCTCTCCCAGCTGGAACATCATACGGCTTCCCCCGATCCTGACGCTTGTCCTTCTTCTCACCCATAATCTTGCGATGCGGATTGCTGTCTTCCTCAAAAATCCTGCAGCTATCTATCAGGTCAACGAACACACGGATCTTTTGGTAACCAATTGCCTTTTTAACTTCAGGCCTCAAACCATTCTCGAACTTAATACATTTAGAAAACTCAGCATTAGCTCCAGTGTAATGCGGATAGAACTTTGCCAGCTCCACGAACTTAGCGGCATACTCCGATACGGACATACTCCCCTGTTTCAGCTCCAGAAACTCAATCTCCTTCTTCCCGCGGATATCTTCCGGATAGTACTTACGGTTAAACTCTCTGTTGAACACTCCCCAGGTAATCTCTTCATTAGCAGCCTCCAACCTCTGCCTCGTCCCTAACCACCAATCATCAGCTTCCTCAGCTAACATGTGTGTACCAAAACGGACCTTCTGCTCCACAGTGCAATCCATCACCCTAAAAATTCTCTCGATTTCCTTTAACCAGGCCATGGCACCGTCTGGATCATACTTGCCCTTGAAAGTGGGCGGATTCTCTCTCTGGAATATAGTCAGACTCCGAAACCCAGCGTTCTCTCCAGCATTCTGCTGATTCTGCACGGCCTGAGCCATGGCAGCCAAGGCAGCAGCAATCGCAGTGTCGTTTCTCCCCGCCATCTCAACTCAAAGCTGCAACAGGAACAACAGTTAGGATGAAAGACAATAGTTGGTCGCTAATTGACACAACGACTCGACGACTTGGCCTGACGGACCAACCATTGCTCTGATACCACTAATGTAACACCCCATTTCTACCCGGCAATTTATAATAAAAATATCAGAGTTTAAAAATCATTTTTAAGTTCATCCAAAAAGGGATGCTACATTTACTTCTAATCAACAAACACAAATTGACGATAAATCATCATTTCAAAAGACATGATACGTAGCTCATCAAATAATGGGCGAACCCTCAACAACTAGTCAGTCTACACAATAATAGTTCATCATCACGCAGCGGAATAAAAGGAAACAGTTCCCAAAGCATTGTTGTAACAACATCAATACAAATTATCCAAAAGCGTCAGGTAACATAACAACTAAAATAACTAATGTTCGCCCCCCAGGTGCTACGTATCAGAGCAACGACCGACTCGAGGAATGAAGGGTTAAAAGCCTTCACATACGGTTACCTGTAGAGTAATATTCAACATAAGGGGTGAGTCTCAAACAGTATAATAAAGTTCATAATAGGCAATATGCCGGAGTAATGAACTACATCAATTACATATAACAACAGCATCCATATATATATATATATATATATATATATATATATATATCACAACAATATCAACATATATACCTCTATAACAACCACATATAGCAACTATGGTAATTTCACCAATGATATGAATACATGTATGAAATGCAACCCACATGGGGCATATGCATGTGGTACCATCATCGTCAATAATTTTGCCATTGGGCACATCGTCAATATTTGAGCATCATCATCGTCAATAGCTCGAGGCCGAAGCCTTACATCGTCAATATATGCATATGTAATGCATGCGACTCATGAACATCTAGCAGATCATAGTCATCACAACAACAACATCGTCCATATCATCATCATTATTTGGCCATTAAACCCATCGTCATTAACAACATCGAAATCATTTGGTCATTAGACCCATCATCATTAACATCAACATGGCAGCACAAGATTGACACTCAGCAGCAACTCACAACACAACACAGTACCCAAGACACAACCAGGCAGCAACAGGACACTAAAAAGGGTTTTAGACACCGAAATAATTTTACAACGCCAGCAACAACGACCACCGGGGACAGCCACATGAGGCGCCCAAAAACCATCAGAAAAATAATAATTTTTACTTTTAAATAGAATATACCAGTAGGAAACTGAATAAGCTTCACAACGCACTTTGTAAACACTTAAAACGGACACCCGAGTCAAAAGATATGTCAAAAACAAAACCGGGGAACATTTGGGCAACATCCTGAAAATGGCGCCCAGGCACTGGGCGCCTAGCAGGGAACACGCTGGGAACTGGCCGACAAAAGGAACTGGCGCAAGAAGGTGATCTTGGCGCCCAGCAGCACAGA
Source organism: Astragalus membranaceus (assembly GCA_039519185.1). Lineage (NCBI taxonomy): Eukaryota > Viridiplantae > Streptophyta > Magnoliopsida > Fabales > Fabaceae > Astragalus > Astragalus membranaceus. Next base: position 89,252,020 of record CM076851.1, read on the forward strand.
AAACTAGCGCAGGAGGGATCCTGGCGCCCAGCAGCACAGAAAACTGGCGCAGGAGGTATCCTGTCGCCCAGCAGCACAGAAAAACTGGCGCAGGCAGAACTAGCGCCCAGGGGAGGGGATCCCAATAACATTTCAGAATACGCAACTTAGCAACCAGAACTCAGCACCAATGACATCCAGGCAACATAACAACACGGAAACACAACTTAGGAACGCAACACAGACAGCCAAAATTAGGTGCCCTTGGCGCCCCTCTGCGCCTCAACAAGGCGCAACACCAAAGCTGGCGCGGGCAGCAACATTGGCGCCCAGGCGCCCCTCTGCGCCAACACATGCGCAACATCCAAACTGGCGCGGGCAGCCACATTGGCGCCCAGGCGCCCAGATACGCCTAGACACGGGCGCACAATAGCAACACAAAATGGCGCCCTTGGCGCCTAGGGTCCTTCTAACCCAAATTTTTCTAGACTATCATGTGTTCAATCACCATCAATAATTTCAAACGTCACATATTCATTTCAACATCATCAAATACACGTTTTACCGAGCACTTAGCATGCATTCCAATCCTCACATACCTCTAACAATTCGCATACTTCTCAACAAACATCTAGTGAGCATCAAATCTTCATCAATATATTCATACACGTCAAACAACATCACAATCATAAGGAGAACGATATAAATCCTAAACCCCTACATACATCCCATTATAAACCCTATTATAAAGCAAGACCCACCCTTACCTTAGGTTTTTCCGAAGATAATGATCTCTCCACGGGAACACCAAGAAACCACAGCAACCGAGCTTCTCTTCTCTCCCTTGGAATTCTCGAATCCTCTTCTTCTCCTCTTTTCCCTTGTGCGTGCCGTACACCCTTTCTCTCTTCCTCGCAAATCTTCCTTTTTTTTCCCTCTCCCTATGCGAAATGCACTAACCCTCACTAACACTCCCTCATGCGCCTACACCTTGGGCTTGGATCGCGGGCTTCCTCCAGCTTAAGCCCGATCAGTTAGTTGGACGGATCCACGGCAATACCATTACCAGAAATGTTATGACCCAGAAAACTTACTTCTGACAACCAGAATTCACACTTAGACAACTTTGCATACAACTTCTTCTCTTTCAGGATCTCCAATACTAATCTCAAATGCTCCGCATGCTCTTCATCCGACTTTGAATAAATCAGGATGTCGTCAATGAACACAACCACGAACCGATCCAAGTAAGTATGGAATATACGATTCATGTACTCCATAAATACACTCGGCGCGTTAGTGACACCGAACGGCATCACCGAATACTCATAATGCCCATACCGTGTCCTGAAAGCAGTCTTCTGAACATCCTCATCCTTCACCTTGATCTGATGATAACCTGATCTCAAATCGATCTTGCTGAACACTCGAGCACCCACTAATTGATCCATCAAATCATCTATCCTCGGCAGTGGATACTTGTTCTTAATGGTCACCTTATTCAGCTGCCTATAATCAACACACAACCTCATGCTCCCATCCTTCTTCTTCACCAGCAACACAGGAGCTCCCCACGGCGATACACTCGGCCTAATAAACTTCTTCTCAAGCAGATCTTCAAGTTGCTTCTTCAACTCAGACAATTCCGATGCAGACATCCTGTACGGTGCCATAGACACAGGCCTCGTACCGGGTACAAGATCAATAGAAAACTCCACTTCCCTCTCAGGCGGTACACTAGGAATCTCATCAGGAAAGACTTCAGGAAATCCGCGCACCACCTGCAACTCTTCAATGATAGCTTGATTCTCAGCAGACAGCGATGCCATCAGCGAGAATAACTGAACTCCCTCCTTTGCTAACTTCCGCAACTGGCTAGCAGAAAACAAACTAGACTCTTCCTCTCCAAAGCTCACACACTTGCGACGACAATCAATGCGAACATGGTTATGCTCCAACCAGTTCATGCCCAAAATTACATCCAATCCACTCAGCGGCAAACAAACAAAGTCCACAACAAAGTCTCTGTCGAAGATCGACAAGGGACATTGAGAACACACTAGAGAGGTAGTTACCGACCCCTTAGCTGGAGTGTCGACAACCATCTCTCCATTCATAGCAGACAATACAAGATTCAACCTCTTACAACAATCAGCAGCAATAAAACAATGAGTGGCACCAGTATCAACAGAAGACTTTAAAGGAGTACCATTAATGAAGCACGTACCTCTAATGAGTCCATCATCTTCAGTAGGCTCCTCACCTGCTAAAGTAAACACCTTTCCACTGGACCTCTCTTTCTTTGGATTCGGACACTGAGTACTAATATGCCCCTCTTCACCACAGTTATAGCAGACCACTCCCTTGCGCTCACATTCGGCCACCACATGACCGTCCTTACCGCACTTGAAACACTTCTTTATGTCGCTTCTGCACATAGCACTCTTGTGGCCAGGCTTGCCACACTTAAAACACACAATGTTAGCAGGGGCATCTCCCCCACTAGTCCTCTTGCCAGCATCAGCTCTCTGCTTACCCTTACCCGCAGGGACCTCATACGGCTTACTACGGCCTTGAAAATTGTTCCTCTTATCACTCACAATCTTGTAGTGAGCATTACTATCCTCCTCAAATATCCTGCAACTGTCAATCAAGTCGGCAAAGACACGGATCTTCTGATATCCGATTGCCTTCTTGATCTCGGGCCTCAAACCTTTCTCAAACTTGATACACTTAGAAAACTCAGCATTAGCTCCAGTGTAATGCGGATAGAACTTTGCCAGCTCCACGAACTTAGCGGCATACTTCGATACGGACATACTCCCTTGTTTCAGCTCCAGAAACTCAATATCCTTCTTCCCTCGGACATCTTCCGGATAATACTTACGGTTAAACTCTCTGCTGAACACTTCCCAGGTGATCTCTTCATTAGCAGCCTCCAACCTCTGCCTCGTCTCTAACCACCAATCATCAGCTTCCTCAGCTAGCATATGCGTACCATAGCGGACCTTCTGCGCTTGGGTACAATCCATCACTCGAAAAATTCTCTCCATTTCTTTCAACCAAGCTAAAGCACCATCGGGATCATACTTGCCCTTAAACGTAGGCGGATTCTCTCTCTAAAATGTAGCCAAACTCCGAGCCCCAGCATTCTCACCAGCATTCTGTTGATTCTGCACCGCTTGTGCCATAGTATCGTTCCTCCCAGCCATTTCAACTCACTTGCTACAAAAACAACCAACAGTTAGATATAATTGACAACACACCATTGTCAATTGACACTACGAATGGACAACTTGGCCGGACAGACCGAACTTTTGCTCTGATACCACTAATGTAACACCCCTTTTCTACCCGGTAATTATTTAATAAAATCAGAGTTCAAAAATTTATTTCATACTTCGAAAGGGATGTCACACATTCATCATTAAACAAAACGTCTCATATGACATAAATAACACTTGGTCAAAAATACATCACCACGCAGCGGAATAAAATATAAGTTCTAAAACATAAAATAATAACGTCCTGAATGGACTCCAAACAATAAAATATAACAACCGAATTCAGCGTTTATCCCCCCTTGAGTGTTACACATCAAAGCAAGGACACCGACGACACCGACTCAGAATAGCGAAGGTACCTAAGCCTTCACTCGCAATCACCTGCACGTTACCGCATAGGGGTAACATTCAAACAGAATGGGTGAGATATCTTCAATATAATAGCATAAAATGATAGGAAGTATGCTAGAATATGATACTATATCTACCACTTCACTACACACATCAATTTATAAACATACGTCCAATTATAAACATTACATCAAATTATAAACATCTCAACCAGTCACCAAATGTCATGACGATGCATGAATGCAACCCACACCAACGGGCATATGCATGTGGTACCAAAATCACCAAAAGTCTTGCCCGTAAATAGGGGCGTCACCAAAATTGAGAGCTTTCACACCAGGCTCACCAATTCACCAAAAATCGAGCTTTCACACCAGGCTCACCAGTTTTATAAAAATTTGAGCTTTCACACCTAGCTCCAAGACCAAAGGTCTTCACCAAAATAATGCATATGCTGTATGCGACACCATGAATGCACACAGACAATCACCAAATTAGTCACAATGTGACACACCAACAACAATCACCAAATATCACCAAAGTTGGGCTTTCACACCTAGCCACAACGACACCGAAAACACCAACCACCTAACATAACGGAACAACAAGACTTGGAACCTTCACACCTAGTTCCAACAACACCAAGGTTTGAGCCTTCACACCTAGCATCAAACCGCACCAAGGCACCTAGAGGACAACAATTTCTCAAACAACACCAAGACACCAAAGAGACAACAATTTTCCAAAACAGCACCAATACACCAAGATGACAACAATTTTCTAAAACATTTGAGACACGAGGGTTTTTCACAACACCGGAGACAAACGACAATTTTCCAAAGTATTTGGGACACGACAATTTTCTTTTAAAACATCACCATTTAACGACTACACCAACGGTAAACAACTTTTCCAGAAAAATGGGCCACTTTGCCTTAAATTAGAATATTCAATTAGGCCTCTGAATAAGCTTTCCAAAACATTTTGAAACGTCTAAATCGGACACCCGAGTCAAAAGATATGTCAAAAACAAAACCGGGGAACAATTGAGCAACATCCTGAAAATGGCGCCCAGGCACTGGGCGCCTAGCAGGAACACGCAACACAGAAAACTGGCGCCCAGGAGCAGGGCGCCCAGCAACAGGCAACAAAACTGACTCTGGGGCCCAGGGGCAGGGCGCCTAGCAACAAACGCAACACACCTGGCTTTGGCGCCCAGGAGCAGGGCGCCTAGCAACAAGCAGCAACACAACAGATGACACTGCAGGAAATGGCGCCCTTGGCGCCCAGACAACCCAGAAAAAAATGCAACACAGATAGGACACGCCCAGACACAGCGCCCATGGCGCCCTTGCGCCAAGACAGCGCGCAACACAACACAGGAACAGGCGCCACTGCGCCAAGATACAGCACACACACACACACACACACACACACACACACACACACACACACACACTGGCACACGCACACACCCACCAGACACGGCGCCCTTGCACAGGGCGCCAAAAACAGCAACATGACACCAAAACGCAACATGGCACACGGCGCCCAGCAGCAGGGCGCCAGAAACAGCAACACCCAGCACCCAGCATGGCGCCCAGCGCCAGGGACCCAAAATCAGCAACACACCAAATTCACCAAAACACCACACATGCAAATCATATCACCAATTTAGCTCATTAATTTTTAATCACCAATGCCAATCACCATAATTTGGGAATCACAACATCAAACGAACATTTTATCGAACACCTAGCATGCTATTAGTTATAACAACAACGAATCACCAATGTCTAGGGCCACAACAATCACCAACAAGCAAGTATTTCAATCAACCTAGTTACGATTCACCTACCATCAATCTACGCATCAAAATCAAACCCTAGGCATCATAGGATCTATTCCCACATAAACCCCATCATAAAACCCCATTATAAGGAAGAACCCCACCCTTACCTTATAGTAGGAGAGCACCAATTCTCTTGATCGAGTCACCAACAGAACCTCAGCAACACAGCTCCTCTCTGCTCCTTTGAATTTGCGAAATTCTCCTCCTCCTCTTCTCCCTTGTATTTGCGCCGTACGCTTCTCTCTTCTCCTCTCTCTATTTCGAAATTCTCCTTTCTTTCTTTCTCAACAATTCGCAAATGACACCTAACCCTAGCCTAGGCGCTTCTCCTATGTGTAACACCCTAAATATTTAATTAATTTATTTAATTAAGTATTTAGGAATTTATTTTAATTTATTGGATATAATTTAATTAATTAAAATTATATTAATTTTATGTTGGTGGTATTAGGAAAAGGAGGCGCCACTTGAATGAACTTGGGCTTATGCGAAGTGGCTAGGTCAAGGGGGTTAGGATTTTGTGTTGTCATTTTGCGAATTGAGAGAAAAGAATAGAGAGAGTTGCGAATTGAGAGAGTGAGAAGAAGGAAGAGGCGCGCGAAGAGAAGAGGGGAGGAGAAGAGGAATTGCGCAAGTTTCAAGGCCTTGCTCGTTGTGTTGCTGTAGTTACTCGTCGGTGCTTTCAATCGTCTTCTTCGGAGCCTACGTTTAAGAGGTAAGGGTGAGCGTTTCGATTTAATATAATTGAGTATGTGATGGGTTTTGTGGGGTTTTTGGTGTTGATGTGGATTTGGGGTGAATATGTGTAAAATTGATGAAGAATTGAATAAATTATGATGTTGCTTGATGAATTGTTGATGTTGTTATGTGTAATTTCGTGTGTGTGATGTTTGATGATGGTTGGGAAGGAATTATGATGTGATCATGCTGATTTTTGTGTAAAAAAATTCTGCTGCATGTAAACTACTCAATGAAATGGCCATTGTGTGCGCATGTGGGGTGTTTTGGGTGAAACTTCGAATTCTGGGCATATTTTACCGTGCCATCTTTTGCATTCGCGTGCCCAAATTCAATTTTAAACATTTTGGCTCGAGTGGTTTTATTTTTGCACCTGTCATTTTGGAGTTGTCTCGGTGGGTGTTGCTGTTGTGCGCATGTGGGGTGTTTTGGGTGAAACTTCGAATTCTGGGCATATTTTACCGTGCCATCTTTTGCATTTGCGTGCCCAAATTCAATTTTAAACATTTTGGCTCGAGTGGTTTTATTTTTGCACGTGTCATTTTGGAGTTGTCTCGGTGGCTCCACTTTGAAAAGGATGTACCTTAGTCACAGAACATTCTGCCAATTTGCGCCTCATTGGCGCGCCAGTCACGCGTCACGCGCAAGAATTCTGGGCATTCTGCCATTCCGCACGCCAGTCGCGCGTAAGTCGCGCGCCACGCGTGAAGTCTCTGAAGTTTCTGCCATTCCGCGCGCCATTCGCGCGTAAGTCACGCGCCGCGCGCTGCCCCTGTTTTATTACTGTTCTTCCAATTTAAAAGTGATGTTTTCCACTTTGAAAATGTGATGTTTTTCTCAATTTTAAATGTGATGTTTCCTAAGCATGAAAATGAGATGTTTTCCAAAATTTAAATATGTTGTTACTCAAATTTTAAATATGTTGTCACCCAAATTTTTAATGTGTAGTTACTTAAATTTAAATGTGTTGTCACTTAAATTTCAATGTGTTGTTACTTAAAATTTAGAGGTGTTGTTACTTAAAATTTAAAGGTGTTGTTACTCCAATTTTGAGTGTGATGTTTATGACGATGTTGTGATATCATTGTGATGGTTATGACGAGTACACTCTATGAGTGTTTTATGACGACGATGACGAGTACTCCAGGTGAGTGATTTGGTGATTGCACATGTGTCCATAGTGTCTCATAGCATGTGCATATTATGACGAATAGGCTTCGGCCTCTTATTGACGTAAAACAGTGACGAGTGGCTTATTTATGACGAGTATGGTACCATCATGCCTATACCCAGGCGTGGGTTGCATTTTCATGCACATACATGTTTATGACTTGTGGTAAAAAATTATGACTTGAGTTAGCGTTTAGTGACGATGAGGTTGATGTTAATGATGATGTTGTATGACTGTTTGCTCATATTACTCTATTATATGCTTAATTATGTTTTGTTGAAATTCTCACCCCTTCTGCTTGGAATGTTGCTCTATTGTGGCAATGCTGCAGGTAACCGCGAGTGAAGGTCCTGCTGCCTTCTTTTATAGCTCTTGGGATGTCTGTCGAGTCGCTCTCTGATACTGTGACACCTAGAGGGCGTGGTTGAAGTTGTTATTTAATTAATTAATTGTTTAATGATTATATTGATGATGTGGGACGTGTTTGAGTGGTATTAGTGAGTTATTGTTTTATTCCGCTGTGACGTAATTTTTTTGGAGTTTAATTTTCATGACGGGTGTTTTTGTTGCACAAACCTTGATGAGTGCAAATTGACGAGTTTTTGTTAATGACGATGTGGCATTTCTTTTCTATCAGTTAAATTGATATTTGCGAAAAAGATTTACTCTGATAAATGACGTGTAATTTATGGGGTAGAAAAGGGGTGTTACATTAGTGGTATCAGAGCAGTTCGGTCTGTCCGGCCGGTGGTCGAGTCGTCAAGTTGAGTAGCATTTGAGTTTTGTTACTCGTTTCTGAATTCTGTTTTCTGTTACAGTGCTAGAATGGCAGGACGGAACGATGCTGCACTTGCTGCTGCTTTGCAGGCTATAGCTGGGGTTGTGGGCAACATGCCAGGTGCTGGTGATGCTGGGACGCGCAGTTTGGCTACGTTCCAGCGAGAGAACCCTCCTACTTTTGAAGGCGGGTATAACCCTGATGGTGCCCTTGAGTGGCTGAGAGAGATGGAGCGGATCTTCCGCGTTATGGATTGTACCGATGCTCAGAAGGTTCGTTATGGTATGCACATGTTGAAGAGAGAGGCTGATGACTGGTGGATGACGGCTAGGCAGAGGTTGACGGTCGCCAATGAGGAGATTACTTGGGCTGTGTTCCAGAGAGAGTTCAGGAGGAAATACTATCCGGAAGATGTCCACGGAAAGAAAGAGGTTGAGTTTCTGAGGCTTGAACAAGGTAACATGTCGGTAACTGAATATGCTGCAAAATTTACTGAGCTGTCCAAGTTTTATCCGCACTATGATGGAGAGGGTGCTGAGTTCTCCAAATGCATTAAGTTTGAAAACGGGTTGCGTGCCGATATTAAGAAAGCCATAGGGTATCAACAAATTCGTGTGTTCTCTCTGTTGGTTGATAGCTGCCGGATTTTTGAGGAGGACAGTAATGCCTTCTCCAGAGTTATGAAAGAAAAGCAAAAGAACTTCTCGAGTCGTGGTAAGCCATATGAAGTTCCTGCTGGTAAGGGCAAAGGGAAGTTTGTTGGTGGGTCTAAGCGAAGTGGGGGAGATGCTGCAGCCAGTATTACTTGTTACACGTGTGGGAGAGTAGGTCATAAAAGTCCAGATTGCCCAAGCGGGGATAAGAAGAGATGTTATTGGTGTGGGAAAGAGGGACACATATCTTCCAGCTGTGATAAGAAAGAGGTGGTATGCTTTAATTGTGGGGAGAGTGGTCACATCAGTACACAGGGCTCAAAACCCAAGAAGGAGAAGTCTTTTGGGAAAGTGTTCGCTCTGGCTGGGTCTGATGTGGTGAATGAAATTCGAGGTACGTGCAATATCAATAATCTTCCTCTTATTGCTATTGTTGATACTGGTGCTACCCATAGTTTTATTGCTGCCACATGTGTTGAGAAACTAAGTCTCGTCTTATCTGATATGTTGAGAGAGATGGTTATCGATACTCCAGCTAAGGGTTCGGTAACTACCTCCGTTGTTTGTGCCAAATGTCCTGTATCTATTTATGGTAGAGAATTTTTAGTTGATTTGATCTGTTTGCCGCTGAGTGGAATGGATGTCATTCTGGGTATGGACTGGTTAGTTGATAATCATGTTCATATCAACTGTCGCGAAAGGTCCGTGAGTTTGGCTTCGCCTGAAGAGAGGTCTGGTTTGCTATCTGCGGGTCAGCTGCACAGGGTGATGAGAGAAGAGGTTCAGCTGTTTTCTCTGTTAGCGTCGTTGTCTGCTGAGAGCCAAGCGAAGATTGATGAGTTGCAGGTGGTGTGTGAGTTTTCTGAGGTGTTTCCTGACGAGATTCCGGATATACCACCAGAGAGGGAGGTGGAGTTTACTATTGATCTAGTTCCTGGCACTAAGCCTGTGTCTATGGCACCATATAGAATGTCTGCGTCTGAGTTGGCAGAATTGAAGAAGCAACTTGAGGATTTGTTAGAAAAGAAGTTTGTAAGACCGAGTGTGTCGCCGTGGGGAGCTCCAGTGTTGCTAGTGAAAAAGAAAGATGGTAGTATGAGGTTGTGTGTAGACTATCGTCAATTGAATAAAGTTACAATCAAGAACAAGTATCCGTTACCGAGGATTGATGACTTGATGGATCAGTTGGTGGATGCTAAAGTATTCAGCAAGATTGACTTAAGGTCTGGTTATCATCAGATCAAGGTAAAAGATGAAGACATCCAGAAGACGGCGTTTAGGACAAGATATGGGCACTATGAGTATTCCGTAATGCCTTTCAGTGTGACTAATGCGCCGGGGGTATTCATGGGGTACATGAACCAAATCTTTCGCGAGTATCTGGACAAGTTTGTGGTGGTTTTCATTGATGATATTCTAATTTATTCTAAGTCAGAAGAGAAGCATGCGGAACATCTAAGGTTGGTGCTGGAAATTCTGAGGGATCACAAGTTATATGCAAAGCTGTCCAAGTGTGAGTTTTGGTTGAAAGAAGTCAGTTTTCTCCGTCATGTGATTTCTAGTGATGGGATTGCGGTGGATCCTTGTAAGGTTGATGCAGTGTTGCAGTGGGAGTCCCCGAAGTCGGTTACCGAGATAAGGAGTTTTCTGGGATTAGCTGGTTATTATAGAAGATTCATTGAGGGGTTTTCGAAGTTGGCTCTGCCGTTGACCCAATTGACTTGCAAGGGTAGGGCTTTTGTTTGGGATGACCGATGTGAAGAGAGTTTCAATGAGTTGAAGAGGAGGTTGACTACGTCTCCAGTGTTGACCCTGCCTAATCCGGTTGAGCCGTTTGTGGTTTATTGCGATGCTTCCAAGATGGGTTTGGGTGGTGTGCTTATGCAGAATGGGAAAGTGGTCGCTTATGCGTCGAGACAGTTGAGAACTCATGAAAAGAATTACCCTACTCATGACTTAGAACTTGTTGCTGTGGTATTCGCGTTGAAAATCTGGAGACATTACTTGTATGGATCGAGATTTGAGGTGTTCAGTGATCACAAGGGCCTTTAGTATCTGTTCGATCAGAAAGAGTTGAATATGAGGCAGCACCGGTGGTTAGAACTATTGAAAGATTATGATTTTGAATTGAGTTATCACCCGGGAAAAGCTAATGTGGTTGCAGATGCTTTGAGTCGGAAGACTTTGCATATGTCGGCATTGATGGCTAGAGAGCTTGAGTTAATTGAGCAATTCAGGGACATGAGTTTAGTTTGTGAAGTCACACCTCAGAGTGTCAGGTTGGGTATGTTGAAAATTGGCAACGATTTTATGGCTAATATCCGAGAAGCGCAGAAGTTAGACGTGAAATTGGTTGATCTGATGGGTGGGATTGATCAGTCTGAGAATAAGGACTTCGAGATAGATGCGCAGAATGTATTGAGATATCGTGGAAGAATTTGTGTTCCCGAAGATGAGGAAATGAGAAAGGCAATTCTCGAGGAAGGCCACGGAAGTAAGTTGAGTATCCATCCTGGAGCGACAAAGATGTATCAAGATCTGAAAAAGATGTTCTGGTGGCCTGGGTTGAAGCGCGACGTGGCGCAGTTTGTGTATTCGTGTTTGACCTGTCAGAAATCGAAGGTCGAGCATCAGAAGCCTGCGGGGATGATGCAACCCGTTGAATGTTCCAGAGTGGAAGTGGGATAGTATTTCCATGGATTTCGTGACTGGGTTACCCAATACGGTGAGAGGGCATGATTCGATTTGGGTGGTTGTGGATAGATTGACGAAGTCGGCTCATTTCATTCCTATCGGCATTAAGTATCCGGTGTCGAGATTGGCAGAAATCTATATTCAGGTGATTGTGAAGCTGCATGGCATTCCTTTGTGCATTGTGTCGGATAGAGACCCAAGGTTCACTTCGGACTTTTGGAGTAGTTTGCAGAAGGAGTTGGGTTCGAAATTGAGGTTGAGTTCAGCTTATCATCCTCAAACTGATGGGCAGACAGAGAGGACGATTCAATCGTTGGAAGATCTGTTGAGGTCTTGTGTTCTAGAGCAGGGAGGTGCGTGTGATACTCATCTTCCATTGATCGAGTTTACCTACAACAACAGTTATCATTCCAGTATCGGGATGGCGCCGTTTGAGGCGTTGTATGGTCGGAGGTGTAGGACTCCGGTGTGTTGGTATGAGACTGGAGAAAGTTTAGTACTTGGACCTGAGCTAGTCAGAGAAACTACTGAGAAAGTGAAGGTGATCCGGGAGAAAATGAAAGCGTCGCAGAGTAGACAGAAGAGCTACCATGATAAGAGAAAGAAAGATTTAGAATTTGAAACGGGTGACCACGTGTTCCTGAGGGTCACACCTATGACTGGTGTTGGGCGTGCGCTGAAATCGAAGAAGTTGACTCCTCGTTTCATTGGGCTGTATCAGATTACGGAAAGAGTTGGAAGTGTTGCATATCGGGTGGCCTTGCCACCTAATCTTTCGAACTTGCACGACGTGTTTCACGTGTCGCTGCTTCAGAAGTATATTGCGGATCCGTCTCATGTGATTCAACCGGATGATGTGGAGGTGCGGGATAATCTCACTGTGGAGACTATGCCTGTACGAATTGAGGATCGTGAGGTGAAGACCTTACGAGGTAAGGAGATCAATCTGGTGAAGGTTGTTTGGTTTGGAGCAGCTGGTGAAAGCCTGACATGGGAGCTGGAAGATAAGATGCGAGAGTCGTATCCGGAGTTGTTTGAATCAGGTATGTTTTCGAGGACGAAAAATTCTAAGTGGGGGAGAGTTGTAACACCCTAAATATTTAATTAATTTATTTAATTAAGTATTTAGGAATTTATTTTAATTTATTGGATATAATTTAATTAATTAAAATTATATTAATTTTATGTTGGTGGTATTAGGAAAAAGGAGGCGCCACTTGAATGAACTTGGGCTTAAGTGAAAAGCCCAAGCCCATGATCCATAAGCTATGCGAAGTGGCTAGGTCAAGGGGGTTAGGATTTTGTGTTGTCATTTTGCGAATTGAGAGAAGAGAATAGAGAGAGTTGCGAATTGAGAGAGTGAGAAGAAGGAAGAGGCGCGCGAAGAGAAGAGGGGAGGAGAAGAGGAATTGCGCAAGTTTCAAGGCCTTGCTCGTTGTGTTGCTATAGTTACTCGTCGGTGCTTTCAATCGTCTTCTTCGGAGCCTACCTTTAAGAGGTAAGGGTGAGCGTTTCGATTTAATATAATTGAGTATGTGATGGGTTTTGTGGGGTTTTTGGTGTTGATGTGGATTTGGGGTGAATATGTGTAAAATTGATGAAGAATTGAATAAATTATGATGTTGCTTGATGAATTGTTGATGTTGTTATGTGTAATTTCGTGTGTGTGATGTTTGATGATGGTTGGGAAGGAATTATGATGTGATCATGCTGATTTTCGTGTAAAAAAATTCTGCTGCATGTAAACTACTCGATGAAATGGCCATTGTGTGCGCATGTGGGGTGTTTTGGGAGAAACTTCGAATTCTGGGCATATTTTACCGTGCCATCTTTTGCATTCGCGTGCCCAAATTCAATTTTAAACATTTTGGCTCGAGTGGTTTTATTTTTGCACCTGTCATTTTGGAGTTGTCTCGGTGGGTGTTGCTGTTGTGCGCATGTGGGGTGTTTTGGGTGAAACTTCGAATTCTGGGCATATTTTACCGTGCCATCTTTTGCATTTGCGTGCCCAAATTCAATTTTAAACATTTTGGCTCGAGTGGTTTTATTTTTGCACGTGTCATTTTGGAGTTGTCCCGGTGGCTCCACTTTGAAAAGGATGTACCTTAGTCACAGAACATTCTGCCAATTTGCGCCTCATTGGCGCGCCAGTCACGCGTCACGCGCAAGAATTCTGGGCATTCTGCCATTCCGCGCGCCAGTTGCGCGTAAGTCGCGCGCCACGCGTGAAGTCTCTGAAGTTTCTGCCATTCCGCGCGCCATTCGCGCGTAAGTCGCGCGCCGCGCGCTGCCCCTGTTTTATTACTGTTCTTCCAATTTAAACGTGATGTTTTCCACTTTGAAAATGTGATGTTTTTCTCAATTTTAAATGTGATGTTTCCTAAGCATGAAAATGAGATGTTTTCCAAAATTTAAATATGTTGTTACTCAAATTTTAAATATGTTGTCACCCAAATTTTTAATGTGTAGTTACTTAAATTTAAATGTGTTGTCACTTAAATTTCAATGTGTTGTTACTTAAAATTTAGAGGTTTTGTTACTTAAAATTTAAAGGTGTTTTTACTCCAATTTTGAGTGTGATGTTTATGACGATGTTGTGATATCATTGTGATGGTTATGACGAGTACACTCTATGAGTGTTTTATGACGACGATGACGAGTACTCCAGGTGAGTGATTTGGTGATTGCACATGTGTCCATAGTGTCTCATAGCATGTGCATATTATGACGAATAGGCTTCGGCCTCTTATTGACGTAAAACAGTGACTGTGTGCCCCTAGTGGCTTATTTATGACGAGTATGTAGAGCTGTCAATTTTGGCCCAGCCCAGTGGGCCGGCCCAGTGGCCCGATTTTTTGGTTGGGCTGGGCTCTAAAAATAGAGGCCCAAAATCAAACGGTATCTTTTTTGGCCCGGCCCGATCGACCCGAACTTATATATGGGCTGGGCCGGGCTGGCCCATGGGTTGGTGGGCTGGCCCGATTTGTTTTTTTTTTTTGTAATTTTCAATTTTAACAAAAAATTAGTCACACCACCAACACACACATGCTGATGCTGGCCTTTGTTTTGGCAATTTGGCCCATTTGGCCCATTGACAGCATTCCAAATCCAATACCATTCACGCTCACAACACACGCATCAATCGGCCCACACACCACACACGCACCCATTCACGCTCACGCTGCGCATCATCAGTTCTCCTTCTCTCCAACCCTAGCGCCGCTCTCCTCTCCCTGCTTGGCTGCTTCTCCTTCCGTCTGTTCGCCAGGTACCTCTTTCTTCCTCTCCCTTCCGGTAATATATCTGTTTTGGATGATCTTTCTCATGTCATGATCTCTGTTTCAAGCAATAAAAATCAATATCAGCTAGTTAGCATATATATGAGGATGAGGCTAGGACATAATGAGCACAACCTCTAGATACTCACATGAGAAATAAAAATCAATATCAGCTAGTTAGCATATATAGAAACTATAAGAAACTAGAACGGAAAAACCCAATAACACAAGGATTTAAAAGAAGAAATCATTCAGTGGTCAGTACATGGAATTAACACATAAGGGCTGTGAACATCTATCATAATTTCCAAATGCCATTTTTATTACGACCATTGTAGCAGTCATGCATCCGTTTATTTATATAAATAGTTCTCTACAATAGACTAACAACATCTTTCGTATAAGGACACCATTCTGTAAGTTCAAGATGATTTTAACAAATGTCAAACTAACAAAGTATATATAAGTTAAATGATTAATGCAAGCATCAATATATAGGGAAAAGGTGAACTGCACCTTCAGGAAAAAAATGTCAGCACACTGCATGCATGGATAGAATATTTGAGCAGCAGTCAATTCATCTTGTTCACTTCGTCCCATTATTTGACTGCACCTATAATTTGAAAGAACAAAACATGAAATGATATTACAAGTCTAAATCCATTGTTGAGTGGATCAGATGAAAACATTTCCATCAAAAGAGGAACCTGATAATCCTTTTAAGGTTGTTCTTCTGAGCTATATCCAATACAAGAGGCCAATATTCATCTCTGTTATATTATCTGTCAATATATATTTAATATATCTGTTAACATATTAGCTCATCTCTGTTCTGTTAATATATCTGTTAATATATTTAATATATTTGTAGTAATGGATGTTTTGGAAATTATGGAAGTTGATTCTGAAGATGATTTGGAAATTATGGAAGTTGATGAGATTTTGGATGATGTTAAGACTAAGAAAGTTGGGAGAAAAGCCTCTGAGGTTTGGAAATATTTTGAAAAGATGGAGGGGGGGCAAAAATCTAAATGTAAGGGTTGTGGGAAATTGTATTCTTCCAAATCTACCGGTGGTACCAATCATTTACGGCGCCATGCTATTAAATGTGGTTCAACTCCTCAGTTTAATGATGTGGGAGTCATGTTGGATAATAAAGCTACATTGTTGAAGAGATGGAAATTTGATAGTACGGCTTATAGAGAGGCACTTTCTAAAGCTATTATCAAACATGATCTTCCATTTAGCTACGCCGAGTATGAGGGGATTTCGGTGGTAAACACAGTCTTGAATCCTGAGTTTCAATCAATTTCTAGAAACACTGCAAAAGATGATTGCATGGGTGTGTTTTTAACTGAAAAAAATAAGCTTAAGAGTGTGTTAGCATCTATTCCTAGTAGAATTTGTCTTACTTCTGATGTATGGACAGCTGTAACAACACAAGGTTATATGACTGTCACTGCTCATTATATTGATCATGATTGGAAGTTAAATAGCAAATTACTTTCCTTTTGCCACTTAGATGCTTCACATACAGGATTGGAATTATCTGGAAAAGTACTTGAAGCTCTGAAGGATTGGGGGATATCAACAAAAATATTTTCTATCACATTAGATAATGCCTCGTCTAATGATTGCATGGTAAGCTTTTTGAAAGATAGGCTTAATTTGCAAGATGCACTGTTAAGCAAAGGTAAATACTTTCATGTGCGGTGTTGTGCACACATATTGAATCTCATAGTTCAAGATGGTTTGAAGGCGGCTGGGAAGGCTTTGCATAAGATTCGAGAAAGTGTTAAGTATGTGAAGGTTTCAGAGGGGAGGTTGAGGGATTTCAGAACATGTATTAAAGAAGTGCATCTAGATGATGTAAGTGGTGGTTTCTTGAGGATGGATGTCTCCACTAGGTGGAATGCTACGTATATGATGCTTCAAAGTGCCATTAAGTATCGACGGGCATTCATCAACTTGAGTTTCAATGATAAGAACTACAAGATTTGCCCAAGCCATGAAGAGTGGGATAGAGCGGAGAAGATCTGTGCTTTCTTGGCGCCATTTTATACTATTACAAACTTAATATCCGGGTCATCTTATCCAACCTCAAACTTATACTTCACACAAGTTGCACTTATAGAGATGGGATTGAACGAAAATTTGAATAGTGAAGATGATGTGATCAAAGATATGGCTACACGGATGAAGCTCAAATTTGATAAGTATTGGAGTGAATATTCGGTCAATCTTGCTC
This sequence comes from Astragalus membranaceus, assembly GCA_039519185.1. Taxonomy (NCBI): domain Eukaryota; kingdom Viridiplantae; phylum Streptophyta; class Magnoliopsida; order Fabales; family Fabaceae; genus Astragalus; species Astragalus membranaceus. The sequence continues at coordinate 89,269,046 of CM076851.1, forward strand.
TTGGATGTGTTTTTGACCCAACATCAAAGTTTGATTTTATAACTTTTTGTTTTAAAAAACTTTATCCAAGTGAGTATGAAGATAAGGTGAACAAGTTGAAGGAAAGTTTGTATAGTCTCTTTGGTGAATATGCCAACAACACAAGTGCATCACCGCCATCTTTATCTAGTTCATCAAGAGACACTCAATCTCCCTCAATAGACAGCTCATCATATCTCGAGGTAAATTTAGTTAGTTACATTATTCAATATCTATTCATTATATATTTACATTATTCACTTATAATGACTTTCTATTAATGCTATGTGATGACAGTAGCCTATATTCTGTGATGACAATATTCTGTGATGCTATTCCACAAGAACATAAACTATGGTTTGTTCTTATCTCATGTGCACAGCTTTCCAATTCTTGCACAAACTGTTTGTTTATTGTAAAATATAAAATGTAAGAACCTATATAATTTATGGCACTCCATATCATAACTCATAACTCGTAAGTGACTAGCTAATAGCATATTGAATTATTATCAGAAACATGCTTGACCAATTGGAATTGGTGGGTCAGAAAAGGAGCCATAGAGAATGTGCTTAGCAGTACATTGATTTGCTGCTTGAGAGTAATGTATGCCATCCCAGCTAATATGTTGAGAAGGATTTTTACATGGATTACCATAAACAGTTCCATTTATTATAGCTTTCTTCCCACAATTTATGTGGTGCTATGTGATGCTATGTGATGACAGTATTATAGCTTAGCAGTTCCATTTAATTTACACAATATTCTGTGATGCTATGTGATGACAGTAGCTCTACGGGTACCAGCTCCTTTTCAATTATAATGACTTTCTATTAATGCTATGTGATGACAGTAGCCTATATTCTGTGATGACAATATTCTGTGATGCTATTCCACAAGAACATAAACTATATATGGTTTGTTCTTATCTCATATTCTGTGACAATATTCTGTGATGACAGTAGCCTTTAACTCTTCATTTTTTTCATGTCTAACTCTAGGAATACAACAAAGAAAGGAGACAAAAGACTTCTAATGATGGCAAGTCTCAATTGGAAATATATTTAAATGAGCCATGTCTTGATGGGAATGATATTGACATCCTCCAATATTGGAAGATAAATAAGAGTCGATTCCCTCAACTCGCAATTATGGCTTGTGACTTTCTTAGCATTCCAATCACAACAGTTGCTTCTGAATCTTCATTTAGCATCGGGGGTCGTATCTTGCATAAATATAGAAATAGCTTACTTCCTGAAACTGTGCAAGCCCTCATTTGCACGCGTAATTGGTTGCACGGCTATACAGAAGTTGGACCATCTGGTAAATACTAAATTAAAAATCTCTTGTTATTGATTTCTGGTAATTGGTTGCATTATTTTTGTCATTGACTTCATTTGTATCGTTCATTGTAGATGTGCCGGAACTTGTAGAGGAGATAAAGCTGTTGGATATTAGTTAAATGTTCGTTGCTGCTGTTGGAACTTGTAGCTTTTTGCTTTAATGTTGTTAAGCTTTAGTTTTTGGACCAAGATATATTGTGTTGAGCTATTTTGGCTACTTATGGACAAAGTATTTTGTAAAGCCAAGACAAATTTAGGCTGCTTTTTGGATGCTTATGGTTATGGACAAAGTATTAATGTATTATTCATGGCGATTTCTAGAGCCAAAACGGATTTAAATTGGCTTTGTTTGAGCCGAAACAGATTTATTTATGTATGTGTGTTGCTCATTTTTTAGAAAAAAGTGGTAAAAATTCTAAAAATTTAATGATTTTTGGCCCATTGGGCTGGCCCGTTGGCCCATGGGCTGATGGCGGGCTGGGCTGGGCCATAAAATATGCAGCCCATTAGAATATTGGGCCGGCCCGACCCAGCCCGCATACGCTGTTTGGCCCTATGGGCCGGGCCGGGCCGGGCTTGGCCCATTGACAGCTCTACGAGTATGGTACCATCATGCATATACCCAGGCGTGGGTTGCATTTTCATGCACATACATGTTTATGACTTGTGGTAAAAAATTATGACTTGAGTTAGCGTTTAGTGACGATGAGGTTGATGATAATGATGATGTTGTATGACTGTTTGCTCATATTACTCTATTATATGCTTAATTATGTTTTGTTGAAATTCTCACCCCTTCTGCTTGGAATGTTGCTCTATTGTGGCAACGCTGCAGGTAACCGCGAGTGAAGGTCCTGCTGCCTTCTTTAATAGCTATTGGGATGTCTGTCGAGTCGCTCTCTGATACTGTGACACCTAGGGGGCGTGGTTGAAGTTGTTATTTAATTAATTAATTGTTTAATGATTATATTGATGATGTGAGACGTGTTTGAGTGGTATTAGTGAGTTATTGTTTTATTCCGCTGTGACGTAATTTTTTTGGAGTTTAATTTTCATGACGGGTGTTTTTGTTGCACAAACCTTGATGAGTGCAAATTGACGAGTTTTTGTTAATGACGATGTGACATTTCTTTTCTATCAGTTAAATTGATATTTGCGAAAAAGATTTACTCTGATAAATGACGTGTAATTTATGGGGTAGAAAATGGGTGTTACACTATGCGCCTAGCTAGTGGGCTTGGATCACGGGCTTTCCTCCAGCTTAAGCCCGATCACTAACGCCATCACCTAAAATCCAATTACACACCTCTCAATCCAACGTTAATATAATTACACCAACTAAAATAAATAAAATAAATAATTGAATACCTAAATATTTAATTAAATAATTTAATTAAATATTTGGGCGTTACACAAACCCAGTGTTTGCTCCTCTCCAAAAATTTCTTTATCCATCAATGTCTCTATTATGGTTCCACTACCCATGTGGTTTGATGCATGGATTTTTAAATAGCTGATGAACTCCATGGGATTATTCCCACTAGCTATTTGCCGAGACACATTTGTCTTGCCAGCAATAGAAGGGGGAGATTGGGATTCGCGAACATTCCCACTAACTTTGTCACCCTTGCCAGCAATAGAAGGGGAATGTTGGGATTCGCAAACATTCCCACTAACTTTGTCACCCTTTCCAGCAGTAGAAGAGAAAGGTTGAGATCTTCCTTTGCCAACACTCTGACTAACTTTAGATTTTGCCCTTTGTGATACCTATATATTTAGAAAATAATTAGTTAGTAACAAATATAGTTGGAAAGAAAATATATGACAACGATATAATAAATTACTAACAAATATAATGTCACTTACATTGATAAGGTTTACTGGACATGCCACAAAGGTACCAATTGCATCATCCACAGTCATGATCTCTATACTGTTTACTGGTACCGGCAAGTTTGCATCCCCTACATTTGCAACGTCAACTCTGACCCGCATATGATTTTCGGGTATGGGTAGATTATGCAGTAAGGTGCACAGTTCGTTACAAATTAATCCTCTTGCGACCAATTTAAGCGGGTTTGAAATATATAGTTCACAATCATTATTGTTACCCTAAATCAATGATAAACAAAAATTAGAATATGTATAAATTGATGTAATATGTACGAGAAAAGATGATCTAATGATTAATACCTCATTGGACGCAATGGTACAACTATCTCTGAAGCTATCAAGCTTAGGGGATGCTAGATCGGTCCTCGGTCCAACTCTATCTTTTAATTCCGCAACTTCTTCCATTAGCTTGAACACCATTTGTTCCAACTGTGATTCTCTACTTTCCTTTTTTTATGCTTATTTGGACCCCAAAAAGAGGTCGGGGTAACACCAAATCCCAAACCTCTCAGACGGCCCGAATACTCTTCACGTTCCAAAGCACGGCCAAGGATGTCATTCTCATCATCACAATCAATTATCTCTCCTTGTTCTATTGATTGTGATATAGACTCCTGATTCACAAAAATTATAAGTATGATAAAGTAAGTTAATTACAAAAAAAATTAATTTTATCATACTTACAATTCTTTGAGACACCTCTTTCGTTTTCGGATCGCTAATCACACCCTCTTTGTTTACTCGGGCTTCTAGCCACAAAACATGCCGGTCAATGGATTCTTGAGTTGGATCTTTCCCGACCTCCACTAGCTGTTAAAATTTACCAATTACTAATAAATATATCAAATGATTCATTTATAATAGTGAAAGTTGAAATAAAGGATGTTGTGTCTACCATTTTTTCTTCAATGTCTTGATAACCCTTAACACCGCCTCTATAAGGGAAATCAGGACTTCTTGCTCTCTCTCGATTTTCATTTCATAATGTCTATATAGAAACATAAATATACATTAATGCATAATAATTGTCAAATATAGTTAAGTTAAAAGGTAATTGTACAAACCAAGAAGTCAGCATCTTCGGTGCGTCTGGTTATAAAGACATTCCAATCCTCTTGTGTTATAATCCCACAATATAGTGGTGGGGGATGGTGTATGAGGTTCCCTTCATCATCTGTCATCCATTTACTTTTTAGGATAGTTCTAAACTTCCTATGTAACTTTCCGGCTTTCATAAGACAGAATTCTTTGCGAGACTCATCCACATCAAAATAAGTCTGCTTACACACAAACAATGAAAAATAATGTTATCATAATATTTGTTATCTCTCTAATTAATTTCAAGAATACTTTAAATAACCAGTGGAAGCAGAACCATCTAAATAAAGATTCTTCTTGATCAAATCTGTAGTCCCACGAAGAAGGGCAGGAGGAGCTATGGTGCTAAGTAAACATGTCACAGAGTTTTCTTCTTGATTAAATCTGTAGTCCATACAATCTTCTACATGTTTTTTTTTGACAATTAATCTTCTACATGTTGAGTTTTCTTGCTTGGAATAATAATAATAATAATAATAATAATAATAATAATAATAATAATAATAATTAACAATAATAAAATAATAATAACAACACTCACATTAAAGAAATACCATCAGATTTTTTTGGTACAAATATGATCAACATATTTTAATATATTTTTTCACAAATCATGTATATTTGAATAAATTTCATATATCTTAAAAAATGGTCACAGGCAATTGCTTGTTTACAAATTGAATGGTTAACTAGAGGCATTTGTCTTGGGCACTGAAACTTGATTTGGCAGTTTCAATCAGTTGATGGCAAATAGAGGACAATTCATTGCTTAGCTGCCAACAACAAGGAAACGTCGCAAGTCAACATTTTATGGTTCATTTTCAATGTGTGATTACAACAAAGTTTCAACAGAATACTAGCTGAGTTATGCTACAAAAGAATGCAACAAACATGTAGGGACTTAGTTTCAACAGAATACTAGTTTTGAGTAGAATAATGTTTGAAACAATTTAATCTATTCAATTTGTGGAGATTTGAGTACAAAAAAGGAATTTGAAACAGTGGGACTTGTAACAACTCAAAATTCAAGGGGCCAAAATCACACATTAAATTGTTTCATAAGATTTTGTACAACAAAGCAAACAGAAGGAAGTCAGTTTGTAAACAGTTTGTATACCTGGATCAAACACCATAGCTCATCTTTGAGTCTTTCCAAAGCGAGATTACGTCTATCATGCCATCTAGTTATTGTAATCGGTATCGTTTGCTTCACTTTAGTACCAATGAAGCTAGTCAGCTGTTTACCATTTGGACCAAATGGTTGGCCTTTAACATTCCATTGGACCTGCATTATTACTTATGTAAATTAGATATAACAAACAATTTAAACTAAGTAATAAATTTAGTTAATTAGTAAGTATCTTACTTGAAGTTTAGGAAGTACTTTACTCGCCCGATTGATTATATTCTTTTTAACAGTCATTCCACGGCGAGAGGCCTTTTTTGGGGGCTTATGATCACACTCATGAGCACTATCATGCCCACTATCATGACTATGCGATGTCATCTGACCTGCAATAAAACATAATCAGTGTTATTGTTATATTTATACAGTTTAGATTACCTAAAAGATGAATAAAGAAGAGACAAGCAAAAAATGCCTAAAAGTAAGTTTAGATTACCTTTTCCTTTTCCTCGATACAATTTTATTTACAATTTTCTTATTCGTACTTTTTCCTCTTCGCTTCTTGGTACTTTGTTTTCGACGAAACGTAATTCCATCGCTATGATCATTTCTAATATACACAACATCCTCTTTAGAAGTACTTTCCCCTAGTATTGGTTGTGATGTCCCGAAGAAAGGGTCATCCTCAATATCAACATCTTCGGGTGCTTTATCACCAATGTCATTAACCAATAGTTTTTTGTTTGTCAATAGAACAATGGACCAATTGATATCAACTGGATCAGTGACATAAAACACTTGTTGAGCTTGCAAGGCTAAAACAAAAGGCTCATCTATATACCCTGTAACACCCCGATAAATTCTAACATATAGAATCACCAAAATGCACTAAATGGCATACATCAGAGTAACTTCCTGTTATTGAAATATTGAACACAACTAAAACTTTCGATAATACATATCAAATGGTTCTTTGAACCTCATACACTTCCTGAAAATGCTTAAGTTTCAAAACTTAAGAGTTGTACATAATCCTGGTGTTCAATACTCAAAACATTAAGTAGCGGAAACGATTTTACAACTTAAACAGTGAAAGTTATACAATCGGTGACATAACTAAATAAAAATACAAAGGGCTAAACAGGAAATCCAATTTCCAATAGTTCCATGAGTCGCACCGGCTAACCGTGCTTTGTCGCCTTTGCTTTCCCCTGTTTCTCTGTAAAAACCACAAATATGAAGGGTGAGATAAACATTATCTCAGTGACTCCTATCGAGACCCCTTACTAACTCTAGCGGTTCATTATACTTTACTGTGAACTCGTGGCCCTAAAAGCAACCACGTGGAAATATTTTAAGTTCCTGTAACCTTTATGCTCATGGCCCTCCTAAGCGACACATGAAGCATATCATATTTTACCTCTTGTAATTTGTAGCCCTACTAAGCAACTACGCATTACATTTTGTTCCATGATTTTAGCATAACACCTCAGCCTACCTATTTTATAGGCACTTCTTTGACTTTGGTGAACCCATCCCGCGATTTCTAGTGGGGGAAACATTCTTGAGTCTAGGTTTTGGGGCTCATGACTTCCCCTCCCTTAGTATGCTAATCCTCTAAGGGTCGTCACCCTTATCCTCTTGTATTTATTATACATTATATATCCATGTACCCGCAATGGGCTGTCAGTGATTTCAGTCATGTACCGTCTATCCTCCCACGAGGGAAGACATTTTACCGTGAATTAACATTTCTTGACTTATGTTCTCTCGCGTTTTCTAAGTACGGTTTTCCGTTACGTTCATAACACACAAGTTTTCTATTAAACATGTTCAATTCCATGATATCAGTATCTTTACATTGTTGGGGAACCATGAGGAATGGATTAGAAGAGGTTTGGAATCATTCGGAATGGATAAAAAGGTACCTTGAAGTTGGAAATCAGAAGGTTAAGCACGACCCGTGCGTATAGGCACACGATCCGTGCGCTTTTCAATAAAAATGTGGAAAGTTTCAGAATGATACGCACGATCCGTGCGTGTAGGTGCACGATCCGTGCGTAACTAAAAATCCATTTTTGTGCAGTATCTGTAACACCCTGATATTTCTATTGACCAAAAATACCCAGGTGCACATTAGTAACACATCAGAGATATATTTCCTGCTTAGACACTGAATATCACTATAAATTTTTCGCTGAATATAACTCAAACAGTCTTATTTACAACAAGACAATATGGTTCTCAGACCATATACCATCAGTAATTATAGTATTCAGTATCATACAAGAAAGCGGAAGAAAGATATACATAATGTTTTAGTATACAGACAACAAAAGGGAAATAAGCTTAAACATAAAGCTAGACTATCAGCATCCGGTCCGAGCTCAACCTACTCGTGCCTCTTGGATTTCCGCTGCCCCTGTGTCTCTGTAAATCAACAACATTTAAACAGTGAGATACAATCTCAGTGAGTTCTACCGATACCCCTACTAACTCTCTCGGTTCGATTAAAAATCCTTTTTAAAATCATCACGACACCGACTGCAAATCCAGTGCTAATCCCGGTGAACGTGAACAAACAAAGTGCGGCACCGACTGCAAATCCAGTGCTAATCCCGGTGTATCGCACAGTACGACACCGACTGCAAATCCAGTGCTAATCCCGGTGAACGTACAACAAACTCATGACATAACACCGACTGCAAATCCAGTGCTAATCCCGGTGAACCCCCTTACCAATAGTACATTCTCCTATTGGCACGGAGCCTAGGTTGGGGGAGCATGACTGCCCCGCCTAGTATGTCAAAACATGGGTCGTCACCCAACTCGATATATATATATATATATATATATATATATATATATATATATATAAACATATATATCTACAGTACCATGAACCCACGGTCCATCAAATCAGACAATCAATGAAACACTTTAATCCACATTTTATAAAATCCAAGTTCACACTCGCACTCTAGTTGACCACTTTTCGACACAATTTTCAACTTCGAACTTATTTTATGAAACTCTTTTGAAACATACCCAAAATCATGGCATTATAAGCCTAATATCGTTATTAAAGGGTTAGGAAAGGATTAGAAGAGGATTGGAATCGAAACGGAATCATTTTGGGCACTTTGAAAATTTTGGACAGAACAAGGCGCACGGGTCGTGCCCCTGGACGCACGGGTCGTGCTCATTTGACAGCATTGCAAAAATGGCCTGTTTTATGAAAAATTGCTTTCCGATTGATCCCGATACTCGTTCCGCTCAATTCCGATTCTCGTTCCGATCGAAAACAGACCAAACAACCAACAAAATAGACCCAACTAAAACCACACAATCAATCAACCCAATCAAAAACTCAATCAAAACGGATTTTATCAAAAACGACATATTTTCCAATTAACGGTTTTTAAGTCAAAATCTTTCGAAATCAAACCACCAAAAATTCTGTTTCAACGCGACATAACTCGAGACGCGCTCCGATCGATTCCTAACCCGAAACAGACAATATCAAGTAATATCCCAGACCAGCGAAAGCGGTAAAACGATCAATTAATTAATTCGAAAACAAAAATCCTAAACGTGAGTAAAACTCACCCTTGTAGCGTGAACCACGATCGAGCCGAATTCTCCGAGTAACCACACGAACATTCCCCGCTTAAGCTTTCCGTTCCGACGTCGCTCCATTCCGCTTCCAAAACTTTCCGCTCGATCACGAAACCTCTTTTTGACCGAAATGCCGAATTCCTCGAAATCTTCCCCGAACACTATTCATCTTCTTCCTCAAGCTCAAAATCACTATTCATCCAAAAACCCCAAATTTGGATTCTCAAACCCTAACTCTCCCAACCTTCCAATCGAACATCAATCCGCTTTCCACCTTCATCGGGTTGCCTTCTAATCATCCGTAAACCATCACATCATCATCAAAACCGAAATCCTTCCCCAAAACCTTCAATGTTCGAAAATGGCAAAGTGAGAGAGAGTGAGTTGATGATGAAAATCTTGGTACCAAATCGAAGAGGAAGTAGCGCTGAGCATTTTTCGTGTTGGACGGAAGTCGTTTTGATGAGCGGAATTGCCCCCTTTTTCCTCTTCTTCTTCCTCCCCCTTTCTTTCTCTCTTCTTTCTTTTTCTCTCCTCCCCTCTGTTTCTCGCATTCTTTCTTTTCTTCCTTTCTTAATTCTTTTCTTTCCTTTCTTATTAACACACACACACTTATATTTATTTAATTTAATTAATTCTTTCTCCTCTTCACTCACACACACCCACGTATACATATATATATATTTATTTAGTATATTTGTTGTAACGCGGTCAAATTACCATATTGATCGAAATCTCCTATTTCGATTCCAAAACTTCCTTGGTCCGTATTATTCGGTTAACGATCCGATGACAACAATTAAATAATTTTAGCACTCGATAAATTTACCAGTCGAGTACTAAATTGGTTTAATTGGGTTAACACCCAAATAATTCCATTAATTATTTTGGGGATGTTACATTCTCCCCAACTTGAAAGAATTTTGTCCTCAAAATTTCGCTAAGTCTTTCATCTGACTAATCGAGAATCGACATTCTCAGAAAGGTCTTAAGTTACTGAAAAACAATCTCGAACTAACGAAATGAGCGTAGGAACTCTCCCCAAGTGGGCACATCAATCTCCAAGTATGATCCACTACTACCTTGATACGAACTCTCTGGTTACGCATCTACACGAGAAACTCATCATTTGCCTACATCGGCTCGGCACCGCATTTGAAAACACTTCCGAAGCTTCATTCCAATTATCCTCGTTTACTCCCCAACTTTGATTAATCTAAATCAAAGGGTGTAATATAAGACACTTGATAGACATACAGGTTGAAAGTGAGATCCACAAACTGGTATTCCTCAGTAGAGGTAAAAACAAACACGATTTCCTCGAAGTGTGTAAACACTTTCTCAACAAATCTTCTAATATCATTAACGGTTCTCGTACATACCGACAATGTGACGAAAAAGTCACTTGTTAACTTTTTGATTCGCCCCCATGACTTCGAGATAGCACTTTACAAAAGAAGGTAAAATGAGGATTTACCCGAAACATTTATCTTAAACGTAGAAATAAGCCACGGGGACATCGAATAAATTTGAACGTAATGAAAATCACCTCTGTTGTTCTCAAAACAACTATCAAACAGAACTCAGAGTTCTTTTTCCTCTATTGCAAATTCATCATGAGGTTTTTACCAATGACGCACCCGATTCCTTTCCAAATTAATCAATAACGTTGAGAGCTTCCCCTCAACCTAAGCAATCCTCCTAGGATTTTCTTCCTCAATCATATCCTATTAGCCTCTTAATTCGTTCCCAAAATTAACTTTAGCATGCGGGTTTTCAAAAAAAACGATTTTTCAAAACTATTACGCCGCACACCAAGCTTCACTTCGGAAATTTCAGTCACTTGCAAGCAGATCCATCAATTAATCCTTTGATGGTTATTCCCAACGTGAAAACAGTCAGCAGTTACCTCACTTACATATTCGTATTCACGCCCGCCTTGTCAAACGGAATCTCGTAAGACAATCTTATTGTTAACCTTCACCAAGGAGAGGTTAACAAACTAACACCTTGCCACCAAAGTGGAAACTTATGGATGTACTCTAACTTAGATTTAAAAGACTCTAACAATTCCATTTCATGCATCATTAGCTCTGCTATATGAATGGATTTCCTACTTAGCGCATCGGCTACAATATTAGCCTTCCCCGGATGATACTTCATTTCGAAGTCATAATCCTCCAGAAATTCAACACACTTCTCTGCCTGCTATTCAGTTCTCTCTGATCAAACAGATACCTTAAACTCTTGTGACCACTAAAGACTTCGAAACGAGACCTATACAGGTAATGTCTTCAAACCTTCAGTGCGTACACAATAGCTATTAACTCCAATTCATGAGTCGGATAAATCTTCTCATGAGACCTTAATTGTCTGGATGCATAAGCTACCACTTGTTGATTTTACATTAGTATACATCCTAAACCCCTCCCTGAAGCGTCATCGAAAATTTAAAATTCCAATGACGGATCCGAAAGAATCAGGATTGGACCAGAAGTCAAAATCTTCAACTCTTGAAAACGTTCTTCACAATCGGCATCCCACGTAAACGGATGACCCTTACAAGTTAACCGAGTAAGTGGAAAACTAACCGTGAGAATCCTTGGACAAATCTCTTATAGTAACCGGCTAGACCCAGAAACTTTCGATCTCTGTGACTGACGTTGGTCACTCCCATTCAACACCGCTTCCTTCTTACTGGGATCTACAGAATCTCCCGACTTGGGAAATCACCTGTCCCAAAGACTTTACTCTGGCACCCAAAAATCACACTCCGAAGGTTTCAAGTACAACTTACTTTCTCGGGGTACTTTCAAAACAATGCGGAGATGTTGGACATGCTCCTCAATGGTCTTCGAGTACATCAAGATACCATCAACGAAACGACTACAAATTGATCTAGGTACGTGTGGAAAACTCGGTTCACGTATTCCCGAATACCGCTGGAGCATTAGTCAAACCGAAGGGCATCACTACGAACTCGTAATGTCCATACCTAGTACAGAAAGCTGTCTTCGGAATATCTAAGGCTCTAACTTTTAATTAATGATAACTGACCTCAGATAAATTTTAGAAACATTGCAGCACCTCAAATTGCTCAAGTAAATCGTCTATCCTTGGTAAAGGATATTTGTTCTTGATCGTCATTTTGTTGAGTTGTCGATATCAATGCACAATCTCACGCTACCATTTTTTCCTTTCAGCTAACCACACCGGAGCACTCCTTAGAGAAGCACTCGGTCGAATGAATTTCCTTAACATCGACTCTTCAAGTTGAGACTCCATTTCCTTTAATTCTAAGGGAACATTCAATAAGAAACAATAGATATTGATCCCGTGCCAGGAACCAATTCCACGGCAAACTCTACCTTTCGCTCTGGAGGTTCAGAAGAAACTTCATCGTGAAAACATCCAGAAAGTCATTCACGACCTGAACGTTCGCCAAATCTAAACTAGTTTCAGTGGATGCAGATAACATACTAACATGTGCTCCCGCACCTTGGAATGAAGATTGACCGTCTAAGGTGAACTAGGTAACCGCTTCAGAATTTGTCCCAGACAATTCAACTGATTCTGAAGCGAAGCTGATAGTGATTAACACAGTCGATGGCAACATGATTTGCAGTCATCCAATTCATACCCAAAATGGTGTCCACACTTCTCGTAGGCAAACAACAAATTCTACAACGAAATTCCTGCCTCCTTCGACAAGTAGACAATTCTATACAAAGATTAGGTCTAGTCACGATCCTTAGCAGCAGTTAAAATAGTTATCGGCTCGGATAGCGATGATAAGGCTCATCCCAACCGATTCACATGCGATCGGGATATACAGCAATAGGTTGCACCCGAATCATATAATATACTGATCGAGTTATTGAAAACTGATCTCATACTCCTTAGTAGATTGTCTGCAGTTGTAACTGCCTAAACATCCAGAATGTTGACTCGTCCTTGCCTTGGAGCTGCTTGTGATTCCTTGGAACTTTTCCTTACGGGGCACTCTTTACCATAGTGACCCTCTACATTTCTATAATAGCACCGATTAGATATTCGCTGGCAATCACCGCTGTGAGACTTTCCACAGTTAGAACATCTTCTGACCTTTGAAGAATCAAAGAATTGCATCTGCTTTTCCTTTGATGAAATTATCTTAGGACTTTGCATTCGGAGTTGATACTTCAACTACCTTCTTTCCTTTCCCATATTTCCTATGAGATCATCCTCGGCGACATAGGCTGATTGCACTAAGGCAACATAATTGGTAGCAGTATAAGAACTGAGACCATAAATCATAAAAACACTTATGCCCGTCTTAGACTTCTGCATTCTCCGTTCGTCATCGAAGCTTACTTTACCACTTGGTAAAACTGAGACAACTTCTCAAACTTAGCGGTGTACTCTTCCACCGTCATGCCACCTTTCCTGAGGATGCATCGGTTGGAGATTCCGATCTTGGTCGAGGACTGCGTCTTGATCATCCTACCATAATTCCGCTTATGATGCACTAAGTATTAAGTTGATCAGGCTCAATGTCTCTTAGCATCACAAGTGTAATTACAACCAGGACTAACAAGGAATCGACTCAACCCTAAACTAAGTCCGACTAGGTCGAACTGCTCTGATACCAACTGTAACACCCTGATATTTCTATTGACCCAAAATACCCAGGTGCACATTAGTAACACATCAGAGATATATTTCCTGCTTAGACACTGAATATCACTATAAATTTTTCGCTGAATATAACTCAAACAGTCTTATTTACAACAAGACAATATGGTTCTCAGACCATATACCATCAGCAATTATAGTATTCAGTATCATACAAGAAAGCGGAAGAAAGATATACATAATGTTTTAGTATACAGACAACAAAAGGGAAATAAGCTTAAACATAAAGCTAGGCTATCAGCATCCGGTCCGAGCTCAACCTACTCGTGCCTCTTGGATTTCCGCTGCCCCTGTGTCTCTGTAAATCAACAACATTTAAACAGTGAGATACAATCTCAGTGAGTTCTACCGATACCCCTACTAACTCTCTCGGTTCGATTAAAAATCCTTTTTAAAATCATCACGACACCGACTGCAAATCCAGTGCTAATCCCGGTGAACGTGAACAAACAAAGTGCGGCACCGACTGCAAATCCAGTGCTAATCCCGGTGTATCGCACAGTACGACACCGACTGCAAATCCAGTGCTAATCCCGGTGAACGTACAACAAACTCATGACATAACACCGACTGCAAATCCAGTGCTAATCCCGGTGAACCCCCTTACCAATAGTACATTCTCCTATTGGCACGGAGCCTAGGTTGGGGGAGCATGACTGCCCCGCCTAGTATGTCAAAACATGGGTCGTCACCCAACTCGATATATATATATATATATATATATATATATAAACATATATATCTACAGTACCATGAACCCACGGTCCATCAAATCAGACAATCAATGAAACACTTTAATCCACATTTTATAAAATCCAAGTTCACACTCGCACTCTAGTTGACCACTTTTCGACACAATTTTCAACTTCGAACTTATTTTATGAAACTCTTTTGAAACATACCCAAAATCATGGCATTATAAGCCTAATATCGTTATTAAAGGGTTAGGAAAGGATTAGAAGAGGATTGGAATCGAAACGAAATCATTTTGGGCACTTTGAAAATTTTGGACAGAACAAGGCGCACGGGTCGTGCCCCTGGACGCACGGGTCGTGCTCATTTGAAAGCATTGCAAAAATGGCCTGTTTTATGAAAAATTGCTTTCCGATTGATCCCGATACTCGTTCCGCTCAATTCCGATTCTCGTTCCGATCGAAAACAGACCAAACAACCAACAAAATAGACCCAACTAAAACCACACAATCAATCAACCCAATCAAAAACTCAATCAAAACAGATTTTATCAAAAACGACATATTTTCCAATTAACGGTTTTTAAGTCAAAATCTTTCGAAATCAAACCACCAAAAATTCTGTTTCAACGCGACATAACTCGAGACGCGCTCCGATCGATTCCTAACCCGAAACAGACAATATCAAGTAATATCCCAGACCAGCGAAAGCGGTAAAACGATCAATTAATTAATTCGAAAACAAAAATCCTAAACGTGAGTAAAACTCACCCTTGTAGCGTGAACCACGATCGAGCCGAATTCTCCGAGTAACCACACGAACATTCCCCGCTTAAGCTTTCCGTTCCGACGTCGCTCCAATCCGCTTCCAAAACTTTCCGCTCGATCACGAAACCTCTTTTTGACCGAAATGCCGAATTCCTCGAAATCTTCCCCGAACACTATTCATCTTCTTCCTCAAGCTCAAAATCACTATTCATCCAAAAACCCCAAATTTGGATTCTCAAACCCTAACTCTCCCAACCTTCCAATCGAACATCAATCCGCTTTCCCCCTTCATCGGGTTGCCTTCTAATCATCCGTAAACCATCACATCATCATCAAAACCGAAATCCTTCCCCAAAACCTTCAATGTTCGAAAATGGCAAAGTGAGAGAGAGTGAGTTGATGATGAAAATCTTGGTACCAAATCGAAGAGGAAGTAGCGCTGAGCATTTTTCGTGTTGGACGGAAGTCGTTTTGATGAGCGGAATTGCCCCCTTTTTCCTCTTCTTCTTCCTCCCCCTTTCTTTCTCTCTTCTTTCTTTTTCTCTCCTCCCCTCTGTTTCTCGCATTCTTTCTTTTCTTCCTTTCTTAATTCTTTTCTTTCCTTTCTTATTAACACACACACACTTATATTTATTTAATTTAATTAATTCTTTCTCCTCTTCACTCACACACACCCACGTATACATATATATATATATATATATATATATATATATATATATATATATATATATATATATATATATATATTTATTTAGTATATTTGTTGTAACGCGGTCAAATTACCATATTGATCGAAATCTCCTATTTCGATTCCAAAACTTCCTTGGTCCGTATTATTCGGTTAACGATCCGATGACAACAATTAAATAATTTTAGCACTCGATAAATTTACCAGTCGAGTACTAAATTGGTTTAATTGGGTTAACACCCAAATAATTCCATTAATTATTTTGGGGATGTTACATTCTCCCCAACTTGAAAGAATTTTGTCCTCAAAATTTCGCTAAGTCTTTCATCTGACTAATCGAGAATCGACATTCTCAGAAAGGTCTTAAGTTACTGAAAAACAATCTCGAACTAACGAAATGAGCGTAGGAACTCTCCCCAAGTGGGCACATCAATCTCCAAGTATGATCCACTACTACCTTGATACGAACTCTCTGGTTACGCATCTACACGAGAAACTCATCATTTGCCTACATCGGCTCGGCACCGCATTTGAAAACACTTCCGAAGCTTCATTCCAATTATCCTCGTTTACTCCCCAACTTTGATTAATCTAAATCAAAGGGTGTAATATAAGACACTTGATAGACATACAGGTTGAAAGTGAGATCCACAAACTGGTATTCCTCAGTAGAGGTAAAAACAAACACGATTTCCTCGAAGTGTGTAAACACTTTCTCAACAAATCTTCTAATATCATTAACGGTTCTCGTACATACCGACAATGTGACGAAAAAGTCACTTGTTAACTTTTTGATTCGCCCCCATGACTTCGAGATAGCACTTTACAAAAGAAGGTAAAATGAGGATTTACCCGAAACATTTATCTTAAACGTAGAAATAAGCCACGGGGACATCGAATAAATTTGAACGTAATGAAAATCACCTCTGTTGTTCTCAAAACAACTATCAAACAGAACTCAGAGTTCTTTTTCCTCTATTGCAAATTCATCATGAGGTTTTTACCAATGACGCACCCGATTCCTTTCCAAATTAATCAATAACGTTGAGAGCTTCCCCTCAACCTAAGCAATCCTCCTAGGATTTTCTTCCTCAATCATATCCTATTAGCCTCTTAATTCGTTCCCAAAATTAACTTTAGCATGCGGGTTTTCAAAAAAAACGATTTTTCAAAACTATTACGCCGCACACCAAGCTTCACTTCGGAAATTTCAGTCACTTGCAAGCAGATCCATCAATTAATCCTTTGATGGTTATTCCCAACGTGAAAACAGTCAGCAGTTACCTCACTTACATATTCGTATTCACGCCCGCCTTGTCAAACGGAATCTCGTAAGACAATCTTATTGTTAACCTTCACCAAGGAGAGGTTAACAAACTAACACCTTGCCACCAAAGTGGAAACTTATGGATGTACTCTAACTTAGATTTAAAAGACTCTAACAATTCCATTTCATGCATCATTAACTCTGCTATATGAATGGATTTCCTACTTAGCGCATCGGCTACAATATTAGCCTTCCCCTGGATGATACTTCATTTCGAAGTCATAATCCTCCAGAAATTCAACACACTTCTCTGCCTGCTATTCAGTTCTCTCTGATCAAACAGATACCTTAAACTCTTGTGACCACTAAAGACTTCGAAACGAGACCTATACAGGTAATGTCTTCAAACCTTCAGTGCGTACACAATAGCTATTAACTCCAATTCATGAGTCGGATAAATCTTCTCATGAGACCTTAATTGTCTGGATGCATAAGCTACCACTTGTTGATTTTACATTAGTATACATCCTAAACCCCTCCCTGAAGCGTCATCGAAAATTTAAAATTCCAATGACGGATCCGAAAGAATCAGGATTGGACCAGAAGTCAAAATCTTCAACTCTTGAAAACGTTCTTCACAATCGGCATCCCACGTAAACGGATGACCCTTACAAGTTAACCGAGTAAGTGGAAAACTAACCGTGAGAATCCTTGGACAAATCTCTTATAGTAACCGGCTAGACCCAGAAACTTTCGATCTCTGTGACTGACGTTGGTCACTCCCATTCAACACCGCTTCCTTCTTACTGGGATCTACAGAATCTCCCGACTTGGGAAATCACCTGTCCCAAAGACTTTACTCTGGCACCCAAAAATCACACTCCGAAGGTTTCAAGTACAACTTACTTTCTCGGGGTACTTTCAAAACAATGCGGAGATGTTGGACATGCTCCTCAATGGTCTTCGAGTACATCAAGATACCATCAACGAAACGACTACAAATTGATCTAGGTACGTGTGGAAAACTCGGTTCACGTATTCCCGAATACCGCTGGAGCATTAGTCAAACCGAAGGGCATCACTACGAACTCGTAATGTCCATACCTAGTACAGAAAGCTGTCTTCGGAATATCTAAGGCTCTAACTTTTAATTAATGATAACTGACCTCAGATAAATTTTAGAAACATTGCAGCACCTCAAATTGCTCAAGTAAATCGTCTATCCTTGGTAAAGGATATTTGTTCTTGATCGTCATTTTGTTGAGTTGTCGATATCAATGCACAATCTCACGCTACCATTTTTTCCTTTCAGCTAACCACACCGGAGCACTCCTTAGAGAAGCACTCGGTCGAATGAATTTCCTTAACATCGACTCTTCAAGTTGAGACTCCATTTC
This sequence comes from Astragalus membranaceus, assembly GCA_039519185.1. NCBI lineage: Eukaryota > Viridiplantae > Streptophyta > Magnoliopsida > Fabales > Fabaceae > Astragalus > Astragalus membranaceus. The sequence goes on from CM076851.1 coordinate 89,287,631, forward strand.
CTTTAATTCTAAGGGAACATTCAATAAGAAACAATAGATATTGATCCCGTGCCAGGAACCAATTCCACGGCAAACTCTACCTTTCGCTCTGGAGGTTCAGAAGAAACTTCATCGTGAAAACATCCAGAAAGTCATTCACGACCTGAACGTTCGCCAAATCTAAACTAGTTTCAGTGGATGCAGATAACATACTAACATGTGCTCCCGCACCTTGGAATGAAGATTGACCGTCTAAGGTGAACTAGGTAACCGCTTCAGAATTTGTCCCAGACAATTCAACTGATTCTGAAGCGAAGCTGATAGTGATTAACACAGTCGATGGCAACATGATTTGCAGTCATCCAATTCATACCCAAAATGGTGTCCACACTTCTCGTAGGCAAACAACAAATTCTACAACGAAATTCCTGCCTCCTTCGACAAGTAGACAATTCTATACAAAGATTAGGTCTAGTCACGATCCTTAGCAGCAGTTAAAATAGTTATCGGCTCGGATAGCGATGATAAGGCTCATCCCAACCGATTCACATGCGATCGGGATATACAGCAATAGGTTGCACCCGAATCATATAATATACTGATCGAGTTATTGAAAACTGATCTCATACTCCTTAGTAGATTGTCTGCAGTTGTAACTGCCTAAACATCCAGAATGTTGACTCGTCCTTGCCTTGGAGCTGCTTGTGATTCCTTGGAACTTTTCCTTACGGGGCACTCTTTACCATAGTGACCCTCTACATTTCTATAATAGCACCGATTAGATATTCGCTGGCAATCACCGCTGTGAGACTTTCCACAGTTAGAACATCTTCTGACCTTTGAAGAATCAAAGAATTGCATCTGCTTTTCCTTTGATGAAATTATCTTAGGACTTTGCATTCGGAGTTGATACTTCAACTACCTTCTTTCCTTTCCCATATTTCCTATGAGATCATCCTCGGCGACATAGGCTGATTGCACTAAGGCAACATAATTGGTAGCAGTATAAGAACTGAGACCATAAATCATAAAAACACTTATGCCCGTCTTAGACTTCTGCATTCTCCGTTCGTCATCGAAGCTTACTTTACCACTTGGTAAAACTGAGACAACTTCTCAAACTTAGCGGTGTACTCTTCCACCGTCATGCCACCTTTCCTGAGGATGCATCGGTTGGAGATTCCGATCTTGGTCGAGGACTGCGTCTTGATCATCCTACCATAATTCCGCTTATGATGCACTAAGTATTAAGTTGATCAGGCTCAATGTCTCTTAGCATCACAAGTGTAATTACAACCAGGACTAACAAGGAATCGACTCAACCCTAAACTAAGTCCGACTAGGTCGAACTGCTCTGATACCAACTGTAACACCCTGATATTTCTATTGACCAAAAATACCCAGGTGCACATTAGTAACACATTAGAGATATATTTCCTGCTTAGACACTGAATATCACTATAAATTTTTCGCTGAATATAACTCAAACAGTCTTATTTACAACAAGACAATATGGTTCTCAGACCATATACCATCAGCAATTATAGTATTCAGTATCATACAAGAAAGCGGAAGAAAGATATACATAATGTTTTAGTATACAGACAACAAAAGGGAAATAAGCTTAAACATAAAGCTAGGCTATCAGCATCCGGTCCGAGCTCAACCTACTCGTGCCTCTTGGATTTCCGCTGCCCCTGTGTCTCTGTAAATCAACAACATTTAAACAGTGAGATACAATCTCAGTGAGTTCTACCGATACCCCTACTAACTCTCTCGGTTCGATTAAAAATCCTTTTTAAAATCATCACGACACCGACTGCAAATCCAGTGCTAATCCCGGTGAACGTGAACAAACAAAGTGCGGCACCGACTGCAAATCCAGTGCTAATCCCGGTGTATCGCACAGTACGACACCGACTGCAAATCCAGTGCTAATCCCGGTGAACGTACAACAAACTCATGACATAACACCGACTGCAAATCCAGTGCTAATCCCGGTGAACCCCCTTACCAATAGTACATTCTCCTATTGGCACGGAGCCTAGGTTGGGGGAGCATGACTGCCCCGCCTAGTATGTCAAAACATGGGTCGTCACCCAACTATATATATATATATATATATATATATATATATATATATATATATATAAACATATATATCTACAGTACCATGAACCCACGGTCCATCAAATCAGACAATCAATGAAACACTTTAGTCCACATTTTATAAAATCCAAGTTCACACTCGCACTCTAGTTGACCACTTTTCGACACAATTTTCAACTTCGAACTTATTTTATGAAACTCTTTTGAAACATACCCAAAATCATGGCATTATAAGCCTAATATCGTTATTAAAGGGTTAGGAAAGGATTAGAAGAGGATTGGAATCGAAACGGAATCATTTTGGGCACTTTGAAAATTTTGGACAGAACAAGGCGCACGGGTCGTGCCCCTGGACGCACGGGTCGTGCTCATTTGACAGCATTGCAAAAATGGCCTGTTTTATGAAAAATTGCTTTCCGATTGATCCCGATACTCGTTCCGCTCAATTCCGATTCTCGTTCCGATCGAAAACAGACCAAACAACCAACAAAATAGACCCAACTAAAACCACACAATCAATCAACCCAATCAAAAACTCAATCAAAACGGATTTTATCAAAAACGACATATTTTCCAATTAACGGTTTTTAAGTCAAAATCTTTCGAAATCAAACCACCAAAAATTCTGTTTCAACGCGACATAACTCGAGACGCGCTCCGATCGATTCCTAACCCGAAACAGACAATATCAAGTAATATCCCAGACCAGCGAAAGCGGTAAAACGATCAATTAATTAATTCGAAAACAAAAATCCTAAACGTGAGTAAAACTCACCCTTGTAGCGTGAACCACGATCGAGCCGAATTCTCCGAGTAACCACACGAACATTCCCCGCTTAAGCTTTCCGTTCCGACGTCGCTCCAATCCGCTTCCAAAACTTTCCGCTCGATCACGAAACCTCTTTTTGACCGAAATGCCGAATTCCTCGAAATCTTCCCCGAACACTATTCATCTTCTTCCTCAAGCTCAAAATCACTATTCATCCAAAAACCCCAAATTTGGATTCTCAAACCCTAACTCTCCCAACCTTCCAATCGAACATCAATCCGCTTTCCACCTTCATCGGGTTGCCTTCTAATCATCCGTAAACCATCACATCATCATCAAAACCGAAATCCTTCCCCAAAACCTTCAATGTTCGAAAATGGCAAAGTGAGAGAGAGTGAGTTGATGATGAAAATCTTGGTACCAAATCGAAGAGGAAGTAGCGCTGAGCATTTTTCGTGTTGGACGGAAGTCGTTTTGATGAGCGGAATTGCCCCCTTTTTCCTCTTCTTCTTCCTCCCCCTTTCTTTCTCTCTTCTTTCTTTTTCTCTCCTCCCCTCTGTTTCTCGCATTCTTTCTTTTCTTCCTTTCTTAATTCTTTTCTTTCCTTTCTTATTAACACACACACACTTATATTTATTTAATTTAATTAATTCTTTCTCCTCTTCACTCACACACACCCACGTATACATATATATATATATATATATATATATATATATATATATATATATATATATATATATTTATTTATTTAGTATATTTGTTGTAACGCGGTCAAATTACCATATTGATCGAAATCTCCTATTTCGATTCCAAAACTTCCTTGGTCCGTATTATTCGGTTAACGATCCGATGACAACAATTAAATAATTTTAGCACTCGATAAATTTACCAGTCGAGTACTAAATTGGTTTAATTGGGTTAACACCCAAATAATTCCATTAATTATTTTGGAGATGTTACAGTATCAGATGGGGGCGCACGACCCGTGCGCAGAGGCACCCGATCCGTGCGTCTCCATCAGTTTTCCAGAAAACAGCGTTTTCATGAGTAATTCCGTTCTGTTCCGATTCCAAAATCTCTTCCAATCGAGACCCAAACTTAAACACGCATTGAAACAGTATATTGCAGCAACACAATCAATCCAATCCAGTACATCCAGACAATCAATCAACCAATTCATAATTCAAATCACAATTTACGGTTTTTCGATAAAACGGTTTCGTCGCTAATTTTCACAAGCGGGTTTTTAAGATTTCGTTTCAAAAATTTAACGACTCAATATCAGAACATCTGTAACATCCCAAATTTTTAAAGACTCGCACTATGATACCTAAGACCGATTAATTATTTGTGGGAATAATTGGTCGTGTCTCGGTGATTAATATATCGAGAAATTTGTCAAGGAAAACCTATTCTCCATTAAAGGGTGGCCTATTCATAGTTAAATGAGGAATTGGGGCTGAAGGGCAAATCTGTCTTTACACACCCCTAGTTATTAAAATATAATTATGAAGACTATAATTAATTACGAACCGGAAGAGTTGAGGAATTTGGATCGGAACCGGATTAATCGAGAAGTTTTGTACCAAAGAGAAAATTCGACTCCTAACCTATGACTAAATGGGCTAGGGGTAGTTTGGTCTTTTCCACACCATTTAAACCCCCAGCTCATACACACCTGACCAGCCTCACACTCAAACATTTTTGCTCCAGCTGGAAATAAAAGAAAGTGTAACACCCCGGTATTTCTTTAACAAAGAAACACCTAAATATACAATTTGGTATAAATCAGAGTATAAAAATTCCTGTTCAGATATACATCTTTACAAGAAACAACGGAAACTATAAAAATAATATTTTACAACTTCGGGTCATACGACCATATACAGAGACAACTGCAGAAGAACAAGGACAATAATAGTTGAATCAATCTTCAATCTTCTCATCGAACCCGACAACCAACTGTGCCGCCTTCTGTCCTTATAACCTGTTCTCTGTAAAAACAACAAATATGGATTGGGTGAGACAACTTGTCTCAGTGAGTCCTACCGTGCCCCCTCACAACACTCGGTTCAATTTATTAAACCGTTACAACAAAAGCTGACATAACAATGTCTTATTCATTAATCGAATGTCGACCGCACAACGACTGCTAATCCCGGCAATTCGTGAATTTCATTTATTAATCGAATGCCGACCGCACAACGACTGCTAATCCCGGCAATTCGTGAATTACTTTTATTAATCGAATGCCGACCGCACAACGACTGCTAATCCCGGCAATTCGTGAACTACTTTTATTAATCGAATGCCGACCGCACAACGACTGCTAATCCCGGCAATTCGTGAATTACTTTTATTAATCGAATGCCGACCGCACAACGACTGCTAATCCCGACAATTCGTGAATTACTTAGCACAAACCGGCCGCACAACGCCTGCTAATCCCGGTAACCTGTGAGTTGACCACGCCAAAACACATTCAGGGCCTAGGGTGAGGGCTCATGACTTCCCTTCCTAGTATGCTACTTGTCGGGTCGTCACCCAACGCAATACGTATGACAATATGCATCAAGTTCTCGAGAGTTAGATAATTTATATCTTCTTTTTCATTTTGATCACCAAAGGATCAGTCATATAAGCTCATTAGATAATTTATATCTTTCGTTCACCAAAGGATCGTTCGCATAGCAATTGGATAAACAATATCCATATCGATCTATAATCCGTTTTGAGGAATTCATAAATAGACCTCCGGCATTATAATTATTTTCATTTGACATATATAAACATATATATATTCAGTCAGTCCATCAGTCGGTGTACCCACACGTATACTAGGGTTTCGGTTTTTCAATCAATTATGCTTTCGAAGCCCTTTTCAAAAACATGAGTTGAACAAGTTCAAAATACGGTTGTCAGTAAGGCAATATCCTTAAAATTGGGTGGGAAGAAGATTAGGAGTGATTCGGGATCGAAAGGAGCGACGAAATGAGAAATCGGAGTCCGGTAACAGCAGCTCACGCACGGTCCGTGCCCAGGGGCGCACGACCCGTGCGGCCTGTTCTGTTACCGAATTCTAGTTTCTCATTCCGCTTTCCATTTCTCGCCCAAATCGAATTCCGATCGTTCTCCAACCTGAAAACGGATTTAATAAACAACATTCCAGACCATATTCCAGTGAAAGCACTTAAATCACAATTTCGCAAATTGTTCAACAATTCCATAAAAACCGTAAAAACGCGATATTGCTCAAAAACGGTTTTCGGTTCCAAAATCTTTCGAAAATTGATAATTGCCTTATGACTCAACCCGATATAATTTCAAGACACGAAAAATATCCTTATCCGTGAGTAGAACTCACCCGGTTAGACGATCGTGAGATGGCTTCGCGGAATATGCGATGACTGTAACACCCCCTTTCTACCCTTTTAATTTAATTTAGAAAATCAGAGTTAAAAATTCATTTTTGATTTCACCACGAGGGTGTCACACATACGTCAAAGTAAAACCTCAAATCTCAAATAATAATAGTACGTCGTCAAAGGTGCAATACATAGCACTCCACAATAGGGGAAACTCAAAACATCGAAAACTACGTCATAAAATCCAACGACAACGCAGCGGAAAAATAAATCAGCTCATCAACGGTATAAAAATCTAAAATACATCAGCAAAACAGCAATTACATCCCCCCAGGTGCTACGTATCAGAGCATGACGACTCGACTCAAGAAGTGAAGCTAAGACCTTCACTGGGAATCACCTGCACGTTACCAACACGGGGGCAACATTCAAACAGGAAAGGGTGAGCATCATTTCAATCCATATAATAGAAAAATATGATAAGTACTAATCATAGGCTACGCACTAGAACAATCAGCATCCCAAAACACTAAATATTCACACCACAGTCTTCATTCACATCACTTACAATAACTCATCTCATGTCATGTAGGCTTATGAAATGCAACCCACTCGCGGGCATATGCAATAGGTACCTTTTTACAAACGTCACTTAGCCCTTAAGGCCTCATCGTCACTTAGCCACTCAGGCCTCAAAAACGTCACTGGGTTTATCCATATGGGCATGAGACACTATGACATGCACCACTCACAACACACAATTGCACAAATACCCAAATCATAGTCAACTATGTGACTCGTCACTTACCGGTTGCTCACAAGGAGCGCAGCACCTGTCAAATCCACAATCAACACACAACGTCACTTGGTCATTTAGACCTTAACATCAATTAGCCTTTCGGGCCTCAAACGTCACTGGGTTTTCATCGTCACTTATACCACAAATATCATCAGTTCAAACAATAGCCACTGAGGGCAAAAACGTCATTTACTAGCCACCAAGGGCATCATCGTCATTTACACGTCATTATAATTAATATTAGCCACCAAGGGCAAAACAGTCATTTAACTAGCCACTAGGGGCATCATCGTCAAAATCATCATTTTTGACACCACCTCATTAAAAATCATTGGTCGTACGCAGAAGAGAATTTTTAAAGACACCCAAAACATCTTTTCATTGTCACAGCAACGGTCTCCGGGAACAGCCACTTGGGGCGCCCCAGCAACCTTCTGAAATTATAACTTTTTATTTGTAAAGAGGGAACACACGGATAGGCAACGGAACATGCTTCACAACGCTTTTTGAATCGTTCAAAACGGATGTCTGAGTCAAAAGTTATGTTAAAAATAAGTTTGGGAAAAATTAGACAACATTCTGAAATTTGCGCCTTAGGCGCCCAGGCAACCAGACAACACGCGCACTGGCGCCCAGCGCCCAGGCGCGCAACACACGCACACGCGCACGCAAACAGGCGCCCAGCGCCCAGGCGCGCGCCACTCACACACGCACGCAAGCAGGCGCCCAGCGCCCAGGCGCGCAACACACACACGCACAGCAGGCGCCCAGCGCCCAGGCGCGCAACACACACACGCACAGCAGGCGCCCAGCGCCTAGGCGCGCAACACACACACGCACAGCAGGCGCCCAGCGCCCAGGCGCGCGCCACACTGCACAGCCACACCCACAAGGGGATCCAGCGCCCATCACCAGATTTTTCCAGCAACAACCAAGAACACAAAAACCCATTTTTCACAATTTAAAACATCAAAATTATATTTTTCCAACATCTAAAACCTCACTCACTCAAAAGTCAATTTTATTCAAAATCACCAAACCACATGGACAACTATCATCACCATCACCATGGCGCCCTAGGCGCCTATGCACACACCCACTCAATTTGCGAAAAACTCAAGCATTCCAACATACCAAATCACAGTTTCATGAATACTCAAATGCCAAAAGTCATCAAACAAACGCATAGGTCGCATTCACCTCAATGATTAAAATCCAACAATCAATTCGCATATATAAAAATCAACATCAACAACATATCAAGAACACATCAAGAATTCATGGCATGCATCAATTCGCATATATATATATATATATATATATATATATATATATATATATATATATATATATATATATATATATGTAAAAATCAACATCAACAACATATCAAGAACACATCAAGAAATCTAGTCTAACCCTAGATCTAGGACCCATCATATGATCTATTAGATAGAATGATAGAGCTCCCCTAACCTTTTCAAGAAGAAGAATTCGATGCCCTAGGATGCAGTCACCAACAGAACTTCAGCTACAATGGAGATCTCTTCTCTCCTTGCTCTTCGAAATTCCTCTTCTCCTTCTCCTCTTGGCCGCCCCTTGATCTCTCTCTTTCTCACGCTCCTCTCTTTCTCTCTTGCTCTCTCTTTCAATTTCGCAACAATTAGCCAAAAACCCTAACCCCCTATGCGCTTGGCCACTTCGCTTATGACTTGAGTCATGGGCTTGGGCTTCTCACTTAAGCCCAAGTCCATTTAATTTGGCACCTCCTCCTTCAGATACCACCTACACATATTAATATAATTCTAATAATTAAATTATATTCAATTAATTAAACAAATTCCTAAATACTTAATTAAATAAATTAATTAAATATTTAGGGCGTTACAACTCTCCCCCACTTAGAATATTTCGTCCTCGAAATTTACCTGATCAAACAACTCTGGGTAGGATTCTCGCATCTTGCTCTCTAGCTCCCAAGTCATACTCTCGCCGGCCGCTCCTAGCCAGACCACTTTCACTAATGCAATCTCTTTGCCTCTAAGCGCTTTCACTTCACGGTCCTCAATCCGTACGGGCATCGTCTCCACAGTGAGATTACCCCGCACCTCTACATTGTCCATATGGATCACATGAGATGGATCCGAAACATACTTCCGAAGTTGCGACACATGAAACACGTCGTGCAAATTCGAAAGGTTTGGCGGTAAAGCCACTCAATAGGCCACATTTCCGATTCTTTCAGAAATCTGATAAGGACCAACAAATCGAGGAGTGAGCTTCTTCGATTTCAACGCTCGACCAACACCGGTAATAGGAGAAACCCTCAAGAACACATGCTCACCCTCCTGAAACTCTAAATCCTTCCTCCGCTTGTCATGATAACTCTTCTGACGACTCTGCGAAGCCTTCATCTTCTCACGGATCATCTTGATCTTCTCTGTAGTCTCCCGGACAATCTCCGGTCCCAACACTACACTCTCTCCCGACTCATACCAACACAATGGCGTCCTACACTTTCGACCATACAATGCTTCAAACGGTGTCATCCCGATACTGGAATGGTGACTGTTGTTATAGGTAAACTCAATCAACGCAAGTTAGGAATCCCATGAACCCCGCTGTTCCAATACACAAGCCCTCAACAAATCCTCCAACGACTGAATTGTCCTCTCTGACTGACCGTCTGTCTGAGGATGATACGCCGAACTCATTTTTAACTTTGAACCCAATTCCTTCTGCAAACCCGTCCAGAACTCAGAAGTGAACCTCGGATCCCTATCTGACACAATACTCTTCGGAACACCGTGCAACTTCACAATTTCTTTGACATAGACCTCTGCCAACCTCGACACCGGGTAAGTGATATTAATAGGAATAAAGTGAGCAGACTTCGTTAACCTATCAACGATCACCCAAATAGCGTCATGACCCTTAACTGTATTTGGCAATCCCGTCACAAAGTCCATCGCAATGCTATCCCACTTCCACTCTGGAATCTCCAACGGTTGCATTAACCCTGCAGGCTTCTGATGCTCAACCTTAGATTTCTGACAGGTCAAACAGGCATACACAAACTGTGCCACATCTCTCTTCATTCCATACCACCAAAACATCTTTTTCAGATCTTGATACATTTTCGTCGCTCCAGGATGGATACTCAACTTGCTACGGTGACCTTCCTCTAAAATTGCCTTCCTCATCTCTTCATCGTCTGGAACACAGATCCTACCCCGGAACCTCAACACACCATTTGAATCTAATTTGAAATCTTCCCCTTCGGATTGACCAACCCCATTAATTAAGTCTACCAGCTTGACATCTGACTTCTGAGCCTCTCTGATGCTGCCCAGGAAATCATTGTCGATCTTTAACATTCCCAGCTTGACACTGCGAGGTGTCATTTTACAAACCAAATTCAAATCCCTGAATTCCTCAATCAACTCTAATTCTTTCACCATCATTGTCGACATATGCAAAGACTTTCTGCTTAAAGCATCACCCACGACATTAGCTTTGCCGGGATGATAGTTCAAACCAAAGTCATAATCCTTCAAGAGCTCCAACCACCGGCGCTGTCTCATATTCAACTCTTTCTGATCGAACAGATACTTTAGACTCTTATGATCACTGAACACTTCGAACCTCGAACCATAAAGGTAGTGCCTCCAAATCTTAAGCACAAATACCACAGCAGCCAATTCCAAATCATGCGTAGGGTAATTTTTCTCATGAACCCGCAACTGCCTCGACGCATACGCAACGACTTTCCCATCTTGCATCAACACACCACCGAGACCCATCTTCGACTTTCCCATACGCAACGAACGGTTCCCCTGGATTAGGCAACGTCAAAACAGGCGACGTCGTCAATCTCTTTTTCAGTTCCATAAAACTTTCCTCACACCGGGCATCCCAAACAAAAACTTTACCCTTGCAAGTCAACTGAGTCAACGGAAGGGCCAACTTGGAAAAACCCTCGATGAACCTCCTGTAGTACCCAGCCAAACCCAAAAAGCTTCTAATCTCTGTTGCGGACTTCGGAGACTCCCACTCCAACACTGCTTCTACTTTTGCCGGATCAACCGCAATACCATTACCAGAAATCACGTGCCCAAGGAAACTCACCTCTTTCAGCCAGAACTCACACTTCGATAACTTAGCGTACAACTTTTTCTCTTTTAAAACTTCCAACACTGTCTTCAGGTGCTCAGCATGCTCTTCCTCTGACTTAGAATAAACTAGAATGTCATCTATGAAGATCACCACAAACCGATCTAGGTAATTATGGAAAATACGGTTCATATATTCCATAAATACACCAGGAGCATTGGTCACACCGAACGGCATCACTGAATATTCATAATGCCCATACCTTGTCCTGAACGCTGTCTTCTGAACATCCTCATCCTTTACTTTAATCTGATGATATCCGGACCTCAAATCAATTTTGCTGAAAACACGGGCACCCACTAACTGATCCATCAGATCGTCGATCCTCGGAAGCGGATACTTATTCTTGATAGTTACCTTATTCAACTGACGATAGTCCACACATAACCTCATGCTCCCATCTTTCTTCTTCACTAACAATACCGGAGCTCCCCATGGTGACACACTCGGTCTCACAAACTTTTTCTCAAGCAATTCTTCAAGTTGCGTCTTCAACTCAGACAATTCCGACGCCGACATCCTGTACGGTGCCATAGACACAGGCCTCGTACCAGGCACAAGATCAATCGAAAACTCAACTTCTCTTTCCGGTGGCACACCCGGAATTTCGTCAGGAAAAACCTCAGGAAACTCGCGTACCACTTTCAGTTCTTTAATAACAGCCTGACTCTCAGCAGACAACGAAGCCATCAACGCAAATAACTGAACTCCTTCTTTCTTCAACTTCTTCAACTGACCAGCAGATATCAAAACAGAACTTTCTTCACCTGAAACTAACCGACTTGCTACGACAGTTGATATGAACGTGATTATTCTCTAACCAGTCCATGCCTAAGATTACATCCAGACCTCTCAACGGCAAGCAGACAAAATTCACAATAAAGTCCCTGCCGAAGATCGACACGGGACACTGAGAACACACCTGGGACGTAATCACCGACCCCTTCGCAGGAGTATCGACAACCATATCCCCACACATAGCAGATAAAACAAGACCCAATCTTTTACAACAATCAACAGATATAAAACAATGGGTAGCACCAGTATCAATAAGAGATTTCAGAGAAGTACCATTAATAAAGCACGTACCTCTAATCAGACCATCATTATCATCAGGCTCCTCTCCTGCTAATGCAAATACCTTCCCAGTAGACCTTTCCTTCTTCGGCTTTGTACACTTTGTACTGATATGCCCAGACTCACCACAGTTGAAACACACCACATCCTTGACCTTACACTCGGCTGCCATATGACCCTTTTTACCACAACGGTAGCAAACCCTCTCATCAGACCTGCATGTAGTACTCTTGTGGCCAGGCTTGCCACACTTATAACAGACAATGCTAGCAGGGGCATCTCCCCCACTAGAATTCTTACCCCCAGCAGACCTCTGATAACTCTTACCCGCAGGAACCTCATACGGCTTGCTTCGACTCTGAAACTTGCCCTTTTTCTCAGAAGTAGCTTTGTAATGAGCAGTACTGTCTTCCTCAAAGATTCTGCAACTGTCAACCAGATCTGCGAACACACGAATCTTCTGATAACCAATGGCCTTTTTAATATCAGGCCTCAACCCATTCTCAAATTTGATGCATTTAGAAAATTCAGCTGTAGCCTCACTGTAGTGTGGATAAAATTTTTCTAGCTCCACAAATTTCGCCGCATAGGCAGTCACAGACATACCACCCTGCTTCAGTTCCAAAAACTCTATCTCTTTCTTCCCTCGGACGTCTTCAGGAAAATATTTTCTCAGAAACTCTCTGCTGAATACCTCCCAAGTAATCTCTTCCTGCACAGCCTCTAACCTCTGCCTAGTAGCCAACCACCAGTCGTCGGCCTCCTCGGCTAACATGTGGGTACCAAAACGGACCTTCTGCTCAACAGTACAGTCCATCACCCTGAAAATCCTCTCGATCTCCTTCAACCAAGCCATAGCACCATCTGGATCATATTTGCCCTTAAAGGTGGGCGGATTCTCTCTTTGGAAAGTAGTCAGACTCCGAAAACCAGCATTATCTCCAGCATTCTGCTGACCCTGCACAGCCTGAGCCATAGCTTGCAATGCAGCAGCAAGAGCAGCGTCGTTTCTCCCAGCCATTATGAACTATCACTGCAGCATAAACCAAAAATTCAGAACTAATCTATCGTCATAAGACACTATGACAGGACAACCTTGGCCGGACAGACCGAACTGCTCTGATACCACTAATGTAACACCCCCTTTCTACCCTTTTAATTTAATTTAGAAAATCAGAGTTAAAAATTCATTTTTGATTTCACCACGAGGGTGTCACACATACGTCAAAGTAAAACCTCAAATCTCAAATAATAATAGTACGTCGTCAAAGGTGCAATACATAGCACTCCACAATAGGGGAAACTCAAAACATCGAAAACTACGTCATAAAATCCAACGCTCAATTGGTAGTGGGAAGGGGGTTTAACTTGCACTTATGCCTCAGGTGCAAGGTTCGATTCCCACGGAAGGCAAAAATTCTACAAGAGGGGTAGAGAAGACCGTGAGGTAACAGTGGGACCGGGGTGGCCGCTGCGGTGGACCTGGGCTGTTACAATGACCGAATCACTTAGGCACACTTACGATTTCAAATAGGCACCAACTACAGTAAGGACAGCAACGAATCTCCAAGTCAACAATTGGACATCAGCTTCAAGGGACTAAACCTCTTCTCCAGTATGTTGAATCTGGTGAATCTCGAGAATTTACAAATCGAACCCAAATTCAACGAACGACATGTCCAGCTTCTGTTTCGGTTTTCCAGAATCAAAGTGCAGTTTTGAAACAGAATTATCTCAGTCAATCCGTAACCAAATTTGCTCAAATGAGTGCCCATTTTGAAGAGAATTTCGTCTACTTTCAGGTCAAGGATTCACACGCATGCATCTAGTGGTTTGGGAGATATCACCAAGACAAGGTGACTGGTCCAGGATAACGCTTGATTCTGAATCCGAAACTTGGGGACATGATATATCATTCATTTATCCATGAAATCATACGGTTCTTGTGTCCAAAATGAAGAGATTTTTGTCTACTTTCCAGAGAAACAAGAATCACGATCATCAGAGTTGTGTACAAGGAGATACGATTAAATCACTGAAGGTATACCATACGGGTTTTACCCAGAATTTTGTTGAACTTGCATCTTCTTCATTTAAGCTTGAAGCTTCATCAATGGAGGATAGAGTTGGAGGGAGATGTTGGTTCAGAATTTAGCATGGTTGTGTAGAGGAAGAAAAATGGAATGAAATGGAAGGAAGAACACTTGCATGCATTGGGGTGTGGTGATCTCCTTCTTCTCCCTTCACTCTCCCCTCTCTCCTCCCTTCTTTCCTTTCTCTATCTTTTTCTCTAAACTTCTGAAACTGATCAATAATGAGAGGAAACAGAAGTGATGGAGGTTTTGACCAGCTGAGAGGAAATTTTAATGAGGGTGCAATTACCAAAGTGCCCTTCTTCTAATTCTCTTTTAATTTCTTCTTCAAACTTAATCCCAATCAATCATGCAACTTTTCTTATCATTAACAATTTGATTAGTTAAATTACTTGGGTCGACCAACGAAGACAACACTGACCACTTACTAGATTGATCCGATGATATTTAGTAAAATGACCATTTTACCCTTGTGCTCTAATTGTTCATTTAAATTATGACTAAGCCACAATTAAACGTAGAGTAGGATTTCTTTGGACTTTTCCTCGACTATTAATCCCCGAGACACAACCAATTATTCCCACAAATAATTTCTCGGTCTTAGGCATCATAGTACGAGTCTTTAAAAATTAGGGATGTTACAATCACCCCAACTTTTAAAAATTTTGTCCTCAAAATTGACAAGACGAACCTTAAGCAAAAAGGTATTGATATCGGGTCATCATGTCCTCTTCCAATTCCCAAGTAGCCTCTTCGCATGAGAAGCCCTCCTAGACTCTCTTGACAAGCGGAATAGTCCTCGACCGCAATGTCTTCACGCCACGCCCTAGGATATGACTAGGATAAAGTTGGAATGATAAATCCGGTCGAAGATCGATCGTTTCAACGCTCAACGGCTGAAGTAGATCGGGAACTCATTTTCTCCACTGAGACACGTGAAAGACATCATGAAGATACAGACTTTCTTCAGATATTAACTATTCCGACCTCTTGAAGCTGACACTAATTGTTATGGACAATGGAACGCCTACAATCTGTTGAGGATACGAACTCATAGTTTAGGGTATTTATACATCCTGCACTATCAAAGTCAAGAACTCAAAAGGTTCCGGCTTAGCCGTTACTTGAATTGGAACGAAACGATGACTTTAAGAGAATTTCTTTGGAATCAAACCATACGGTATCCAGAAGAAAAGTTTTCTCCTCTTCCCGAGTTACACTCACATAAGTGCTTGACTCATTTTACTAAAAATCTCGACTGAAGCAAACAGAGTTATTTTATAAAACAGGTTGACTTTCAGTCCAAGGAATCTAGAAATGATTTTCCTTGCAACCGAATCCAGGAAAAACTCCAAAATAATAGTAAAATATTCTTTCATTAAATCAGTGCCAAAACTTGAAAGTGCAATAGTTCCATTTGGATGAAAATTCTTTTCAATGGGGTTTCTAATGACGATAGTTTGAAAATACGACTATCCCAAAAGTTAATTCACCCCAACTTATATATGACCTTACTCAATGCACGGCGCTCAAACAAAGCGGAATCTCATTCTCTGATATTTAAAAGTTACGAGTTTGAAAGTGAGAGTAGAAGTGTTACTTTGTTGGAACCAGCCATTTGTGCGATCAAGATCTCACAAACTTCTATTATCGTGCTTGAGTGCGGCTCCGTTAAGACAAAGCAATTGGTTTCGTTCGAGGAAGGGATCGGGAAGGACATTGAGCCAAAAGAGAAATCGGGTGTTTGTTTTAAAATTTTCCCAAGCCGCTATTCTATTTGATTCAATTCATTTCCCTTCAATTCCTTTCTCGAATCAGTCCAAGATAAAACTTCGAGGTTAGAACAAAGGTTGTATTTTGTGACAAAAATAGACACGACTCAATTGTCTCAAGAGACTACCCAATGGTTATAGGATGCACTATCAAGGACTCATGTGTTATACACTCACTGTCCGATCATTTAGTCTCAGGCCGACATACAGTTCATCCTCAGACATTCTTCCATCATACGGGTGTAGTGGGTGAAAAGGGGAAAGCACTACACGTACCCAATTCATCGGCCTCCCTAGAAACAACCTCGCGTGCTGAACTACAATCAGACAACTCTGAATTCAACACATACTTGCTTTATTGGCATCTAACCTAGAGGTTATTAGAATGGAGAAAGCTAGCCTTGATCCATCCGATGGATCGAAGTCACACTAACTTACTGTTGATTTTAATGAATTCAAGATTGACGATTGGAGTTCCACTACAGTAGCGGAAGCTTGAGCACTAGAACTACCGAAAGATGATTGCCCTAACATGGCTTGACACCTCTCCAACTAGCAATTATATTCACGTGTTGCCTAGCCTTCCATTACTTCCGAGCAAACATTTTAGTAACCCACGTCTTCGGTTATCTTAGAAACATTTCTAACATCTCAGGTAGTGACCGGTACAACCGAGGTTTTAACTAACCCAAAATAATGATAAGGGTGCGTCTTTCGACCGTTATGACTTTGTCCTCAGGACTCAATCCTACAGTTCGGTGCCCTTATACAGGTTATGGGTCTTTCAGGATTGTCCAAGTCAACGACTCGTCCAATCACAGTTGTCTTCCTAGATCAACTAGGCTTTGAATTTTGATACCTATCTTTCATAGATATTGATTACTCGAATCTTAAGGAGATGCGAATTTCGATATTAGGAATCTTATTAGAATGACATAAGGTTTTCTTTCGAAGATGAGATTTAGAATCATCCTAGGTAATCCTTGGTTTATCAATTAGCTTCAGTGTAGCAATTATTCTCGGATTAGTCAATAAATTGAAACTGCGGTGGTACCAGGGGATTTTGAAAAACAAAAGGTTATTTTGGGAATCACACGAGCACACCATAAGTGTCTTCGTATTGATTCGTCGAATTTATCATTTAGAATTTTCCTTGGCCCAGCTTCTTTCCGAACTTCCGCGACTATCCAGACATAATTATTACATTACACTAATCAATATAGCTTCAGAACGGGTTCTAGGAGTCTAAACTAACTGATTAGAGATCCTTTTACCAATTTCCCGTACAACAGGGACGTCCACATTCCACGAATGCTTAGAGTTTACGGTTCAGATTTAAAACAGAGGTATACTTCAAAATACAATTGAAGATATGGTTCACAACCCATTCATCGGTGTAGATATTTTCGTTAGCTTTCCAACGCCTCTCGGAACATAAAAATCGGAGTTCCGGAGCAGAAGTTACGAACAAAATGAGTCGGAAGACTGACGAGAATTTCTCACATACCGTGATCGGAATGCTTCCAGCAGCGGATTGAAAGAAGGTCACTTCTACCGATTCCAAAAACTAATCTGCTTTGAAGGATTTGATTCATAATTCCTGATCGAGACTTAACCTGATCGGCACTTTTGATTCCATTAGTCAAAACTGACGGCGGAGTATCTCTACTCAATTGGCTTTGTCATCTGTCACATTGTGACACAGAAGAAGAAGAATTGGAATCTATGCTTAAAATTTACCGATAAGGATTTTCCTTGACTGCTGCCCTAACTGGGATTGACTGACACCAGAAGGCGAGATTTATGATGAAAACGATATCTCGAAAACTGACACGCTGACTAAATAAAGGTCAGGGTTTCGGGTGTTAATTAATCTGACAGATTACAGTACACTGACGTTACTGCCGCATAATGGCTTCGCTTGATTTGTACTTCACGATAAGATCTAAGACGTTTCACGCCGCGACACACTAGCCGCATCAGATTTATTTACCGAACAGCCGTCCACAGTTTCCTCGAACCATCGCGGATGCCCATCCTTGTTTCCAAATGTAATATGTAGCCCTCTGCTGCCTTTGCACGTTTTGATGAAACGAGAAGGCTGAGAATCCTATGGTGTAGGGTTTTGGACACTTTCGGGGCTGAGGCAACTATCTGTCATAATTTTCAGTAACTTACATGAAACATTGAGTGGATCCTGACTCAATACGTCACATAATATACTAAAAATGTCTGACATATAATTGTCTAAGTCCCTAGCTGACTCGACCTAATACTCGACCCGAAGGTCATCACTACGTCCGACAAGGCCGAACCGCTCTAATACCAAATGTAACACCCCGGTATTTCTTTAACAAAGAAACACCTAAATATACAATTTGGTATAAATCAGAGTATAAAAATTCCTGTTCAGATATACATCTTTACAAGAAACAGCGGAAACTATAAAAATAATATTTTACAACTTCGGGTCATACGACCATATACAGAGACAACTACAGAAGAACAAGGACAATAATAATTGAATCAATCTTCAATCTTCTCATCGAACCCGACAACCAACTGTGCCGCCTTCTGTCCTTATAACCTGTTCTCTGTAAAAACAACAAATATGGATTGGGTGAGACAACTTGTCTCAGTGAGTCCTACCGTGCCCCCTCACAACACTCGGTTCAATTTATTAAACCGTTACAACAAAAGCTGACATAACAATGTCTTATTCATTAATCGAATGCCGACTGCACAACGACTGCTAATCCCGGCAATTCGTGAATTTCATTTATTAATCGAATGCCGACCGCACAACGACTGCTAATCCCGGCAATTCGTGAATTACTTTTATTAATCGAATGCCGACCGCACAACGACTGCTAATCCCGGTAATTCATGAATTACTTTTATTAATCGAATGCCGACCGCACAACGACTGCTAATCCCGGCAATTCGTGAATTACTTAGCACAAACCGGCCGCACAACGCCTGCTAATCCCGGTAACCCGTGAGTTGACCACGCCAAAACACATTCAGGGCCTAGGGTGAGGGCTCATGACTTCCCTTCCTAGTATGCTACTTGTCGGGTCGTCACCCAACGCAATACGTATGACAATACGCATCAAGTTCTCGAGAGTTAGATAATTTATATCTTCTTTTTCATTTTGATCACCAAAGGATCAGTCATATAAGCTCATTAGATAATTTATATCTTTCGATCACCAAAGGATCGTTCGCATAGCAATTGGATAAACAATATCCATATCGATCTATAATCCGTTTTGAGGAATTCATAAATTAGACCTCCGGCATTATAATTATTTTCATTTGACATATATAAACATATATATTCAGTCAGTCCATCAGTCGGTGTACCCACACGTATACTAGGGTTTCGGTTTTTCAATCAATTATGCTTTCGAAGCCCTTTTCAAAAACATGAGTTGAACAAGTTCAAAATACGGTTGTCAGTAAGGCAATATCCTTAAAATTGGGTGGGAAGAAGATTAGGAGTGATTCGGGATCGAAAGGAGCGACGAAATGAGAAATCGGAGTCCGGTAACAGCAGCTCACGCACGGTCCGTGCCCAGGGGCGCACGACCCGTGCGTGATTTACCAAAACCACACAGCCAACCCGAAGAGGGCGCACAGTCCGTGCCCAGGGGCGCACGACCCGTGCGGCCTGTTCTGTTACCGAATTCTAGTTTCTCATTCCGCTTTCCATTTCTCGCCTAAATCGAATTCCGATCGTTCTCCAACTTGAAAACGGATTTAATAAACAACATTCCAGACCATATTCCAATGAAAGCACTTAAAATCACAATTTCGCAAATTGTTCAACAATTCCATAAAAACCGTAAAAACGCGATATTGCTCAAAAACGGTTTTCGGTTCCAAAATCTTTCGAAAATTGATAATTGCCATATGACTCAACCCGATATAATTTCAAGACACGAAGAATATCCCTATCCGTGAGTAGAACTCACCCGGTTAGACGATCGTGAGATGGCTCCGCGGAATATGCGATGACCGAATCACTTAGGCACACGAACGATTTCAAATAGGCACCAACTACCGTAAGGACAGCAACGAATCTCCAAGGAACCAATTGGACATCAGCTTCAAGGGACTGAACCTCTTCTTCAGTATGTTGAATCTGGTGAATCTCGAGAATTTAACAAATCGAACCCAAATTCAACGAACGACATGTCCAGCTTCTGTTTCGGTTTTCCAGAATCAAAGTGCAGTTTTGAAACAGAATTATCTCAGTCAGTCCGTAACCAAATTTGCTCAAATGAGTGCCCATTTTGAAGAGAATTTCGTCTACTTTCAGATGGTAAAGGATTCACAGGCATGCATCCAGTGGTTTGGGAGATATCACCAAGACAAGGTGACTGGTCCAGGATAACGCTTGATTCTGAATCCGAAACTTGGGGACATGATATCTCATTCATTTCTCCATGAAATCATACGGTTCTTGTGCCCAAAATGAAGAGATGTTTGTCTACTTTCCATAGAAACATAAATCACGATCATCGGAGTTGTGTGCAGGGAGATACGATGAAATCACTGAAGGTATACCATACGGGTTTTACCCAGAATTTTGTTGAACTTGCATCTTCTTCATTTAAGCTTGAAGTTTCATCAATGGAGGATAGAGTTGGAGGGAGATGTTGGTTCAGAATTTATCATGGTTGTGTAGAGGAAGAAAAATGGAATGAAATGGAAGGAAGAACACTTGCATGCATTGGGGTGTGGTGATCTCCTTCTTCTCCCTTCACTCTCCCCTCTCTCCTCCCTTCTCTCCTTTCTCTATCTTTTTCTCTAAACTTCTGAAACTGATCAATAATGAGAGGAAACAGAAGTGATGGAGGTTTTGACCAGCTGAGGGGAAATTTTAATGAGGGTGCAATTACCAAAGTGCCCTTCTTCTAATTCTCTTTTAATTTCTTCTTCAAACTTAATCCCAATCAATCATGCAACTTTTCTTATCATTAACAATTTGATTAGTTAAATTACTTGGGTCGACCAATGAAGACAACACTGACCACTTACTAGATTGATCCGATGATATTTAGTAAAATGACCATTTTACCCTTGCGCTCTAATTGTTCATTTAAATTATGACTAAGCCACAATTAACCGTAGAGTAGGATTTCTTTGGACTTTTCCTCGACTATTAATCCCCGAGACACGACCAATTATTCCCACAAATAATTTCTCGGTCTTAAGCATCATAGTACGAGTCTTTAAAAATTAGGGATGTTACAGAAAGGAAAACAGAATAGGGGAGGAGAGAAAGAGGAGAGGGAGGCGAAGGGGAGAAAGGAGGAAGGAGCCACCATCACCTCTACCAAGCCTCTTGCATGTAAGTTTTCTCTCCACTCATCCACTCCATTTTCGATTTCCTTTTCATTGGTACCATTTCCGGAAGCTAACTCTCCCTATATCTCTCTCTACCATGTTCGACCCCCCTTGAAGCTCCAAGTGTAACAATGGAGTTTTGATCCCTTGAAGGCCTTGCATGTCCTTATCAAGCTGTGGGAGAAGAAGTTTGAAGCCTACATTTCGAATTTGAGGAACATTCACTCGAGATTGAGTTTCTGTTCCAGTGACTCGGTAGAAGGGGTTGCCGTTTCGCTCTAGTTGGTGTCTTTCGGTTCTCGTTCGTGCGTTTACCTTTCGGTCATTCCGTGTCTCGGTGAAAGCTCCTAGCGAAATCGTCAACGGGTGAGTTCTACTCACGGATTAGGGACATTTTCGTGTGTTCTGAAAACTGTGTCTGTTGTAAATACTAAGGCAATTATTCCGTTTTCGAAAGATTTTTGAACCGAGAAACGCTTTTGGGCCAAATAGACATTTTACGGTTTTATGAGAAAGTGGTTGGAATTGCAACAATAAAAAGAAATGGTTTGTATACTGTTTGGGAATCTTCTGAGTTTCAGGTGATTGGAATTAGAAATCGAATTGGGCGAAAACGGAGAGTGAAAATGAGGAAAACTGGGAAAATGGTAACAGACACAGGACGCACGGACCGTGCGCCCCTGGGCACGGATCGTGCGTCCCAATCTGGTGGGTCTTGTTGGCAAAGAAACGAGACGCACGGGTTGTGCGCCCCTGGGCACGGATCGTGCGTTTCTTTCTGATAGGAGGGTTCTATGTAGTGCACCACGCACGGGTCGTGCGTGAGGTTCCGATGCCAGTTCCCGTTTTCTCATTTCGTCGTTCCGTTTGATCTCGAACCTTTTCTAATCTCTTTCTCAATCATTTAAAAAGGAATTGCCTCATTGAAAACCGTATTTGAACTTATTCAACTCATGATTTTGAAAAAGAGTTTCAAAAGCATATTTGATTGAAAAACCGAAACCCTAGTACACGCGTGTGGGTGCACCGACTGATGGACTGACTGAATATATATTGTAATATCCCCAATTTTCGCTATTTAATTAATTTGGCGTGAATTATTATTTTGTGAATTCTTGTCTTGACTGAAAATAAAATGAATTGGATTGGTGTTTACTTAATTGAAAAGAAGGTAAAATGGTGTCCTTAATTGAATTAATTGCATCACATAGAGTTAATTAGAACTAAGGAGTCAAATGGAATAGGATTAATAAGTGAGGGGTATAGTGGTATTTTTACCTAGTCTATATAATAACCCATTCAGCTGGAACACTTGAACACACTTCATTCAATTCCCAGAATTTAGAAAACCAGAGAAAGAGATAGGGAGGAGAAGAGAGAGGCTCGAGAGGGGAGGAAAAAGAGAGAGGGAGAACTCCATGAAAAATTTAGTGCATGTATGATCCAAGACCAGCCCTGAACTCCACTTTCCTTCCACTTTCCATTGTTACTAACTTTATCTACTGGATCATCATCTCATTCCATCTACCATTTTCGCACTACACCTCCATTGATGAAGAAATAGAGGTTTCATGGCTTAGTTGGGTTTCCTTAGCAGTTGGGAAGTTTCTAAGAAGGTTGCATGTGAGTCAAGGTATAGCTTACAGTAGCTAGAGTCTTGTGTGGTTGCTGTCTCAAAGTCAGAAGCAAATCCTAGGAAGTTCGTGATACCTTGGAGTGAATTCGAGGACCGTTCGTAGTGTTCGTCGCCGTGTCAACCGAGGGATTCGTGATTGTGTGATTTTCATCACATTAGGTGAGTTCTATACTCACTAGGGATCTAAAATCATGTGTCATGTATTCTGAAACGAATCGCGTGTTTTTACGAAAATCTGGTGTAAAACCGCTTTATGAAAGTATCGCATTTAAATCATGAAATCGATTGAATTGTTGGACTGAAAATCATGAAATTTGCATGTCATGATCGTGGATTGATTGATTACTATATGGTTGAATTGTGCCTGGAAATATATGTATGAAATCTGTTTGAAGGTTGAAAGTTGATCGGGTTACGGATTGGAAACGATCGGAAAGCGAAACGGAACGAAAACAACGAAAACTAGCACATTCTGAAATCTGCCCAGGGCACACGGGTCGTGCGCCACTTTCTGGAACTCTGCCCAGGATGCACGGGTCGTGCGCCCCATGCGCCCGGGTCGTGCGCCCATGCCTGATGCCGGACTCCGAATTTCCGTTTCGTCACTCCTTTCGGTTCCAAACCTCTTCCGATCTCCTTCTCAACCAACTGTGATGAGGTGACCCTATTAATACCATTGTTTGATTGATTCTAACTCGCTCTTGAGGATATGACCCTAACTATGAGATTGTTATGCCTAAGCTAAGTTCATGATTGAGACCGATTATTATGTTATGATTATGCTAAGTGTGATTGATGTATTATGTTTGGACTAGCTGGATAATTAGTGTAAGCTAAGTTAAGAACTTTAGTAAGTCGTGTGAGATCACCTAATGTTAGTAATCAGATCAGATTAGTAATTAGATCATGTTAATAATAAGATCATGTTAGTAATGAGATCATGTTAAGTTAAGCTCAGTATTAAGTTAAGTTCATTTTATGCTCAGTTCATTGTTTTGTTCAGTTCAGTTCAGCTATTTTAAAATATATACATCAGTTCAGTTAGGGTGACGACCCTATTTCAGTTTAGTGTGCTAGGGGAGGGGAAGTCATGAGCCCTATGAACCTAGGCCCCATCAGGGACCCAGCCGATTAGTGGGGACGGGTTCACCGGAAGCTTATTATGCCAAGTGACCGGTGACACGCTAAAATATCAGTTCAGTTAATGAGTTGCGTCTTGTAACCGGCTTAAGGGTTATAAGGACAACTTCAGTTAGTTAGACACATAGTCAATTTTGAGGACTATGATTCATGAGTTAAGCAAAAAGAACCAAGCATAATTGAACCGAGAGAATTCGTAAGGGGTCGCGATAGAACTCACTGAGACAAGTTGTCTCACCCAATCCATTGTTGTTGTTTTTCAATTAAGCAGGGAAAGTTGAAGACCGTGAGGCACGGCTATGGAGATGCTTGAGGAGCTGCCGCTATCTTCATTTCATTATGTCTTGTATTTTAGTTTCCTTTGTACCTCTGTATTGTTATTCAGTTTCTTAAGATGTACGATGGTACGACTTATGTTTTTAAGTTGTAAATCGCTTCCGCAGACTTTCGGTTTTGGTACTGAACACTAGTTGAGTGGTGTAAGCGAACATGATGGGGTTTTAGCATCGAGTATTAGTATGTGTTCAGTATTTAAAAAGGAAGTCACTCTGATGTATGCCAGTAGTGCGCTTCGGTAATTTCTACAAGATAGAAATTAACGGGGTGTTACATATATGTTTATATATGTCAATTGAAAATGATTATAATGCCGGAGGTCTAACTTATGAATTCCTCAAAACGGATTATAGATTGATATGGATATTGTTTATCCGATTATTATGTGATAGATCCTTTGGTGATCGAAAAGATATAAATTATCTAACTCTCGAAAATTTGATGCGTATTGTCATATGTATCGCGTTGGGTGACGACCCGACAAGTAGCATACTAGAAAGGGAAGTCATGAGCCCTCACCCTAGGCCCTGAATGTGTTTTGGCGTGGTCAACTCACGGGTTACCGGGATTAGCAGGCGTTGTGCGGCCGGTTTGTGCTAAGTAATTCACGATTCGCCGGGATTAGTGGTTGTTGCACGGTCGGCGTTTTGATAATAAACTAAGTTAAACACACGATTCACCGAGATTAGTGGTTGTTGCACGGTCGGCGTTTCGATTTATAACTGGACATTTCTTCCTAATTAATGTGGTAAACCGGGATTAGTGGTTGTTGCACGGCCGATTTATACTAAGCAAGTACACGAATTGCCGGGATTAGTGGTCGTTGCACGGTCGGCATTTCGATTAATAAATAAAACATTGTTATGTCAGCTTTTGTTGTAACGGTTTAATAAATTGAACCGAGTGTCAGTGAGGGGGCACGGTAGGACTCACTGAGATAATGTTATCTCACCCAATCCATATTTGTTGTTTTTCAGAGAAGCAGGGAAAAAGGAAGACTATTGTGCACGAGTAGTTGATATACTCTCGAAGGTGCTGAAGACTTAGTCATATTTGTCCTTGCCCTTTTGTTGTTCTTTTGGTTGTATAACTTGTATTGGCTATGAGTTTTACGAACCGCTTTATGTTCTGTTAGTTTTGGACTTGGATATTGTATTCCGTTCGGTATGAAACCGATGAACTTCTGTTTTATGAAGTAATGTTAATTCTGATTATGCCTTTATTTTGGAAAAAAGTTTGTATGTCCAAAACTTAAACAGGAACTATGTCCTCTGAACTTCCGCATCTGTGCATCTTCGGTCTCTCTACATGTTAGAAATACCGGGGTGTTACAACATCCCTAAGCGAGTATAGAACTCACCGATTTGACGACCTCGCGAGAAATCACGCCTTCACCCGAAACGACTGAACCGTAACCTCTCGAACAATCCCCGTAATCACGTACTCGCACCGAACTCGTCCGATACTCGAAACTGAACCTCGGAACCGCAACCAAACACAAATCCAGCTACTGAACTTCCTCCTTGTCTACGGAATTGGCGTCTCTCGAACTTTGGTGATTCGATCCGAAATTTGAGGGACCAACATTTCCATTTCCACATCCGTTTTCCAGCATCAGCGAGCAGTTTTGTAACATGCGTATCTTGGTCAAATCGTGGCCAAAACCCTTCAAACCAGTGCCCATTGTGTATATAATTTTATCTACTTTCGGATGGTCAAAGGTTCATACGCATGCATCCTGTAACTTGGGAGATACACCCGAAACAAGGTGACTGGTCCAGGACAGTGCTTGATTCTGAATCCGAAACTTGGGGACATGATATATCCTTCATTTATCCATGAAATCATACGGTTCTTGTGCCCAAAATGAATATCTTTGTGTCTAGTTTCCAGAGGGACAAGAATCATGATCATCGGAGTAGTGTACAGTGAGATACGATGAAAACAATGAAGCTAGGTCATACGGGTTTGTTGAAGAACTCTTCCAGCCGCATACCCTTTTACTCAATCCTTCATGCCTCCATGGATTAGAGTTCCATAGCTAACCAAAACACTCTAATTCGAGTTCTAACACTTCCAGCTACTGAACCTTCTTCAAATAAGCTTCTAATCACCAAATAGGTTCAACTCTACCCCAATCAACCCTCCTCTTGAACATGCAACACCCTTAGTTCTCAAAACTCCATATTTGGTCAAGTGGAGCTTGAATGTTCAACAATGGCGAAATTAGCTGGAGAAGGGTGTTGAGGATGATGTTTATGTCAGAATGTAGAGGAGAAGAAATGGGAAAGAATGGTATAAAAAGATTGGACATGCATGAAGGGATGATAGAGATCCTTCCTCTCCTTCTCATCTCCTCCTCTTCTCCCTCTCACTCTCAAGCTTTTCCTCTCTCTCCAGTTTCTGTTTCCAGCAACATTGAATTCTGATTGTATAGTGTTGTAAGGCTTCAGCTGAGCTTCACTAAAAGGGCGAAATGACCATAATGCCCCTATGTCCAAATTTTGCTTAAACTTCCTTAATTTCTTCTTAAGTCAATTTTAATCAAACAATACTTATACAATAATCACATATTGCATATAGTGATGTTCTGTGGAGGATGGTTTAGCCGAAACTCATTCATGTGTGGAAAAGACGAAAATACCCCTGTGCTCCTATTTGCTTAAAATCCCAATTAACTCACCATATCATAATTAATCAATAATGCTAATTAATCATCTTGACCTCTTGCTAACTTAAATAATTTAAAGGCTAAAGTGCTCTCGGGGTCCCTTATCTTTATTTAAAGTAACGAATTAGTCCTTTATGTTTTTTTTGTCCCAAATAAGTCCTTTATCTTTCAAATTTTTGACACATAAATCCTTTTCCGTTAACAGTGCTGATTTATGTGTCAAAAAAAAGGATTTATGTGTTAAAAATTTGAAACATAAAGGACTGATTTGGGACAGAAAAGGATTTATGTGTCAAAAATTTAAAACATAAAGGACTGATTTGTGACAAAAAAAAGATAAAGGACCAAATCGTTACTTTAAATAAAGATAAGGGACCCCGGGAGCACTTTAGCCTAATTTAAATTAGCGAAATTGGGGATGTTTCATACCCAGACTTGTTGAAATTCACCCGCATGAACCCCGACTCATCCATCTGTACACCATTATTATTGTCAACCCACTTACATTGGAACACAGGCTCACGAAAAAAATTGTAATCCAACTCCCATATGTGTTCAATGACTCCAAAGTATGACATATTAGCGTAAATGGGATTTCTGTCTTTGGCACTTGATGTATGCATAGATTGAGCTACAAGAGTCACCCCACTATTTTGCATTTTACTCCGATCATCATGGTTTTTTGTATAGAACGTGTACCCGTTTTGTAGATGGCTGGTGTAAGAGAAAACATGTATATTTGGACCTTTTGCTAACCATCTCAATCTATCAGAAATCAAGGTAGGATTCAAAGCAAACTCTAAAGAAATGTGATTTCTTAGCCACACTATGAAACTCCTATTGTGTTCTTTTCTTAACCAAACTTGACCCTTACTTGGGTAATCACTCTTAAGCATGTCCATGTGCTTCGCAACATATTAATCAACCTCATTGTCATTGTGCAGAACATATAAGTGTGCTTGCTCTAGTTCTTTCCTTGATACCATCGCTATTTTGCTTCATGTCATCCCTTTACCAATGCTTCCTGTGTGACGCTCCCTTGGCAGCCCCACAGTATGTTCAACACTAGATAGATAGTCGGTGCAGAACTCAATAGTTTCTTCAACTATATAGCGCTCAGCAATACAACCCTCGGGCCGTGATCGATTTTTAACATATCCTTTTAATATCATCATGTAACGCTCAAACGGGTACATCCATCTCATGTAACATGGGCCACACAACTGTGTCTCTCTAACCAGATGAACTATTAGATGAATCATTATGTCAAAGAATGAAGGTGGGAAAAACATCTCAAGCTCACATAATGTGACAGTAATTGATCTTTGCAACGCTGGCAACTTTCCAGGGTGAATCACTCTACTACAAATCTTCTTAAAGAAGAAACAAAGTTTGGTTATGGCCTGACGCACTTTGTTGGGCAAAATGGATCGTATACCAATGGGTATCAAATTCTCCATGAGAACATGACAATCATGGGACTTTAGAGACTTCAACTCTGTCTTTCATCGATACAAGGTTCGTAACATTTGAAGAGTACCCCTCTGGAACTTTAACTCCATGAAGAAACTTACAAAAGACAATTTTCTCCTTTTTAGATAGAGTATGAGCTGCCGGAGGTAGATATGTACGTGTACCCTTCTTTATCGAACCCAATTCGGGTCTCAACCCCATACTAACCAAGTCCAACCTTGCATTGATGGTATCTTTAGTCTTTCCTGGCATATTGAGTAAGGTACCAATAACACTTTGGAAGACATTTTTTTCCACATGCATCACATCAATGAAATGCCTTACATGTAATGACTTCCAGTATGGCAACTCAAAGAAAATCGACTTTTTCTTCCACCCTCTTTTGGCAACCTCTCCTGCAAAAGGCTTCCCAAATTTAATATTCAAATCTTTCACCTTTTCAAATAGTTGTTCACCCGCCAAAGGCGGTGGAGCTTTACGGGTTTCTGAATTCCCATTGAGTGGCTTTCTCCACAGTCGATACTGATGAGTTGGAAGCAAAAATCTACGATGACCAAGGTAGATATTCTTCTTACCATGTTCCAACCACATCCAATCTGTATTATCTTCACATCTAGGGCATGCACACTGACCTTTGTTACTGTACCCAGATAAATTTCCATATGCTGGAAAGTCATTAATTGTGCCAAAAATCATAGCCCTTAGGGTGAAACTCTCTTCTCTGAACCCATCATACACCTCTACGCCAGTCTCCCACAGTAGCTTCAAGTCTTCAATCAAAGGAGCCAAGTATACATCAATATCATTTCCCGGTTGTTTGGGACCGGAAACTAACAAAGACAACATCATATACTTGTATTTCATACAAAGCCATGGAGGTAAGTTATAAATCGCCAAAATCACGGGCCATGTACTGTGGGAGCTACTCTGGATACTGTGTGGGTTAAATCCATCAGCAGACAATGCAAGTCGAAGGTTTCTTGATTCCCCCCGAAACCAGGATAATCAATATCAATTTTTTTCCATTGCGGAGAATCCGCCGGATGTCGTTGCAAGCCATATTTAATCCTTTCATCCTCATGCCAAGTCAAGTGTTTTGCATCTTCTGAACTACGGTACATGCGCCTAAATCAAGGAATTATAGGAAAATACCACAACACCTTTTCTGGAGCAGATTCTTTCTTCTTATACCGCGACGCATTACATTTTGGACACGACTTTAACAATGCATGTTCATTCCGAAATAATATGCAATCATTGGGACAAGCGTGTATCTTCTCATAGTTCAAGCCAATGGTGCCTAACATTTGTTTTGCATCATACGTCCGAGAAGGGAGCACATTATCCTTTGGCAACATATCTTTCAATAGTGCGAGTAATTCCGTAAAGCTCTTATCCATCCATCCGTGACAAGTTTTCAAGTTATACAACTTTATCACAGCCAATAACTTTGTGAACTCGGTACAACCCGCATACAACGGTGTCTCCGCGTCGGTTATCAACTTCTCAAACCTTTGAGGACAATCATTAAGATCATCTTCAACAACCTTTGTCATCTCTTCAAATTGGTCGCCATCAAATGTATATTTTTCGGTGTCAACCGGCGCACATCTCTCAGTACTATTATTCATATTTGAATATTCGCCTCTCACCTCACCGTGCATTGTCCAACAAGTATAACTTTGATCGATTCCGTAGGCCTTTAAATGTCCTTCCAGCTCAACTGCTGTAACTAGGTTTACATAATAACACTGTAAACAAGGACATTTGAATTTACAAGAAGCTCCCAATCGTCGAACAGCAAAGTTAACAAAATATTCTACTCCGTCGACATATTCCTTCGAAAGACGATTTGCAGACATCCAGTTTCGATCCATATTTAACCAAAATTGATAATAAATAGGAACTATGAAAAAGATGAGAGTTCAATAAGCCCGGCAACGCATACACTTATCACATTTCTTGTAGAAATCATATTATTAAAATAATCAA
Organism: Astragalus membranaceus; assembly: GCA_039519185.1. Lineage (NCBI taxonomy): Eukaryota > Viridiplantae > Streptophyta > Magnoliopsida > Fabales > Fabaceae > Astragalus > Astragalus membranaceus. The sequence continues at coordinate 89,318,373 of CM076851.1, forward strand.
AAGATGATATTTCTCATCATCACCAGTACGCACAACTCACTAGTTAAAATCTAGTTCCTAATAAATACCCTGAACTTGTTTCTCAAATAAGATCAAAATGAAAATACATGTTGCTTAAGTTTCAACTAGCTCACAAGTTACAGTCACAGAATTGTTGGAACACAACATCAATGTATAATACTAATGCATCATAACTAGCCAGCCAACAAAATTGAGTTATTCTAAATTTGTATTTTATAAAGCATAGTGATTGCTAACCTTTATAAGTGGGACAAGAGGAAGCTGAATGGAAGTTGGATAACAACCAGGGTTTGCGACAAAGGCGTGCAGTCTTTATTTCCTCTCTTAAAACCTCTGTCAATCTATGTACAACTTCTTCCTGTTACAGATAACTAGATAAACTCAGCATGAAGAATTTTAATAGTGCATCCAAGATTTTTTTCATGACCAAATAAAAATTTTCCCTAGTAGTTTTTCACACCAAATAAAAATTCCATAAAACAATATTCAATGTCAAATTCCCATATAAAATTATGACAAAAAAGAGAGATTTAACATATTTTCGGTGGTTTTGTATGTATGGCGTGTGTTCTTTAATTGTTCTCTAGTACTTTTATTAAAAGTAAGGTTGAACAAGCTGTTTCAGTAGAAGTTTGTTCACAACTAGCTTCTAAGTCTAAGGAAAACACTAAGCCTCAAGTTCTTAGTGGTAACAATGTGTCCTCATTTAAAATAAACAATTTTAACAATGATGTTGATGATGTAACTAGTGTTTTGAGTGAACTTGTGAGTAAGAGAAGAAATATAGTTATTGTTGGGGAGAGTCTTGGAAGTGCTGAAGAAGTAGCTAAAGGAGTTATGCAAAGGTTAGAGAGAGGAAATGTTCAAGGAAAGTTAAGGTATATGTGAAATTTGTGAATCTCCCTCTTGTTTCCTTTAGGAATATTAGTAAGGAAGAAGTTGAAAGGAAGCTTTTGGAGCTTAGGAGCTTAGTAAAAAGCTATGTAGGAAGAGGGTTTGTTCTATACTTGGGTGATTTGAAATGGTTGTTTGAGTTTTGGTCAAATTATTGTGAGGAAAGAAGAAACTATTATTGTTCTGTGGAGCATGTTGTTATGGAGATTAAAAAAATGATTAGTGGAAATGGAGAGAATGGTAGATTTTGGCTTTTGGGGATTGCAACTTTTAAAGCTTCCATGAAATATAAAATGTGTCATCCTTCCCTTGAAACTATTTTGGAGCTTCATCCCTTCACAATTCCTGTTGCTGGCCTGAGCCTTAGTTTAAGTCTTGATAGGTAACTCAAGGATGAATCTTTTGAAGTTGGAGACAAAGTGAGAAAGCATCTAACATGCTGCAGAGATTGCTCATTGAACTTCGAAAAAGAAGCTCAAAGCATAGGTAGCAATAGAACTATACTCAAGAAAGATGACACTACTAGCTTGCCAACAAGGCTCCAAAATTGCAGGAAGAGAGAGATCACTTAATAGACAATCAGGTTTGTTATCATAATTCATAATATTAGTATAGATTTAATTTATATACACCATTGGTGTAAAAGATATTTTTTACAACGTGAGGCAACCACGAAATGACATGTCATAACATAACATGGTTTTTGACCGGTTGATGGTGTAAAAAAATTTACAGCAACAGTGTAACTGTACAGTATAATACATTTTGCCGAAAAAAATCTTAAAACTAAAATGTTTCTGTATTTTTGTCTTCTTAATCAGGAAAATGCAAAGCAATGGGATATATGTAAGAAATGGAACTTATTTTGCAGTTCAGTACATGGAAATCCTTCAAATATTGAGAAACAATTTTTGCATGTCTCATCATCTCCTTCATATCCTACTTCTGTCTCTTCACATAGAAAGTCTAGTTTACATGAAGCATCTAGAGAATGTGAGTTATACACTGACACTGTAAATGATGACTGCTATGAAGGAAACTTAATAATGTTCATGCCTAAGCCAGATCTTTTATCAAATCCAAACTCTAGTCCCAATTCAGCTTCTTCAAGTGAAGAAGTAGATGGCTTAGATAGCACTCAAATTTTCAATGAACTCAATGCTGAAAATATGAAGATTCTCTGATGCAATGGAGAAAAAAGTTCAAGAAAAGAAGGAAATAATTAAGGAGATTGGAAGTACTGTCCTTCTTTGCAGATCAGGAATGAGAAAAGGAGAGAATTATTTAGTAAAAAGAGATGGGAAACAAGAAACTTGGATGTTTTTTCTAGGTGTAGATTCTCATTCTCATGCAAAAGAGTTGATTTCAAGAGAGTTAGCTAAAGTTGTGTTTGGCTCTTACAATAACTTTGTTTCCATTGGTATAAGTAGTTTCTCTTCTGATAAAGAATCCAAAAACAAAAGACAAAGACAGTTCTATTTATTGAAGCTTAAGTGTGTCCTGGAGATGGATTAGTTTTGCTTTTATAAAGGGTATTGCTTAAGAAATCAATATCAATTTTATATTGGAATTCACAACATTCAGTACATCAATGATTTCAAAAGCTACACTTTTCAATAAGAGCTTTCTACTTTTGATTCCTTATTAGGACAATGGTTAGTTTTACGGTTAGGGACAGTTTCAATTAGTTGCTTTCTGTTATATTTACTTTAAGTGTTGTGTGTAAAGCCCTTGTAAGTGTTGTGTGTGTTTCTCAAGTTATTCAGTACAGCCAAACCAACGTTCCTAGGCAGCAATTCCTCTATTTGATTGTCTATTAGCAACAGCATAAGCCCCAATGTGGCCACTAGAGTTTCTGCGCATCAACCTGAAACAGCATTTTCAAGGCCAAAACTAAGAGAACCAGAAGCCTCTAGTGCTGAGGTTGATGATCTCAGAAATAGCTATGTGTTATTCAATGAACTCAGAGAACCAGAAGCCTCTAGTGCTAAGAGAACCAGCATTTTCAATGAATTCAGAAATAGCTGTGTTATTCTTCTATTTCCACTAAGTTCAATAGTCAGCATTTACCTTGTTGCTTCTCAGCTATGTGTTATTGATTCAGTTTCTTACCTTGTCTATTTCCTATTGCTCCATTTCAACATGTGCTTGTTTGTGTATTTGTTCAATAATGTGATATCAAGATTCAAAGTTTTTTTTATTTCAGGGGAAAATTGAAGTGACTATAGCAGGAGGAAGAGTTGTTTGGGAAAATAATGAACTGAAGCGATCCAAATCCACCGCATAATTTCTGGCATCATTGTTTTAGTACAATATCAACTTAATGCTTTTTTTGGGGGAGGAATAAAGTATGTAAATCCAGTTGTTTCAAATAAAGAAAAAAAATATGTATACTCCATGTACAGCAAAACATCGTAATGCTTAAAAAATGGAAGAAAAAGAAGAAGAGCAAGAAAAAACTAACCCACAGGGAGTGCGTACCAATAACCAACAGGGAGGACGGCGTGGAAGTTGAGTGGAAGGACGGCGTGGTCGCAGCAAACGCGGAAGGACGGCGGAGGGTGGAGAGCGTACGCGGCGGAGGGAGGAGAGGCGAGGGTGGAGGCGTGGTCGAAGGAGAGCGTGGTCTAAGCCGGCGGCGCAGGGTGGAGGAGGCGAGGGTCGTGGAGCGTTTCTGCGTTTGGAACGTTTTGCGAAGAAGGAGGGTACTGTGTACTGGAAGGAGGGCTTTTGGACGGCGTGGTCGAAGGAGAGCGTGGTCTAAGGCGGCGGCGCAGGGTGGAGGAGGCGAGGGTCGTGGAGCGTTTCTGCGTTTGGAACGTTTTGCGAAGAAGGAGGGTACTGTGTACTGGAAGGAGGGCTTTTGGGTTTCTGCAACAGGAGGAGATACAACGCGCGAGGAAATAATATTTTAGAAAATTAAGCATAGGTAGCGCTTTCTAAAAAGCGCTCCTGATGGGTATGCGAGATTTTGAATGAGGAGCGCTTTTTAGAAAGCGCTCCTGATGGGGTATGCGAAATCAAGAATAAGGAGCGCTTTCTTAGAAAGCGCTCCTTATGGGGTATGCGAGATTTTTGAATGAGGAGCGCTTTTTTGGAAAGTGCTACTGATGTTTTAGCCTGATCAAGAATAAGGAGCGCTTTCCATAAAAGCGCTACTGATGTTGCTAAATAAGGAGCGCTTTTTTAAAAGCGCTACTAAAGGGTGCGCTCTTTTTTTAGCTTTTGGCGTAGTGTCTCAATTCTTTCTCGTTTCTACGTTACTACAATGTTCATGGAGATGAAGAGAAGTTCTGCTAAGCTTGTGAACCAAAAAGACATTTGTTGCATTGTTCTCCTTTTTGATGATGCTGTAACATCCTCAAAAATAATTAATCGAATTATTTGGATGTTGACCCAAATTAATTATTTTTAGTACTTGATTGGTGTATTTGTCGAGTGCTAAAGTTAATTAATTGGATGTCTCAGGAACGATAAACTGATAAAACGGAATAAGGGTGATTTGGGGAAGAAATAAGAGATTAAGGGTAATATGGTCATTTAACCATATTACCACTTAATAGAAGAAAGAAAGAAGAGAAGTCAAAGAAAGAAAAGAAAGAAAGAATCGAAGGAAAGAAGAGAAGAGAAGACAGGAGAAGAAGAAAAGAAGAAGAGGAAGGAAGAGGAGAAAGGAAGAAGAAGGAGTGAAGCCCAAGCCCCCAAAGTTCATCATCATCATCATCTCACCTCCATTGTTGTCCTCCAAGAACTAGGTAAGCTCTCACCCATTTTTCCCGGAATCCGAATTTCATAGGGTTTTGAGAGGGATTTCGAATTTAGTGTTGATTCGATTGGTTAATCTTGAGTAGGAGCGAGCTAGAAGCAGATTGAACGCGGTTGGAAGCTCAATTTGAAGTTTGAGGCGGATTGGTGATATAAGGTTTCATTTGGAGATTTTGAGGTTTCAGTGATTTCGGCCCGGTATCGGCTCTCGCTTCAAGGGTGAGTTTTACTCACGTTTAGGATGTGTTCGTGTTGAAATAATTTTTACGTTGATTGTTGTCGAGAGATTTTGAGTCAAAACCGCTATTTGGAAAATATGTCATTTTTGAAAAAATTCGTTTCGATTGAATTTGTTATTGATTTGATTGATTGTGTGGTATTGGTTGGGTCTGTTTTGTTGGTTGTTAAATCTGTGTTCAATCGGAACGGGAATCGGAATTGAGCGGAATAGCAAATTTCGCGAAAAACCGAAAAAAACTGCAGAATTCTGCAGATGGTCGCCTCGCGACCCTGACCCATCGCCTCGCGACCAGATCCAATTTTGAAACGAAAAATTCCTCTGTCCTTTCTCGCGTCGCGACGGTTTGCAGTTCGCGTCGCGACGGTTTGCAGATTTTCAACATCGATACACTGATTTGGTTTTCGCGATAACTTTTGATCCGGGAACCCGTTTGAAGTGTTCTAAGATGCGTTTGAAAGCTTATTCAGAGGCCTAACTGAATATTCTATCTTTAAGGTAAAATTAATTGTTTTTGAATTCGTAAATTGTGTTGAAAAGTGATGAATTAGTATGCGAGAGTGAATGTGGATTTAACTTGTAATGTTCAATTATTCGTCTGAGGTAAATGAACCGTGAGTTCATATTATTGTAGATATATTTATTATATTGATTTGGGTGACGACCCATGTTGACATACTAGGCGGGGCAGTCATGATCCCTTACCCTAGGCTCCATGCCATTAGGAAAAAATGCTATTGGTAAGGGGGTTCACCGGGTATATAGCAACGGATTGCAGTCGGTGCCGTACATTGTTTGTTGTGTGATTAACAGGTTCACCGGGTATATAGCAACGGATTGCAGTCGGTGATCTGTTAGAAGATATATAATGCGGTCCACCGGGTATATAGCAATGGATTGCAGTCAGTGTCGTGTTAAGTTAAAAAGAAATTCATAACTGAACCAAGAGTGTTAGTAGGGGTCTCGGTAGAACTCACTCAGATTGTATCTCATTGTTTATATGTTGTTGTTTTACAAAGAAACAGGGAAAGAAAGGACCACAGAGGCACGATAGGTTGAGCTTGGACTGGTTGCTGATAACTTAGCATTATGCTTAAGTTTACATTTCCTTTTTGTTGTCTATGTATCGCAACACTATAACCTTGGTGTAATGTCATTTTATTTCCGCTTCCTTGTATGATACTGAGCACAATAGTTCCCTGAATGTTATGGTCTGAGAACCTTTTTTGGTCTTATGTGTATTAAGACTGCATGGTTGTTGTCCAGTCACTAGTGGAAAAATGACATTATTAAGCATCATTTAGCACCATTTAGCATACTGTGGTCTGGATGTGTTCCTTATGCCGCAAACCAAACAAAACAATCAAAGAAATGTTTAGCAAGTAAGTTTGTTTTTTTTTATCTTGGTTTAGATTGTAGTATTTGAACTTAAGTTGGGTTGAAATTTTATAAATACTTTTATATTATGTTATTAGAGCTGTCAAAGGTTATTCTACATCTGCCCCCACGTGGTTGTACCCTACAGTAAGTAATTTAAAATATGGAGTTGATTTAATTTGGAGTGAATTCATATATGATATATATATATATATATATTTGGTTAACTTTGTTAATTCATTTGTGTGTAGATGCCAACACAACGGAATGGTTTTCATTGTGGATATTATGTGATGAACTTTATGCTGACCATTGTGAATGCTAGTGTTGTTGATAATTGGGAGCAGGTATAAATTTTTGGTTAAAATTATACTTTACACATCTATTTAGAATTATAGAATGATTGAATATAATTTGTTTGAGTAATTTTTAAACTTGTAGGTATTTGATGACTCAAAGGCATACACCGAAGAGGAGCTTCTTAAGGTTCGTCAGCTTTGGGCAGAATTCTATATGAAGATTCGTACGGAGCAAAAAGATACATTGTTTAGCATTGTTTAAACTTGTTCAATTTATTCTCTATTTCTAGTCTTTGTGAATTGATAGTATTAGAATTGTGAACAAATTTTTTATTTGGTCTGGTTTTCTATTTCTATTTCTAGTTTAGATGAAATGTGAACAAATTTTTTATATGGTCTGGTTTTCTGTTAATGTAAACACTGAGGTATTAGAATTGTACTAGATGAAATGTGAAGCTGGTTTTGTGTAATAATGTATTAGAATTGTGACTGCATATTGTATTAGAACTGTATGTGAGCTGGTTTTGTGTAAAATGAGGTATTAGAAATGTGAAGCTGGTTTTGTGTATGTCTGTGATGCAATAGGTTTAGAACTGCACTGAGGTATTAGAAATGTGAAGCTGGTTTTGTGTAATCTGCAGGTTTTCTTTTAACGTGAATAGTAACGGTATGATCAAAAACGAAGGAAACTAAAATGTGTAAAATGACATTTAGCATCGGTTGTTTGAATAACCGATGCTAAATGTCATTTTTAATGACGTTTAGAGACATTTAGCGTCGGTTGTTTGAAACAACCGATGCTAAATGTCCATCAGTGAGACATTTAGCGTCGGTTGTTTCAAAAAACCGACGCTAAATGTCTCACTGATGGACATTTAGCATCGGTTGTTTCAAACAACCGACGCTAAATGTCTCACTGATGGACATTTAGCGTCGGTTGTTTGAAACAACCGATGCTAAAAGTTCATCAGTGAGACAATTAGCGTCGGTTATTTCAAACAACCGACGCTAAATGTCTCACTGATGGACATTTAGCATCGGTTGTTTCAAACAACCGACGCTAAATGTCTCACTGATGGACATTTAGCATCGGTTGTTTGAAACAACCGATGCTAAAAGTTCATCAGTGAGACATTTAGCATCGGTTGTTTCAAACAACCGACGCTAAATGTCTCAAAGGGGACTTTTAGCATCGGTTGTTTCAAACACCCGACGCTAAATGTCATTTTTAGACCTTTGAAATGGTTGTTAATGTGACATTTAGCATCGGTTATCTGAGAACCCGATGCTAAAAGTGACATATAGCGTCGGTTAATTAACCGATGCTAAATGTATGACATTTAGCATCGGTCGATTTAGCGTCGGGCGATAACCGACGCTAAATGTCCAATTTAACCGACGCTAAATGTCTTTTTTCCACTAGTGAGTGGAAAATATTTTGCAGTGTTCGCTACTTATGCAGGAATTTTATATCTCTGATGTGTTACTAATGTGCACTTGGGTATTTTTAGTCGATAAAAATACCGGGGTGTTACACCTGCTCTCAATTTGCGCTATAATAATCATTACATGTCTAGGTATCCAATTCTTCGACGCTCAATTAGTTACTACTCTAATTCTTCTTATATTTCCATGATGAAAAAAATATTTAATTTGTTACTTTTTTCCTCATCACAGAGAATACTAGTCCCTTGCTTCTCGAATCTGAGATAGATTTTCAGGTATAGCAATTTGTGTTCTTATTTTGTCCTTCTACTGCACATGCTTACTCTTAATTAGTATTTTTCCATAACATTGACTCATCATCCGTTATTGCACATAACATCAAATCAAACTATATATATATATATATATATATATATATATATATATATATATATATATATATATATATATATATATATATATATATATATATATATATATATATAATCTTAACATCAAAATTAAAAATTGCTGACCAATAAGAGCTGGTTCGAGTGGTAACTTTGTTTGCAACCCATTCTCAAGGTGTCAACTTTGACAAAAATTCTATTGGGAAGGGATAACCAAATAGACATAGAAAAGTTAGGTACATGTGGCCAATCATATTTGTAGATTTTTTTTGGGTAAACCAAGGTATCCACCGCACGGACAGCAATGACTAATCCCTCGCTCATTGTAGGTGCCTCGAGGGGCAGGACAGATGGCCCAGAGTTTTAACGCTGCTCCGTACCCAAGGCGGGGATCGAACTCCCGACCATTGGTTAAGGGAGGATCAACCCCAACTGTTGAACATCACGCTCTGGGTTATCATATTTGTAGATTAGTCACACACACCAATAACATGGTAATAAAAAAATTATAACTTTAAAAAATATTGTGAATGTTTATATTTCAGACTTCATTTTTTTATTGCAATATAGTTTAGACTTTAGACATAACTTTTTAACAGAAGTTGTATTTTAAATATTAAAAAGGAAAAGGGTTGTCTTGGTATTTCTTGTTTGCCAAAAAAATTGTTATTTCTTGATTTTTTTAATACTTTTTTCATTTATCATTAATACATTTTGTCGTTTTTGTGATTAGTTAATTGATTATTTTTTATTCATATCGTTGTTATTTGGTGAAAGAAATATGATGATTACAGATTATCTAATTTTTTATTAATGATGGTATATTTGTCCAGCAAGGAAAGGAGGAAATTGGACCAGGCAATAAAGGAACAGAGGTCTTAATGGTACGTAACATAAATTTGATATAAACATGACAAAATAATAGACAACACATATAAGTAAAACATATAATAAAAATATACAATGAAATATACGGAAAAAGTTATTTATATTGTTGAAAATAGTAAAAAGATAAGCACAGGGCATGCTGTCTAAAGGCAACAAAGGAACAAAGGTCTCGATGAGTTGTCCAAGGTGGTTGGTTTGGTTGGTAGGTTGACGTCATCTGCGCCTCAATGTAACAAGTGTGGCAAATGTATGCCCTGTTTGCCAGTCCTTGAGTAAGTGCAGCCAGGGAAACTCGAGGCTAGAGAGTACTATCCAGAAGCTTGGAGATGCAACTGCGTTGGAGATGCATAGGAGGCAAAAGAATATGAAACTTCTGTCATTGAAGTTGAAAAGATAGAAGAAGACCAGAAGGATATATCTGAGAAACTGCTAGCTGAAGCAGATGCTGAAGAATCTAAAGTTGCAGCGGGAGAAGATGATACTAAGATTGATGATGATGATGATGATGATGATGATGATGATAGTAATGTATTTCGGTGTATTACAGATCAGCAACTTGAGTTTAATGGAATATCCAACACACTGGTTGAGGCTGATGGTGACACTGATGAGCCAGTGGTTTGTGAGTACCTTTGCACCGTCCAGTCAGAAGAAACAAAGGAAATTCAGAGGAAATTCAACTTGATCCTGAAGGAAATGGATGGCAAAACAAATCTGAATAATGTCTAAGTAATCAAACAAATTATTATTACATGAATTAGATGACCACTTGGAATGTGAAACTTTTTGGTTTTATGTTGAGGTCTAAAATCCAAACCTTTGGCATGACAGTACTTTTCTCAGTTTACTTTACAAATTTTGTTGGTTTTTTATTTTTACGGGAAACGCTATTATCGTGACCGGGATCCCGACGTAGACGACTCAAAAATAGTTTATTAAAGGGAGTCGCCACCCAATTTATTTAATAGGGAAATTGAGAAAAACCTACCTTTAATTTATTGGTCTGCGTAAACTAGGTTGGAATCCGGAGTCGGTTATGCAAATGAAAGGGCGAAAACCTAATTTCACTACACCCCTAACACATCTGTCCAAAGGCAGTTACCCTAAATCTGATTGTGCAAGTATTAATAAATTACTTAATTATTTCTCTTACACCAAAAACAAAATAGAATAATATTTAGTAGAAAAAATAATTAATTAATTACAAAGAAATAAAATAAGAACTAACTTAGAAAAATTGAATTTTGACTTGACGGGGAAGCCCCGCTCCTACGTATCCTCAGGTGCAATGAGGAACTCAAAAGTCACGTAGTTCTTTCTGAAAAATTTTGTTGGTTGGTTGATTTTTTTTTATTTTTGAAGGGGTTTAAGATCAAAGTCGTACAACTAAAGTCTCTTAAACCGGGATTGACAAGATGTACATCTCAGTCAAACCCATTTTTATTAGTTTTTAGGAAAATAGGTGTTAAAAGAAAAAAAAAAGCTAATTATTTACTGGAAAAAAATTAAATTGGCTTGACGAGGAAGCCCCGCTCCTACGTATCTTCGTGTGCAGAGAATCAAATGCTACGTAGTTCTTCTAGAAAATATTTGTTTGTTGATTTACTTTTAATTTTGAAAGGGGTTTAAGATCAAAGGTGTACAGCTAAAGTCTCTTAAACCGGTATTGACAAGATGTACATCTCAGTCAAACCCATTTTTTTTTTTTTTTATAAGTTCTTTTATTTGGAAAGGGATTTTTTTTGAAAGAAAAATAACAGAAAATGAAAGGGGTGAGATAGTAAAATGGGGGTGCAATTAACCATAGGGGGTTATTTTTAAAAAAACTGAGAGGTGTGAAAAGCAACATCCCTGTTTGTTTTTTTGTGACTGACCTGTGTTTACAAAAAGGCTTGCGTGGGGGCTGTATAACTAAAGCTGGGGGTGTAACTATTAGTCTGATGTTTTAAATTAAAATAAATAAATAAATGAATAAATAGATGATAGTATAAAAGGAAATGAAGTTGATGCAGAACCCTAATCTTGCATCCTTCTCAACCAGCGTCGCAGCAGATCTTAGAGGAAAGAGAGAGAGAATTTCGAAAAAGGAGAGAAAGAGAAAACAAAGAGAGGGAGAGAGGAAAAGAGAGAGGGAAGAAGAAAAAAGAGGGGGATGCGATGGAGGGGGGAGTTGCGACGGCGATTCACGCGACCCCGCCGGAGGAGCTCGCAACAGTGACGGTAGCCGTGCGGTGCCCGGAGTTTTAAGGGTGGTTTCTTAGCTCGTTTTCGTGGACGGCGATGGGAGAAGATGTTACGACGGGAGCGGTTCACACCGGGGACTGTTCGTGCACGCGGAGAGCCGGTCTTTGGGGTGAACGTCGACGACGAGGGCGACTACCGCCTACGGTGGTCGGAGTTAAATAAAAAAAAAGGGGTGAGGTTCGGTTCTAGACTTTCTCTCCTTTCTTTCTTTCCCTCTTCTCTTCTTGTAATCCCCTTTTTCCAGACCCCTTAATTTTTATTATCACTGAAACCTAAATTTTGGTTTAAATCCGAAAATTTTAATTTTTCATCTAAAACCCTAGTTGTTATTTTTATTTCATTTTTTTTCATAATAAGTAATAGAATAAAAAAACAAATCTGAACCTAATAATTTTTTTTATATCCGAACCTGACTTTTTATTAATCATTCACCCCATAGTGAAAACTAACTAATTTTTTCTAGCTAACAACTATTTCAAACTAAATGCTAATTTTGTTTTCTAAATAAAACGGATTCTGGAACCCAACATTTTCTAACACTAATTTCTCCTAATCCTGATTCACAATAAAGCCTAAACTGAATATGTTTGATTATGGACCTATTACTGAGTTCAGTTTATTAGTTCATATTAGAGAAAACCTATTTACAAACCAGACTTGATAAAACTAAAATGAACAAAAAGCGTATATGAACCAACCTCGTGTCCAGCTTCTGATAAATCGCTTTATGCCATTGTTGTCTGCTACTACTTATTTCTTGCTTTTTTGGTGTCAAACACAGCAACTATTGTCTTATTCTTGCTAGTTTTTTATAGGTGAAAAATAGGATCAAAATTAATTGCTCCTAATCCATTCTTTCCTTTTTCAGGTCCTGGCCAGCTCAAATCCAGCTAGGAGACTTGCTCACCAAGACTAGGGTTAGGAAAACCCTTAGCAGCAGTAGCCACCATGAACCAGCCGCAACTGGGAGGCTAGGCCTATTTGGGCCTCCATAATATTATTTTTTGATTTTATTATTTTTTTGGGCCTAGTGTAACTCGACATTCTGTAGTAAAATTTTTTACACACCTTCTATTTTGTTATTATTATTATTTACTAAACAAACATATCAGACTATACACGCGGGAAAAGGGTAAAAACAACGACACGATGAATACGCGTTCAACCCAAATATTTTCCAAAGGGATTTATTTTATTATTTTTTCGTAAAAGGAAAAGTAAATAAAAATGTACTGGTCAAAATTGGGTGTTCACAGTTTCCCCTCTGTGCTTACTTTTTTACGAGATAATACATAAACCATGTTTTCTTGTATTATCAAAGTAAGGAATAAGTACAGATATGAACCTCAATTTTAATCGGTGAAATATGCACAATTGTCTTTTGACTGTTAAAGTTAAAATGGGTAACAAGAAATACAAACAGTGACACAACTGAATTGATAGCACGAAATTTTAAAAACAAATGCCAGGGCGAGACCGATAGCATGAAAATTAAAGATGATGCCAGGGCGAGACTGATAGCAGGAAAAATAAAAGATAATGCCAGGGCGTGACCGATTGCATGAAAACTAAAGACAATGTCAGGGCGAGACCGATAGCACAAAATTTAAAAACAAATGCCAGGGCGAGACCGATAGCGTGAAAATTAAAGACGATGCTAGGGCGAGACTGATAGCACAAATGCCAGGGCGAGACCGATAGCATGAAAAATAAAAGATAATGTCAGGGCGAGACAGATAGCACGGAATTTAAAAACAAATGCCAGGGCGAGACCGATTGCATGAAAATAAAAGACAATGCCAGGGCGAGACCGAAAGCATGAAAATTAAAGACAATGCCAGGGCGAGACCGATAGCATGAAAATTAAAGACAATGCCAGAGCAAGACCGATAGCACAAAATCAAAGACAATGCGAGGGTGAGACCAATAGCGCAAACTTAAAGACAATGCTAAGGCGAGACCGATAGCATGAAAATTAAAGACAATGCCAGGGCGAGATTGATAGCACAAAATTAAAGATAATGCCAGGGCGAGACCGATAGCATGAAAATTCAAGACAATGCCAGTGCAAGAACGATAGCTCAAAATCAAAGACAATGCCAGGGCGAGACTGATAGCACAAAATTAAAGACAATGCCAGGGCGAGACCGATAGCAAGAAAATTAAAGACAATGTCAGGGCGAGACCGATTGCAGGAAAAATAAAAGATAATGCCAGGGCGAGACCGATAGCATGAAAATTAAAGACAATGCCAGGGCGAGATCGATAGCACAAAATTTTTAAAAAAATGCCAGGGCGAGACCGATAGCATGAAAGTTAAAGACGATGCCTGGGCGAGACCGATAGTACAAAATTAAAGACAATGCTTGGGCGAGACCGATAGCATGAAAATTAAAGACAATGCAAGGGCGAGACCGATAGCACAAATGCCAGGGCGAGACCGATAGCATGAAAAATAAAATATAATGCCAAGGCGAGACCGATAGCACAAAATTTAAAAACAAATGCCAGGGCGAGACCGATAGCATGAAAATTAAAGACAATGACAGGGCAAGACTGATAACACAAATTAAACACAATGCCAGGGCGAGACTTTAGCATGAAAATTAAAGACAATGCCAGGGCAAGACCGATAACACAAAATTAAAGACAATGCCAGGGCGAGACCGATAGCATGAAAGTAAAATCTGCAGTGACAGGGATGAACCGGCAGCACAGAGATAAAACTGGAAAAACGTACTGTAATGCATGTTTACTTGTGGATGCCTTTGTTTTAGTACTAGAACCATTGCTGCGAACCAAGGATCTTTGACCAATCAAACTTTCGTCTATTTGCCTTCACCTCTTCCTTGTAACCGCAGTCTCCCTTTCATAGCATCAATACCTCTATTCACCTGACTGAAAGCACTCCCCTTAAATCTTATGCAAAGTTATTAGGGAGAACCTCGAGACTTCCATCTTCCGCGCTCTCTTTGCGATTTTTCGTGAGAAGTGTGGGTCTACTCTCCCTAGTCACCTGAGTTTTTTTTTTTAATGTGTTACTGACACATTCGTCTTGAGTCAATCATGAATGAAAGAACAAAGGGAATAAGCTAGATGAATAGGTCATGAATGCATGAACAAATGAACAATGGCAAATGCATGAACATATGAATAATAACAAGATTGATGTGGTATTGACTAGGAAGAAAGAGTACAGAAAGGAAAGAAGGTCACAAGTAGGAATCTTCACACAAACTTTGCCCCGTTATGACTAGGTCAATCCCCTATCGGTCGATCCTCTTGAGAACCCTTAATGCCACTATTAGAGTGGAATCTGAATCTGACTCCTTTCCATGCAGTCATTGGGACCCTATTGCCCCAATATTAGCGCGCTCGTGAGTCCATTGAGTCTATCATGTTATGCCCCTTTTTCTTTTTCTTTTCTTTTTTCTTTTTTTTTTGCCTTAATTTTTGCCTAGACCGCCATTTTGGGTTTTCAATCTAGCAGACTTTTATTGACCCTAACTTTTGCCCAGACCACCCTTTTGGGTTTTTGATCTACCGGGCCTTTATTATCCCTAATTTTTTCCTAGACCGCCCTTTCGTGTTTTCAATCTACAGGGATTTTTTTTAGGCATAAATTTTCTTGACAGCGTCTGAACTTATTGGCTTTGGAAGTTCACGTCCTTCCTTGTCGAGCAGGACTAGGGCTCCACCCGGAAATGCATGCATGACCACGTAAGAGCCATGCCTCCTCTCTTGGACGGACTTTCTTGTTGAAGGCTCTGGCCATTCGACTTTGGTATAACTGCCTGTGACAAATAGCTGCCAATTTCTTTTCCTCGATCATATTCAACTATTCAAACCGAGTTTTTACCCATTCTGACTCTTCCAGATCTGCCTCTGTAACACCCCTTTTCTACCCGGTAATTATTTAATAAAATCAGAGTTACAAAAATTTATTTCATACTTCGAAAAGAGATGTCACACATTCATCTTTAAATAAAACGTCTCATACGATATAAATAACTTTGTCAAAATACATCACCACGCAGCGGAAAGAAATAAGTTCTAAAACATAAAATAATAACGTCCTGAATGGACTCCAAACAATAAAATATAACAACCAAAGTTTAGCGTTTATCCCCCCCTTGAGTGTTACACATCAAAGCAAGGACACCGACGACACCGACTCAGAATAGTGAAGGTACCTAAGCCTTCACTCGCAATCACCTGCACGTTACCGCATAGGGGTAACATTCAAACAGAAGGGGTGAGATATCTTCAATATAATAGCGTAAAATGATAGGAATTATGCTAGAATATGACAACTATATCTACCACTCCACTACACACATCAAATCATAAACACACGTCAAATTATAAACATTACAACCAGCCACCAATGTCATGATAATGCATGAATGCAACCCACACCAACGGGCATATGCATGTGGTACCAAATCACCAAAAGTCTTGCCCGTAAATAGGGGCGTCACCAAAATTGAGAGCTTTCACACCCGGATCACCAATTCACCAAAATTTGAGCTTTCACACCAGGCTCACTAGTTTTATAAAAATTGAGCTTTCACACCCAGCTCCAAGACCAAAGGCCTTCACCAAAATAAATGCATATGCTGTATGCGACACCATGAATGCACACAGACAATCACCAAACTAGTCACAACGTGACACACCAAAAATTAATCATCGAATATCACCAAAGTTGGGCTTTCACACCTAGCCACAACGACACCGAAACACCAAGACTACCCGACACAACGGAACATCAAGACTTGGAACCTTCACACCTAGTTCCAACAACAGCAAGGTTTGAGCCTTCACACCTAGCTCAAACCGCACCAAGACACCAAGAGGACAACAATTTCCAAAACAGCGCCAAGACACCAAGATGACAACAATTTTCCTAAACATTTGAGACGCGAGGGTTTTTCCCAACACCGGAGACAAACGACAATTTTTCCAAAGTATTTGAGACATGACAGCTTTCTTTTTAAAACATCACTATTTAACGACTACACAAGCGATTAACAACTTTTCCAGAAAAATGTACTACTTTGCCTCAAATTAGAATATTCAGCTAGGCCTCTGAATAAGCTTTCCAAAACATTTTGAAACGTCTAAATCGGACTTCCGAGTCAAAAGATATGTCAAAAACAAAATAGGAACAAAACTGAGACATATGCTGAAAATGGCGCCCAGGCACTGGGCGCCTAGCAAGCAACACGCAAAATCTGGCCAACACACCGAAACTGGCGCCCTTGGCGCCCAGGCAACTCAGCACAATGACACAGCAATGCAACACAACATGGAACACACCCCTGACACGACGCCCAGGCACAGGGCGCCTAGCAGGAAACAGCCACACAGAAAAACTGGCGCCCAGGAGCAGGGCGCCCAGCAACAAGCAACACACTGAATCTGGCGCCCAGGAGCAGGGCGCCTAGCAACACTGCAGGAGATGGCGCCCTTGGCGCCCAGTCCACTTGGAAACACACAGAACCGCACCAAAACACAGGAATTGGCGCCCTTGGCGCCTAGACAGCCTACAGCACAAACGAAAACGCAACATGGCACAGGGAACACTCCCAGACACGGCGCCCAGCAGCAGGGCGCCAAAAAGTGCAACACGCGCAGGGAACACAACAACAGCAACTCTGGCGCCCATGACTCATAACACAACAGCAACAACCATCCTAGCACACGAGACACACACGAGACACGGCGCCCATGCACTGGGCGCCAGAAACAGCAACAGAAACACCAGGCAACATGGACAGGCACGGCGCCCAGGCACAGGGCGCCAAAAACAGCATCTAAGACAGTGGCGCCCATGGCACCCTAGGGTTCGATAATTTTGTTAATTCACCAATTCAAATCACCAATCCTCAATCACCAATGTCAATCATCATAATTTATCACTCACAACACCAAACAACAATTTAATCGAACACCTAGCATGCGTTTAATAATAACAACAATGAGCACCAAATTCTAGAGTCACAACTATCACCAACAAACGTCAAATTTCAATCCAACCTAGTTATAATTCAACTAACACCTATTCAAACATCAAAATTAATCAAAGGGTATTATAGGACCTATCCCCACATAAACCCCATTATAAGGAAGAACCCCACCCTTACCTTATAGTAGGAGAGCACCAATTCTCTTGATCGAGTCACCAACAAAACCTCAGCAACACGGCTCCTCTCTGCTCCCTTGATGTGCGAAATCCTCTTCTTCTCCTCCCTTGGGTGTGCGCCAAACCTCTTCTCCTCTCCACTCTCTATTTCGCGACCTCTCTCTCTTTTCTTCTCTATTCACAACTTTTCTTTTCTTTTTCCTCAACCATTCGCATAAGTGAGCCAAACCCTAGCCTAGGCGCTTCACCTATGCGCCTAGCTAGTGGACTTGGATCACGGGCTTTCCTCCAGCTTAAGCCCGATCACTAACGCCATCCCCTAATATTCAATTACACACCTCTTAATCCAATGTTAATATAATTACACCAACTAAAATAAATAAATAAATAATTGAATACCTAAATATTTAATTAAATAATTTAATTAAATATTTGGGCGTTACAACTCTCCCCCACTTAGAATGTTTTCGTCCTCGAAAACTCACCTGAATCAAACACCTCTGGATAGGACTCCCGCATCTTACTCTCCAACTCCCAAGTCATGCTCTCTCCAGCAGCTCCTAGCCAAACTACTTTCACCAACGCAATCTCCTTGCCTCTTAAAGCTTTCACTTCATGACCTTCAATCCGTACAGGCATCGTCTCCACAGTGAGATTATCCCGTACTCGCACATCACCCGCTTGAAATTTCAAATCCTTCCTTCGCTTACTACGATGACTCTTCTGTCTACTTTGCAAAGTCTCCCCTTGCTCCCGAATTAATTTCCGCAATTGTCTAGCAGGCAACAAACCAACTTCCTCCTTCTCAGGCGTAGGAAAACTTACAGACTTGCTATGACAATTGATATGGGCATGGTTATACTCTAACCAGTTCATACGTAGAATCACATCCACTCCGCTTAACGGCAACCAAATTAAATCAACAACAAAGTCTTTGTCGAAAATCGACAAGGGACACCCAGAACACACAAGAGAAGTAGTCACAGACCCATTAGCTGGAGTGTCGACAACCATTTCTCCATTCATAGAAGACAACGCAAGATCCAATCTTTCGACGCAATTAGCAGCGATAAAACAAAGAGTAGCACCGGTATCGACAATATAAGTTAGAAGAACACCATTAATGAAGCATGTGCCTCTAATAAGTCCGCCCTCCTTAGAAGTTTCTGCCCCTACCAAAGCGAACACTCTTCCACCAGCTCGTTCCTTCTTCGGTTTCTGACACTGACTACTAATGTGCCCTCCTTCGCCACAGTTGAAACAAATCACCTCCTTGTGCTCACACCCGGGCGCCTCATGCCCAATCTTACCACAACGGAGACACCTCTTCGCCTCAGCTTTGCACGCATTACTCTTATGACCAGCTTCGCCACATCTGAAACACACGATAACGACCGAAGCATCTCCCCCACTAGGCCTCTTGCCATCAGTAGCTTTCGGTTCACCTCTACCAGCAGGAGCATCATACGGCTTACCACGACTCTGAGACTTGTCCTTCTTATCGTTCACAATCTTGTAGTGGGCATTTCTATCCTCCTCAAAAATTCTGCAACTATCAATCAAGTCAGCAAAGACACGGATCGTCTGATATCCGATTGCTTTCTTGATCTCGGGCTTCAAACCATTCTCAGACTTGATACACTTAGAAAACTTAGCATTAGTTCTAGTGTAATGCGGATAGAACTTTGCCAGCTCAACGAACTTAGCGGCATACTCCGATACGGACATACCCCCTTGTTTCTGCTCCAGAAACTCAATCTCCTTCTTCCCTCGGACATCTTCCGGATAATACTTACGGTTAAACTCTCTGCTGAACACTTCCCAGGTAATCTCTTCATTAGCAGCCTCCAACCTCTGCCTCGTCTCTAACCACCAATCATCAGCTTCCTCAGCTAGCATATGCGTACCATAGCGGACCTTCTGTGCTTCGGTACAATCCATCACTCGACAAATCCTCTCCATTTCTTTCAACCAAGCTAAGGCACCATCGGGATCATACTTGCCCTTAAACGTAGGAGGATTCTCTCTCTGAAAGGTAGCCAAACTCCGAGCCTCAGCATTCTGTTGATTCTCCACAGCCTGTGCCATAGCAGCTAGAGCAGCAGCAATTGCAGTATCGTTCCTCCCAGCCATTTCAACTCACTTGCTACAAAACAACCAACAGTTAGATATAATTGACAACACACTATTATCAATTGACACTACGACTGGACAACTTGGCCGGACAGACCGAACTTTTGCTCTGATACCACTAATGTAACACCCCTTTTCTATCCGGTAATTATTTAATAAAATCAGAGTTACAAAAATTTATTTCATACTTCGAAAAGAGATGTCACACATTCATCTTTAAATAAAACGTCTCATACGATATAAATAACTTTGTCAAAATACATCACCACGCAGCGGAAAGAAATAAGTTCTAAAACATAAAATAATAACGTCCTGAATGGACTCCAAACAATAAAATATAACAACCAAAGTGTAACATCCTGGGCCCTTTTCTGACTTAGTAGGCTACCCAGCAATGCACTCATGACCTTCTCTACCCCCCATGTAGAGTTTTTGCCTTCCGTGGGAATCGAACCTTGTACCCTGAGGCTTAGGTACAAGCTCAATGCATTCCCACTACCAATCGAACTACTTAGTTTAATTGGTAGTGGGAATGCATTGAGCTTGTACCTAAGCCTCAGGGTACAAGGTTCGATTCCCACGGAAAGCAAAAACTCTACATGGGGGGTAGAGAAGGTCATAAGTGCATTGCTGGGTAGCCTACTAAGTCAGAAAAGGGCCCAGGATGTTACAAAAAAAGGCGCCTTTTTTGTAACATCCTGGGCCCTTTTCTGACTTAGTAGGCTACCCAGCGATGCACTCATGATCTTCTCTACCCCCCATGTAGAGTTTTTGCCTTCCGTGGGAATCGAACCATGTACCCTAAGGCTTAGGTACATGCTCAATGCATTCCCACTACCAATTGAGCTAGTAGATCAATTGGTAGTGGGAATGCATTGAGCATGTACCTAAGCCTCAGGGTACATGGTTCGATTCCCACGGAAGGCAAAAACTCTACATGGGGGGTAGAGAAGATCATGAGTGCATCGCTGGGTAGCCTACTAAGTCAGAAAAGGGCCCAGGATGTTACATATATATTTATAAATAATTTAAATAAAGTAAATTAACAAGAACAATATTGATATATTAATGATTCTAATAAATTTAAAGACAACATAAGGAGTCAACATAAGTAGACAATATATATAAGATTAATCAAATACAACATTCTCTTCTTCATCTTCATTCTGTTCTTCATCTTCATTCTCTTCTTCATCTTCATTGTGTTCTTCATCTTCATCAACTTCTTCAACTAGGAGTCGATCATCACATAATGAGTCAATCGGTTCAAATTCAATTACCTCATCTACTCCTGAAATTTCATCCACCTGATAAGGAACCTCATCCCCCGCATCAATGGCTTCAATGCGACCCCGTGGTTTTGTCTTAATTGCAACACACCATCCTCTCTGAGTTGATGGATCTGGAACATAATACACCTGCCTCCACGGTATTACATTTTGGATTCAATTTCATTCCTCTAACCGATGGATCAAACCATCTACAAAAAAACAAAACTATTCTCTTTTCATAGTCTAACGGTGGGTATTCAAGTTCATATATGTGTTCGATCACACCGTAGTAGTCATTTTCACCTCCTCCTGTTTCACCTTTAACATATACCCCACTAGTAATTGTTTTTTTCCCCTCACTCCATGATTGGGTGTCAAATTTGTAACTGTTAACTAGGTACGTGTGCCACTCGGTCACCTCAAGAAAAGGACCATCGGCTAAGTTCCTCAAGTGTCGGATTTGGGGAATTGGTTCTGCTTCATAAACCTAAGTAAATAACATATGGAAAAATAAGTCATGTCTCATATCTACTTTAAAGAATTATTCAGCGCCTTGGGGATTTGGTTACTTACTCTAGTCTTAAACCAGGATGGAAAACTTTCATGTATACGAATAGAAGATTCTTCAGTGCCTATACCCTCAATTCGTAAGAATGCACTGAAAAAGAATTATTATTACTCTTTAGATTGAAAGTTGATCAAAATCTGATTTAACATCATACAGTATAGATTAACAACTAAATTGGAGCATACTTACTCAAGATATGGTTTAACTTCAGTGCAATTGATCAAGACATGAACATGTGCAGATTTATGCTCTTTATCTGATAAGTAGTTGGTTGACTTCTTTCCCGAAGGGCGACTAGGTTTGATAAACACGGATAAAGTGAGCGGGTGTCTTTCTTCTTCAATCTCCATTTCATTTCTATTATTTGTTGACAACATAAAGTTGTTGAAATAATGTGAACAAAAATAAATTGTTTCACGGTGTAGATAAGCTGTGCAGATCGATCCTTCAACTCTAGCTTTATTCTTCACCGATCGTTTATAATCACCCATTAATCTATTTGTTGAACGAAAAATACTTCATTAAACTAATAATTATACTAATTAAGATAATTTTAATAAAATGTTGAAATAGATAATTACCTCTCAAATGGATACATCCACCTATAATGAAATGGATACATCCCCTACCTCTGTGGCTTGTGGCAAATCCATAACTCTACTCCAGATTTCACCTAATGTCAACAAAGGCGGTGGTCCATCTGTTTCAACTGCCCCTTTCTTGAAGGCCTTCTTGTTCTTTCTAAATTTATGATCTTGCGGTAAGAATCTGTGATGCGAGTCAAACCAAGAACTCTTGCCCCCGTACTTTAGCGTAAACGCCTTTGTGTGTTCCATGCAGTGGGGACATGCCAATTTACCGTGAGCCCCCCAACCAGACAACATACCATAAGCAGGAAAGTCGTTAATTGTCCACATCAATGCGGCTCTCATCATAAAAATTTTCTTTCGTGCTGCATCATATGTCAAAACACCCCCCCTCCACAATCTCTTAAGATCATCAATCAGAGGTTCCAAAAAGATATCAATGTTAGCTTTTGGATTGGATGGACTAGGTATCAGACAAGTCAAAAACATATATGGTTTACTCATGCACATCTCAGGAGGAAGATTGTAAGGGGTAACAATGACTGGCCAACAAGAGTAGGGTGACGCCGATGCTTGGATATATGGAGTAAACCCATCAGAGCACAAGCCAAGCCGAACATTCCGTGGGTCTGAGGCAAAATCTGAATGCACTTGATCAAAGTGCTTCCACGCTTCACCGTCGGATGGGTGGCATAAAATGTCGTCTGAGGTACGCCTATTGTCATAATGCCAAGTCATTTTCTGCGCAATTTCGGTCGATGCAAACATTCTTTGCAACCTTGGAACTATAGGCAAATAGAACATCGACTTTACAGGGATAGGTTTATAATTACGTTTTGCCCCTTTACGATCATGATACCTTGGCTTTCCACAGAGTTTGCATTCAAGTAGCTCACCATCATTTTTACCAAATTCGTTGTTGTAAAACAACATGTGCCCTTTCTCACAACAATCAATCTTCTTAAATTTCAATCCCAGCTTCGAAACTAACATCTTTGCTTCATAATAACTTTTTGGCAAATTATCCTTATTAGGTGTCGCTTCCAACATCATTTCAGTCACATAGTCTAAACTCACCTCAGAAATATTACTCATGGACTTGAGAGCTAAAAGTTTCACACACATAGATAATTTTGACTGTGGCGAGCCTTCAAACAACGGTTTGTTTGAATCTCTTAACAAATTATAAATTTTTTGTGCTTCTTCATTTGGAAGTTCATCATGATCGTCATATTGAGGCTCATCAAATGGCACATTCACCCTGAGACCATCACAAATCATGTTTTCCATCAACTCAAAAATTTCATTACGTGGAACACCAACACCAGAACTGCTTGAAGCCCCTACCTCAAAATTTTGACGTCGTTGTTTTCCATGGTCCACCCAAATCCAATAATTAGGCCTAAATCCCCATTGATACAAGTGCTCCCTGATTTCATTATCGGTCCTAATAGGTACACCGTCGCATTTTAAGCATGGACATCTAACCCCCTTTTCCCGTTTAGCCAATTCATGTCGCCACGCTACCACAAGAAACTGTTCAACCCCAATTACAAAATATTCCTTCAAACCCGCTCTTCTCGGATATAACCGATCATACACCCATTCACGATTAAATTCATACAAATTCATCTACACGCATTTAAGAAAATGTGTTAGATTCCCTTAACATTCCCAATAATCTATCAAGTTAGTGGCATCGATATGATCTCAGGATATGATCTCAGCGGAGATGATTTCGAGCCGAATATGGGGGTTAAGGACAGATCAGACAAAACCCTTTTCCATATAAGTAGTGAAGGATTGAAGTTATTTCTAACTCCCAACCTTAAAATTGTTAGTATCGCCTCGTAATTATCTCAATGGAGATGATTTCGAGCAAAATATGGGGGTGAGGGACGGCATCACCTCACCCTTTTCCATCAACAACACACAGTCATCTAACCTAGGGTTCATGAAAACAACAATTAATTTATTTTGAAAACTAACCGTTATGAGATTGGGGTCTGGTGCGGTACGTGGTTCGGTGACGGTGCGCACTCCGGTGCGGTTGTGAGACTTCAAACACCAACAATTTCAATCCTAAACCATTTCAACTTCAATTTCAATAACTAACTTCAATTTCAATTATTAATTTCAACAACAACTTCAATATCAACTTCAATTTCAACTATTAATTTCAATTTCAAGCAAAAAACATAAATCAATTCACTATTAATTTCAATTTCAATAAAACAACTTCAATTTTAACAAACAATTTCAATTTCAACTTCAAATTTTTATCCTACACAATTTCTATAAATCCTAAACCTAAAACACAATTTCAATTTCTACCCAATTTCAATTTCTAATTCTAAACACAATTTCAATTTCTACCCAAACCTAAAACCCTACCCAAAACAACAATATCACAAAACTAAATTCACTAAAATTACAAAACAACAATATCACAAAACTAAATTCACTAAAATTGCCAAACAACAATATCATAAAACTAATTTTACAAATCCTAACAAAACAATATCAAAAAAATCTAAATCAATTGGTCAAAAAAAAATCAAAATCAGTAAAAATCAAAACCTCCAAGATAGAGCTCCGGTGGTGAAGAGGGAGAACTCCGGTGGTGGTGAAGAGGGCGAGCTCCGGTGGTGGCGCAAATGGAGAGCTCCGGTGAGAGAGAGGTTCGCGTAGGAGAGAGAGGAGAGAGCGACGTTCGCGTAGGAGAGAGAGAGAGAGGAGCGACGGCGACAGTGGGTTGTGGTGGTGTGGTGGCGGCGGTGTGGTGGTGGTGGTGTGGTGGTGCTGGAAATGGTGTGGGGGGGTTGGGGTTCGTGAGAGAGAAGAGTGAGGGAGTGAAGAGAAGAGGAAACAGAGAGAGAAAAATGGGATCTGATTCTATTTAATTGGGGTTAGCGATGGAATTTGCGAGGGACAATTCCGTCGCTAATCCCTACACGCTAACCAAGACTGGAACGGTCAAAATATTTAGCGAGGGACCAGTATTTCCGTCGCTAATTCTTTCGGTTTCCGTGCTGTTCTGATTTCAGTTTCCCTCCAAACAATTAGCGACAGACTGTTCCCTTGCTAATGCCCACATTTCCGTCGCTAATTATCAAAATAAACGAGGCCCCTTATTCCCTCGCAAATTCCGTTGCTAATGTAAGTTTTAGCGAGGGAATCGTATTCCCTCGCTAATGTCCGTCGCAAATGAACAATTTTTTTGCAGTGAATGTACTTTTGGGCACACATTTGGACAAGTGGCACCTCCTTTAGAGATTTCTTGGATCATGTAACCCTAGTACTATTTAAGGCAGGTCATCTTCTTCATTTATTATGCTGGTTCAAAAGGAGAAAGATTTAGACAAAGTTTTTCCTCCATTTTTGCTCCAGCTACTTTAATCACCAACAAGGAAATTTTGATGCTGAGAGGAATGCTGCAGCATCACAAGAGCTGACATTGCTTGGAGTTTATCGTGGTTTAGGGAGCTGTTTGTACCTCCAATTCTCTATTCTTGGAGCTCATTTCAGTCTACCTCTTTTCTTAGTATATTTCGACCTTGTGATTTCAGGTTATAACTTTAGAATTCGTACTTGAGCTTTATTTCTTGTGTTGTTTACTCATTATGAGCTAATCATTTTTAGTTGGGATGCTTTGAACTATGTAATGAAGTCTTAATGTTTTAATGTAATGTATTTGATGTTTTAACATTTTATCCTTTGTGTAATAATATTTCCATCTTGATTCAGAAATGGCCAGCTAAAATTAAGTACTATTTATGAATTCTGAAAAGGTTTATAAATTGATCTCAAAGGATAATATGGATAGTGGGTGTTAAAGAACACTTTAACACCCCTTGCTAAAACCCTAGATATCGGAGGGAAAATTCCGTAGGGTGAATATTGTGGGTGCATAATAGCCAGGGGTGGACCTATTTAGATCTTAGACATATGACCTTGTAACGAAGCTATGTAGAAAAGTATCTGAAAAGTACACACTGAATGCTACAGCAACCGTTGATGCAACATCAGATATAGCATTAATACATTATGATGAAGTTGAATGGAGAAAATACATTCCAATTTATTCTTTATAATGAATTTTCACAACTCTTTACCTTTATTGTTGATAATTGAAATGATGGTTCCAAAACTTGTTGTTTTTATTTTGTTTTGCGTCACTAACTTGTTAATCAAATTAAGCACATAATAAGTTTCAATCCTCGTGGGAACGATTTGTATTTGTTGCAGCATCAGATATAACATTAATACATTATGATGAAGTTGAATGGAGAAAAGACATTCCAATTTATTCTATATAATGAATTTTCACAACTCTTTACCTTTATTGTTGATAATTGAAATGATGGTTCCAAAACTTGTTGTTTTTATTTTGTTTTGCGTCACTAACTTGTTAATCAAATTAAGCACATAATAAGTTTCAATCATCGTGGGAACGATTTCTATTTATCACTTTATTACTTTTTGGACTGTGTATACTTACACATTAATTTCCACAACAAGTTTTTGGTGCCGTTGTCAGGGATTGAATAGTTTAATTGACTGTTTAATTAGTTAGAAAGTTAATGACTTTTGTTATCTTACTTTGGTGTTCTGTTGCTACAACATTTTGCTGCTACATCAATTGTGGTGCTCTAGCATATGCACAGACGTTGTTCACCAGAATTTGAGTTGGATCTCGAAATAGAAAAGTTGTTTAGAAGGTTGCGCAGACTTCAAATTAATCAATGGTTCATTGAATTAGGCAGAGCTATTGCCATGGCTAGCCAACATGGTTCTCAACATAGTATTCCACATGGGACTGGCCCACAAACTGATTTCTCTCGGTCAATAGAGACGGAAACTGAACATGGTATTCAGGAGCCATTTCAAAGGCAACAACTCATAAATCATAATGTCATTGGTATGGCTAATGACAGGACAGGCGTATGAGGGATTATGCTATTTTTGACCCTCAAACTGTGCAAACAGGCATAGTAAGGCCTGAACTTGCTAAAACTTGTCATACCCCAATTTTGTCCGGCTTAGGTCAAAACCCTAATTTTCCACACGAAAAATACATTTTGGGTCCTAGAAACCGCTCCAAAGTTTTTGAAATCATCTTTAGGGTTAGAATGCACTTTTTGGGGAAATTAGGGTTTTTAGGGTCAAAAAGGGCATTTTGGTCATCACTCACAAAAGATTTCATAGAAATGATTCTTGCATGAAAATATTTTTAAAACCCATGCATGCATAATTGAATAGGACATGATATGAAAATAACTTTTTGGAAAGGCATATAATCGATTTCTATTATGCACCAAAGGCCAAGAATCGATTTATAGTATATTCTAAAGGCCATGAAATCGATTTTCAAGCAATCCTAAAGGCCAAGAATCGATTTCTACATATACTCAAGGCAAAGCTAAAATCCGTTTCCTTCTTTTTACATAGGCCTTGAAATCGATTGTCAAGCCATCCCATAGGCCATGAATCGATTCCTAATTGTCTTAACTAAGTGAAGAATCGATTTTCACCTATGATGGATGTCCTGAAAATCGATTCCTACTTGTTTTCAAAGAGCAAAGAATCGATTCCCATGTTTTCCAAAGAATAAAGAATCGATTCCTCACTATTTCAACTATCCAAAGAATCGACTCTTGAGGCTTCTAAAATGATAAGAATCGATTCATCTATATTTTAACTACAATCAACAATCGATTCTTTCATTTCATTAAAATGTTTTTTCAGATCTACGCTTTCCTAAAGCCTATAAATAGGCAGCCTCAAGTCACTCTTCAGAGGGGGGACAGATTTCACGAGATCAGAGAAAAACACAGATTTTCACGAGATCAGAGAAAAGCACACATTTTTCACGAGATCAGAGAAACCAATTTTCGCAGATCTCATCTTTTCAGAAAAACTCTTCTATATTTTATTTGTGCTCTTTTCGTTCCGTTGGTCCGTCGGAGCTGACCTTTCGCTAAGAGTTAGTTGGGGTTGCATTCTTCAAGTTGTAGGATCCGCCTTCATTAGAGGTATTTTTGTCTTTACATTTGTCATTATTTAATTATTGTGATCCGTGCCAAAACTGCCCTATGTGATTCTATTTAGCTTTAGTTGTTTAATTTGATGATTGGCAATGTGATTCACACTTGTGCACTTGTGCACTTAATCTTAAGTGTGAGGATTGACCAAAGTGATTCAACGTTCTTTGATACTTTGGTCGCTAAATAATTTGCTTGCTTATGCTGGCCAATGATCATGATTGAGGCAACTCTTTTGCTTGAGCTTACAGTGTCATCGTCTACTCTCATATAGAATATCATCAATACTTAGATAGGGCCATTCCTTACATTGCATCTTCCACTAGATGTGCATTTAGATTCCCTTGCGTTTTGTAGAAATATTTGAGTATGGTTCTCGCCTAGCATCTTCCACTAGATGTGCATTTAGGTTCAATTTCGCCTACTCTTGTATTTTGCTTAATGCCCAATTCAAGTTCCTTCCTTGCCTATCTATGTGTTGTGATCTAATATGTGTAGTTTAGGTTTGATTTTTGTTTGCGAATTCAAATATTGTTGCTTAATGATTTGATTCCACTGATTGTGTTATGCTTGAATCCACCAATTCTTTCTTGCATTCATTGTTTTCATTTCTAAAACGACTTGGCACAAAAACGGTTACTAGTGGCAATCCATCACAACCTTTGTTGGTTTGATTGTCATGAAAGCCTCAATTTCAAAAGAATTTTCGTAAGCAAAAAGCAAGCTACTAGTGATAATCCATCACAACCTTTGTTGGTTTGATTATCATGAACGCGTCCAATTTCAAAAAGCATTTTTCTAAGTATCAAAGAATCAAAAACAAGTTATTAGCGGTGGTCCATCATAACCATTGTTAGTTTAATCATCAAAGCAAAAAGACTCTCATTTTTCAAAACTCGTTAGAACTACGTCGCTTTGATTCCCATTTGGGATATGTAGGAGCGAGTCACATTCTCGTCAAGCGCGATCATAAAAAGTTTAGCATTTGCATAACAAAAAGAAAAGAGTTATTTTCCTAACAAAAAGAATCACTTTCGCAAACCTTTTCCTTTCTAAAATCATTTTCAACCCATCGTCGCTAGTGGTTAATCAGAACCTTCGTTCGTCTAGCCATTGGTGGCGATGTCTTTTTCCCCAAAGAACAACAAGCAATGATCACTCATAACCTTTGTTAGTTTGATCATTCGTGCCAATCAATCTCTTTCGAAAACCCCTTTCAAAAGAACAAATAAAAACGAGTCGCTACTAATAGTCAATCGGAACCTTTGTTCGTCTGACTGGCGGTAGTGACTCTCATTTTCAAGAGTACTTAGCGGTGATTACCCATGACCTTGGTTAGTTTAATCGTTCACTAAATACTCGTCCTATTTCGAAAATTCACTAAAAAGATAAAAGACAAAAACCTTTTTCAGGACAAAGAAGAACTACGTAGCTTTGAGTTCTCCATCGCACCGAGAGATACGTAGGAGCGGGCCATGTCCCGTCAAGCGTTTTTTCTAAAAAACCATTTTCCCCCCTTTTTCATAATAAATAAAGATTTTCATAAAGAGTTTTTCAATAAGAAGTAGAGAGGCAAAATTAAGTATTTTCAAGTCAACACACTAAAACCACACATTTAATTAAAGGTTCCCTCTCAGTAGAGAGGACGTGTGGGGTGCTAACACCTTCCCTGCGCGTAACCGACCCTCGAACCCTATTCTCTAGTTTCGCAAGACCAATTGCTTTCCAAAAAAGGTTTTCCTAATATTTTCCTTAATAAATATTGGTGGCGGCTTCATTGTCTTAGGAAAAGTTGTGAACGGGGAAGGTTCTCCCTCGGGGACTTTTTCGGGCGCAACAAAACTCATTTTGAATTTTAAACCTATGATGTTCCAAATGCTTCAAACTGTTGGTCAATTTGGTGGTGGTCCCACTGAGGATTCACATTTGCACTTAAAACAATTTGTGTAGTAATTTTATAATTCCTAGTGTTTCTGATGATGCTTTCAAATTAAAGTTATTCCCATACTCTCTGAAGGATAGAGCTAAGGTTTGGCTTAATTCTTTAGAGCCTAACTCTATTAGGAATTCGAATGGGATGACAGAAAAATTTATGACAAAATATTTCCCACCCATAAAAAATGCCAGGATAAGGAATGAAATTACATCTAGACAAACAAAATTTGAATCACTGTTCGAAGCATGAGAAAGATTTAAAGATCTGCTTAGGAAATGTCCCCACCATGGAATCCCTGTTATCATTCAAATGGAGACATTCTACAATTGGTTGGAGTCATAGACCAGACATATGCTTGATGCCTCATCTGGATGAGTGTTGTTGAATTCATCTTATAATGATGCATATGATCTAATAGAGACAATTGCAGCAAACAGCTACCAATGGCCCACATCAGTTCTCAAACAAAGGTAGCTGGAATGCATGAAGTGGGTGAATTTACGGCTCTATCTTCTCAAGTGGCATCCCTTAATAACATAATCAAGAATCTTAACATAGCGAGTGCTTAAGCATCTACTACTGCAGCACCGGGTGCAAAACCAGAAGCTACCGCAGCATCCATTGAGCAAGCCCCTTCTGGAACAACCAGTTGTGTATTTTGTGGAGGAGGTCATCTTTATGAAGAATGCCCAGCCAACCCTATTTCAGTCAACTATGTGGGATACAACAAAAATAATAATCCCTGTTCAAATACCTACAATCATGGGTGGAAAAGCCATCCAAATTTCAAATGGAGCAACAATGCTACAGCAACACCTACACAGCACCAGCTCCAGCAACACCACCAGGATTTCCTGCTCAACCATGACAAGCAGCACCAGCAGTGGATAATTCTATGGAGGCCATGCTTAAGGCTTTCAGGAATAAAACCAAAAATCAATATCAAACTCAAAGGGCTACTATCAAGAACTCGGAGAATCACATTAGTCAAATAGCTTTTGCTCTTACCCAGAGACCTAGTGGATCATTACCATCCACAACTAAAGCTTTAACTTCAAAGTCAAATACAGGGAAAGAATAGTGCAAGGCTATATCATTGAGGGGTGGGAAGGATTTGGCAGGGCCATCACTGATACAGGTGGTGGTAAGAAAAGAAAAGATACTAAAAAAATGAAAAAAAATAATAAAACAGATGTTGTCATATATGATGCTGCAACTTCTGATACTGCACCAGTACCATCACCTGAGCTTGTCCAAGATGTGCCAGCTCCACCCTTTCCTCAAAGGCTCATGAAGGCTCATCAAGACAAGCAATTTGGTAAATTTTTAGAGGTGTTGAAACAACTTCACATCAATGTTGCTTTCGTGGAGGAACTTCAACAAATGCCTAATTATACAAAGTTTATGAAGGATGTGCTCACAAAAAGGAGAAGATTGAGAAAGTTTGAGACAGTAGCAATGACAGAGGATTGTAGCATGATCATGCAGAGCAAGCTTCCAAGAAAATTGAAGGATCCTAGCAGTTTCACCTTCCCTTACTCTATTGAGGAATCCTATACTAGTCGTACATTATGTGATTTGGGGGCAAGCATCAATTTGATGCCCAAATCCATATTTACACAATTAGGTATTGGAATTGCTAGGCCCACCACTCTTACCCTTCAGTTAGCAGATAGGTCCATTGTTACCAAGTGGCTTCAGTCTCAAGAGGGGGGGTGAATTGAGATTTTAAAAACTTCTCCCCTTTTAACGACTTAGATTAATTTTCGCGCAGGTTTATGGAAGCGAAGGAAAAAGAAAATAAAGCAATAAAGAACACAGCAGATTTATACTGGTTCGGTCACCTCCCAGTGACCTTACGGGTGCCGTGAAAAACTTTACAGACTCAGGCACTCTCCTCCTAGGATACCCCACCTATGAAGAGCCCTCAAATCTATTACAACAATAACAAGAGATACCCCACCCCTGCTACAACCAGCTGCCCTAGAAAGATACCCCACTTCCTAGTACAAACAGCTACCCTAGAGAGATACCCCACTCCCTAGTACAAAATACAACAATACGACAATTACAAATGTAAAGACCAAAATACCTCTAATGTAGGCAGATATTACAACTTGAAGATTCCAACCCCGACTAACCCTTGCGAGAGATCAGTTCTGACGGACCAACAGTGCGTGAAAGAGTAGAAATGAAAATGTAAAGGGTTTTTCAAATGATGCGATTGATCGTGAAATGGGTTGTAAGAAATGTGAAGAATGAAGCCTCTATTTATAGGCTATAAGAAAAATATTAACGTTGAAACATTTATGGAAATGTCAGAATCGATTAGGTGCCTGAATGCACTAAAGATGATGATCGATTATGTGCCTGACATATTCTAAGATGATAATCGATTCTTGCTTGCTTGAAAATAGGTGCCAATCGATTCATGGCTTTAAGACAGGTAAGGAATCGATTGTTTACTAAGTGAAAAACAATATGAATCGATTCTTTCTTTTTGAAAACAATTGTGAATCGATTATGTACTTAGTAAAAATAATATGAATCGATTATATACTTTTATATTGAGTTAAAAATCGATTTTGATGTTTAGTTTAAAGTAGTGTGAATCGATTTTATTGTTTCTCAAAATGCTTTTTATGTTTACGTGTGCATGCATGCATTTTGAAAACTAGTGAAGGCGCGAGACTTTGAGAGATGAGCTGACCCTCGGAAGAGCTTACACTTTTTCCTAAGACAATCCCAAACCCTAAGGACTACCCTTATTTCTTGAGACATTGATTCTTTAGTCGTGATTGTCTTGGATTGTGACTTTGATATTTTGTCACTTTCATCAACTTTCACTTTCATCAACTTTTGCTTTCATCAACTTTTGCCTTTGGTCACTCTCATCAACTTTGGCCATCAACTTTGGCTTTGTCTTTTTCATCATCAAAACCTGACCTGCAATATAAGTTACCTGCAGTACAAGATATCCACATTCTCCCCCTTTTTGATGATGACAAAACTTGACTCATCTTTAGGTGGGAGTTAGTTCATCAAGGCAAAATGATGCATATATGTGATACTCCCCCTAACTTGATGCTCCCCCTGTTTTATTGACTAGATGCAAAGTGATAATGCTATAACACTACACTACATTTCTCCCCCTTTTTGTCATGATCAAAAGGGTCGACATATGATAAAGTTTGCGAATCTAAACAGCATATGTTTCATTCAAATAGAAGAGGAGTCAATGATTCCAAGTTCTCTTCGAATGAAAAAGAAGCTTTCTTTTTGTAAAGGTTTCGTGAAAATATCAGCTAGCTGTTTTGACGATTCAACAAATTCAATCACAAAATCGCCTTTTTGGACATGATTTCTAAGAAAATGATGTCTAATTTCTATATGCTTGGTCCTAGAGTGTTGAACGGAGTTCTTTGTAAGATTGATAGCGCTGGTGTTGTCGCATTTTATCGGGATATGATCTAGTTCTACACCATAGTCAAGAAGTTGTTGCTTCATCCAGAGGATTTGTGCGCAGCAACTTCCTGCTGCAACATATTCTGCTTCAGCAGTTGACAGTGCGACACTGACCTATTTCTTACTGTGCCATGAAACTAGTGCACTAGCTAGTATGTGACATGTTCCACTAGTGCTTTTTCTATCCAATTTACAACCTGCAAAATCAGAGTCCGAGTATCCAATAAGACTACATGTGGCGCCATTGGGGTACCACAGACCAACATTTTGTGTGCCTACAAGATATCTCATTATTCTTTTGACAGCTACTAAATGCAACTCTTTTGGATTTGCTTGATATCTAGCACACATGCAAACACTGAACATGATATCCGGTCTACTTGCAGTTAAATAGAGAAGAGAGCCAAGCATACCTCGATATTTGCTTAGTTCTACCGGTTTACCTTCTTCATCTTTGTCTAAGTAGAACGAGGTGCTCATTGGAGTGGACATTTCTTTTGCTTTGTCCATTTCGAATCGCTTGAGTAATTCTTTGCAATATTTTGATTGATAGATGAAGATGTCGTTGTTGGTTTGTTTTATTTGAAGCCCGAGGAAGAAGTTGAGTTCTCCCATCATCGACATTTCAAACTCACTCTACATAATGCTAGAGAATTCTTTGCACAACAATTCATTAGTAGCACCGAAAATAATGTCATCCACATAAATTTGCACAAGTAAGATGTCAACCTTTGTTCTTTTTATGAAAAGTGTAGTATCAACTTTCCCTCTTTGAAAATCATGATTGAGTAAGAATTTGCTCAATCTTTCGTACCAAGCTCTAGGAGCTTGCTTCAGACCATATAGAGCCTTTTTGAGTTTAAAAACATGATCCGGTTTTTCATAACTTTCAAAGCCAGGTGGTTGTTCAACATACACTTCGTCTTGAATATAACCATTTAAAAAAACGCTCTTAACATCCATTTGATATAATTTAAAATCCATAACAGATGCAAAAGCAAGCAGCATGCGAATAGCCTCTAATCTAGCTATAGGTGCAAAGGTTTCATCAAAGTCTATTCCTTCTTCTTGATTATAACCTTTAGCAACTAGTCTAGCTTTGTTTCTAACAATTATACCTAATTCATCTAGTTTATTTCTAAACACCCATTTTGTGCCTATTATTTGATGCTTATCAGGCCTGGAACAAGATCCCATACTTTGTTTCTTTCAAACTAATTTAACTCTTCTTGCATAGCTATAGTCCAATGTTCATCTTCTATGGCTTCATCTAGATTCCTAAAGGCCTTGGAAAACTTTACAGACTCAGGCACTCTCCTCCTAGGATACCCCACCTATGAAGAGCCCTCAAATCTATTACAACAATAACAAGAGATACCCCACCCCTGTTACAACCAGCTGCCCTAGAAAGATACCCCACTTCCTAGTACAAACAGCTACCCTAGAGAGATACCCCACTCCCTAGTACAAAATACAACAATACGACAATTACAAATGTAAAGACCAAAATACCTCTAATGTAGGCAGATATTACAACTTGAAAATTCCAACCCCGACTAACCCTCGCGAGAGATTAGCTCTGACGGACCAACAGTGCGTGAAGAGCAGAAATGAAAATGTAAAGGGTTTTTCAAATGATGCGATTGATCGTGAAATGGGTTGTAAGAAATGTGAAGAATGAAGCATCTATTTATAGGCTATGTGAAAAATATTAACGTTGAAACATTTATGGAAATGTCAGAATCGATTAGGTGCCTGAATGCACTAAAGATGATGATCGATTATGTGCCTGACATATTCTAAGATGATAATCGATTCTTGCTTGCTTGAAAACAGGTGCCAATCGATTCATGGCTTTAAGACAGGTAAGGAATCGATTGTTTACTAAGTGAAAAACAATACGAATCGATTCTTTCTTTTTGAAAACAATTGTGAATCGATTATGTACTTAGTAAAAATAATATGAATCGATTATATACTTTTATATTGAGTTAAAAATCGATTTTGATGTTTAGTTTAAAGTAGTGTGAATCGATTTTATAGTTTCTCAAAATGCTTTTTATGTTTACGTGTGCATGCATGCATTTTGAAAACAAGTGAAGGCGCGAGACTTTGAGAGATGAGCTGACCCTCAGAAGAGCTTACACTTTTTCCTAAGACAATCCCAAACCCTAAGGACTACCCTTATTTCTTGAGACATTGATTCTTTAGTCTTGATTGTCATGGATTGTGACTTTGATATTTTGTCACTTTCATCAACTTTTGCCTTTGGTCACTCTCATCAACTTTGGCCATCAACTTTGGCTTTGTCTTTTTCATCATCAAAACCTGACCTGCAATATAAGTTACCTGCAGTACAAGATATCCACATCCATTTCCTATCCTGAAGGGATAATAGAGGATGTACTTATTAAAGTTGACAAGTTTGTTTTTTCTGCAGATTTTGTTATTCTTGATTTTGATGTTGATAAGGAGGTGCCTATTATTCTAGGAAGGCCATTCCTAGCTACTGGAAAGACTTTGATTGATGTGCAGAAGGGAGAGTTGACCATGAAGGTCAATGACTAAGAAATCAAGTTCAATGTGATGAATGCTCTTAAGTTTCCTGATGAGGAAACTGGTGTGTGGAAATATGTGCAAGTATACACAGTCACAAACAAGTAGTATAAAAGATCGAACCCACAGGGATTGGATTAACTCTTGTATGTTTAAAAGGATATAAATTAGTGTGACCTATACTACTCACAAATTTGGATGATGGTGATAAGTAAACAGAATGTAAATGCATTTAGTGCAGCTAGTTGAGATGTCTTCACTAAATAATTCACTTTTGAGAGTTTGTGTGTTTATGTGCTGCAAATGCATTGAGTGCAGCTGCATCAGTATGTGCCTTTCAGCTACTTTCTTCATAGTTTCGTTACAAGCTTCCTATGTCTAGGCTTGCTAAATAAGTTCACTCCCGCCTTTGAAGTACCCACTGTATCACCATAAGGACTATGTTATCCTATGTCTAGGACTTAACATGATTTTAACAAAGTTTTCTTTATTACACAAGTCAACAAATCCTTCATTAAAACACTCACCCTTATTAGTCTTGATTTCTAGTTATAAACCATGTCTGTGAATATAACTTTACTTATTCTAAGTGATCAACCTTAAAATAAGATGGATGTAGTGTAACACAAGAACCAAAATGCATACAACACTTAAAAGCATAATAACTTACTCAAAAGCTTATTATAAAGTTAGAACATCTCAACCAAAAAGGTTTAGCTCATAATATGCATAGCAAGGAAAAGATAAATGGAATAAAACATGTTGATATAATGGAAAGTACAAGAGATATCAATAGGGTAGAGATTACACTGATTGAAGTACTCTTGCATAAGTTTGCCCAGCAGTGTAGATGCACTGATTTCCTGCACCTAACTAAGATGAAGAAGTGAAGGGAGAAGTCGTCAATTCCTTCCTTACCTTCTTGCAAACTAACTACTAACTTAAAACAATAAAAAGAAATAAAATACAAGAAAGGAAATAATTATAAACTTTAATGGAATGTGTATGGATTGTTTTCAAGTGAGAAGTGGAAGCCTTTATATAACCTTGGAGGTTTCCTTCAAGTGAGAGTTTACTTGGGGATCAAGATAACCAAAGGATTCATAACCATGGTTACTTTTCAGAACTTGGATAAAGGCAATTGAGTCCAACACTCAACCTCAAAGAGAGGTCCAATCGTGGAAGGCCATGTGCCCTTTATGAATGACCCTTCATGATGGTCTTCTATTGTAGGCGCCTCCTTTTGAAAGTTGGCATGTGCCTCCATGTGGCTTGTGACTAAGCATGATGTCATAGAGGTGTTTATGCACTGGTATGGATTGAGGTACTTCCAATGTTGAGTAAACTGTCTTTAGTGCAGGATGGTGCAGATGCACCTTAGTGCAGTTGCCCTGTTGTAAATGTATTTAGTGCAGATGCACTGTTGTTTTCCTGGTGCAGGTGCATCAACTGCAGGTGCATTGAAAAAACACATCAAACATACCAATATACATACAAAGTGCTAAATTATGAATGGCATTCATCTTAAAACCATAAATGTTGTTATTTTATTCATACTACTATATTTAGCACATATTACACTTGATTTCAAGCAAATAGTTATGTTTAGATGCATAAATAACTCTATATAAAATAGAGTTATCGGAAACTGAGGAGTGTTCTTTTGTGGTGTCCCTTAATTCAGCGGTTTAGAAACATTTTCACAAGCATAATGACCATCTGGTCAAAGCTCTAGCTGAAACGGGGAGAGAAGAGCTTGTGGAAGAAGGTGTGTTACAAAATGAGGTTGCTGTCAAAATAATATGGGCAAGAAAATATGAGTCATTGAAGCTGGAAGACTCAAGGCTCAAGAGAAATGTCCCTTGAATTGAGAGCCCTGCTTCACTTGAGCTTAAGTAGCTACTAAAGCACTTGAAATATGCCTATTTAGGGGAAAATGATACGCTACCCTTGATCATAGCTTCTGACTTATGCAAAAGTCAAGAGCATAATCTCATTACTACCAAAAGGAGGCATAAGAAGGCTATTGGGTGAAAAATGTCATATATCAAGGGAATTAGCCCCCCCATTTGCATTCAAAGAATAATGTTATCATGAAGGAGGTGGCTAAGAAAGAGATAATCAAGTGGCTTGATGCTGGTATTGTCTACCCCATATTTGATGGTGCATGGGTGGGTCCTGTGCAATGTGTTCCAAAGAAAGGGGGTGTGACAGTAGTGGCTAATGAGAAGAATGAATTGATTCCCACAAGAACTGTGACTGGTTGGAGGATTTGCATAGATTATAGAAAACTCAACAAGGCTACAAAGAAGGATCATTTCCCCTTACTATTCATTGAGCAGATGCTTGATAGATTGGCTGGTAAATAATTTTATTGCTTCCGAGATGGCTACTCTGGATATAACCAGATTGCAATAGTTCTTGAAGATCAACAGAAGACTACTTTTACATGCCCGTGTGGTACCTTTGCCTTTAGAAAGATGTCATTTGGGCTATGTACTTGATGGCAACCTCGGAGCCGTCGGTGACTATTTCAGGAGTCCTGAAGGTGGGAGTGATGCAGACACCACGATCGGGGATGGAAGACCGATCGATAAGTCGGGAAGACGCCACAATCGGCTATGGAGGTTCCGGTTGATAAGTCGAGATGAGTGCCACGGTAACCGATAAGCTCAGATAATGGCTCACGAAGAACCAAAGAGACACGTCTATAAATTTTTACTCAAAATTCAACTTGTTTATTTCATCAAATGAATTACAATTTATAGAGAACCTCAGGCCCAGTTGACCCAAAAGAACCTCAGGCCCAATTGACTAAATGAAACCCTAGAAATTAAAATATACTAATAAATATCAAATCCTAATTTTAATGGAATAAACTAATTAAATTCCCACTATCATGCAATTATCAAATAAGTTGATAAGTGCGTTTACAATATTTAATACCTAAAAATAACCATAATCATAATTATTGTTCTTGATTTGGCATTGAATGATCCATAAATGACTTGGATCTTGTAATTCCTTTTTTGCTCGGACTTCCTTTGTTGATTAGCAAGTTTGCTTGATTAGAAAGTTTGTTGACTCCATATCCTCATCAAGACTCCACTAGCCATCATAATGACTTAACAAGACTTTAAAAACCAAAAAACTAACTTAGGGAAGAC
Organism: Astragalus membranaceus; assembly: GCA_039519185.1. Classification (NCBI taxonomy): domain Eukaryota; kingdom Viridiplantae; phylum Streptophyta; class Magnoliopsida; order Fabales; family Fabaceae; genus Astragalus; species Astragalus membranaceus. The sequence continues at coordinate 89,357,809 of CM076851.1, forward strand.
CAAAACACACCTATAATTATTCTATTAAAATAGAATACGAAAATTAGAAATAAAATAGAAAATTTTGTATGATGTGAGTTTTGGCTTCTAAAATGTAGGAGCTGAATATTTTTCTTTGTAGGATTCCTTCCACATGCTAAGGGCACTTAGGATCTCATCATTCTCCCTTTCTTCAAGAAGATTGTCCTCAAATCTGAATCTGCAAAAGAAACTAATGGGATATTGAAAAAAATTCTCTCTTTTTTTTTTCTCTTCTTTCTTTTTGAAATTTGCATATTTCATCCACTTTCCTCTTAAAATCCTTATTTTTCTCAACAATGCTCCCATTATTTTTCCTTGCCTCTTCTTTTCTCTGAATATTCTTCTTCTCCTCCACTTCTTTCTCTACATTTTCTTTTCTCTCTATTTCACTCCTTTACACTTCTCTACCATTGCTTTCCTTTTTCTCATTCACTCTTCCTTGATTTTCCCTATTGACCAAACTCTCTACTTTTTCAACATTTTTTTTCTTTATAATGCTCACATAAAATTTCAGAAATAGAAGCAACCATTGTTTCTATTTTCTCCTCTCTTTTTTTTTTTCCTCTCAATTTCTTCTTTTCTTTGATGGCTAACTTTTCTACTCATTGTGCTTCTTTTTTTAGCCCATTTTTATAAAGGTATTTCACATACGCAGGATCCATCACAAACTCTCTAACGTATATTTCATAATCCCTTTGTCTTCCCTCCATCATGAACCACACAAAAAAACTTCCAAACAAACAATAAATAACGATAATTAAAAAAAAGTGCATTTTTTCCTGCTCTTCTTTATTTTTTTCTCTTTTCTTCTTTCTTCTTCTTCTCTATTTTTTTTCTTTTTTTTACTTTTGAATTTTCTCTCACTTTTCTTTCAAAATAATATGAACAAAATTTAGAGACTAAAATTGAAAAGGGTGGATAACACCTTGGTAGAACCTAAGCTTTGATACCAGATGATGGCAACCTCGGAGCCGTCGGTGACTATTTCAGGAGTCATGAAGGTGGGAGTGATGCAGACACCACGATCGGGGATGGAAGACCGATCGATAAGTCGGGAAGATGCCACAACCGGCTATGGAGGTTCCGGTTGATAAGTCGAGATGAGCGCCACGGTAAACTGATAAGCTCAGATATTGGCTCACGAAGAACCAAAGAGACACGTCTCTAAATTTTTACTCAAAATTCAACTTGTTTATTTCATCAAATGAATTACAATTTATAGAGAACCTCGGGCCCAGTTGACCCAAAAGAACCTCAGGCCCAATTGACTAAATGAAACCCTAGAAATTAAAATATACTAATAAATATCAAATCCTAATTTTAATGGAATAAGCTAATTAAATTCCCACTATCATGCAATTATCAAATAAGTTGATAAGTGCATTTACAATATTTAATACCTAAAAATAACCATAATCATAATTATTATTCTTGATTTGGCATTGAATGCTCCATAAATGACTTGGATCTTGTAATTCCTTTTTTGCTCTGACTTCCTTTGTTGATTAGCAAGTTTGCTTGATTAGAAAATTTGTTGACTCCATGTCCTCATCAAGACTCCACTAGCCATCATAATGACTTAACAAGACTTTAAAAACCAAAAACTAACTTAGGAAAGACCAAAACACACCTATAATTATTCTATTAAAATAAAATACGAAAATTAGAAATAAAATAGAAAATTTTGTATGATGTGAGTTTTGGCTTCTAAAATGTAGGAGTTGAATATTTTTCTTGGAGGATTCCTTCCACATGCTAAGGGCACTTAGGATCTCATCAGTAATGCACTTATGCACCGGCTACATTCCAAAGATGCATAATGTCAATCTTCTCCGATTTCATAGAAAAATCCATGGAAGTATTCAGGTTATGATTTCTCAGTGTTTGGGGAAACATTTTAGTTGTGTCTTAATTAACTTGGGAAGAGATTTTGGACAGATGTGAAGAAACTAACTTGGTCTTGAATTGGGAGAAATTCCATTTCATGGTCCAAGATGGAATCGTTTTGGGTCACTAAATCTTTAAAAAGGGAACTGAGGTTGATAAAGCCAAAGTTGAGGTGATTGAAAAATTACCTCCTCCAACCAATGTGAAGAGTGTTAGAAATTCTCTAGGTCATGCAGGCTTCTACAGAAGTTTCATCAAAGACTTCTCTAAGACTTCAAAGCCTATGTGTCAACTGCTACAGCATGACACTCCTTTTGTCTTTGATGAACCCTGTCAAGAAGCATTCCAAAAGTTGAAGAAAGCATTGGTGACTGCACCAGTGATAGTGACACCAGATTGCAGCAAGCCCTTTGAGCTCATGTGTGATGCTAGTGACTTTGCCATAGGATTTGTCCTTGGCCAAAGGTATGATAAAATCTTTCATTCTATTTATAATGCTAGCAAAACACTTGCAGATGTTCAATTGAATTACATTACTACTGAAAAAGAATTATTAGTTGTGGTTTTTGCATTTGATAAGTTTATATCATACTTAGTTGGCACCAAAAATTATTGTATTCATAGACCATTCTACTATTAAGTATTTGATTGCTAAGAAAGATGCAAAACCTAGGCTAATAAGGTGGGTTCTCCTCCTCCAAGAGTTTGATCTTGAAATTCGTGATAAAAAGGGGGTGGAAAACCAAGTTGCTGACCATTTGTCTAGATTGGAAGGTGATAGTGCAAGTACCCACAATGGAGAAATCAAGGGGAGCTTTTTTGATGAGCAATTTCTTGCAGTTAGTGTTGTAGCATCCGATGCTGCAGCACCTTGGTATGCTGACATTGTCAACTTCCTAGTGAGCAAAGTGGTGTCATGTGATATGACATCCCATCAGAAAAAGAGGTTATTTCATACTGTTAAACAGTATTTCTGGGATGAGTCTTTCTCGTATAAAAAGTACCATGACCAATTGCTAAGAAGATGCATGGCAGATGAAGAGCAGCATCAGGTGCTGCAGCATTGCCATGCTGCACCATATGGAGGACATTTTGGAGGGATGAGAATTGCAGCAAAGGTGCTACAATCTGGTTATTATTAGCCCACTCTATTCAAGGATGCTCATGAGTTGGTGAAAAAGTGTGATAATTGTTAAAGGGAGGGGAATATCTCAAACAAGCATGAAATGCCATTAACCAACATTTTAGAGGTTGAACTCTTTGATGTTTGGGGAATGGATTTCATGGGACACTTTCCCCATTTCTTTGGTAATTTATACATACTTGTGGTCATGGACTATGTTTCAAAATGGGTGGAAGCAGTTGCTCTGCCGAATAATGATGCCAAGACAGTAAGCAAGTTCCTTCAAAGAAACATCTCACAATGTTTGGAACTCCAAGAGCTATAATCAGTGATGAAGGCTCTCATTTTTGCAACAAGCTCATTGAGAACCCCCTATCTATGTATGGAGTTAAGCACAAGATAGCAACAACTTACCACCCTCAAACAAGTGGTCAAGCAGAGTTGTCAAACAGAGAGATCATGAGGGTTCTTGTGAAAATGGTAGGAATTGGAACATCTTGATGATTCTAAGTGTCATACCCCAATTTTGTCCGACTAATCGAAGAATCCCAAAATTTTATCGCTTCGCATATTGTTCTAAATGCGGGTGTATTTGGCACTCTCGTGCAACAATTTTGTTTGGCGCTCGTTGTTTTCAAAAAAAAAAGGAATCCAAATGTAAGTAATAAAACAATAAACAACGCGAGCGCGCGTTTTGTTTCGAGTCGTGTGAGCAATTGCGTCGGTGCGTTTTTAGTTTTACCGTTTTACGCGCGTGCGTATTCAAATCACGTATGCGTTCCTAGTCTTAAGGCGAACGCGTGTTTCATTTCGAGTCGTTGTGTCGGTACGCGTTGTTTTTACCGCTTTTATTATCATAAAGAAAAATAAAAAATAATAATAATAAATAGTAATAGTAAAATAAAATGAATTTTACTCAGCTGTCCCTTTTATTTATATTTGTTACATATAAAAACAAAATTAATTAATACAAATAGTACAAAAGTCAAAACAAAAGCAAAAATTGTACAAAATAATAAAATGAATAACAAAAAACTGAAAAGAGAGGGAGAGGACAGCAGCAGCAGCGCATAGGTGCTCCTCTATTTGGAGAGCCAAGCCCAAACCTATTTCTTCTTGTCCCTTTGCTCACCTCCCATTCTCAGCAAAAACATTGCTGCAGTGGCAGCAACCCTGCTGCCATTCCCTTGCTGCCCCCTTTGCTGCTCCACTGCTGCCAACAGCTTTGCCCCCCATGAGTTTTGATCCCCTGCATTAGCATACCACACCTACACCACAGCATTTCAACTATAAAAACAATAGACAACCAGAAGCAAAGGGACACATACACGTAGACAGCAAAAAACAAACACAGACAGCAGTATACAGAGAAACAAAAACACGCAGTAACAGAAACACAAAAAGGAGGTACCATAAAATGGGAATTCATTAGAGTTCTAATACACTGAAAACACACAGAGCAATTCATACACATCTAACACCTACACACACTCAGCAACCCACAGATACACAAAAACACACAAAAATCCACACGGAAGAATACCCACCAAAAAAAATCTGAAACAAAGGTTGAGTAGCAGTAAGCAGCTTTCAGAGGGAAGGAAGAAAGGTCAGTTACGTTTTTAAGATTCATAGACATATGCTCTAGGTTTTATTTTTGAGTTCAAGTACCTGCTAAGCCAATATGTAATAATGATATGTTCATAGTTGTGATTTCAAGCATGCTTTTTTTAGTTGTTTAGAATATTACCATCAACTGTCAAGTGTTATTCAGTTTGTCATACATGCAACAATGAGTAGGAAAGCACAGAGAACAGAAGCGGGATTGAAAGAAATCAAAAATTTAGTTGCTTGCACAGATTTAGGTTTTGTTTTGTAGAAGTCATAAAGAAAACAAAAAGAGTAGAATCAGAAATTAGAGTAGAAGCACAGATAAAAAATCAGTGAGAAAAAGGGGGAGTTTATACCTTCGGCCACCGTTTACGGTGGCCACCGCCGTAAGCCGCCGCGAGCCACTCTCTCCTCACCACCAAACCACCCCTAACCATCCCTCTCCGTCCTCGTTTCGCACCACCACGACAGAACCACTGAAACACCGCGCCCCTACGACCACCGATCCACCCCAACCACGCACCAAACAGCCATCAAAACCACCGTGCGCACCATCAAAACCACCCCCATAACCACCGTCGTTTTCCGCCTCTCTCTCCTCCGCGCGCTCCTCCTCACGCTGCCGTCGCACGACGCCGAAGCTAGTCCGGCGTGGTCTCCCCCCCTCGCCGTCGGTCTCTCTTCCTCTTCCTCCAAAACCGTAGCCCCTCCACCCATTTCCACCATCAATTCTTCAATTTTCAACCATCAAACCTTCAATATTCTTGGTTCCTACACTAAATCCACTTCTAATCTCGCATTATCTTCAAAATTCATCATCAAATCCTTCAAGATCAAGTGATTTTCGTGGTATTCAAGAAGAGCTTCAAGTGTTCTTGGTTTTTATTTCATTCTCTACTTCATCTTTTCGCTAAATCTTGAAAGGTAAGCCTAGATCCTTGCTTCATTTTTAATTTTCTTGCATAAACTCATCTTCTACTCCTTTTTCTTCACATATCATCATCAAAAATAGCTAAAATGTAGTTTGTTGTTGTTGTTGGTGGGTGAGAGTTGGCATCTCACCCTTGAATAATTGTCTTTATGTCGATTTTGCATTTGTTAGTGAAATGAATTTTTGTTCATGTGTTTTTCACCTTGTTCATGAGTTTTTTATCAAATAAAACTTATTTTCCTCACCTCTTTTGCTTCGGCCTAGGGCCTATTTTGTTGAATAATATGTTTTCTTGCTTGTTCCATGCTTGGAGATTGATTTTTGGGTTTGATTCTACCATGAGTGCCCTCGGGTTAGAGCTTAAATCCTAGGGTTTATGTTGCTTGATTGTTTTCTTGAATTTTTGAGTTGGATAAATACATGCCTTGCTTGATGCTTGTCTTGTAATTTTACATGTTAGTTTAGGGTGGTGCCTTATGTTGCTTTTGTGTGCTAATTTACAAAGTTTTGGCATGAAATTGAGGATGAATTGTTGCTTGATGTGCTTCGGCCTTGGAGGCCAATTTTTGATCATTTTGTTGCTTGAAACTTGCTTCTTCGATCTTACTTGAGTGAATAAAATTGGTGACATTGTGTTTTTCACCTTTTTACTTTTTACTTTACCACTCATTAACTTTTTACCAAAAGGAAAAAAAAACATTTTAACTTTTTACTTTACCATCTCATTAAATAATTACCATTTATCTCATGCATTTTTACTTTACCATTCACTAACTTTTTACTAAAAGTTTTACTACTTGTCAACTTGCAAAAATACCCAAAACATTTTCTCACTTGCATTTCAAACTTTTTCATCTTCCTAAAATAAACCCCAAAACATTTTTACCACTTTCAAGACAAAAACATTTCATCTCATTTCCAAAACACTAAAACCCAAAAACATTTTACTATTCATTACCAAAACATTTTCACATTCATGCATCTTCACTCATACTTAGTTTATGCGACACTCTCATGCATTCTCATATGCTTATGTCCCTTGCATCCTTTTATGCATCCTTGTATGCCATTTATTCATAAACAAAATGCTATGCATTCATTCACTTGTATGCTTTGCATCCATTCTTAAATGTTCATGCATCCATTAATACCATGTATTGCATTCAATAATGCTCATTCACTCCTTGTATACTCATGCATTCACATGCTTGCCTAATCATGCATCCTTGCTTACATGTTCAATCATCAAACCTAGAATACTCTATGTCTACAATCAATGGTATTCACTTGTTCTTGATGCCCTTCAAATGTCTTGACTTAATTGTGCATAAACCCTCTCACACAATCATGTGCCCTTATAAGACTACCAACATGTGTATCATAGAGGCATATGTGCTCCTCTTTGAGATTGTTGCCGACATGTGTAGCAATTCTCCTTCACACACAAACACAATTGATTTGAGAACTTTATCTAGCATCTTTGACAATTAAATCCTTTGATTGTATTGACATGCTTAATCTTGGTTGGTGATCAACATGATCATGATTGTTTGATTGGTCAATATGTTTGAATTGCATTCATTGTTTTCCTTTCTAAACAAACTAGCATAAAAATGGTTGTTAGTGACAATCCATCACAACCTTTGTTGGTTTGATTGTCATGAAGGCCGCCATTTCAAAAAAGAATTTTCATATGCATAAGCTATTAGTGGTAATCCATCACAACCTTTGTTGGTTTGATTGTCATGAACGCGTCCAACTTCAAAAACATTCTCCTTTTCGAAGAAGAACTACGTAGCTTTGAATTCTCCATCGCACCAGGAGATACGTAGGAGCGGGTCACATCCCGTCAAGCATAACAAATAAAAATCATTTTCACAATAAGTTTTCAACAATTATTTTCAAAAGAACCTAGAACTACGTCGCCTTTGATTCTCCACCCGGAGATACGTAGGAGCAGGGCCACGCCCCTGTCAAGCGCAAAAATAAACAATTTCTAAAATTAAAGAATATACAAACAGATCTCCTTCATTTCAAGAGCAAAAGTCTTATTTTCAAAGTAGGGGATTAAGTCGGTCGTACGGCCGGGTTAATCATCGTTTTAAGATAAGTGAACTGTGGTCCCTCAGAGCCCCAGCGCTCCTTCAGCCCTCAGTGGCCCTTCAGAGCCCCAGTGCTCCTTCAGGCCCCCAGTAGTCCTCCAACACAGATCACACAGTCCTAAAACCCCTGCATTAAAAAACACCAACCCACAAACATTTTCTACACAGAAGAACTACGTAGCTTTGAGTTCTCCATCGCACCTGGAGATACGTAGGAGCGGGCCATGTCCCGTCAAGCACTTTTTTTCTAAAAAACCATTTTTCCCCCTTTTTCATAATAAATAAAGATTTTCATTAAGATTTTTTCAATAAGAAGTAGAGAGGCAAAATTAAGTATTTTCAAGTCAACACACTAAAAACCACACATTTAATTAAAGGTTCCCTCTCAGTAGAGAGGACGTGTGGGGTGCTAACACCTTCCCTGCGCGTAACTGACCCCCGAACCCTATTCTCTAGTTTCGCAAGACCAATCGCTTTCCAAAAAAGGTTTTCCTAATATTTTCCTTAATAAATATTGGTGGCGGCTTCATTGTCTTAGGAAAAGTTGTGAACGAGGAAGGTTCTCCCTCGGGGACTTTTTCGGGCGCAACACTAAGTATGGAGTTAATCATCTTGATGATTCTTTGTAGGCCTACAGAACAGCTTACAAGACACCATTGGGCATGTCACCTTATAGGATTGTGTATGGCAAAGCTTACCACCTGCCTTTGGAATTGCAACACAAGTCATATGAGAAGGCAGGGGCAGCTAGACTTCTGCAATTGAATGAATTGGAAGAGATGAGGCATGTTGCCTATGAAAGTGTTGAATTGTACAAAGCCAAGACTAAGGTCTGGATTGACAAGAAAATTCAAAGAAGAGAGCTAGTTGAAGGGGGATAAGTGCTACTGTTTAATTCAAGACTCAAATTGTTCCCTAGAAAGCTCAAATCTAGATGGTGAGGGCCTTTTAAGTTGGTAAAGGTGTATCCTCATGGTGCAGCGGATCTGTTTGATGAAGCCATTGGTTCAACATTTAAAGTCAATGGCCAGAGGGTGAAACAGTATTCTGAAGAGCCTGTGGCGAGGGACAAAGTCACCACGAATTACAAGACCTCTAACATTAGAGGATAGTCTGGCTGAGGACTCTTAAACCAAGTGCTACTGGGAGGCAGTCCAGAGCTTTTAGACTAATAAATGTGTTTTGTTTCTGTTTTTGATGTTGCAGGATCATTATTTGATTTGGTGATAAAGCCTGGATTCTGATGTGGTAGCACTTGATGATGTGGCAATGGTAGCACTTGATGCAGATGTGGCAAATCCATGTGTTCCTATCTTGTCATTAGTGACAACCGTCCCATCACCCACTCTCTCTCTCTCTCTCACCTGCAACAGTTATTTCATATAACCCAACCATTCTCCACAAAACCGCCATCACCTCTCTCATAAAAACCACCATCTCTCTCGCATTCACTCACTCACGGTTTGCAAATCTCCTCCCATCTCAAAATCGCTCCCTCATCCTCCATCAAATCCCTAAGTTCCTGTTGCATAATCTCACCTAAAATCCCTAATTTTTCAAGCTTATCCTTGTTGTTGTGTGTTCATCATGCCATGGAAAAAGCAAGTTGCCATCAAGACTACTAGAAGGCACAAGACAAATGCTGTTTTTGCTGAATCCAGCAACGCGGGGGAAAAGACGTCAATAGGGGTAGATGCTGAGTATGATGATGCACAAAAGTTCAAAACGATGCATTTCTAGATTGAGAGAGGGTTCACTCTACAGAACGCACCTAATGCTTTCACATCCATTGTGAAAGCTTTGGGTTGGAAAAAACAGGTAAAACACCCATTGTCGTACTATGTCTCAGTTGTTCGCGAGTTCTTTGAAGGCATATCAGAGCCCAAGGACGATGAGCCTTAACTCCATTATGTAGTTAGAGGAGTAACTGTTAACTTTGATTCTAGGGCAATCAATGAAATGTATGCACTTGACTATAATGGACTGGTTTTCATGAAGAAAGTGGTTAAATTTGGTAAAAAATAAATGGAATCAGTTAAGAAGCAGATCATAGTTGAAGGTGCTATATGGGATAAAAATAATGACAGGGAGTTTAAAGTGAAGAAAAGAAAGAGGAGAATCGTGAAATAATGCAAGAATTGGAGAAAGGCAGTGAGGAAGAGGATGAGACGACTGAGGAGAGTGAGGAGAACAATGAAGAATCTTAGGAAGAAACTGATGTAGAGGAAATGGAAATGGAACCTGGCCCTAGAAACTAGCAACCACCTGCCTCGACCACCAAACCCCCCACCCCAAAGGCCACTACCCATTCACCTACCAAAATCACAGCACCTTCACCTCAACGACATACTTCACCCTCCACTCACTAAACAACCCACACCAACTAAGGAGCCATCACCTAAACCTGTGCCACAGCCCACACCAGATTTCCCACCAAAAACCCCATCTGCACAAGCCCCTGTTACAACCTAGACCATTAAGACCCAACCTGAGACCACTGAACCACCACCTCAGCATGCACCACAAGATGTAACAATCCCTACTATAGCAACTGATGCTACAGCATTTGAAGAACCAATCAATGCTGCAGCAACTGCTGCATGGTCCTTAAAGAGAAAAAGAACAAAAGTGAAGGCCCACACGAGGCCATAAGCCAAGCTAACTGTTGTGGAGGAGAGGCAGTCTGATGATTTTCATAAACATAAGTAACTCATGAAGACACTTTTTTATTTTAATTTTAATAATTAATAACAATGATGAGTATGATTTTAATTTCAAAATTCATTCCATTTCTCAATTGACTTTTCACAACATCACATCATTCAAAAATAGTTAAATCATAAACACACAAAATTCAATTAAAAAGGAAAAGTAAGGGATAGAAAGTTGGGTTTCCTCCCAAAAAGCACTTCTTTAACGTCACTAGCTTGACGTAAAAATATGATCTTAAAGATATTTCATGTGCACTACTATGGTGAACCTTTCAATTTCACCGCCGAAGTAAGGTTTTATCCTTTGGACATTTACCACCCAAGTTCTTTTTGAAAAAGGATCCTCAAGCACAATTGCACCATAAGGTCTTACTTCCTTATTCACAAAGGGGCCAGATCATTTTTGACTTCAGTTTTCTCGAGAAAAGTCTCAACCTGGAGTTAAACAATAAAACTTGACGACATGGTCTAAAGTTCCATTTCACCAGTTTCTTGTCAATAATTCTTTACTTTTTGCTTATACAATTTTGAAGACTTATAGGCTTGACACCTAAGCTCTTCCAATTCATGCACCTGTAATTTCCTTTTCTCACATGCTTTTGTTAGATCAAAGTTTAACAGCTTTAAAGCCCAATAGGCCTTATGTTCCAATTTCACTAGAAGATGGCATGATTTTTCATATTCCATTTGAAATGGCGTAAAGCATATTGGTAATTTAAAAGATGTCCTATAAGCCCATAAAGCTTCATCTAACTTAGAGGACCAACCTTTTCTAGAAAGTGAGACGGTTTTCTCTAAAATTCTTTTTATTTCCCTATTTGACACCTCGGCTTGACCATTGATCTGAGGATGATAATAGGGTGAAGCCACTTTATGTCTTACTCCATTGTGTTCTAAAGCCTTTGCCAATTGAACGTTACAAAAATGAGATCCCACATCACTAATGAGTACTCTTGGAGTACCTAAACGAGTGAAAATGTTTTTCTTTAAAAATTTAATCAATGTTTTGCCATCATCTTTGGGGCGGGAAATTCCTTCAACCCACTTGGAGACATATCCTACGGCCATTAAGATGTACTCATTAGAATAAGACGAGGGCAATGGTCCAACAAAATCAATACCCCAACAATCAAAAACTTCAATTTCTAAAATGGTTTGTAAGGGCATTTCATTTCTTTTGGATATTTCCCCTGTTCTTTGGCAATTGTCACATCTTTGCACATGGTCATAAGCATCCTTAAAGATAGAGGGCCAGAAAAAACCTGATTGAAGAACCTTTGCAGCAGTTCTTTCTCCATTATAGTGCCCTCCATAGGGTGAATTATGGCAATGCCATAAGATGCTGGTAACTAGCGAAATGAGAAGAACTGAAATTGCAACCATTAAGAACGAAAACGAAACTGATAGAGATGAATTAGAAACTAAGATGAAATATCATAAACAATAAAGAACCAAACCTCAAAATTTTTACAGCGACGCCTGTTCACCAATGAATTGACTTCGGGTTTTAGGATTTCCTAGAGGTTAGAGCTCAAAGACGTAAAATTGAAAAGTAGGAATGCGTAAGAGAAGAGAAAGACGGCTGCTCAACTATATTAAGTCTCAGCTCAACCAAAAACCTAAATCCCTAAATGGGTTTTATGATAAAAGCTCGTTAATAAACTAAAATTCGGCCCAAAACCCGTTTTACACAGTACTGCTTCTGTAATTCGCAGTTTCTCCCTTCAAGACTTTAGAATTGGGTTTTGAGCTCAATAGAAGAATTGTAGCTTTGTTTCTTAGCTTTCCAACGCATGCTTTCACGCCTCCATCGGATAACCATAGCCAAAGCTATGGCCTGCACAATAGACAGGGGTCAATATGCAATAAAAACCAGAATTAATCAGGAAATTGCTATATTGCTCAAATAGGACCCAAAGTCTAGAAACGCGCTAAGACCTAAATATTAGACACAGAACACAATTAAAAACCCCAAGTGAAAAGCTATAAATAGTTCATTAAAATGCATTGATCAAATTCCCCCACACTTAAGCTTTTGCACTCCGGGCAAAATACACAAAACAAGACACAAAAACAATACATGAATTTCAAAAGAACCCAAAGAATGCAAAGTCATAAGAGAGATTCTTTTCCTAGGCTTCAAGGAGAATGACAATCAAAGATAGAACTTAATTACAAATTTACAATCAAGGAAAACAAGAGGATAGAGCACCAAAGAGTGAATCATAAATGATGAGTCATTGTCCCTTGGTGAGATAATCCTCTCATGCTCACTTTACAATTGATTTTCATTGCATCTTTATCCTCTATGATTCTTTTTAGCCTTCCCCACTTAGGATTATCTACACCTTCTTAATATATTGTCCACTCCAATTTTGAAAAGGCGAGGATCATTCCACACATAATGACCGCTGATTGAATTGGCGCCGTTATCGGGACCTCTGATTAGCGATTTCCAACTTAAGAACCTCACTAACCACTAACATTTGTTTTTGAGTTTTGTTTCCTTGTAGGTTCTGTTGGTTTCAGCCCCATTCAGTTCTGTCTCTAATTAGGTGAAAAAAAGGTTTTCAGGAGATCTGCTCTGATTGCTCCGAAAATTGGTCAGAAAATCAGAAAAATATCAATGAATAGGACTCCCATAAATGCGAGTTGGGGCCGAAAAATCCAAAATTCCTTCGCTTACATTTTTTGTTTTAATTTTTTGAATTTTTCTTTTTTCCAAAAAATTCAAAAAAAATTGTAGTATCTTTATTTGATTTTATTATATTTTTAGTGGTATTTTTATATTTTTCAGATTTGATTTGTTACGTTTTTTAGTTACCCCTCTCTTCTTGATGTTGTTCTGATTTGTTGATCCTCTATATTTTCTGATTTTAGTTCTCATAACATGTCTGCTAGATATGAACCTTCACTGGAGGACCTTGTTAAATAGATGGCTGTTCAAAATCTCCATTTCCACAGAGAATGGATTCCACACTTAAGAATTTGGAGACAATAATTGGACAGCTCGCCACTTCAATCAATCAAATACAAGCTTAGGGATCAAACCAACTGCCTGCCCAAACTGTAGTGAATCCAAATGTGCCAAATACTCTCAATGTTAGTGCATTACTGTTGTTGAACCCCCAGGGGGCCTGAAACAGTTGTGAAAAATAACAAAGTTGTTGCTACTCCAAGCTTACCTGAATCTGTTGATGACGAATAAGACAAACCACTCCTTGAAAATTTGAAATATGCATATTTAGAGGGAAGTGAAAAATTTTCTGTGATTATTTCGGCTAACCTTAAATCTAAACACGAAAAGCTTCATCCAATTCTAAGGGAACATAGGAAAGGTAACAGATTGACCCTGGTGGGCATTTCTAGTGAGAAAGAATGGCAAACACAGCTACAACTCAATCCCTTGATTCAGGATGTGTGGAAGAAGGAGGTGATCACAACATGTGTGCAGTAACCATAAAAGAGCCTTCTTTGGAAAATACCATCCACCCACAAGCTTCAAATTCTCCACCTTCAAGAGGGAGTTTTCTTTCCTTATTCTTCAGTTAAACTTGTTGCTTACATTGAGGACGATGTGTGATTTAAGAGTGGGGGTGGCTTTTAATTTTTAACTAAAAACTAAGAAAAAAACTGTTATTTTTTAATGTTTCCCCATGAGTTGTTAGTTTGCGTGAGTGATTTCACCATTCTAGGACCATCGGTGTTGTGGCATGATTTGGATGATTTTTAATTGTTCTTGGTCTGATCAGTTGGATATGAGGACTAAATTTTCCATTATTTGTGATAGTCAATTGTCCTTGGTGAGATTTGAGTCTTATAATGGATGGACAACATTTTTGTCATTCTCTCCTTTCTTGTGTGTGATTCACTCATGATTGTTAGTTACTCTAGAACTTGACTTGATTCTTGTTGAAACACTTTTTCACATACATGTATTGAAGTGATCTTGGTAATTTTGTTCTTCTTAAGCTACTAGCCAAATAAGCCGGCCTTGAAATTATCCCTTTGTTAAATCTCTTTGAGCCTATTTACCTCATTATTTGTTTTATAGCTCATTACAAACCTAAAAGTGAAAAACAGTGATTTTACCCAATCTTAAGGGATGGGGGAGCTTTGATTTGAAAATTGTGTAATCAATAAGTGTGGGGTATTTAAATTGTCTCAAATTATGGGCCATACTTTGTTTCTTGATGGAAGTTTGGCATTGTTATACCCCAATTTTGTCCGTCTTCTAGTTTTAGTCGTTTATTTTACTTAAATCGTGTTTTGAAGTCGCGTGATTACGAGAATTATCAGTATGACGTCTCAGTTACTAATCCTAGCCAATTTCAATTACCCTGTTCAACTAAGTCGAAATACCGTTGTTTTAAATTAGGCATGCACGCGAACGATCGGTCGTTTCGTGCGTTCTTCAATTTAATCTTTGTATTTGGATTTAGTCGAACCTAATTGGGACTACCAAAGTCATTTTTCTCGCGATTGGGCTTGTCGTACCAATTTGGGCTTGAGAATGCAATTCCAAGTTAATTTTTAGTGTTTTTAGTTAACGGGCCCATTTTTCTATTTTGGGCCTCGTTTTAGCGTATTTGTTTAGTCTGGCCCGTTCTCGTCTTTGTATTTGGCCCGACTCCTTTTTCTTATTATTAATCTTATTTTGTTTATTTAATTTATTTAAGCAATATAGTATCAAAAAAATGTCAAAAAAAAATCTATTTAATTGTTATTACAGTATAGAAGTGTCTAAGATGTCCAAAAGTCCAAAAATACAAAAAATGATAATACTAAAAATACCAAAAAAATACAAATCCGAAAATACAAATAATAATAGGCAGCAGCAGATTTAGGGTTTCCAGCAGCTGCTCCCCAAGCTGCTGGGCTTAGGTCGATCCGCTCCAAAACCTGAAAAATAATTCAAAGCCCGGTCAAAAGCAAGTAATGCCAAGACCTAAGTTTTTAATATAAATAAACAGTCAGTCCACAGCAAAAGGGAGGGGATCACAGATGCATACAACTGCAAAAATCACTAAGAAATAAGGATTGGGGCTTCACATTGAAACCCTAATCACCTAAATACGTTTTTTTCTCAAGATCTGAGAGCTGAAAAGTTTGAGTAAAGAAGCATTAGCAGTTCAACAAAGTAGATACAGCAGCAAGCACAATCAAGCAATCTAGGAGACCAATCTGAGGCTGGACTAAAGGTTGGTTCATTTATATTATAAAAGGCTGCAGAATCAAAGACCTGTATATATGTATGATACTAATCCAGATTCTGTTTATATTCAAAATAAACCAAAAACAAATTTAGACAAGTTTTTTTTCTTTCTTTTCTCTGATTAGGGTACTGTTTGCATAAAATTAGAAATTAATTTTGTCAAAAGATTATATTTGCTTCGTTTGTGTTCTGTTCGTTTCAAACTAGGCTAGTTCTCTGTTTTAAGAAACCAAAAGGCATACAAACACAGTAATCAAACATAGTATAAATCAGATGATTAAGGATCCAGAATCAAAAATAATAGCAGAAAAAATGTGTGGAAGAAGAATAGGCCAAGAACAGAAAAATTAAATAAACAAAACTGACCTTAGTGTGCTCGCCGGAGCTCCGGTCGTCTTCTCCGGCGAGCTCCACCACGAACTCCGGCGACCCACCACGAGACCGAGCTCCTCTCCCTAAACCGAAGCCAACCCTTCCAGATAACGCCAGCCGCCATGAAACGCCAACAACCGCCGTCGTACTTCCACCAACAACCGCCACCCTCCTCTCTCCCCGGCTGTCCCTACCATCGCATCCTCCCCCTTTTTCTTCTCCCCTTCCCTGTTTTCATTCTCTCCGAGCCACTCCCAAAACCGAAAGCAACACCGCCGGCCACCCACCTCCGACGGAATCATCTTCGTCCTCTTCCCCTCTCCCCGGCGAATCTCTCCAAACCGTCGCTCTCTTCCCTCATCTCGTCCTCACCTTCGCTTCCTTTCTTCCAGAAACGCTCTCTCTCTCTCCTCCTGAAGTTCCGGCGAGACGCCCTTCTCTCTCTCTAGCTGCGGCGCAGCCATAAAAAAAGGGGGGGGAAGGCTGAAATAAAATTAGGTTTTTTTTAATTTAGGGTTCCCTTTTATAGTGCCTCCACTATTTTATTTTATTTTAATTTTATTTTTATTATCAGAATACTAATAGCACCCCTCCAATTCACGCGTACACCCCTCCCTCACTTAAGCCCAGTTTCGCATACTGGGCCCTCAGATGCGAACTGGGCTTCTTTTTTACACCCAGTTTTCAATTATACAACCCCTTGCTGCTGATAACACCCTATTTTACCATTTCACCCCCTTTCTCGTTTTTTTTATTTAATTTAATTCTCTTCAAGACAAAATAATTTCTCATAAATCAAAAACTTTGTTAATAGTCTTGTGAAGCCTTTGCTTGCATGATTATTAACAATGAGGTACTAGTGGCGATCACTTGGAGTTTGCTCAATTGATCATCATGAATGCCTAATTTTCCTAAAGATTTTCACTAAATCAAAAAAACTTTGTTAGTAGTCTTGCGAAGCCTTTGCTTGCATGATTATTAACAATGGAGTGCTAATGGTGGTCACTTGGAGCCTTTGCTCAATTGATCATCATGAAAGCTCAATTCTCACAATTAAACAGCATAACAAATAAAAATCATTTTCACAATAAGTTTTCAACAATTATTTTCGAAAGAACCTAGAACTACGTCGCCTTTGATTCTCCACCCGGAGATACGTAGGAGCAGGGCCACGCCCCTGTCAAGCGCAAAAATAAACAATTTCTAAAATTAAAGAATATACAAACAGATCTCCTTCATTTCAAAAGCAAAAGTCTTATTTTCAAAGTAGGGGATTAAGTCGGTCGTACGGCCGGGTTAATCATCGTTTTAAGATAAGTGAACTGTGGTCCCACAGAGCCCCAGCGCTCCTTCAGCCCTCAGTGGCCCTTCAGAGCCCCAGTGCTCCTTCAGACCCCCAGTGGTCCTCCAACACAGATCACACAGTCCTAAAACCCCTACATTAAAAAACACCAACCCACAAACATTTTCTACACAGAAGAACTACGTAGCTTTGAGTTCTCCATCGCACCGGGAGATACGTAGGAGCGGGCCATGTCCCGTCAAGCGTTTTTTTCTAAAAAAACCATTTTTCCCCTTTTTCATAATAAATAAAGATTTTCATAAAGAGTTTTTCAATAAGAAGTAGAGAGGCAAAATTAAGTATTTTCAAGTCAACACACTAAAACCACACATTTAATTAAAGGTTCCCTCTCAGTAGAGAGGACGTGTGGGGTGCTAACACCTTCCCTGCGCGTAACTGACCCCCGAACCCTATTCTCTAGTTTCGCAAGACCAATCGCTTTCCAAAAAAGGTTTTCCTAATATTTTCCTTAATAAATATTGGTGGCAGCTTCATTGTCTTAAGAAAAGTTGTGAACGAGGAAGATTCTCCGTCGGGGACTTTTTCGGGCGCAACAGCTGGCGACTTCACTGGGGACACTAAAAAACATTTTTTCAAAAGTGGGTCAAGCCTAATTAATTAAATGTGTGGTTTATATGATTGATTTGAATATCTTGCTTTGCCTCTCTTCTTTTTCCTTTTTCATAAGCATGTTACATCCATGTGCATTCTTATTCTATGTTTGCTTTTGCAATAGATAGTTACTTCTTTGCTTAGTTCCCTCATGCATTTCTTCCCCTTTCTTATCATGTCCCCTTTTTCTTTGCTCCCTTTCTTGAGGTAAGTAGTGCATTGTTATTGGACCCTAGATTAGTTTATATTGGATCGATATTGAGCCCTAGGATAAACAACATGCTATTTGTCTGGACTGCTCTGGATTTTCATTTGCAGGTGGGGAAGGGTAGTTATTCCTAGGTGTTGTGCCCTCGACACACACTTCACATCCTATACTTGTGAGCATTGAGTGGGGCCTAAAACCCAAGGTCTGAACAAAAACCTAGGAGAGTGGAACGATTAGTGACTGCCATTCGTAGACCTTTGTCTGTATGGCTCTCATGAAAGTTCCGCCCAAGAGTGCGCTTTGTCATGATGCCTCACACTCGGTAGCTTTCTACGATTGTGGGTGCCATCATGAGAGAGACTTTAGCTCTTGGTTGCCATTGTAAGGAAGTGATTAGAACCTACATGGGAGGATTACCCCTTTCGTCGACTTTAGACCCTAGGATTCCCACCCTTTGTAGGACACGGGGGCACGCCTTTGTTTGTTGCATTAGTTTAGGCATTCCTTTTTCTTAAAATCGTAGAAAATAATATCCTTATTTTCTTACCCTCTTTTTATGTAAATGACACATCATTTCGCATTCACATCGTTTCGCACCATTGCATTTGCATCTAACAAAAGTTTGAAAAAAAAAAAAATTCATCTTGCATTCCCTTTCATTACATAAAGATAAAACAAAAAAAAACAATTATCATCTGCATAGCATAAGCATTTCATTTATAATCATGCAAAAAAAAATCATCGTCAAGTTCATCCAAGATGAGACATTCATGCATAAGCATTATTTCAAAAAAGACACAGTAGAACTACGTAAGCTTTGATTCCTCGTTACCATGGGGATACGTAGGATCGGGTCATACCCCGTCAAGCACATTTTTCTAAAACCCTTTTTCCAATAAATCATTTGCATCTCCAAATAATTTTCAAAATCATGTTCCAAAACTAAAAAACAAAGAAAGAAAATCATTGTGAGTATCATGCATTTCATTGCACAAAAAAAATGAAAACAAGAAAGCATCTCATTCATAATCATGAATAAAAATCATCATCAAATTTATTCAAAATGTAGCATTCATGCACCATTTCATTAACCTCATCACTTTGGTTCAAATACATCATTCCTCCATACATGCATCTTTCAAAAAGGAAAGGGCATTGGCATTTTATACTTTGCCTTGCCTCTAAAAAAAAAAAAAAATCAAAGTCAAAAATCATTTTGAAAAAAAGGGGCATCATTCTTGCATCATTCGCATTGGCATTTTGTCTTGCATTAAAAATAACAAAATTATTTAGAATAAGCCACACTCTTCGAGTGGTCATTCTCCACGCATTTGCATCATACTTGCATATCATAATTTGTTCATTCATTCATTGCATAAAATAAGAGTTGTGATGAGAAGCGAGACGTTCTTGCGAAACAATCATCCTTTTTGAAAAAGTTTATCCTTACTTGGTTGCAAACTCAAGGTGTTCCAAGGCACTCAGTTTTTCAAATCAATAGCTCATTTGCATTTCTTTCAAAAGCACTGCATCAAAAGACTGAAATAGTGTATCAAAGAAAAAACAAATTTTTAACTAATGTTAACTCTCTGTGAAGCATTCTTCTAATGAGCGTGCATGCTATGAGTACATTCTCTTGTCTGAGTCCGTTGGTTTTCCTCCCTTACCACAGTTTCCCGTCCAAGTCTAGTCCCGCCTCGTCCACCCATAAAGTGCATATTCTCCCCATCCGTGCGTATTTGACTTTTGGTTCAAGTTCTCCATGCTGGGGCAAGTCTGTGATCATTAATTCCCCTTGATTAATATCATATTCCTTCAGTGCAAGTCTCTCAAAATAATAATAATAATAATATAATAAACAAGAAAACAAGCTCGCTAGGTTGAAAACCCGCAAAGGGCGGCCTAGGCAAAAAGGAGCGCCCGGTGGACTGAAAACTCACAAAGAGCAGTCCAGGCAAAAATTAGGGCACAAAAAAGGAAAAAAGAGCAAACACATGAAGATAGATAAATTATTGTTCTAAAGTTAAGTCTTATAGAAATAAGCAATCGGGATTTGAAATGAAGTTTGGCCATCTCCTCAAAAACCCCAAAATCCCAGAAAGTCCCTTTCCTACCCACCTTGAGCCAAGAAAAACCAAAATCCAAAAATCACCCTAGACAAGGATCACCCCAAATAAAAAAAACAGTGCATCACTTTTTATCAGCTCACCCGAGTCGAAGAAGGAAAAGAATCAAAAAAAAAACAAAAACAAAACAAAAAGGGAAAAAGAGAAAAAAAAAGGGGATTCAAAAATGAAAATCCCAAAACAAAAGAAAATAAAGTGGTGAGCTGGTACATGTTACCACAAAATACAAGAGATCCTTGTCTAAATAAACCTTCAAACACTCCACCATTCCAACACCTGATTCCATAAACCTTCAAACACTTCCTTTGGCCTCAACATCAAACCCCTTAGTCATCCTACCATGAGACACGAACAGAGCCCAAACAAGCCCAATAACCATCTTCCTCATAGTCCATTAACCGTCAATCAACGCCGAACAAAACTCATCCTCCCATTAGCCTCAAACACTTCATTAAGCCTAACCCTCCTTCCTCCACAAAACACCACAATCCCGAAAAGTCCATTCCGATCAAAGACCGGTTGCTTTTGTTCACTCAAATTCTAATCTTAGGACAAACAAGTTTATCTATGTACAATGTGTTTGCTCAAAAGAAAAACAAACGATCAGAAAAAAGAAAGCTGATCAAGAAAGAATAAACCCTCAGAAAAAAGAGAACTGAGGAAACAAAAACGAACAGTCAGAAAAAAGAAAGCTGACAAAATAAAAAGAGGGACTTGCACTCCAAAACACATTCAAGATGCATTAAGACAAGGTTTAGTGATCATCAGGTAAGGATTCTTTCGCACCAAAAGTCCAGACATCAATAGAGAACCAAAGATTTGCACTGAGAATACCACTCAGACCCAAAAGTTGGGGCATTCTCTTCACCACCCACACACCCTAGTCTTGGGAAAGTCTGTTCAATGCCCATCCCATGTCACTCCAGTTGTCAATGTCACTCCAAAGTGGGGTGAGTGCATTCCCATTCCTTCACCTCATTCGTTTCCATAAAAACCTCACCGGGGCAATCTCTCAACTCACTATCCTAAACAAGACCTTGTCATTCTGATTGGGGCAGCTTTGTCCTCGTTATGACTGGGGCAACATCAAATTCTGTGGGTTGAAGCAAAACCCCTTTCATTCCAGCTTTCATCCCAAGAGCCGAAGCGTTCCCAATTCATCATCTTCTACACCCCTGGTTGTTGTCACCACTAGACAGGGGCAAATTATTCACTCGTCAAAGACCTGAATTGGGGGAATCTTGTATCTCTTGGTCCCTCATAAGCTTCGGCAATAACCATGTCTGTCATTCCTTCGCTTGCCAAAAAAGTCCATGCCCTAAACCAATTCCAAGTTAACTGACTCATTCATTCACATCTGCACTCTTATGCATGCTTACTAGATAATGCTTCAAAAAGAGAGAACACAAGTTGTTTACGTGATATCTAAGATTCAGTCATCATGGAAAGAAGGAGAACACAGGTGAGGTTGTTTGTAAATAAAAGCCCTGAGAACACCAGAGTTTGAATCAAATTCAATTTTTCAACAGAATGGTCAATAATCTTCTCAAGTCCTTGCATTCAAAGTCTCGCATCTCATCATCACAAAAATGTTTACCTCACGCATCTAGGCATTATAGCATATACATCAAAGCATTACATTTGCATCTTCACATTTTGTGCATTCATCACATAGCAAAAAGGAAAAAAAACGTTCCACGTCAGTTGCACAGAAAAAGCAGAAATCTTTTCATTGCATTGGCATCATATTAATGTTCGCACTTCATAAAAAGAAAAGAACAAAATCATTGCATGTCATTCATCATTAGAGCATCACATTTTGCATCAGATATTTCACAGAAAAAGCAAAGAAAGCAAAAAGAAAACAAAGAAAAGAAACCACAGAAGCAACACAAAAGCATTCCATGTCATTCATCATTTCACAAAGCATTTCTTTGTCATTCAATCATCAAACATTAAAGCAGTGCATATGCATCATATTAACGTTAGCATTTCCATAAAAAAAAAAGAACAAGAATCATTGCATCAAACATCAGAGCATTGCATCATATTAATGTCTGCATTTCATAGAAGCAAGCAAAAAGAAACAAACAGAAGTTAGAACAGGAGCATTTCATTCATCAAAGCATCAATCACCGCATACATTTGCATTCAAACATCAAAGCAATACAGTTGCATCACATCAATACTGGCATCTCATAGAAAGCTAGAACATCCCATGTCATTCATCATTTTACAGCAATGTCCCCATTTCATAAAAAATAAAAAATAAATAAATAAATAAATAAAAAGGTAGAGAAAGTTTTCCTTTGCATGTCATTCCATTAAAATACATGAGCATTCCATGTCATCAAACACCAAAGCTTTGCATTCGCATACCCATAATTCTTAAAAGAGCAAAAAGAGAAGCCAAAAGAAAAAGAAAATCATGCATTGCGTACAGACAAGAGAAGAAAAGGAAAATCATTGCATTCATCAAGCATATAGGAACAGTAGAAGATCATGCATTCATCCAACATAGACAAAGGAAATAAGAAACTCATCATTCAAAGAAAACAGCAATCATGGCATTTGCACTGCATGCATTTGTTCATTTTAGCTACAGGTACAAAGAGAGGATGAGCACTTCGGTGTTAGCCCTCGCCCCCAGATTCCAGAAAATGTTCCCCCAAGTTGGGAGTTCAGAAAGAAAAAAGAAAAGAGAGAAATAGAAAAGAAAGAGAGAAAAGAAAAGAGAGCGCTCAAGCGCGCATTGCGGATTGGAGCACAGAGATCATCGCTCCCTTCCGCCCAGGTCTCACGTCGTGTACGAGCAACGCGATGGACCGCAGCCCCATGTGAGGTTCAACGGAATAGTTGTATCAACCTAAGATACAGTGGACGCCGTGCATTGATCTGTATATCAGTTCCGGAGCTGATAACGATCCTCCGGTCGCTCGAAAAGGCCAACAGGAAGCGTGCTCCTCAAAGCCACGTGCAAACTCGGATTCGCCAAGAGTCCGTTTAAGGATTACAGGTTTTAGGCAGCCTGGGCAATTTACCGCTTTCTGCACGCCAAGTGCCCATTTACCGCTTTCTGCACGCCAAGTGCCTATTTACCGCTTTCTGCACGCCAAGTGCCCATTTACCGCTTTCTGCACGCCACGTGTCCATTTACCGCTTTTCTGCACGCCAAGTGCCCGTTTACCGCTTTCTGCACGCCAAGTGCCCGTTTTACCTTTTTTTTGCCTCAGGTTTCTCTAGGTAGACAAAATTGGTATAATTTCTGAATTCTTTATTTTTATTTTGCCTCGGAATATGTTTCGGCCAATTCATATTCCCTGTCAAAATCCAAATAAAGAGGGGCAGCTGTTATACCCCAATTTTGTCCGTCTTCTAGTTTTAGTCGTTTATTTTACTTAAATCGTGTTTTGAAGTCGCGTGATTACGAGAATTATCAGTATGGCGTCTCAGTTACTAATCCTAGCCAATTTCAATTACCCTGTTCAACTAAGTCGAAATACCGTTGTTTTAAATTAGGCATGCACGCGAACGATCGGTCGTTTCGTGCGTTCTTCAATTTAATCTTTGTATTTGGATTTAGTCGAACCTAATTGGGACTACCAAAGTCATTTTTCTCGCGATTGGGCTTGTCGTACAAATTTGGGCTTGAGAATGCAATTCCAAGTTAATTTTTAGTGTTTTTAGTTAACGGACCCATTTTTCTATTTTGGGCCTCGTTTTAGCGTATTTGTTTAGTCTGGCCCGTTCTCGTCTTTGTATTTGGCCCGACTCCTTTTTCTTATTATTAATCTTATTTTGTTTATTTAATTTATTTAAGCAATATAGTATCAAAAAAATGTCAAAAAAAAATCTATTTAATTGTTATTACAGTATAGAAGTGTCTAAGATGTCCAAAAGTCCAAAAATACAAAAAATGATAATACTAAAAATACCAAAAAAATACAAATCCGAAAATACAAATAATAATAGGCAGCAGCAGATTTAGGGTTTCCAGCAGCTGCTCCCCAAGCTGCTGGGCTTAGGTCGATCCGCTCCAAAACCTGAAAAATAATTCAAAGCCCGGTCAAAAGCAAGTAATGCCAAGACCTAAGTTTTTAATATAAATAAACAGTCAGTCCACAGCAAAAGGGAGGGGATCACAGATGCATACAACTGCAAAAATCACTAAGAAATAAGGATTGGGGCTTCACATTGAAACCCTAATCACCTAAATACGTTTTTTTCTCAAGATCTGAGAGCTGAAAAGTTTGAGTAAAGAAGCATTAGCAGTTCAACAAAGTAGATACAGCAGCAAGCACAATCAAGCAATCTAGGAGACCAATCTGAGGCTGGACTAAAGGTTGGTTCATTTATATTATAAAAGGCTGCAGAATCAAAGACCTGTATATATGTATGATACTAATCCAGATTCTGTTTATATTCAAAATAAACCAAAAACAAATTTAGACAAGTTTTTTTTCTTTCTTTTCTCTGATTAGGGTACTGTTTGCATAAAATTAGAAATTAATTTTGTCAAAAGATTATATTTGCTTCGTTTGTGTTCTGTTCGTTTCAAACTAGGCTAGTTCTCTGTTTTAAGAAACCAAAAGGCATACAAACACAGTAATCAAACATAGTATAAATCAGATGATTAAGGATCCAGAATCAAAAATAATAGCAGAAAAAATGTGTGGAAGAAGAATAGGCCAAGAACAGAAAAATTAAATAAACAAAACTGACCTTAGTGTGCTCGCCGGAGCTCCGGTCGTCTTCTCCGGCGAGCTCCACCACGAACTCCGGCGACCCACCACGAGACCGAGCTCCTCTCCCTAAACCGAAGCCAACCCTTCCAGATAACGCCAGCCGCCATGAAACGCCAACAACCGCCGTCGTACTTCCACCAACAACCGCCACCCTCCTCTCTCCCCGGCTGTCCCTACCATCGCATCCTCCCCCTTTTTCTTCTCCCCTTCCCTGTTTTCATTCTCTCCGAGCCACTCCCAAAACCGAAAGCAACACCGCCGGCCACCCACCTCCGACGGAATCATCTTCGTCCTCTTCCCCTCTCCCCGGCGAATCTCTCCAAACCGTCGCTCTCTTCCCTCATCTCGTCCTCACCTTCGCTTCCTTTCTTCCAGAAACGCTCTCTCTCTCTCCTCCTGAAGTTCCGGCGAGACGCCCTTCTCTCTCTCTAGCTGCGGCGCAGCCATAAAAAATGGGGGGGGGGGGGGGAAGGCTTAAATAAAATTAGGTTTTTTTTAATTTAGGGTTCCCTTTTATAGTGCCTCCACTATTTTATTTTATTTTAATTTTATTTTTATTATCAGAATACTAATAGCACCCCTCCAATTCACGCGTACACCCCTCCCTCACTTAAGCCCAGTTTCGCATACTGGGCCCTCAGATGCGAACTGGGCTTCTTTTTTACACCCAGTTTTCAATTATACAACCCCTTGCTGCTGATAACACCCTATTTTACCATTTCACCCCCTTTCTCGTTTTTTTTATTTAATTTAATTCTCTTCAAGACAAAATAATTTCTCATAAATCAAAAACTTTGTTAATAGTCTTGTGAAGCCTTTGCTTGCATGATTATTAACAATGAGGTACTAGTGGCGATCACTTGGAGCCTTTGCTCAATTGATCATCATGAATGCCTAATTTTCCTAAAGATTTTCACTAAATCAAAAAAACTTTGTTAGTAGTCTTGCGAAGCCTTTGCTTGCATGATTATTAACAATGGAGTGCTAATGGTGGTCACTTGGAACCTTTGCTCAATTGATCATCATGAAAGCTCAATTCTCACAATTAAACAGCATAACAAATAAAAATCATTTTCACAATAAGTTTTCAACAATTATTTTCGAAAGAACCTAGAACTACGTCGCCTTTGATTCTCCACCCGGAGATACGTAGGAGCAGGGCCACGCCCCTGTCAAGCGCAAAAATAAACAATTTCTAAAATTAAAGAATATACAAACAGATCTCCTTCATTTCAAAAGCAAAAGTCTTATTTTCAAAGTAGGGGATTAAGTCGGTCGTACGGCCGGGTTAATCATCGTTTTAAGATAAGTGAACTGTGGTCCCACAGAGCCCCAGCGCTCCTTCAGCCCTCAGTGGCCCTTCAGAGCCCCAGTGCTCCTTCAGACCCCCAGTGGTCCTCCAACACAGATCACACAGTCCTAAAACCCCTACATTAAAAAACACCAACCCACAAACATTTTCTACACAGAAGAACTACGTAGCTTTGAGTTCTCCATCGCACCGGGAGATACGTAGGAGCGGGCCATGTCCCGTCAAGCGTTTTTTTCTAAAAAAACCATTTTCCCCCTTTTTCATAATAAATAAAGATTTTCATAAAGAGTTTTTCAATAAGAAGTAGAGAGGCAAAATTAAGTATTTTCAAGTCAACACACTAAAACCACACATTTAATTAAAGGTTCCCTCTCAGTAGAGAGGACGTGTGGGGTGCTAACACCTTCCCTGCGCGTAACCGACCCCCGAACCCTATTCTCTAGTTTCACAAGACCAATCGCTTTCCAAAAAAGGTTTTCCTAATATTTTCCTTAATAAATATTGGTGGCGGCTTCATTGTCTTAAGAAAAGTTGTGAACGAGGAAGGTTCTCCGTCGGGGACTTTTTCGGGCGCAACAGGCATATATATATATATATATATATATATATATATATATATATATATACACACCAAATTTGAGACAACTTAAACACCCCCCACACTTATTGATTACACAATTTTCAAATCAAAGCTCCTCTATCCCCTAAGATTGGGTAAAATCATTGTTTTTCACTTTTATGCTTTGAATGAGCTATAAAACAAAGAATATGGTAAATAGGCTCAAAGGGGTTTAACAAAGGCATGATTTCAAGGTAGGCTTCTTTGGCTAGTAGTTTAAGAAGAACAAAATTGCCTAGATCACTTCAATACATGCATGTAAACACGTCTTTCAACAACAATTAACTCAAATAGTAGAGTAACTAACAATGAGTGAATCACACACAAGAAAGGAGACAATGACAAAAATGTTGTCCATCCATTATAAGGCTCAAATCTCACCAAAGACAATGACTATCACAAATTATGCAAAATTTAGTGTTCATATCCAACCTATCATACCAAGAACAACAAGAAATCATCCAAATCATGCCACAACACCTATGGTCCTAGAATGGTCAAATTACTCACAACTTATGCAAACTAAGAATTCATGAGAAAATACCAAAGAAATAACAATTTTTTCTTTTTTTATAGTTAAAAATTAAAAACATAAAAACAAAAAGACTCCCCCCACACTTAAATCACATATTGTCCTCAATGGACGCAACAAGTATAACTAGGGGTGGATCTTCTTTAGGACTGGGGAGGACCACGGCCTGCTCTTAAAAATCATGTGAAATTACTAAAATACTCCTGATTTAAGATATCAACTACTAAATATATAGATATTTTGCGCAACAACTACCAAATTGAAGGGGTGGCGTAGCGGTTTTAAGAAACTTCTCTCACCGCCGGATATTGTGTTCGAGGGTTGTGCTTATTTTTATTCGTGCCAACAAAAATGTACATAATGGGAATTGAACCCATGACCAAGGCAATACAAAATTACACTCGCTACCACTAGGCCAACAGTTGCTATGCATTTGAATATATAAATCTAAAATTTATATAATACATTAGCAAAATAAGTTGTTTTATTATTTTTTTGAATATAAATTTTACTCAAATTTTAATATTACCACACCTCTTATATTAGGATTAGAAATTATGAATATATGGTTGATAATTTTCGGGAAAAAAAAATTCAGCATATTAAAACTAGAATCAAATAAATTTGAAAGTATATTTTTTACAAACAATTTCAATTGAGTCTCTATATAAAATCCAAATTACACTTCTAGTCATTTAATATTCTCTATAAATAATTTTAATTTATATTTATCTTTTTTAATTGTATTAGTATTTCTGCGTCGTTGATGCGTTTTTGAGTTTCCATGTCTCTTTAAGTGGCGGTCCACCCGAACATTTTAGTCAAGGTCCGCCACTGTATAACTGAAGAATAAGGAAATAAAACTCCCTCTTAAAGGTGGAGAAGATGAAGCTTGTGGGTGGATGGTAATGTAACATCCTCAAAATAATTAATCGAATTATTTGGATATTAACCCAAATGAATTATTTTTAGTACTTGAGTAGTGAATTTATCGAGTGCTAAAGTTAATTATTTGGTTGTCTCAGGAACGTTAAACCGATAAAATGAAATAAGGGTGATTTGGGGAATAAATAGGAGATTAAGGGCAATATGGTCATTTGACCATATTACCACTTAATTTAAATAAAAGAGAGAAAAGAATTAAAGAAAGAAGGGATTCGAAGAGGAGGAGAAACAGAGAAGGGAAAAGAAGAAAAGAAAGAAGAAAGAAGAAAGAAGAGAAGAAGAAGAAGGGTCTCACCACAACCCAAGCTCCAAACCTTTCATCATCATCATCATCATCCTCCTATTGGCTTCCTTTCCTTACAACTTTGGAGAGTGATTTTCCATTTTTCCCTCACAAGTTGATTTTCGAATTTAAGGGTAGTGAGTTTTGATTTCAAGTTTGATCATGATTTTGATCGGTTAATCATGGTTAGAAGCGGACCCAAGGAAGATTGAAAGCGGATTGAAGCTCGATTCGAAGTTGGAAGCGAATTGGAGATCCTAGGGTTCGATTGGGGATTTTGAAGTCTCGGTGATTTCGACTCGGTATCGACTCTCGCGTCAAGGGTGAGTTTTACCCACGTTTAGGTTTATTTCGTTTTTGAAATGAATATTATGTTGATGGGTTTCGAGAAATTTGAGTCAAAAACCGTTATTTTGAAATATATCGAATTTTGACAAAAATCGAATGTGTTGAGTTTTTGATAGGATTGATTGATCGAGTGATGTTATTGGATGTGTTTTTGTACTGTTTTGGTGTTGGGATTGGACTAGAACAGGTACCGGAAGTGATCGGAATTGATCGGAACGACGAAAAATGCGAGAACGGGATAAAATCCAAGTGCTGTCAAAGACGCACGACCTGTGCGCCCCAAGCGCACGATCCGTGCGTCCAAGCGCACAGTGCAAATTTCCTCATGCGCCCCAGCGCACGACCCGTGCGCAGTGTTCGGTCCAAATTTTCCAAAAGTGCCCGAAACGATTCCGATCGATCCCAATCCTCTTTTAATCCTTTCCTAACCCTTTTCCAATGATATTAGACTTATAATGCCATGATTTTGAATATGTTTTCAATGGTTTTTATGATGGTTTACAAAATTATGTTTAATTCGAAAACCGTAAACTAGTATGCGAGAGCAAACATAGATTGTGTTTATGATACGAACTAAATGTTCAACTATTGGTCTGTGTAAATGAACTAAATGTTCATGGGAAAGTAGATATATATATTATATCGTGTTTGGGTGACGACCCATGATGCTAACATACTAGGCGGGGTAGTCATGCACCCTTACCCTAGGCCCTGTGCCATTAGGGAAAGTACTATTGGTAAGGGGGTTCGCCGAAGCTTAGCCTTCGCGCAGTCGGTGTTATGTTAAAGTGTAACATCCCCTAACTAGCTAACTGAATTAATTTAAATTAGCAACGAGGTTAGAGTAATTTATTTGCTAAATAAAATAATTAGCTCAAGAGGTGATCATAAATTAGGTAATGTTGAAATAAATAAAATTATAGTCATACATAGTTTAAAATATTTTGTTAAGTTACTAAGAGTTGGCTAAGTTCATTAGATTAGGCCATGTCTTAGTGGTATTAGGGGAGTAAATGACTGAAGGGTATTTTGGGTTTTTACACCCCTTTAAATGATGACACAGCTGAACCAAACCCCACCCCCAACCCAAAACACTCCATCATTTGTGACATTCAGAAAACAAAGAAAGAAAAGAAGAGAGGGAGCTTGAGAGAGAGAGAGAGAGAACTCGAGAGTGAGGAGGAGAAAGAAGAAGAGGGATCTCCATTATTCCTTGATGCATGTGGAAGATAACACCATCATTCTTTTGCATTTCCTTTCCTCTACCCACTGATACAAATTTCATCAGCCACATTCTCTTCTCTATCAAATCACCATTGAAGAACAATCAACCTCAACTTGAGAAAAATCTGAGTTGCAAACCTTGCATGTCCTTGTTATAGCCCTATATTCAGTACCAAGGTTCACATTCAAGCAACAATTCAGTTTGAAGTTCATTTGGGGCAGCTAGGATTCGAATTGGGTAGCCTTCCAAAGGTTAGGTAGCTGAGTTCGTGGTTGGAGCGGATTCGGGGAGAGTTCGCGTGTTCTTGATTCACTAGCATACGTCAAAGCCTCGGTATTTTACGTGATTCTCATCACGTTAGGTGAGTTCTATAACTCGCTTAGGGAATGTGTGTGTGTGTGTGTTTCTGAGTCTCCACCTTTCCGAAAATCAAGTGTTGTGCGTTCTTAGTCTCGACGGGAAATGAATCGAAAACCGTTTTCTAAAACAGTGATTTTAAATGATAAGTGATGTGCTAAATTGTTGAAATGTGCTGGATTGGATTGAATATGCCTGCTGTATTGTACCACTATAATGTGTGTTTATGTTTGGGTCTCGATCGGAAGGGAAATTGGAATCGGAACGGAATGGAATTTACTCATGAAAAGTCTGTTTTCTGGAAAACTGATGGAGACGCACAGATCGTGTGCCTCTGTGCACGGGTCGTGCGCCCCCATCTGATGCTACACGAGCTGAGTTTTTAAACACACACGGATCGTGCGCCTAGTCGCACGGGTCGTGTGTATCCTTCTGAAACTTTCATTCAACAACGCCCGCATCGTGCGCTTAGTCGCACGAGTCGTGCATATCTTTCTGGAAATCTTCTACAACTTTGTTCAATAGAGCACGGATCGTGCGCCTACACGCACGGGTCGTGCGCCTACACGCACGGGTCGTGCGAGATCTTCTGATCCTCAAATTCAAAGTACCTTTTTATCCATTCCAAATGATTCCATTCCTCTTCTAATCCATTCCTCATGGTTCCCCAACAATGTAAAGATACTGATATCATAGAAAACTTGTGTGTTATGAAAGTAACGGAAAACCGTACTTAGATAACGCGAGAGAACACAAGTCAAGAAATGTTAACGGACCTTGAGTCCAATCATGTTAAGATAACGAACTTCAAGTTCATCATGTCAAGTAAGATAATTGATTGTAAGTCTATAAAGACATAAAAACTCTCAATTCATGTAAACACAATTCAAGTTACTTTCCCTCGGGGAAAGGTAGATGGTATACCTTGTGTATATCGAGGGTGACGATCCTCCAGTTATTAGCATACTAGGGGAGGGGAAATCATGAGCCCCAGAACCTAGGCTCTCATGTTGCTCACTTGGATTAGTGGGGATGGGTTCACTGAGACGTCCTAACCTTAGCTAAGGCGGGCTTCGAGGTGTTGTGCTAAGTTCATGTTAAAATATGATCTGTAGTCGCTTATTAGGGCTACATAAAAAAAAAATCAGAAAGGTAACGAGTGGTCGCTTATTAGGGCTACAAGTTACGAGAAAACATCATGTATTCACGTGGTCGCTTATTAGGGCCACGAGTTCAGATTCAAGTAAAATAAACCGGTAGAGTTGGTCAGGGGTCTCGATAGGACTCACTGAGATAATGTTTATCTCACCCTCATATTTGTGGTTTTTACAGAGAAACAGGGAAAGGCCAAGGCGACAAAGCATGGTTAGCTGGTGTGACTCGAGGAGTCCGGAAGTTTGTGTTTCATGTTTTAGGCCCTTACCCTTCTGTATTACTTTTGTTAACGGTTGTATAACTATCATGTATAAGTTATAAATCGTTTCTGCTACTTTATGTTTTGAGTATTGAACACCAAGATTATGTACAAGTCTTAAGTTTTGAAACTTAAGCACTTTCAGGAAGTTATGAGGTTCAGAGAACCATTTGATAGGTATTATCGAAAATTTTAGTTGTGTTCAATATTTCATTAACAGGAAGTTACTCTGATGTATGCCATGTAGTGCATTTCGGTGATTCTACATGTTAGAATTATCGGGGTGTTACATAAAGTGTTTGTTGTGCGATACACCGCAGCTTAGTGTTCGCGGAGTCGGTGTTGTACAGTACGGTTCACCGCAGCTTAGCGTTTGCGCAGTCGGTGTCGTACAGTGCGGTTCACCGCAGCTTAGCGTTCGCGCAGTCGGTGTCGTACTAAGTTATAACAGGTTAGCCGGGCTTAGCGTTCACGCAGTTGGCATTATATTAAAAGTTAAAGTATGCGGTTCACCGGGCTTAGCGTTCGCGCAGTCGGTGTCGTGTTAGAATGGTTTCATAATTGAACTTAGTCGGGCTTAGCATTCGCGCAGTCGGCATTATATTAAAAGATAAAGAATGCGGTTCACCGAGCTTAGCGTTCGCGCAGTCGGTGTCGTGTTCGAATGGTTTCATAATTGAACCGAGAGCGTTGTTAGGGGTCTCGGTGGAACTCACTGAGATTGTATCTCATTGTTTATATGTTGTTGTTTTACAGAGAAATAGGGACAGTGGAAATCCAAGAGGCACGAGTAGGTTGAGCTCGGGCAACTGGTGATGACTTTATTCCGCTTTCTGTATGATATTGAGCACTATAGTTTGCTGAAGGTTATGGTCAAGGAACCTTTTTGGTCTTATTTGTATTTAAGACTGTTGTGTTGTAATTCAACGAGAACTATATTGCAGTGTTCAGTATCTATGCAGGAATTTTATATCTCTGATGTTTTAGGGATGATGCACTTGGGTATTTTTACTCGATAAAAATATCGGGGTGTGACAGTTGGTATCAGAGCGGTTCGACCTAGTCGGACTTAGATGTTAGAGTCTTTTACTTCCTTTAGTTACGATTCTTCTTAGTATGCTATTAGACATTGAGCTTTATCAACTTAATACTTTGTGCATATTTCGCATAATCATGGCCAGAAGAGGTAGAGGAGTTCCTCCTCCTGCTGATCTACATTTCGAATGGATGCAGAATGTGATTGAGAATCAGCTACTTTATGTTTTGAGTATTGAACACTAGGATTATGTACAAGTCTTAAATTTTGAAACTTAAGCACTTTCAGGAAGTTATGAGGTTCAGAGAACCATTTGATAGGTATTATCGAAAATTTTAGTTGTGTTCAATATTTCATTAACAGGAAGTTACTCTGATGTATGCCATGTAGTGCATTTCGGTGATTCTACATGTTAGAATTATCGGGGTGTTACAATATGGTATCAGAGCAGTTCGACCTAGTCGGGCTTAGACAGTTAGGGTGGTTTTGTTCCTCGAGTAATTCTGCTATTTTGCTTCTTGTGATGCTAAGAGACATTGAGATTGATCAACTTAATACTTCGTGTATCATTTGCAGAATTATGGCAGGAGGATCGAGGAATAACCCACCAATTGATCCGCATTCTGCATGGATGCAGAATGTGATCGAGAGACAACAGAAGATGATGGAAGATATGTTGCTAATGCAGCAGAATGCTCAAGTTCAGCCTCAGCAAGTTCCTGAGCCTCAAGTTGGCCCAAGGAGGGTTTTCTTTGAATTTCTGAAAATGAAGCCGTCTGAGTTCAAAGGAGGACCGGATGTCATGGAAGCCCAGCATTGGTTGGATGACATAGAGAAGATTTTCTCAGCTATGCAGGTCACTGATGAGGACAAGCTGAGATTGGCGACTCATATGCTAAAGGGAGAAGCTAACAACTGGTGGACTAACGCCAAGGCCATGATGGAAACTATGGGTATTTTTGGAGCAGTTCTTTCCGTCAGCCAAGAGGTTTGACAAGGAGAATGAGTTTTTGACTCTCACTCAAGGAAGTTCAACTGTGGGTCAGTACGCGGCTAAGTTTGAAGAGTTATATCAATTCTTCGGTTTGGCCGGGTATGCTCCCAATGACAAGTGGAAAACCGAAAGGTTCAAGTATGGGCTGAGGGAAGACATTGCTCAAAGTCTAAGTTCTTTTGCATATACCAATTATGCGGCAATGGTTCAGCAAGCTTATATAGCTGAAAGTGATTTGAAGAGGTTGTATGCAAGTAGGAAGGTATTCAGTCAGAATAAGAAGAATGTTGGGTCGTCCAACAATCAAATGGGTCCCAGGTACAACTCCAACAAAGGGAAGCAAGTTCAGTCGTCCAATTCCCCAAGGTTCAGTACGTGCTCCAACTGTGGGAGGTACCATCAGGGTAAGTGCCAAGTGGGATCGAATCAGTGTTACTACTGCAAAAAGGAGGGACATTATGCAAATAACTATCCAAAGAAGAAGGGTCAGGAGGATGGTGCCGCTACTACAACTCATGGGAGGGTTTACACCTTGGACGCCCAGAAGGTCACACCGTCAGATAACCTACTAAGGGGTATGGGATCTCTTTTTAATAACTCCGTTAGTATTTTATATGATTCGGGTGCGACCCATTGTTTTATATCTCAAGTTTGTGTTGAACGGTTGGGATTGGCTTTAACTCCTTTGCCTCAACCAATCTCAATTAAGACTGCTGCTGACGGTAGTGTTCATACCCAAACGGTATGTGAAAACTGTCTTTTATCCATTGGAGACAGGAATTTTGTGATAGACTTCATTTGTTTACCAATGAAGGGTATGGACGTTGTCTTAGGAATGAGTTGGATGACGACCAACCATGTGACTATAGATTGTTTTCATCGAACTATCGGTTTCGCCTCCGAGTCAGTGGAGCTACAACCGCCCAATTCTGAAGCTGTTATTTCTTTCACTGCGGCCAGTAATTATCTGTTCCAAGGCGCAGAAGCTTATGTCATGATGCTGTCTGCATCTACTGTGACAGGTCAGGATTTATCTTCTGTGCAAGTTGTTAATGAATTTCTTGATGTGTTTCCTGATGAAGTTCCTTCGTTACCTCCGGATCGTGAGGTGGAATTTTCTATAGAGTTGGTTCCGGGTACTGGACCTATTTCTATAGCCCCGTATAGAATGTCGCCATTAGAGTTGAAGGAATTGAAAGTCCAATTGGAAGAGCTAATATCCAAACGGTTTATCCGGCTGAGTGCCTCACCATGGGGTGCTCCAGTGTTACTTGTCAAGAAGAAGGACGGAAGTATGAGATTGTGTATCGATTATCGCAAGTTGAATAAGGTAACAGTCAAGAACAAGTACCCTCTACCGAGAATTGATGATTTGTTAGACCAATTGAGAGGAGCCTCTGTATTTTCAAAGATTGATTTGAGGTCCGACTATCACCAAATCAGAGTTAGAGCTTTCGACGTCCCGAAGACCGCTTTCCGTACGAGGTATGGACACTATGAATTTGTAGTGATGCCCTTCGGTTTGACCAATGCTCCAGCCGTTTTCATGGATTATATGAATCGGATTTTTAGCCCTCATCTGGATCAGTTTGTTGTGGTGTTCATTGACGATATCTTGGTGTTCTCCAAGACGATTGAGGAGCATGTGCAACATCTCCGAATTGTTCTGAACATACTCCGAGAGAAGAAGTTGTTCTCAAAGCCGTCCAAATGTGATTTTTGGATGCCCGAAGTTAAATTTTTGGGTCATGTGATATCTCAGGCAGGTGTTGCAGTGGATCCCAGTAAGATTGAAGCGGTGGTAGAATGGGAACAACCGTCTACGGTTACTGAGGTAAGAAGTTTCTTGGGTTTAGCTGGGTATTATCGAAGATTCATTCAAGGATTTTCCCAGCTGGTCCTTCCACTCACTCGGTTAACTCGCAAGGGTCAGCCGTTTGATTGGGACTCAGACTGTGATAATTGTTTTGCGGAATTGAAGAATCGTTTGACTTCTGCACCAGTCCTTATTCTTCCAGATCAGTCCGTAGGATTCCAAATCTATTGCGACGCCTCTGGTAAGGGTTTGGGATGTGTCCTAATGCAGAATCAGCAAGTAGATGCTTATGCCTCCAGGCAGTTGAAGCCGCATGAAGAGAATTACCCAACTCATGATCTAGAGTTGGCAGCGATTGTGTTTGCCCTAAAGATTTGGAGACATTACCTGTATGGGTCTCGTTTCGAAGTCTTTAGTGACCACAAGAGCCTTAAGTATTTGTTTGACCAAAAGGAGCTGAACAACAGACAAAGGAGATGGGTAGAATTCCTGAAAGATTATGACTTTGAATTGAAGTACCATCCTGGTAAGGTTAATGTGGTGGCCGATGCTTTGAGCAGAAAGTCTATCCATACTGCAAAGTTGATGATGAACGAGATGTCTTTGTTGGAATCGTTTAGAGACCTTAATTTGAGAGTGAAGGCAAGAAGGAGCAGGCTAGTGTTGAGCCATATTCAGATTTCAAGTTCCTTGAGAAATCTGATTCGCTCAGCCCAAGAACGTGATGTAGAGCTGCAAGCGCAGAAGAGACTGCCGAGTTACACCGAAGACGGTGAGGGCGTGATTCGTTATGATGGTAGAATCTGTGTGCCGAATGACGAAAATGTAAAGAGGCAAGTTTTAGAAGAGGCTCATAAGAGTCAGTTCTCGATCCATCCTGGGTCTACCAAGATGTATCGAGATTTGAAGCAATTGTATTGGTGGCCAGGCATGAAAGTAGATATTGCAGAGTTTGTGTCTCGATGCTTGACTTGTCAAAGGGTTAAGATAGAGCACCAGAAGCCAGATGGCCAGTTACAGCCATTGAATGTACCTGAATGGAAATGGGAAAGCATATCCATGGACTTTGTCATGGGATTGCCATGGTCCCAAGCCGGAAATGATTCTATTTGGGTGATGGTGGATCGCATGACCAAGTCCGCCCATTTTATTCCGGTGCGTTCGAATCACAAGGTTGCTAGGTTAGCAGATGAGTAACTCAAGAATATTGTGAAGTTGCATGGAATTCCTACAAGTATCATCTGTGATCGAGATCCCAAGTTCACATCTCGATTTTGGAGAGCATTGAATATGGCGTTGGGAACAACGGTGTGTGTTAGCACCGCTTACCATCCACAGACAGACGGGCAGACTGAGAGAACAATCCAGACATTGGAGGATATGTTGAGGGCTTGTGTACTCGATAGTTTAGGCAAGTGGGAGGATCATCTCCCATTGGTAGAATTTTCCTACAACAACAGTTACCATTCTAGTATCGGAATGGCTCCGTATGAAGCATTGTATGGAAGGAAGTGTAGAACACCATTGTGTTGGTGGGATATAGGTGAGCAGAGATTGTTGGGACCGGATTTGGTCCGTGAGACTACGGAGAAGATCCGACAGATAAGAGAAAGGATGAAAGCCAAACAGAGTCGACAAAATAGCTATGCGGATAAGAGAAGAATGCCGTTAGAATTCAAAGAAGGAGACCATGTCTTTTTGAAACTTTCTCCAACCATCGGAACAGGTATCACATTGAGGGCGAAGAAGCTCAGTCCTCGGTATGTCGGACCCTTCCAGATTATCGAGCGATTTGGGCCGGTAGCGTACCCCATTGCCTTGCCTCCAGAATTGTCCAGATTACATGACGTGTTTCATGTATCGCAGTTAAGGAAGTATATCTCCGATCCGAGTCAACCATTAAGTTATGAAACGATCGACATCAGACCGGATCTATCTTATCAGCCTACTCCAGTCAGGATCATCGAATGTGGCGAGAAAACGCTCCGGACGAGATCAACTGCTATTGTCAAGGTGCTTTAGGACGATGCATCACCTGACGAAGCGACATGGGAAGTAGAGGAGAACATGCGGGTGAAATACCCCTATCTGTTCGATTGAGGTACGTTTTGTCAATTTTGAGGACAAAATTTTAAAAAGTTGGGGTGATTGTAACATCCCTTAATTAGCTAACTGAATTAATTTAAATTAGCAACGAGGTTAGAGTAATTTATTTGCTAAATAAAATAATTAGCTCAAGAGGTGATCATAAATTAGGTAATGTTGAAATAAATAAAATTATAGTCATACATAGTTTAAAATATTTTGTTAAGTTACTAAGAGTTGGCTAAGTTCATTAGATTAGGCCATGTCTTAGTAGTATTAGGGGAGTAAATGACTGAAGGGTATTTTGGGTTTTTACACCCCTTTAAATGATGACACAGCTGAACCAAACCCCACCCCCAACCCAAAACACTCCATCATTTGTGACATTCAGAAAACAAAGAAAGAAAAGGAGGGAGCTTGAGAGAGAGAGAGAGAGAGAGAGAGAGAGAGAGAGAGAGAACTCGAGAGTGAGGAGGAGAAAGAAGAAGAGGGATCTCCATTATTCCTTGAAGCATGTGGAAGATAACACCATCATTCTTTTGCATTTCATTTCCTCTACCCACTGATACAAATTTCA
The DNA here is from genome assembly GCA_039519185.1 of Astragalus membranaceus. Lineage (NCBI taxonomy): Eukaryota > Viridiplantae > Streptophyta > Magnoliopsida > Fabales > Fabaceae > Astragalus > Astragalus membranaceus. Next base: position 89,396,358 of record CM076851.1, read on the forward strand.
TCAGCCACATTCTCTTCTCTATCAAATCACCATTGAAGAACAATCAAGCTCAACTTGAGAAAAATCTGAGTTGCAAACCTTGCATGTCCTTGTTATAGCCCTACATTCAGTACCAAGGTTCACATTCAAGCAACAATTCAGTTTGAAGTTCATTTGGGGCAGCTAGGATTCGAATTGGGTAGCCTTCCAAAGGTTAGGTAGCTGAGTTCGTGGTTGGAGCGGATTCGGGGAGAGTTCGCGTGTTCTTGATTCACTAGCATACGTCAAAGCCTCGGTATTTTACGTGATTCTCATCATGTTAGGTGAGTTCTATAACTCGCTTAGGGAATGTGTGTGTGTGTTTGAGTCTCCAACTATAATGTGTGTTTATGTTTGGGTCTCGATCGGAAGGAAAATTGGAATCGGAACGGAATGGAATTTACTCATGAAAAGTCTGTTTCCTGGAAAACTGATGGAGACGCACGGATCGTGTGCCTCTGTGCATGGGCCGTGCGCCCCCATCTGATGCTACACGAGCTGAGTTTTTAAACACACACGGATCGTGCGCCTAGTCGCACGGGTCGTGTGTATCCTTCTGAAACTTTCATTCAACAACGCCCGGATCGTGCGCTTAGTCGCACGGGTCGTGCGTATCTTTCTGGAAATCTTCTACAACTTTGTTCAATAGAGCACGGATCGTGCGCCTACACGCACGGGTCGTGCGAGATCTTCTGATCCTCAAATTCAAAGTACCTTTTTATCCATTCCAAATGATTCCAATCCTCTTCTAATCCATTCCTCATGGTTCCCCAACAATGTAAAGATACTGATATCATGGAATTGAACATGTTTGATAGAAAACTTGTGTGTTATGAAAGTAACGGAAAACCGTACTTAGATAACGCGAGAGAACACAAGTCAAGAAATGTTAACGGACCTTGAGTCCAATCATGTTAAGATAACAAACTTCAAGTTCATCATGTCAAGTAAGATAATTGATTGTAAGTCTATAAAGACATAACAACTCTCAATTCATGTAAACAAAATTCAAGTTACTTTCCCTCGGGGAAAGGTAGATGGTATACCTTGTGTATATCGAGGGTGTCGATCCTCCAGTTATTAGCATACTAGGGGAGGGGAAGTCATGAGCCCCAGAACCTAGGCTCTCATGTTGCTCACTTGGATTAGTGGGGATGTGTTCACTGAGACGTCCTAACCTTAGCTAAGGCGGGCTTCGAGGTGTTGTGCTAAGTTCATGTTAAAATATGATCTGTAGTCGCTTATTAGGGCTACATCAAAAAAAAAAATCAGAAAGGTAACGAGTGGTCGCTTATTAGGGCTACAAGTTACGAGAAAACATCATGTATTCACGTGGTCGCTTATTAGGGCCACGAGTTCAGATTCAAGTAAAAAAAACCGGTAGAGTTGGTCAGGGGTCTCGATAGGACTCACTGAGATAATGTTTATCTCACCCTTCATATTTGTGGTTTTTACAGAGAAACAGGGAAAGGCCAAGGCGACAAAGCATGGTTAGCTGGTGTGACTCGAGGAGTCCGGAAGTTTGTGTTTCATGTTTTAGGCCCTTACCCTTCTGTATTACTTTTGTTATCGGTTGTATAACTATCATGTATAAGTTATAAATCGTTTCCGCTACTTTATGTTTTGAGTATTGAACACCAGGATTATGTACAAGTCTTAAGTTTTGAAACTTAAGCACTTTTAGGAAGTTATGAGGTTCAGAGAACCATTTGATAGGTATTATCGAAAATTTTAGTTGTGTTCAATATTTCATTAACAGGAAGTTACTCTAATGTATGCCATGTAGTGCATTTCGGTGATTCTACATGTTAGAATTATCGGGGTGTTACATAAAGTGTTTGTTGTGCGATACACCGCAGCTTAGTGTTCGCGGAGTCGGTGTCGTACAGTGCGGTTCACCGCAGCTTAGCGTTCGCGCAGTCGGTGTCGTACAGTGCGGTTCACCGCAGCTTAGCGTTCGCGCAGTCGGTGTCGTACTAAGTTATAACAGGTTAGCCGGGCTTAGCGTTCGCGCAGTCGGCATTATATTAAAAGTTAAAGTATGCGGTTCACCGGGCTTAGCGTTCGCGCAGTCGGTGTCGTGTTAGAATGGTTTCATAATTGAACTTAGTCGGGCTTAGCGTTCGCGCAGTCGACATTATATTAAAAGATAAAGAATGCGGTTCACCGGGCTTAGCGTTCGTGCAGTCGGTGTCGTGTTCGAATGGTTTCATAATTGAACCGAGAGCGTTGTTAGGGGTCTCGGTGGAACTCACTGAGATTGTAGCTCATTGTTTATATGTTGTTGTTTTACAGAGAAACAGGGACAGTGGAAATCCAAGAGGCACGAGTAGGTTGAGCTCGGGCAACTGGTGATGACTTTATTCCGCTTTCTGTATGATATTGAGCACTATAGTTTGCTGAAGGTTATGGTCAAGGAACCTTTTTGGTCTTATTTGTATTTAAGACTGTTGTGTTGTAATTCAACGAGAACTATATTGCAGTGTTCAGTATCTATGCAGGAATTTTATATCTCTGATGTTTTAGGGATGATGCACTTGGGTATTTTTACTCGATAAAAATATCGGGGTGTGACAGTTGGTATCAGAGCGGTTCGACCTAGTCGGACTTAGATGTTAGAGTCTTTTACTTCCTTTAGTTACGATTCTTCTTAGTATGCTATTAGACATTGAGCTTTATCAACTTAATACTTTGTGCATATTTCGCATAATCATGGCCAGAAGAGGGGAGTTCCTCCTCCTGCTGATCTACATTTCGAATGGATGCAGAATGTGATTCAGAATCAGCTGAAGATGATGCAGGATATGTTGCAAATGCAGCATGATCATATGGGTCTGCAGCAGCCCAATGTTCAACCTCATCAAGAAGATCCTAACCGGACATACTTCTGATTTCAAAAGATGAAGCCGCGAGCTTACAAGGGTGGACCAGATCCAATGACTACTTATTATTGGATAGATGCAATGGAGAAAATTTTCAATGAAGATGCCCACACCTTGTGGTGTAATGCAAGGCAAATGATGGAACTCCAAGGTACTCCCCTCACTTGGGACAACTTCAAGGAATTATTTTTGAAGCAATATTTCCCTTCAGTGAAGAAACTAAGCAAGCAAGCAGAGTTTGTGAACCTCAAACAAGGTGACTTGTCAGTTGGGGAATATGCTGCGAAATTTGAAAGACTGTCTCAATTCTATGAGTTGGGGAGCTATGCCCCAAATGATATGTGGAAGATGCAAATGTTTAAAGAAGGTCTCCGAGCTGATGTGAGCCAAGGCCTCAGTTCTTACACTCTGGTTAATTATCCTGCCTTAGTGCAACAAGTATAGGTTGCTGAGGAGGATCTGAGGAAAATGTATGCTGAAAGGAAAGATTATTGGAAGGGTAAGAAGAAGGTGGCTGAATCTTCTACTCCAAACAGACAATTCAAGGGGAGCAATTATAAAGGGAAGCAGGTGCAATCGTTCGATTCACCAAGGAGCAGAAATTGTTCAAATTGTGGAAAGTATCACAGTGTGGCTTGCGGGCGAGGACCGAACCGGCGCTACAATTGTAATGAAGTTGGCCACTATGAAAATGAGTGCCCAGCCAAGAAGAGTTTCCAAGGAGCACCAAATGCTCCAAGGCAGGGGCGAATCAACACTCTGGATGCTCGGACCATCACACCATATGACAACTTATTGAGGGGTACGGGATCTCTTTTCAATGACTCAGTCAATATATTATATGATTCCGATGCAACCCATTGTTTTATAGCACAAGCATGTGTAGATCGGTTGGGATTAGCATTATCTGAGCTATCCAAGCCGATAACCATTTTAACTGCTGCCAAGGGTCGGGTCCAGACCCAATCATTGTGTGAAAATTGTCTACTTGTCATAGGGGACAGAAATTTCGTTGTGAAATTTATTTGCTTGCCAATGAGAAGTATGGACATTGTCCTGGGAATGGATTGGATGGCTGCAAATCATGTAACAATCAACTGCGTCGATCGAACCATCAGCTTCGCCTCCGAATCTGTGGGATTGACTCAGGCAAATTCTGAAGCAGCTATCTCTTTCACCACAGCAAGCCAATCACTATTCCATGGTGCGGAAGCTTACATTATTATGTTGTCTGCATCCACCGAAACAGGTTTAGATTTGTCATCTGTACAAGTGGTGAGTGAATTTCTGGATTTTTTTCGGATGAAGTTTCTTCTGTACCTCCTGACCGAGAGGTAGAGTTTTCTATAGAGTTGGTGCCTGGCACAGGATCAATATCTATTGCTCCTTATAGAATGTCTCCTTTAGAATTAAAGGAATTGAAGTCTCAACTTGAAGAGTTGATCTCAAAGAGGTTCATTCGACCGAGCGCTTCTCCATGGGGTGCTCCGGTGTTGCTAGTCAAGAAGAAAGATGGTAGCATGAGATTGTGCATTGATTATCGGCAACTCAACAAAGTGACGATCAAGAATAAATATCCCTTGCCAAGGATAGACGATTTGCTTGATCAACTTCGAGGTGCCGTGGTATTTTCGAAAATTGATCTAAGGTCGGGCTATCATCAAATAAAAGTAAAAGCCTTAGATATTCCGAAGACAGCTTTCCGTACTAGGTATGGACATTACGAGTTCGTAGTGATGCCCTTAGGTTTGACTAATGCTCCAGCGGTATTCATGGATTACATGAACCGAGTTTTCCACACGTACCTAGATCAGTTTGTTGTAGTTTTCATTGATGATATCTTGGTGTACTCTAAGACCATTGAGGAGCATCTTCAACATCTCCGCATTGTTCTGAATGTACTCCGAGAAAAGAAATTGTATGCAAAGCCGTCGAAGTGTGACTTCTGGATGCCTGAAGTAATGTTTTTGGGACATGTGATTTCTCAATCGGGAGTTTTTGTGGATCCCAGTAAAGTGGAAGCTGTGTTAAACTGGGAGCGACCCACATCAGTCACAGAGATCAGAAGTTTCTTGGGTCTAGCTGGTTATTATAGGAGGTTTATTCAAGGGTTCTCACAGTTACTTCTTCCACTTACGCGGTTAACACGAAAGGGGCAACCGTTCACGTGGGATGCTGATTGTGAAGAATGTTTTCAAGAATTGAAAGTTCGGTTGACTTCTGCCCTAGTCCTAATTCTTTCGAACCCGTCTTTAGAATTCCAAATTTACAGTGATGCTTCTGGAAAGGGTTTGGGATGTGTCCTCATGCAGAACCAACAAGTGGTAGCTTATGCGTCCAAACAGTTGAAGATTCATGAGGAGAATTATCCAACTCGTGATTTGGAGTTGGCAGCTATTGTGTATGCACTGAAGATTTGGAGACATTACCTGTATGGGTCTCATTTCGAAGTCTTTAGTGATCATAAAAGTTTGAAATATCTGTTTGATCAGAAGGAGTTGAATAACAGGCAGAGAAGATGGGTGGAATTTCTGAAGGATTATGACTTCGAATTGAAGTATCATCCGGGAAAGGCTAATGTTGTAGCCGATGCACTAAGTAGGAAATCCATTCACATAGCAGGGTTAATGATGCATGAAATGGAATTGTTGGAGTCTTTTAGAGACTTAAATCTGAACACAAAGCCAAGGAGGAATCGGTTAGTGTTGAGCCATATGAGGATCTCTAGTTCCTTAAGAGATTCTATTCGCTTAGCACAGAAGATTGATGTGAAGTTGCAATCGCAAAAAGTGTTGCCAGATTTTACCGAAGATAGTGATGGGGTCATTTGCTTCAACGGTAGAATTTGTGTGCCCGATGACGAAGATATAAAGAGGCAAGTGTTAGAGGAAGCGCACCGAAGTTTATATTCTGTACATCCTGGATCTACCAAGATGTATAGAGATTTGAAGCAGATGTACTGGTGGCATGGAATGAAATTAGAAATTGCAGAATTTTTGTCTCGATGCTTGACTTGTCAAAAAGTTAAGATAGAACACCAGAAGCCTGCTGGTCTGTTGCGGCCACTTTTTTCAAGTGCCCGTGTGGAAATGGGAAGACATTTCTATGGATTTTGTCATGGCGTTGCCAGGGTCTCAAGCCGGTAACGACTCTATTTGGGTAATTGTGGATCGATTAACTAAGTCAGCTCACTTTATTCCAGTTCGTTCGAATAGCAAAGTATCCAAGTTAGCTGAGGAATATCTGACGAACATAGTGAGGTTGCATGGGGTTCCTACCAGCATTGTGTCGAATCGAGATCCGAAGTTCACTTCTCGATTTTGGAAAGCTTTGAACGAAGCCTTGGGAACTAAGTTATTTGCTAGTACCGCTTATCACCCGCAGACAGATGGTCAGACCGAGAGAACTATCCAAACTTTAGAAGATATGCTTCGGGCTTCCGTGCTCGATAACAGAAAGAAGTGGGAGGATTATCTTCCACTAGTGGAATTCGCTTACAAAAACAGTTATCATTCCAGCAATGTTGGTTATGTAATAATAAAAACTTTGGCTATTCAGCTGATTTTGTATTACATTTTATTTATTTTTATATTTTATGGTAATAAAGCAAAATCAACAAAAAAAAGACGATTATCAAAATAAACGTCACACGTTGAGCGTTAAAGACACGCGCACAATTAAAATGACGAGAATAAAAACTTTTTGGATTTTTTCAATTAGCCAGATAAAATTCGGGTATGACACAACTCATTTATCCTAAAAAGTAAACTAACCCGGTTGGACAACCAACTTAATCCCCTATAATTTGAAAATTAGATTTTGGCTTCATAAAAAGGAAAAAAGGTTTGTGTTTATGTTTTTGGATATTTGTATGGTTTTTATAGAGATTTTAAGACTTTTGAGCTGTACAGCTCATTTATCCTAAAAAGCAGATTAATCTGCCTGTACAACCGACTTAATCCCCTATAATTTGAAAATTAGATTGTTGTCAATTTAGGAGAAATTGTTTTTTGATTGAAATTTTTTATTCTTATAGGGGTTTTAGGACTCTCAAGTCGTACAGTTCATTCGTCCTAAAACATTGACTAACCCGATTGTACAATCGACTTAATCCCCTTTAAAAAGAAAACGAAATGGGTTGTAATAAAAAAATACAGAGCTTGCAACTAGCAGCAGCCCAGTTTACACATTTTGGGCTTTTGGACTGATGGCCTGCAAAATTTGGGCCAATGTAAAATGGTACTGTATCATTAAAACAGGGGGTGTGATTAGCTTCAGCCCAACTTCATTCTATGGGCTTTTAAACTTATGGGCTGCGAGTTCAAGGCTTGTGCAGAAGGTTGTATTGTAAAAGAGGGGGGTGCGAGTATACATCTAATTTTTAGTTTAATTTTAAATTTAGAAAAAAAAAGAAAGGGGATATAAAAGGAAATATGGGGTTTGATGGGGAACCCTAATCCCTTCTCACCCAGCGCCGTTTCTGATCCTTATTTTTCAATATTTTTGACTAAGCCTTTTTTATACACTTCCAGATCTATAGCTTTTGCAATCCTTTGTAGTAAGAAAAAGGACTTACCCACTTGCAAGTTAGAAATTATTATGCATCAATTATTTTTCAACAAAAGGTTCTAAAATATATCATCATCCATGTTTTAAATAATAATAACAAAAGAAGACTAAAAGCATATGGACCTAAATATTAATAATAGATTAAGCACATATTTAATAATACAAAAACCAACCTAGTTTCCAGCTTCAGAAATTCTCCTTTAGTTTGCTTATCACTTTTCCTGCTACCGTTTTGCTCCTTTCGTTTCTGAATAAACCTTGCTTCTTTAGAATTTTTGAATCGGTGTTGTTTTTTTAGGTGATTAGGGTTCTGATTTGAACCACTAATCTTTAGGTAATTTCTGAAATTTCTCCCTCTTTGTTCAGAAAATCCTTAAGTATTTATCGGAATTTTTTAGGGTTTTGGAAATTAACTTGTTGATCCTAATTGATCTTATTTCCTATTTTAGATTAAAATTAGGGTTTGAGAAGCTTGCTCACCAAGGAGAGCTGAGAAGTGGAAGCTACGAAGCTGTTGTTGATTTTTTGTTATTTTTTTCTATTTTTGTAATTTATTTTTGTAATTATTTTTCGTTTTTTTTAGTTTTATAATATTGTAAGTTAACTTTTTTATAATTTTGATTTTATTTATCTTTTTGTAATTTTACTATTTATTTTTATGGTTTTTTGGTTAAATAGAAAATCTAGAGAAAACTAAAAAAGGACTAGTTGGGCCAAACACATTCAAGAAAAATAAAAAAACTGCCGGAAACGCCCATTACCAGCGGAAAAAATCTGCCGGAAGTTACTGGCAGAAAAAATCCGCCGGTAATGTGCTTTTCCGACGGATTTTTAATTTTTTTTTTTTGGAAAAAAAATTTCGCCCGAACTGAACTAATGGACCGATTTGGTCTGAAGGATCGATGCTAGCCTCTATGCTAACATTATGATTTGGTGTGTGATAGAGGATCAACGCTCGACGTGCTGATCTAAAGAAACAAAATATAAGGATGGCCCTTGAAGTCGATTGAAAAGCAATAGAGAATGATCACTGGGGATCTGAAGAACCACTAGGGGTGTGAAGGATCGATGCTAGACTTAGTGCTAACATTATGATCTGGAGTATGATGTGGGATCAACGCTCGACGCGCTGATCGAATAAAAAAAGCGATTGGCGTTCGACACGTCTATCAAAGCAATAAATATTCTGTGTATGCATGCATGTAATGTATGCACATGCAATGATTGATTTTTGGTGGGGTAGTGAATGAAATGTGGCAGATAATGGATGCTAAAGCTGATGGAATATGAAAGTTGATAAACTGTGTATGCAAATGCGAATAAGATATGAATGCAATTGTAATGCTTATTTATTGGGATGCAGAAAGATGTGTTTTTGCATATTTTGTTTGTAGAGATGAGATTCGAGGCTTTCGATGCGAGGTGAATATTTTAAATTAGTCATTCATTGGAAAAATTTGATTTGATTTGAACTCAAGGTTGTTAATTATAGACACTAATGTGCAAAGTACTTGACTGTATTTACAGGCTCGCTTATTTTGCTCTTCCATTATGATGCCCCATGATGACTGAATTTTAGGTCTAAAAGTTCAACTGAGTGAGTTTTCAATATCACATTATTAACTTGTGTTCTCCCTCTTTGAAGCATTGTTTAGTATACATGCATAGTAGTGCAAATATAGATGAATGAGTCAATTAACTGGAGGTTTTAGAGATCTAGGGTATGAACAAATGTGGCACACGATGGGATGAATGATAGGTTTTTTGCCCAAGCTCATGAAAGATAGACTTTCCCCAAGCCAAGAAATGCGGGACTGCCCCAATTTAGACTTCCGATGATGGTGAGTGAATAGCTTGCCCCTGTCTAGTGATGACAGTAGCTAGGGGTGTAGAGGAAATGATGAATTAGGAATGCCTTGACATTCGAATGAAAGGTAGAAAGAAAGAGATTTTGTCTCAACCCATGGAGTTTGGTGTTGCCCCAATTATGACAAGGACAAGGTTGCCCCGACTGGAGTAGCATTGTGAAAGGGTGTATTTAGGATAATGGGTTGAGAAATTGCCTCGGCATGGTTTTATGGATGTGAATATAATAAGGTAATGAGATGGGTGTAGGGCGAATTTCCCCAATTTTAGGTGGAGTTAAGGGTGACGAGATTGCCCCACTTTGGAATGGTATTTCAAATGGTTGCTCTAGTTCGAGTGAGGTTGTCAAAGATGACGAAATTAGGGTAATGGGTTTGGGAGTTGGTCCAATATGACTATGTAAACTGGGTGTGGTATATGAATGAGATGCATGCTGGACAAATTTCTCCAAGTTTAAGTGGAATGAAATGTGAAGGGAATGCCCCACTTTGGGATCTAGGAGATGTTCCTAGTACAAACTTTTTGCTCTCTTTAAGATGACTCCCATAGACTATGATAGTCTTGAGTTTTTGATATGATGAAAACTTCACTGGTGATCACTATGCTTTCTTTTGATATCAGTTTTTCTTCAATGAATCTTGGAGTGCAAGCTTTTTGAATTTTTTTAGCTTTTTTTAGCTTTCTTTCTTTTTCATGATCTTTTTTTAAGCAAACATATTGTAAATAAATAAACTTATTTGTCCTAAAATTAAAAGTTTAAGAAAACGAAAGCAATCGATCATTGATTAGAATTGACTTTTTTAGGATTGTAATGTGGCCAATGGTTAGGGGTTTATGAAAGAAAGGATAATTAGGTCCAAAGAAGTGTTTGAGGGTTTATTCAGACAATGACCTCTTATGTGTTTAATGGTATGATGTATCAGCTCACAATTTTGACTGCTTTTTTTTGTTCGGGACTGTTTATTTTCAATCCTCTTTTTTGCCTCGTGAGTTTCACTTTTTTTGTGATCTTTCTTTCTCTTTCTTTTGAGCTGAGTAAGCTGATAAAAGTGATACACCATCTTTAGATGTGGAATTGGTCTTTGTCTAGGGTGATTGAAAGAAATTTTTGATTTTGCGGCTCAAAGGGGGTAGCAAGGGACATTTCTTCTCTCTTTTTTTAAGGATATGGAAAGTTGGCCAAACTTCATTTCAAATCATAATTACTTAGTTTCTCAAATATTAACTCAAGGACAAAATTTTATTTATTTTTATATATTTGCTCTTTTTCTTTATTTCTTTTTATATGCCTTAATTTTTGCTTAGATCGCTTTTACGAGTTTTCAACCTAACAGGCTTTTTTTGATTTTTTTGTTTATTTTTTGTAAAGGACTTGCCCCAAGGGAATACAATGTTGACAAGGTATTTTAGTGATCACAAATTTGCCCCGGTATGGAGGACCTAAGTGTTATTTTATGAAATTTCATCATTGGGAACAAACCAAATAGTCACCACCTAGGTACTGGTGTGGGGAATATGAACTTTATGTGTGGCCGAGGTGGGATTAGACATGAACGGGGGATGATGATAAAATGCAAAGATGGGGACACTAACTGACTCAAACAAGAGTAAATACACATGTCATACAAGTTCACTATATGAATGTTTCATAGAGAATTAACATTAGTTAGAAACGTGATAGAAGAAATTTTTGATAACACATTAGTTAACAAAATGGACCATTTTGATCATTTATCATGGGATGGATGAGATGCATCTCTTTGTGACAAAAATTGTGGTGAGCTGCAAATAGTGAATAATTTTTCTTTTGGAAAATGGAGTGCCTGAAAACAACTTGAGTTTGCAACTAAGTTCGACCTCGTTTGTAATTTAGTAGGTTAAAATTTTCCAAGGAAGAACAATCAATTAGAATGTATTAATTTTGTAAGAAGGCACCACCTCTCATCAAACACTATTTTCTAAAAGTATGCTAATGTTTTTTTTATAGAATAAAATGTAATGCATGGATGAACACATGATGATGGACATGTATGATGAGAATGAAAATGCATGAAATGGGTGAAGGAATGATGATGTGATCCTAAGTTCACTAAACATGTGGAAAGAAACTTATAAAGATACAACTATTTCATTCAGTACAAGATATCAATCCTATAGGCCTTAATGGCTTATACCATTTTGAATCCAAGTAGCCATGTTAGACTTTTAATCCTTGCATTATCGTTGGCTGGAGGAATTCCTATCAACTCATACAACTAAGGTCTACACAAGAAGTTGAAGGAAAATCTCATGAAGAGTAAATTAGTGCAATATCATAAAGAATAAATTAGTTCAATTTATTATCATTTTTAGTACTTTATTTTTGAATTATTTCCAAGGCTTTAATGTCATTTAATTGTCTTCTTTATTTTTAGGATTTGAATCAATGGCTTTAATGCCAATTTGTTTATTTCCATTAAAATTAGGATTTGATATTTATTAGTATATGTTGATTTCTAGGGTTTTATTGAGTCAATGGGGCCTGATGTTCTTTTAGGTCAATTGAACTTGAGGTTCTCTATATGTTGTAATTCATTTGATGAAATTAACAAGTTGAAATTTGAGTAAAAATTTAGAGACGTGTCTCTTTGGTTCTTCATGAGCCGTTATTTGAGCTTATTGGTTTGCCGTGGCGCTAATCCAGACTTATCAACGGGAACCTCCATAGCTGGTTGTGGCGTCTTCCCGACTTATCGATCGATCTTCCATCCCCGATCGTGGTGTCTCCATCACTCCCACCTTCATGACTCCCGAAATAGTCACCGACGACTCCGAGGTTGGCATCAAATGATCACTTGAAAAGACCAGCTACCCTAGAGGCAATGCAACATGTAAATGATGCAAGGTATCATTTATGTTTTAAAATGAAATGCCAGCTAAAATATATGTTTTTGGATGATGAATGATGCAATAATAATGACACCGTTTTTCTTTTTTCTTTTTATTTAGAAATTATGCATGCATGGAGAAATGATGCATTTCAATTAGGATGGAAATATGAGTGAAATGATGTATGAATGTGTTATGTGAAAACAATATGTGCAAGTATACAAAGTCGCAACAAGTAATAAAGAGTAAGTAGAGATCGTTCCCACGAAGATTGTTGAGTTCTTTTCTATATTTAATTAGCAAGCAAGCTAGTGAGTCAAAGCAAAGTAAAATAACAAGTTATAGAACCCAATTTTATCAACAAACAGTAAGTAAAATAAAAGATTAGTGAAAATCCAGAATGAGAGTAAGTTGGGAATGCCTTCACTATGCAAATTCATAATAATGGTCTAATGTTGTATATGATGCTGCAGCACTAGGTGCTGTCGCAACAGTTGCTATTCTTTTAAATACTTTCACTAGGTTTTCGCTACAAGAGCCTATGTCTAGGCCCTAAATAGGTATACCCTAGGCTACTTACGCACCCACAGTGTTCACCTTATAGAATTTTCCTTCCTATGTCTAGGTTTTAAGCAAGGATTATTAAAGTGTCCTTTACTGACCACTATCCATATTATCATTTGAGATCAATTTATAAACCATGTCTGAATCTATAAATGGTACTTATATTTAGGTGATCAAGTCTAAAATAAGTTTGGAAATAGTATCACGCAAAAGATAAAAATGCTAAACATCAAATACATGCATTAAACACACTAAGACTTCATTACAAAGATCAAAGCATCCTAACTAAGAGTATTTAGCTCATGATGAGCAAACAACACAAGAAATACAACTTAAACATAATGTTTAAAGCCATAAATGCGAAAATACAAAGAAGAAATATAGTAAGAAGTGGTATACTGAAGATTGACTCCAAGAACAGTAGCACAGATCAGCTCCCAAATCCACGAAAATCTTCAAGTAATTAAGCTTCTGTATTGTTGCAGCATCACTCCCAGCAATGGTGTTTCCACTTTAGTGATTTAAGGTAGCTTGGTACAAAAATGGAGGAAAGCTATTTCTAAACTTTTCCTCCTCTCAACCAGCACCCAAAATGAAGAAGAAGGTGGTCTTTATATAGTACTAGGGTGCATGATCCAAGAAAACCCTAATTTGGAGGCGCCATTTGTCCTTATGTGTGCCCAAAAGTACATGTGCCTATTAAAAAGGTGGAATATTCTCTGTCCAGGTACTGACATCCTAGGTAGTGCGTCCGTCTTTGCTTGACAGCTGTAATGCGCTCCAATCCGCGCTTCCAGCATTTTCTCTCTCATCTGACGCAGGAACTGATGCTGCAGCACCTGTAACACCCCTTTTCTACCCGGAAAATTTTCGACAAAAATCAGAGTTTTCAAAATATTTTCAATACACCCACTAGGGATGCTACACTTACACCGTTAAACATCACACGCCAAATAAATAAGTTTCACCATTAAAACAGTGCAACACCTAGCACGTCATAATATCAACCAGCAGCGTAATCGAATCATAGTTCAGTTAAATAGTTATACATCACCATAAAAACTTCAAAGATTAAAATAACAAAACTCTAATAAAGCCTAGCGCTCGTTCCCCCCGAGTGCTACGTATCAGAGCGACGACACCTAACTTTACTAGCGAAGGTAGACTTGTCTTCACTCACAATCACCTGCACGTTACCAACATAGGGGTAACATTAAAACAGAAGGGGTGAGATATCACACTATATAATGAATCGTATGAAAAGCAGTATATACTTAGGTCATGGCATCAAAATTATCACGGCACGACAATCACGTCACGACAGTCAATATTATCTCAGTCAGTATCATCAACAAAATCAACAACACAACAACAGCGACAACAACAACCATAGGCACACCTAACGACAATAACGACAACATATAGCAACAACAGCAACGACACACAACAACGACAATAACATCACTTGCAATTACCAATAATCATCACCCATAAACGTCATCAATAGTCATCACCTAAATCATGTGTAAATGAATGAATGCAACCCACACCAACGAGCATATGCATGTGGTACCAATCATCATCGTCACTAAATAGCCTTTATGGCATCATCGTCACTAAATAGCCTTTATGGCATCATCGTCACTAAATAGTCTTTATGGCATCATCGTCACTAAATAGCCTTTATGGCGTCATCGTCACTTGTTTATGCACATGAGATGTATGAAGCACCATGATATGCACCGGAGACAGTCACATACAATCACAATCAACTTAGTGACCCATCACTTACCAATTTGCCAATAAAAGGCACATCACCTGTCAGGTTATCGTCACACATATCATTGCCACTAACATTCACCGTCATTACTATCATCATCGCTAATAGCCGTTATGGCATCATCGTCACTTATAAGACCGCAACTTTTATTCATCCTCAATACCATCGTCAATCAAAATAATAGCCACTAGGGGCATTGTCGTCAAAACCATCAACACATCATTATTGGCACCGGGACACTAAGATTACCGATTACACCAAAAGGTTTTACTCCAGTTTCACGACACCAAAAAGGGGTTTTGAACACCGAAATAGTTTTACAACGCCAACAACAATTATACAACACCAATGACAACACCAATTTATAACACCAATAACAACGACCACCGGGACAGCCACCCAGGCGCCCAGTCACCAACAATCACAGACAGGCAGCCCATCATGGCGCCTACGGCGCCCACTGCGCCAAACACCACGGGACAGCCACATGAGGCGCCCCAAACCATCAGAAATTAAC
This sequence comes from Astragalus membranaceus, assembly GCA_039519185.1. Lineage (NCBI taxonomy): Eukaryota > Viridiplantae > Streptophyta > Magnoliopsida > Fabales > Fabaceae > Astragalus > Astragalus membranaceus. The sequence continues at coordinate 89,411,422 of CM076851.1, forward strand.
AACAACAATAACAAACACCAAGCTACAAAATAAGTTGACCACAACCCACAAAATAAGAACAGCCAACAACCACCCCAAGAAAATAGGAACATCGCAATTGGGCAGCCAATACTTGGCGCCCTTGGCGCCCCTGCGCCAGAACAACATAGGAACAGCAAGACAACATCACCGGATGTGGCGCCCTTGGCGCCCAGACAACATGACAGACACAGGTTTGGCGCCCAGAAGGCGCCCAGCAAACAGCACAGAATGGCGCCCTTGGCGCCCTAGGCAGCAACACACACAGGGCATGGCGCCCAGGGAGGCGCCCAGCAACAGCAACAACATTATTGGCGCCCATGGCGCCCTATAAGCAGAATTTTTGTGTTCAACTCATCATCAAGTATATTAAAATCACTCACAATCATATTCAATCATTATCAATCATGCTCAAACATCACAATTCACCTTCATTCATCATCAATCAAACATAATTCCTACATCTTGGGTTTTCTAACTTAATCACCTAGGGTTCCATAAACCTTTCTACATAGAGCCCTTCATACAACCAATTATAGAGATAGAACCCCACCCTTACCTGGTGATAGAAACTTGCGCAGCCATCCTCTTTCCCTCGTACCTGATATCGAAGTGTATTCCAACAGGGTCGGCGAGATCGATGACGAGCTCTCAATCATGCTATAAATCCAACGACACGACAGTTGACTAGAACGCATATCACCAAGCAACGCTAATATTCAATTAGTTATCTAATAAAAGAAAAATAGAAATATGTCTGTTTAATTAATTAGTCGAGTTTTTCGAAGAGAAGTACCTATCCGAACGATGCAACACGTTGACCGCAATTCAAAGTCGTACACCGAAGGACTCAAAGGAATAGATCCGAACAGAATGCGAGGGATTTGGTTGTATATGACATCAAACACGAAATTAAGCATTGTACGGTGGCTAAAGTTTATTGGTGATGATGTGAATGTTTGAAAAGCGACATAGTCCTATTCTTAGCAACGAAGAGGAACCGGACAGGATCAACCAGAATCGAATATGCCTGGACTCCAGGTACAGCGTATCCGCATAGCCAAGCACACCGTGAAGGCCGCTGTCTAAACTCCGGTGCGGTGAATCTGGGACACGCGTGAAGCCATGTCCATGGTGACCTTCCGTTTGACTCATTTTCGAGTTGCAAAGGAGGAGACCCGAGGGGGAGACGCGAACAAGGTTGAGTGTGTGTTAGTATGCGGTTTCGTGACTGAGGGAGAGGTTCAGCGTGATTCCAGGTAAGGGGCGAAGCTCTGTTGCAGTTCTGTCATGGTGGCTATAGATGGCGGCCATGGATTTTTCGTGGAAGGAAGGATGAGGCTAGAGTGCGATGTAGGGGCAGTGAATGGTTGAAACGACACTAGAATCGAACATAGGAGGAGATTTCGAGTTGAACCATGGACTTTGGGGTTCAGCCGTGGCTTGAGGGAGAAATCGCGTGGAGAACTTGAAGCTGGGTTAGGGTTTTGCGAGTTGTAGGTCTGAGGGAAGAAGAAGCTGGGGCGGGTCGGGTCTGAGCGGGTCGCGCATTGGGCTTCTGTTGCTGGGCTGCGAACTGATTTGGGTTCCGTGGCTGGGGTGCGCCTAACAAGGAAGTGGGGGGTGCGCGTGAGTAAAAGCATAAAAACAGATTTTTGTCTACTTTTAAACCCCATTTCAAATATACACACTATTTTAACACCTTGATACCCAAATAATTCTTATAAGTAAATTATACTTTAAACACTAATATTTTATAAAAATAAAATAAATATATAATAACAATTATATGTTACCAATAGCATATAAAAATATATTCACATATGATTTTTAACTATTTTTAATAACTCAAACACACAATAAATTAAAATAATTTGATCTTATCAATAACAAAATAATTCATGAAACAAACACACACTAAGAGGACCACAACGCACGAAAATCGGGGTGTTACAGCACCTATTGCTACAGCAATGAAACGCACTCATAAAAGCACAAAATGGGGCACCAAATTGCCAAATGATCACAAACCAGAATTAGTTCTTCTTTTACACTAAACAACATATTTTAACTAATTAAACACAACATTACTTTAGAACTCACAACAATTTAAGCTAAGAAAGCATAAATAACTCTTATAAATAAGAGTTATCACACCCCCAAATTTAAACCATTGCTTGTCCTCAAGCAATGACGCTTGAAAAAGAACAAACAAACACAAACAAGGCAATATCCAGTTGCACAAATTGATTCAAACAGGTTTTCAAAGATGCTAAAGTTGGGCATAAACTTTCAGATCCTTAATTACTCACATACACCTTAAGTTTTTCAAGATTTTTAGAATTACCATCTGCTCAAAGTGTGTGTGTGACAGCTAGGTCTATTTCAACTCTTAGCAAGTTTCAAAACTTCACCTAGCTAGAGAAAGAATGGTTTTCAGTTTCAAAACTTCAACTCTTAACAACTTCAGCATAAGAAAGGGGGGCTTCAAAGCACAACAAAGGGCTTGATTAAACATTTCAGATTATTCAGTGCACTATTATTACAAGACTTCAGATTCATTGCTGCAGCAATTGGTGCTGCAGCATTTAACACTTGACACACTATTTTGCTGCAATGCCTATTTTTCATAACACTTTTTCTTTTTCAGTTTTTTTTTCTTTTCTTCTTTTTTTTTTCTTTTTCTCTTTTTTTTTTCATATATAGGCTATTGCAGCTTTAATCACTTTTAATGAACTTTTGTACAATGTACACAGACACTTAGGCACTGACCATCCTAAAATCTTCATGCTTAGCCTTAATATACCCGATGCACCCCCAAACTTAGTTTCATATGCTACCCTAGGTTTTTAGTAGAAGCTTGGCATAACCTAGGTCTACCAAAATCTAACTTAGCATCAGATCATTTTTAGCTTACTGAATTCCTACCTAAACCTAGAATAACAGTGTGGGAGCAGTAGCAATCTATTCATCTGTCAAACCAGGCTACACTCACTCAGTCTCACCATAATCATTATTAAGTCAGCCCAAAATGAAGCATAATCTCTTACTGATTTGAACAAAAGATACAACTAAACATGCATTTTAAAAACAAACAACACATAAAAGGTCCCCCCCCCCCCAACGTAAGACCCAGCAGTGTCCCCACTACTTATGCAATTAATAATGGGAGAGACCTTAGACACAATAGAACTGAATTGAAAACATTTAACACAAAACAGATTTTAAATCCTAAACAGCTGCTGGGTTCTATTACAGATGCTACAGCATCCAATAGGATTATTGAAAAATTACTAAATAGAAAACAACTATTAAAAACAAACAACAAAACATAAACAACAAAAGAGAAAAGGGTTAACTAGGAGGGACCCATGGTTTGTCGCTGTTATTGGATCTTGTAGCTTGGTGATTTCTTTAACAGTTGCATTGGATTCTGCAGCAATAGATTGCTACAGCTCAGAATCAGCATAGTCAATCAGCAACTTCTGGCTCTTTACTCACAGGAGGCTCCTCTCCAAGATGCATCTGAGCCAATGTCCTGGCTACTAATTTCTTTTGCAACAATACTTAGCCTCTTTTTGGTCACCAATTTCGTTCTTACAACTTTCTGTGGTGCTGCAACAGATGCTGCAGCACTGCCTTCTGACACTGATGCTGCAACACTACCTGTGACAGCATCCACTTTCTGCATTTCTTCTTCCAATGACCTATGTGTTTCTCTGTGGAAGGTTGATTTTTGGGTGAATGTTTATTTGGTGAGGAATGAGGTGGTTTGGTTGATAGGGATTTTTGTGGAGTGCATCGTTTTGGAGATAGGGAAGGTGTTGGGATAAGTATTGATGGTTTTGCTTTTGGTGGAGGTGGATGAAGGGTAAGTAATGAAGGTTTGAAACTGTAATAAGTGAGATGTTGTGATGGAGAAGGTGTTTTGGGTGCAGGGATGGTTCTTTGGTTGGTGATGGTTTAGGTGAAGGTGTGGTGGAAAGGTTTTGGGTGGGTGGTGATTTGGGAAAAGATCGTTAACAACGTTTAAATGATGTGACAGAGAAAACACACAACCAATTAACAGAGGTGATTGCCAATTCTGCCATATTGGCATTTGAAACTCCATTTTGACTTTTTGACCACGTGCTCAACACTTCAGCAACAGGTGCTGCAGCAATACTTCAGCAACAGGTGCTGCAACAATACTTCAGCAGCAGGTGCTGCAACAATACTTCAGTAACAGGTGCTACAATACATGGTGCTGCAGCACTAAAATTCTGCATAATTGACAGCACATCCCACAAGACTACTTATTTATACCTGAAAAGGTACAAATAAAAACACACAAAACACAATTAGTCCTAAAAATCTGGGTTGCCTCCCAGTAGCGCTTAATTTATAGTCTTTAGCTAGACTTGGCCTTCAAAACCCAAGTTAGGGTGGATAATAGGACAAGAAGTAAATATCATCCTTCCGCTTTCTCCTTTTTGTCAGAAATCCCATGTATTTGGCATAGGGAAGCAAGTGTTCCCATGCCCCAATCAATAAGCATTAAGGATAGGAATTCCCCCTCTTTTGAAAAAATTGAAGCTCATTTTGCGGAGGACTCTTTTCTTCAATTACCAATGGTTGAGTCTCACTTGTTACATGAATATTTTCATACCTCAACCTTGGCTTTTCTTCCTTGTCACTATTTTTGAATTTTTCTTGTTCTACAACAACACAATCTTTTTGTTTTTCCACTACAAGAATTTCTGCGATTACCGGCGGCCAAAATCCGCCGGTAATGACAAAACTCCGCCGGAAATTGGGCATTACCGGCGGATTTGTTCCGCCGGAAAGGCGCCGGTAATTCACCCGCAGGTAACGGTTACCGGCGGATAATCCGCCGGTAGGTTCCGGCGGATAATCCGCCGGTAGGTTCCGGCGGATTTGTGGTGGTTACTGGCGGATATTCCGTCGGTAATTTCCGGCGGATTTTCCGAGTGCCACAAATCTGCCGGTAAACTATTGCCGTTTAAATTCAAATTCCACCGGTAATATATCATATCCGCCGGTAATTACTTTTATTATATTAAAAAAAATGTTTTAAATTCGTTTATTTTAAAAAAATAATTTTATTATTATTTGTTAATTAAAATATTTTTTTAATTCATATTAAAACCGTTTTTAATTCGTTTATTTAAAAGAATAGTATTATTATTATTATTCGTTAATTAAAAAATCTATTATTCAATTAATAAAAATTAAATTAAATTTATAATATAAATGTTAATTAAACGAGAATTGAATAACGCTTTAAATGATAAAAAAATTGCATAAACATTCAAGAATTAAAATATTTATTACAAAATACAAATTAAAATATCCAAGATCTAATGAAAATACTAGTCATAGTAGCGCTCAGACGAGGTATTAAACCATGTTTTTAACTCAATGTTGATCTGCTGCTGTTGCTCGGGCTGCTGCTGGGACTACTGGGACTGCTGGGGCTGCTGCTGGCATTGCTGTTGGGGCGGCTGCTGGGACTACTGCTAGGGTTGCTGCTGGGGCGGCTGCATATGCATCTGCTGCTGCATCCCGTAAGGCAGAAATGTAGAGCCGTAAGGCTGCTGCATCTCGTAGGGCGGTTGCATCTGCATCTGCTGCGGTGGATAAAATGATGATGATGATGATGATGATGATGATGATGATGATGATGATGATGATGATGATGATGGCCTAAATGGCCTCGAGTATTGAGCCATAGTATCCATCATTTGCTTATAGCGCGCTTCATTTATCCGTTGCAACTCCGCCTGCTGCTCCCGCATCTGCTGCATTTCGTCATTATGTTTTTTCTCTTGGTCATTCAATTTCTGCGTCAACAGCTCAACATCTATTATTTCTGAAGACGAAGGGACATAATTGCGACCAGTACTTCTCTCAGAAGAAGTTGCGGGAACCACTTTTGGACTAATGGAATCTGGGAAAGCAGACGGGCCCAAACCACCAGATACTACTAACCGGCCCGGTTTTGATGGACCAACAGATTCCTGCCAAGCAAGAAAACCCTCCCGACTCTCCTCTACGGGATCAATCTCAGTACTGCCACTACTTAGCTGAGTTGCACGATAATTGGTCTGCCATTCATAAAAAATTTCCTGAAAGCAACAAACACCAAGAAATGTATAACCAAATTAGTATGTATATATATGTAATATATAATAATAATAATATAATATATATAATAAAAACAATATATAAATATAATAAACGTTATTTACCGTGATATTTCTTGACAGTTGCTCAACAAAATCACCAGTCTCCTCCCGCATATAAAGTTGGCAGTGTAACTCAGGCAAAGTAGGTGGCCGGCCAAGGCTAGCCTCCTATATATATATATACAGTTACTATTTAATATTATTATTATTTTATAAAATATAAAATGCGTATGTATATACTATTAAATTTACCATCCGTCTGTAAATTTCAGCAGTGTTGATAAAGCCACCCGTATTTATGCAACCCCCTCTCTCAGAAGCACGATTCTTCTTGGCACTCTCACATATTTTTTTATACTTCTCATCTCCCCATTTCACTTGGAGACATTTCCAATCAGAATCGCCAATCCAATCCGGCTGCACCCCTGAATTGCGACAACCCCGGAGCATTTCAGAAAAGCGATGAGAAGCTCTTGTGTTGAATGCGCTCTCAACTTCTCTCATCGTATCGCTTCTCCATGTAAATTTTTCCTATTTAAACAAATTTACTAGTTAGTAAAAACAAGTTAATCAATTCAACAAAATTAAAAAACTAAATATTAAGTAATTGGAAAAAAACTTACCCTGAATGCAGTCCACATCTTAGACGACCGATCTTTTCTTACCTCCGTCCAATTGTTCCACGGTTTAGTGTAATTTGTTTTTATTATGTCTGTGATTGTGCCAGCCACAATCCTCCCAGGAATAAATCTGTACATAAAAAAGATAAATGTTTAGGTAATAATTTATAAATCAAACAAATATCATTAATAAATAAATTACTTAATTAATACTTACTGCTTGCCGACGGCCTTCACCACTATACGACCGTCAGATGTAACCTCAACCACCTCATTCTCAATATTATACCTGGTAATCCCGTCCGCATCTGGCGGGGGTGTCACAGTACCAGCTGGAGGCACAAATGGACGACTCAACGTACTAGGTCCGCTGCCATCAGCCGTAGTAGGTAGAGCCGCAAAATCGCCATCAACAACGACACGAGTTACACGACGACGACGACCACGTAAAGTAGTAGCAATCTTCTTAAAAAAACCGGTCGGTGGGGGAGTAGGTAGGTCATGATCGGAATCTGATCCTGATGTCATGATGACTGTACGTATCGTATCTATATATATATATATATATTACATGATAAATAACAAATAATGAATAACATAAATGATGAATAACATAAATGCTGAATAACATATATACATGATGAATAACATTAACATACATGAATTAAAGTCTGATAAATCTAAATATTAATTATTTCATAACAAATTAATTAGAATCCCATTCTTTCTCGAAATCACCATCATCATCAGATGAGTGAATTCCTGATACACCGACGTGATCGACTGCATCCTCATGATCTGTATCTTCTTCTTCTTCATTAACTTCATCACCAGTGTTTGGCTCATCACATAAACGAGTAATGGGTTCAACTTCAATAACCTCATTTACATTGGACATTTCATCCATTTGATACGGCACGTCTTCCACCGTGTCATCATTTTGTCTTAATTGCGACACACCAACCACGACGATCAGTCCGTGTTGATGGATAAGAGACATAATAGACTTGTCTCACATTTTGTGCAATGACGAACGGATCATACAGTCGATATCTACTATTCATTTTAATGTCCACTGTATTTGTCTTTGGATTAAACTTTGTTCCTGGAGCGGACGGATCGAACCAATTACAATAAAAAACAACCACCTTTGGACTATAATCAAGATATGGGTACGCAAGTTCATATATGTGTTCAACCACACCATAGAAATCATCTTCGCCTCTCCCAGTGACACCTTTCATGCAAACTCCACTATTGACTGTTTCTCTACCCTCTGTCCATTCCTAAGTGTGAAATTTGTATCCATTGACAAAATATGTGTGCCATTCTTTAACACATCTTCGAGGACCGTAAGATAAGATCCTCAAGTGTAGGTTGGTAGGAGTTGGAGGGAGGGAATACACACATTGCCTAAACCACATTGGAAAATGCGCATGAATATGAGCAGAAGATTGGTCTTCACTTACTGCCTCTGATGACAAGAACTCCCTAATAAGAAATTATTAATTAATTGTTATATACAACTACTGTGTAATTTAATTTAATTAAGAGATAGGTCGAGAAATACAGACTCAATGAATGGTTGGACCTCGGTACAGTTTATCATAACATGAACATGGGCTGAATTTAACTCTTCTTCTATTAGCCAATGAATTGACTCTTTTCCAGACGAACGACCAGGTAAACAAAAGACAGACAAAGCTAAATGATGTCTTGGACATTCAACGTCTTCCATGTCATTTTGACTACTTGCAGGAGCAAATTCATTCTTGAAATAATAGGAACAAAAATGAGTTGTTTCACAGTGTAAGTAAGAAGAACATATCGATCCTCCAACTCTAGCTTTATTCTTAACTGATCTTTTTGAATCACCCATGAACCTAGAAAATGATATCCATCATTTGTTAATATATAAATCATCGATCTAATTATTAATCTAAATGTTATATATATTTAACTGACCTTTCAAACGGATACATCCATCTGTATTGGACAGGCCCGCCAAGTTTAGCTTCATATGCGAGATGAACAGGAAGATGCTCCATAGAATCAAAGAAACCAGGCGGAAATATTCTCTCCAACTTGCATAAGATAAATGGGATGTCTTGTTCCATTTTTGAAAGATCATCAACTTTTAGTATTGTAGAACACAAATTCTTAAAATATTGACTTATTTCAATGAGTGGATTCAAAACGTGTGTTGGCAACGAACTAAAGGCAATAGGAAGTAAGCACTCCATGAATACATGACAATCATGGCTCTTCATCCCATGTAACCTCCCATGATCCACATCGGAACATCTTGCTAAATTGGAAGAATAACCGTCTGGCATTTTCAACTCAGAAATCCACCGATAAACTGCTTTCGCTTGCTCCGTAGATAAAGTATAATTGCCTTTGGGTTTCAGCGTCCTGCCGTTAGCTTGCTGAACCAATACCAAATCCTTTCGCCTGCAGTAATGATCCACATCCTTCCTAGCCTTCTCATTGTCTTTCGTTTTACCTTTCACGCTCATAACAGTGTTAAATATGTTATCAAAGAAATTCTTTTCAATATGCATTACATCGAGATTGTGTCTCAATAGATTATCTTTCCAATATGGAAGTTCCCAGAAAATGCTTGTTTTCGTCCAATTATGCCATTGTCCATAACCATCTGGACGAGAAACAACACCAGCAACCACTTCCACAGGAGGGATATCCTTGACATTGTTCCAAACTTCTTCTGGTGTCAGCCTACGAGGAGGTTCACCTATTTCAACATTCCCCTTGATGAATGCATATTTTGACTTTCTAAAAGGATGCTCGGTAGGTAAAAACCTACGGTGTGAGTCAAACCATGAAGATTTTCCTCCATATTTAAGAGTAAAGGCCTTTGTGTCAACCATGCAAATTGGACACGCCATCTTACCATGTGTCCCCCATCCAGACAACATTCCATACGCAGGAAAGTCATTAATTGTCCACATCAAAGCCTCCCTCATCATGAAATTTTGTCTTCGTGCTGCAACATAAGTTAAAACACCATCCCACAATTTTTTTAGGTCATCAATCAAAGGTTGCAAATATATACGGTTTAGACATACACATTTCAGGAGGTAGGTTGTATGGGGTAACAATAACTGGCCAACAAGCATACGGTGTTGCTGACGCTTGAATATATGGTGTGAAACCATCAGAGCATAAACCAAGCCGAACATTGCGTGGATCATTGGCACAATCTGGATGAACACGATTGTAATATCCCCGATTTTCGCTATTTAAATTATTTGGCGTGAAATTATATTGATTGATTTATTTAGTTGGTTGAAAGCTAATTAAATAAAAAAAAACGACTTGTTTGATTAGTTAAGTATAGAATTATATGTGATTGAGTGTTTAATTAAGTTAAGTTAGGATGATAAGGAGTGAAAGGAGTTATATGGAATAGGGTTAGTAAGTGAGGGGTGAATTAGTCATTGTACCTTATCCCTTTTAAAACCACCCCCAGCTGAACCATGTGCAAAACACTTCATTCCAAAGAAAAAGAAAACATCAAGCTGTAGGAGAAAAAGAGAGGGAGAGGGCGTGGGTTGTGAGGGAGGAAGAGAGGAGGAGCTTCTCAAAAATCCATTGCATGTTCAATCCAAGAGCACAACCATGATCAGCTCACCTTCCTCTTCCCATTGAACACCAACTCGAAATCATCCCCCTCCTCCTCCATAAATCACCATTGAAGGCATACCCAAGCTTCACCCAGCCATGCAAATTCGAGTTTGAGGGAGAAGAAGGGTTCAACAGAAAATTCTGGGCAAAACCCGTTTTACCTACCTTCAGTGTTTCGTTCGTATCTCCATGTACTGACCTCCGATCATCGTGCTTCTTGTTCCTTTGGAAACTAGACACAAAGCTCTTCATTTTGGGCACAAGAACCGCATGATTTCATTGAGAAATGAGAGAGATATCATGCTCACAACTTTCGGATTAAGAATCAGCCACTGTTCCGAAGCAGTCCTCTTGTTTTGTTGATATCTCCCAATCTACTGGTTGCATGCAAGTGAATCTTTCTCCATCAGGAAGTAGAGAAAATTCCCTTCACCGTAGACCCTCGTTTTGCTAAGATTGGTGGAGATTTGAGTGAGTTACGCTTGTTGCAAATTGGCGTTTAGTTGCTGGAAACAGCAGGAGCAGATTTCCGTTAGTTCGTGTTCGAGAAGTTTCGGCGTCGGGTGTATCGTCGTCACGAAAAGGTGAGTTCTAATACTCACTAGGATTGTTTTTAGCCTTTTCATTTTAATTGAGTCGCGAATTTGTGAAATTCCGGTGCGAAACCGTTTTGCGAAAATATCGTTTGAGTCATGAGATTGATGAATTGTTGGACTGAAACTTATAAATTGGCATATCATGATTTTTGATTGATGTGTGTTGATTGTTGAATGAATATTATTGATTGTACTGAACGTACTGGTTTCCATGTCTGTATTGATGTGTTATCGAGTTTGAATGTGAATCGGAATGGACACGGGAACGATCGGAATAGAAAAGAAAACGCGAAAACAGTTTTTCTGAAATACAGAGAGTCACGCACGGATCGTGTGTATGGGTGCACGGGTCGTGCGTGAGACTCTGAACCTCATGGTGCCGTTTTGAAAACGCGCACGGGTCGTGCGCCATAGCGCACGGACCGTGCGTATCCTTCTGATGCCAACTTTTAAAATATGTCCTAAGCTATTCCGAATGGTCCCAAGTCCCTTCTAATCCACTCTCCAAATCTCCCCAAGGATGGGAGCACTGAAATTCCATGTGTTTGACTGTGATTGAATCCAAGTTATATTAGTGCCATGTGATTGGTTATGTTTAGATTATGTTCAGGTGCAGTGAATGCTCATGTGATTGACCATTGATTTCATGTTATGAATTTGTGTTTGATGTATTGTGCTGGATTGACTGGTTTAGTAAGATTGATAAGATAAGTTAGCGAACCTTAGTAATCCATGAGAGATCACTTAATAATTAGACTTAGTTAGTAATTAGATCACGTTAGTAATAAGTTTATGTTAGGATCAGTTCATGTTAAGTTAAGTTCATGATTATGTTCAGTTTATCGTTATGTTAAGTTCTTTGTTCAGTTCAGTTCAGGTATATTAAAATATATACATCAGTTCAGTTAGGGTGACGACCCTATTTCAGTTTAGTGTGCTAGGGGAGGGGAAGTCATGAGCCCTATGAACCTAGGCCCCATCAGGGACCCAGCCGATTAGTGGGGACGGGTTCACCGGAAGCTTATTATGCCAAGTGACCGGTGACACGCTAAAATATCAGTTCAGTTTATGTGTTGTTTCTTGTAACCGGCTTAAGGGTTATGAGGACAACGTTTAGTTCAGTTTATGAGTTGCGTCTTGTAACCGGCTTAAGGGTTATAAGGACAACTTCAGTTAGTTAGCCACATAGTCAATTTTGAGGACTATGAGTTAGAATCAGAATAATGAATCAAGCATAATTGAACCGAGAGAATTAGTAAGGGGTCGCGATAGAACTCACTGAGACAAGTTGTCTCACCCAATCCATTGTTGTTGTTTTTCAGTTAAGCAGGGAAAGATGAAGACCGTGAGGCACGGCTATGGAGACGCTTGAGGAGCAGTTGCTATCGTTGTTTTTTTTTATGTCTTGTATTTCAGTTTCCTTTGTATCTCTGTATTTTGTATTCAGTATCTTAAGAATACTCGATTGTACGACTTATGTATTTCAAGTTGTGAATCGCTTCCGCAGACTTTCGGTTTTGAGTACTGAACACTAGTTGAGGGTGTAAGGACCGCTTTATGTATATTATGTTCAGTTATGTAAGCGAACTTGATGGGTTTTTAGCATCGAGTATTAGTATGTGTTCAGTATTTAAAAAGGAAGTTACTCTGATGTATGCCAGTAGTGCGCTTCGGTAATTTCTACAAGTTAGAAATTAACGGGGTGTTACAATTGGTATCAGAGCAGTTCGACCTAGTCGGGCTTAGAATCTTGAGTCTCTTAAGTCCTCTAAGTGTGATTCCTCTTAGTATGCTATTAGACGTTTAGCCTGATCAACTAAACACTTTGTGCATATTTTGCAGAATCATGGCTGGTGGAAGTAGGAGAAGCGTCCCTGTTGATCCAAATACCGAATGGATGCAGAATGTCATCGAGACGCAACAAAAGATGATGAATGACATGATGCAAATGCAGCAGCAGCAGATGGCTCAAATGGCCCAAATGCATCATGAAATGATGAATCAGCAACAACCGAATGTTCAACAACCTCCCCTGGAAGATCCGAATAGGGCTTACTTTCGTTTCCAGAAGATGAATCCCCAAAGTTTTAAGGGAGAACCTGAGGCAATGGTATCACATTTCTGGTTGGATTCGATGGAGAAAATTTTTAGGACTCTTCAATGCAGCGAAGAGGAGAAGGTTCTCTTTGCCGCCCATATGCTCGAGGAAGATGCTCAAACCTGGTGGACCAATGCTCATGAACTAATGGTGAATCAGGGAACTCCGGTTACCTGGGCCAACTTCAAAGAAATGTTTTCTGGTCACTTCTTCCCTCCGGTGATGAAGTTAAGCAAGCAAGCCGAGTTTGTTAACTTGAGGCAAGGTGAGATGTCAGTGGGTGAATTCACCGCCAAGTTCGAAAGGCTGTCGCAGTTTTATCAATTGGCAAAGCATGCTCCTAATGATGAGTGGAAGATGCAGATGTACAAGGCAGGTCTTCGTGCGGATGTGGCCCAAGGTCTTAGCTCTTATGCTATGACCAGTTATGCTGGATTGGTGCAACAAGCTTATGTTGCAGAGGCAGATCTCAACAAGATGTATGAGGAAAGGAAAGCGTATCGGAAAGAGAAGAGGAAAACCTTGGAATTGTCATCCCCAAGTGATGAGCCGAGGAGTACCTACAACAAAGGAAAGCAACCTACAGCATCCGAACTACTAAGGTCCGGTAAGTGTCCGAAATGCGGGAGGCCTCACACCGGAGAGTGCCGTTTGGGATCCACTGTGTGTTACTACTGCAAGGAAGAAGGGCATTATGCTAACGAATGCCCGGTGAAGAAGAGGAATCGAGAAGGGAATTCTAACTCCGCAAGCGGAAAGGTATGTTGTGAGCTATTTGTTTTGATTGGTCCAATTTTGAGGACAAAATTTTTAAAAGTTGGGGTGATTGTAATATCCCCGATTTTCGCTATTTAAATTATTTGGCGTGAAATTATATTGATTGATTTATTTAGTTGGTTGAAAGCTAATTAAATAAAAAAAAACGACTTGTTTGATTAGTTAAGTATATAATTATATGTGATTGAGTGTTTAATTAAGTTAAGTTAGGATGATAAGGAGTGAAAGGAGTTATATGGAATAGGGTTAGTAAGTGAGGGGTGAATTAGTCATTGTACCTTATCCCTTTTAAAACCACCCCCAGCTGAACCATGTGCAAAACACTTCATTCCAAAGAAAAAGAAAACATCAAGCTGTAGGAGAAAAAGAGAGGGAGAGGGCGTGGGTTGTGAGGGAGGAAGAGAGGAGGAGCTTCTCAAAAATCCATTGCATGTTCAATCCAAGAGCACAACCATGATCAGCTCACCTTCCTCTTCCCATTGAACACCAACTCGAAATCATCCCCCTCCTCCTCCATAAATCACCATTGAAGGCATACCCAAGCTTCACCCAGCCATGCAAATTCGAGTTTGAGGGAGAAGAAGGGTTCAACAGAAAATTCTGGGCAAAACCCGTTTTACCTACCTTCAGTGTTTCGTTCGTATCTCCATGTACTGACCTCCGATCATCGTGCTTCTTGTTCCTTTGGAAACTAGACACAAAGCTCTTCATTTTGGGCACAAGAACCGCATGATTTCATTGAGAAATGAGAGAGATATCATGCTCACAACTTTCGGATTAAGAATCAGCCACTGTTCCGAAGCAGTCCTCTTGTTTTGTTGATATCTCCCAATCTACTGGTTGCATGCAAGTGAATCTTTCTCCATCAGGAAGTAGAGAAAATTCCCTTCACCGTAGACCCTCGTTTTGCTAAGATTGGTGGAGATTTGAGTGAGTTACGCTTGTTGCAAATTGGCGTTTAGTTGCTGGAAACAGCAGGAGCAGATTTCCGTTAGTTCGTGTTCGAGAAGTTTCGGCGTCGGGTGTATCGTCGTCACGAAAAGGTGAGTTCTAATACTCACTAGGATTGTTTTTAGCCTTTTCATTTTAATTGAGTCGCGAATTTGTGAAATTCCGGTGCGAAACCGTTTTGCGAAAATATCGTTTGAGTCATGAGATTGATGAATTGTTGGACTGAAACTTATAAATTGGCATATCATGATTTTTGATTGATGTGTGTTGATTGTTGAATGAATATTATTGATTGTACTGAATGTACTGGTTTCCATGTCTGTATTGATGTGTTATCGAGTTTGAATGTGAATCGGAATGGACACGGGAACGATCGGAATAGAAAAGAAAACGCGAAAACAGTTTTTCTGAAATACAGAGAGTCACGCACGGATCGTGTGTATGGGTGCACGGGTCGTGCGTGAGACTCTGAACCTCATGGTGCCGTTTTGAAAACGCGCACGGGTCGTGCGCCATAGCGCACGGACCGTGCGTATCCTTCTGATGCCAACTTTTAAAATATGTCCTAAGCTATTCCGAATGGTCCCAAGTCCCTTCTAATCCACTCTCCAAATCTCCCCAAGGATGGGAGCACTGAAATTCCATGTGTTTGACTGTGATTGAATCCAAGTTATATTAGTGCCATGTGATTGGTTATGTTTAGATTATGTTCAGGTGCAGTGAATGCTCATGTGATTGACCATTGATTTCATGTTATGAATTTGTGTTTGATGTATTGTGCTGGATTGACTGGTTTAGTAAGATTGATAAGATAAGTTAGCGAACCTTAGTAATCCATGAGAGATCACTTAATAATTAGACTTAGTTAGTAATTAGATCACGTTAGTAATAAGTTTATGTTAGGATCAGTTCATGTTAAGTTAAGTTCATGATTATGTTCAGTTTATCGTTATGTTAAGTTCTTTGTTCAGTTCAGTTCAGGTATATTAAAATATATACATCAGTTCAGTTAGGGTGACGACCCTATTTCAGTTTAGTGTGCTAGGGGAGGGGAAGTCATGAGCCCTATGAACCTAGGCCCCATCAGGGACCCAGCCGATTAGTGGGGACGGGTTCACCGGAAGCTTATTATGCCAAGTGACCGGTGACACGCTAAAATATCAGTTCAGTTTATGTGTTGTTTCTTGTAACCGGCTTAAGGGTTATGAGGACAACGTTTAGTTCAGTTTATGAGTTGCGTCTTGTAACCGGCTTAAGGGTTATAAGGACAACTTCAGTTAGTTAGCCACATAGTCAATTTTGAGGACTATGAGTTAGAATCAGAATAATGAATCAAGCATAATTGAACCGAGAGAATTAGTAAGGGGTCGCGATAGAACTCACTGAGACAAGTTGTCTCACCCAATCCATTGTTGTTGTTTTTCAGTTAAGCAGGGAAAGATGAAGACCGTGAGGCACGGCTATGGAGACGCTTGAGGAGCAGTTGCTATCGTTGTTTTTTTTTATGTCTTGTATTTCAGTTTCCTTTGTATCTCTGTATTTTGTATTCAGTATCTTAAGAATACTCGATTGTACGACTTATGTATTTCAAGTTGTGAATCGCTTCCGCAGACTTTCGGTTTTGAGTACTGAACACTAGTTGAGGGTGTAAGGACCGCTTTATGTATATTATGTTCAGTTATGTAAGCGAACTTGATGGGTTTTTAGCATCGAGTATTAGTATGTGTTCAGTATTTAAAAAGGAAGTTACTCTGATGTATGCCAGTAGTGCGCTTCGGTAATTTCTACAAGTTAGAAATTAACGGGGTGTTACAACGATCAAAATGCTTCCAAGCTTCACCATCAGATGGATGGCGTAATTCACCAGAATTATTTCTATTTTCATAGTGCCACGTCATTTTACCCGCAGTTTCCATTGAAGTGAACATCCTCTTCAGTCTTGGTATAATCGACAAATAGAACATTGCTTTCCTTGGAACTGGTTTGCCTTTGCTTGTCCCTTTCCTGCTGACACGATACCGCGGCTCTTGACAAAACTTGCATTGCAGCAACTCTCCATCATTTATGCCAAACTCATTGTTATAATAGATCATGCAACCAGACACACAACAATCAATTCTTATAGATTTTAAACCAAGCTTCGATACCAATCTTTTAGCATCATAATAACTCTGCGGAAAAAGTCCTCTAACAGGGGTTGCATCGAACATCATTTTTGTCATGTATTCCATGCACAATTCCACAACGTTAAATTGAGACTTAAGACCCAACAACCGAACACGCATTGATAACTTAGAGTCTGTAGATCCTTCAAATAATGGTTTATTTGTCTCACTCAAAAACCTATAAAACCTCTGAGCTTCCTCGTTTGGAACTTCTTCAGCATCATATTGTGGTTCTTCGAAATCCAAATTTACACCGACAGCATCAGATATCATCCCCTGATATACATCAAACGGCGGTTGATATCATGTAGTCGTTGGATTACTACTTGATGTGGAAGCTACGACTGGACTTGAAGCAAGACGACCTTGATCTACAGCTTGGACATGAACATTATCAACCGCAGGAACTCCAGCTGCTACCTCGCCATCACGGGTCCATATCCAACAATCTGGCTTAAACCCATTATTGTACAAATGAAGTCGAATATCAGCTTCCTTTTTTATAGATCAAAACACACATATGGAGCAAGGACATCTAATTCCACCTTGTCGCTCAAATTCTTTTTGACGCTTAGAAAAAAGAATAAATTCTTCGACTCCTTGTACAAAACGTCGTTTCAACCCAGTTCTTCCAGGATATATTCTATCATACATCCAACTTTGATCCATTTTTTTGGGTACATTCCTTAAATATAACATACACAACACAACATATATCACGTGTATTAGAATAATACACATTAGTATTGATATTTTATATTTGACCAAATATATATATATATATATATATATAAATGATAATATATTTTTAGTAACATTTTATTTTACTAAAAAATTTATTTTTTTACAAAAAATGCAAATAACAAACAATTAATACAATTTAATTTATTTTATTTTCGAATAATTTCTATAACATCAATAATTTCCATGAATAAAATTTATCTTATTTTCATGAAAAATTTCGGCTAATAACATCAAATAACATTAAAATAATTTGTATTTAATTTTACTACAAAATAACTAATAATTTTTCGGTTTTTTACTAATAAATAAAATAATTCGTATTTTAAAAATCTCAAAATTTGGAGATAATTATTATTATACAAATAGTGTAAACATAATTTAA
Organism: Astragalus membranaceus; assembly: GCA_039519185.1. NCBI lineage: Eukaryota > Viridiplantae > Streptophyta > Magnoliopsida > Fabales > Fabaceae > Astragalus > Astragalus membranaceus. The sequence goes on from CM076851.1 coordinate 89,429,609, forward strand.
TTATTACAGAATAAATAAAATTTATTTTATTTTTGTAAAAAACTTATAATTTATAATAACACCAACAAATACATTTAATAACGAATAAATTTGTTAACTAACCGGTAATGCAGTGACTAAACTCCAAACTAACAATTCCAAAGTGGCAACTCCAATCAACTGCAAAACAAATAATAACAAAAACAATATTAGACAACACATATTTAAAAATTAAATATTAACTAAAACAATCAAAATTTAGTTAAAAAACATACCTTAAAGAAAACTGACTTCAAAAAGAGTGAATCGAGAGATATTGAGAAGAAAATAGTGAGAGATTTGGGAGAAAAGAGTGATATTTAGGAAAAAAAGAGAGAGATTTCGGAGTAGAGAGTGAAGAGTGAGTGAAGAAGAAGTGAGGAGGGGTGGGAATATATAGGGGAAAGGCGCGCAACGGATAGTTTCGAAAATCTGCCAGAAATGATGCTTACCGGCGGATTATAAGTATACCGGCGGATCCCAACGGGTAGTTCCCAACGGGCAGAAGGTACTGGCGGATAAAATTAGCTTACCGGCGGATGGTTTTTTTTTTTAAATTTAAATGATATCCGCCGGTAAAAGGTGTTACCGACGGGTTTTTGGCACACTTTTTACTGGCGGATATGGCGTATATTACCGGCGGATTTTTGAAATTTTTTTTAAAAAAGCGGCGGAAATATCCGTCGGTAATGGCATTTACCGACGCATTGGCTTTTAAATTTCTGCGTAAAATATATCCGCCAGTAAATATACCAAATCCGCCGGTATTTTAACAGTCGGAATAAAATCCGCCGGTAACCTTGTCAAATCCGCCGGTAATATACTGGGGGATCCAGACCGCCAGTAACGTGCCAGAATCCGCCGGTAATATACCGGCTGACTAAATCCGCCGGAAATTGCCCGCCGGAAATGCATGAAATTCTGGTAGTGTTCTTCCACTACTTCCAAAGGACCGTATTCATTCTCACACTCTACACTCTTTTCTTCCTTTTGCTCAACCATCTCCTGACTACAACTCTCTTCTTTTAGATGCTCCATTATAGTCGTAATGTGAGCCTCCATATTCTTACATGAAGTTTCAAAGTTGTCATGATCCACTTTAATAGATTCAATGGAATGAGCTAAGAGTTTTTCACACTCTACACTTTTTTCTTCCTTGTGCTCAACCACCTCTTCACAACAACTCTCTTCTTTTAGATGCTCCATTATAGTCTTAATGTGAGCCTCTATACTCTTACATGAAGCTTCAAAGTTGTCATGATCCACTTTAATAGATTCAATGGAATGAGTTAAGAGTTTTTCAAAATTAGAGCTCCCCTCATGTAATCCTTTGGTTTGAGCTTGAAAACTTGGCTCTTGCTCACACACAGAGTTTGACATGGGCATGGAGTTTAACTCAAAACAACCCCTTCCATCTTCATCTCCATTGAAACAATGTTGTTGAGCATTCTTTTCTTGCATAAAATAAAAATTCCAATGGTCCATGGCTTAAAGTGGTTTTTTTTCATAAAAACACCAAACACAAATGAAAAACACTACAAACACAAAGCACAATACAAAATAGAAAGAAAAAATTTGCTGAAAATAGGAAAAACTAATAAAAGAATCTAAACAAACTAAACTTACTAACTAAACAATAGAAAATAACTACCACAATCCCCGGCAACGACGCCAAAAACTTGTCGTGTGAAAACAATATGTGCAAGTATACACAGTCGCAACAAGTAATAAAGACTAAGTAGAGATTGTTCCCACGAGGATTGTTGAGTTCTTTTCTATATTTAATTAGCAAGCAAGCTAGTGAGTAAAAGCAAAGTCAAATAACAAGTTGTAGAACCCAATTTTATCAACAAACAGCAAGTAAAATAAAGGATTAGTGAAAATCCAGAATGAGAGTAAGTTGGGAATGCCTTCACTATGCAAATTCATAATAATGGTCTAATGCTGTATCTGATGCTGCAGCACTAGGTGCTGTCGCAACAGTTTCTATTCTTTCAAATACTTTCACTAGGTTTTTGCTACAAGAGCCTATGTCTAGGCCCTAAATAGGTATACCCTAGGCTACTTACGCACCCACAGTGTTCACCTTATGAAATTTGCCCTCCTATGTCTAGGTTTTAAGCAAGGATTATTAAAGTGTCCTTTACTAACCACTATCCATATTATCATTTGAGATCAATTTATAAACCATGTCTGAATCTATAAATGGTACTTATATTTAGGTGATCAAGTCTAAAATAAGTTTGGAAATAGTATTACGGAAAAGATAAAACTGCTAAACATCAAATACATGCATTAAACACACTAAGATTTTATTACATAAATCAAAGCATCCCACCTAAGAGTATTTAGCTCTTGATGAGCAAACAACACAAGAAATACAACTTAAACATAATGTTTAAAGCCATAAATGCGAAAATACAAAGAAGAAATATAGTAAGAAGTGGTATACTGAAGATTGACTCCAAGAACAGTAGCACGGAGGTTCAGATCAGCTCCCAAATCCACGAAAATCTTCAAGTAATTAAGCTTCTGTAATGCTGGCGCTGCAGCATCACCCCCACCAATAGTGTTTCCACTTTAGTGATTTAAGGTAGCTTGGTACAAAAATGGAGGAAAGCTATTTCTAAACTTTTCCTCCTCTCAACCAGCACCTGAAATGAAGAAGAAGGTGGTCTTTATATAGTACTACGGTGCATGATCCAAGAAAACCCTAATTTGGAGGCGCCATTTGTCCTTATGTGTGCCTAAAAATACATGTGCCTATTAAAAAGGTGGAATATTCTCTGTCCAGGTACTGGCATCTGTTGTGCGAAAAGTAGTTTGTGCAAGTATACACAATCGCAACAAGTAATACAATGATAAGTAAGGATCGTTCCCACAGAGATTGTTGAGTTTACTTCTATATTTAAATTAGTAATTTAGCTAGTTAGAAAAAAAAACAAGTAACAAATACAAGTTGTCAACAAGTATTGTCATTGTGATTAACATAAATGTAAATAAACAAGTAAAGAAAGTTCAGGAGTAAGATAAAGTGAGTTGGATAGTTCATATGTTATATAAATTCCCAAGAGTAAAGCGCTATAGCGTTAGACGTTGTAGCGTTAAGCGCTGTAGCGGTATTGCAGCGTGCCTTTCAGTCACTGTCGCCCGGGTTATGTTACAAGACTCCTATGTCTAGGCTCTAAATAAGTTTTACCCCTGTATAATAAAGATCTTACAGCATTTACCTTATGAACTATTACTCCCCTATGTCTAGGGTTAAGTACAAGTTCTCTAAACGTCTTTAAACAACCTTTCATTCATATTATTCCTTGAGTTCTTATTCATAGACCATGTCTGTACCTATGAATCTACTTATTTTAGTTGATCAGTCTCAAAACAAGTTTGAAAGCATTATGACACAAGAAATAAAATGCAAACATCATAACATTACATAAACTTTACTCAAGGTTCATTACAAACATAAGAACAATCCAACCACAAAAGTTTAGCTCATGACGAGCTTCATCAAAACAACATAAACTAAAAAGATTATGTTACCGTATGTGAGCAAGAGAAGGATGTTTACAAAAGATGCACTCCAACAATCCCAAATCATACACGTTGAATGATGCTATGGCGTGAGCAAACCGTAGGTGTGATAATAAAACTAAACTAAAAATAAAAGCTTCAAGAATGCAGGATTAATGGAGGAATACTAGGTGTCAAGTAGTTTTTCTCCAAGTAACTCTCCTTATTTCGAAATCCATCATGTGAGGAAGAAAAAGTGAGATAGATTTTATCCACTTCTCATAAAGTGGCTTTACAAAAAGGGCAATGATGAAACTCATCACCAACTATCACTTAAGCTCTAATAAAAATACGCCAAGTGTCCTTTTCATCCCACTTGGAGGCTCCCATGTCAGGCTGAGCAGAAGAGGATCAGACTGATGACTCATCAAGCAGCAAGTGGCTTCATAAATATCCAAGTGGCCAACAGCTCCCTAGCGCTGTAGCGCTTACCGCTGCACAGCGTCTACCGCTGCAGCACTCAAGCAAAACATCAATATACTCAAAAAGGCATCAAATGTGTCAAATGATAACAAACTAGTTCCTAACCCTTCTTTCCTCTAAATAACTAATATTTACCTAATAAAGCACAAATATTACTTGAGAACTTGTGTTGATTTAAGTGATAAGAACATAAATATCACATCTAAATATGAGTCATCACACCCCCAAACTTAAACCATTGTTTGTCCTCAAGTAATGACGCTTGACAAAGAACAAACAACACAACAACAAAGAAACAATTACATAGATTAACTGCACAAAGAAGACAACAACAATAACTTTCTCTTATAAAAAAATTATTATTACTTCAGAACTCGCATTTGTTTAAGTCTAGAAAGCATAAATAACTCTTATAGATAAGAGTTATCACACCCCCAAACTTAAACCATTGCTTGTCCTCAAGTAATGACACTTTATAAGGACAAACAAACTAAATTAAAATAGAACAATAACAGCATAGAAAGACAAGGTCATTTGCATCCCTAAATCAAACAATTTTTCAAAAATGTTCTTAGTGGGCCAAACTTTCAGATTCACATTCTACACACACACGCCATTTCTTTTCACAACATCTAGAATTATTATTGCTCAATTGTGAGTGTGTGACTACTAGGCTTAGTTTAGCTCCTAGCTAGTTTCAACATTTCTCCTAGCCTTGGAAAGAGTGGCCTTCTTTTGGTTTAGCCAAAGAATTTTTCAAAAGGGAGAGTAGATTAACAAATTCACATAAGGATTGGGGGGGGGTTTCAAAGCACAACAAAGGGCTTGATTAGTTTTTCAGATCATTGGTCAGTGCACTTAGCCTTGTTTTGGTGATTTCTAAGCGATGTAGCGTTAAACGCTATAGCACTGCATTTGAACAAATTCTGCTAAAATGCCCTTATTACTGAACTCCTTATTTGCATTTCTTTTCTTTTTCTTTTCTTTTTTCTTTTTATGCATTTCTGGAACAGCTCAGCATTTGTTTTAGGCAATTGCAGCTTTTTATACCACCATTTGTACACTTTGGCTTCTATTGCACTGACCATCCTATAATCTTCATACCTAGCCTTAATATAACAGATGCACCCCCAAACTTAGCATCAAATGCTACTCTCAATTTTTAATAAAAACTTGACTAAACCTTGGTTAACCAGGACTAACTTCAGCGTCAGATCATCCCTAGCTAATTAGGTTCCTTGCTAAGCCTAGAGTTTTGTGTAGAAGCAGCAATAAGACTAGCCATTGTTCAAACAAGGCTACTCTACTCAAAACACATAATCATCATTAAATTTAGCCCAGGAAGAAACATATTCTATTATTGAAAATCAAGGAATTGCAACTGATCATGCTTTTTATTCAACAAACATAACATTAAACACATAACATTAACATTTCACATATAACATTAAACACATTTAAGGTCCTCCCCCAACTTAAGACCTAGCAGTGTCTCCACTTCTCATGCAATTCTAATGGGAGAGGCCTATGACTAAAACTCAACAGAATTAAAAACAACAGAAATAAAACTCTAAACATACTGTTAGATGCAAGAACAAGCGCTATAGCACATAACAGGTTTATTGAAAATAGGCAAGCAAATTTTTTTTTTAAAGAAGGGTTAGAGTACTTGTTTGCTAACCCAGATTTGAGACTATTACTTGCTCTGGTGGGCACTGTGGTGGCTCTGCTACTGGATTTTTTTCTTTCTTGCCGCCGCTACAGCGCTAGGCGCTGTAGCCTCATTCTGGGGATCCTCTGCTTCCTTGTAAGCTTTCGTCTCAGCCAGCTTTTCTGCTGCTTCCCTCTTTGCAGAAAGATCAAGACTATTCTCCTCAGATGCAGGTTTGTGCGGGGACTGGGCTTTAGGCGCTGTAGCATCAGCCGCTACAGCGCTAACTGGCACTTCTTGTGGAGAGTCATCTGCCAACTTGGTCCCAGGGTTTCTCCTTTGGTGGCTTCTTTTCTCACTTCACAAAATTCACTCCTGCACAAAAGAAAAATTAAAAACACAAAATTGTTAGTTTAGGAACCTTGGGTTGCCTCCCAAGAGCGCTTTTTTTAAGAGTCCTCAGCCAGACTAAGTCTTGTGGTAGGTATCTTTGGCTAATGGTGGCTCTGGTGTAGGAGAGGGGACCCAATCATTTGTTACAACAGAATTTGGTTCCTCCACAACAGATTTAGGTACCCTTGGCCTCTTTTTGGATGTCCACCATTTTTGTTCTTACAGCTTTCTTTGGTGCTACAGCAGATGCTGCAGCACTGCCTTCTGATACTGATGCTGTAGCGCCACTTGTGACATCATTCATTCTCTGCACTTTAGTTTCCAATAGCATTGGTGGTTGCTCTGTGGAAGACCGAGCTTTTGGTGGATTTTGTTCTTTTGTGATGTTAAGATGATTTTTGTTTTGGTGAGGGAAGTTTCTGGAAGATAGGAACTTGTGTGGAGTGGGTTGTTTTGGAAGTGAAGAAGGTATTTGAATAAGGTTTGATGGTTTGGCTTGAGGTAAGGATAGATTTATGGCTGGAACTGTGAGAATTTGGAAGTGTTATAGATGGAGGGGATGGTTCTTTGGTTGGTGATGGTTTAGGTGAAGGTGTGGTGGAAAGGTTTTGGGTGGGTGTTGTGATTTGATACTTCCCTCTTCCTTCTTATTATGCTCTCATTCATCTTTCTCATCATCTTCTTTTTAACTATTTTAACCACATTCTCAACACCTCAGCTACGAGTGCTATAGCACATGGTGCTACAGCATCAGAATTCCGCATAATGGACAGCACATACATACCACAAGTCTTCTTATTCATACCTGTAATAGTAAAAACAAAAACACATAGAAAACATAATTAGTCTTAAAAATCTGGGTTTGCCTCCCAGTAGCGCTTAGTTTAAGAGTCCTTAGCTAGACTTGACATTCAAAACCCAAGTTAGGGTGGATAATAGGATAAGAATAAAATATCATCCTTCCGCTTTCTCTTTTTGGTCAGAAATCCCATGTATTTGGTATAGGGTAGCAAGTGTTCCCATGGCCCAACCAATATGCTTTTGGGATAGGAGTTCCCCCTCTCTTGAAAAAATTGAAGCTCATTTTGCGGAGGGCTATTTTCTTCAATTACCAAGGGTTGAGTCTCAAGTCACGTGACTCTTTTCATACCTCAACCTTGGTTTCTCTTCCTTGTCACTATTTTTGAATTTTTCTTTTTCTACAACTACACAATTTTTTTGTTTTTCTTCCACTATTTCCAAATGACCACATTCAAGTTTATACTCTACACTCTCTTTTTCTACCTCTTGCTCAACCAACTCAGTAGATTCAATGGATTGAGTAAAAATTTCTTTAAAATCAAAGTTGTCCAAATGATAACATTCATCTTCAAACTCTACACTTTTTTCTTTCTTTTGCTCAACCACCTCTTCAATACAACTCTCTTCTTTTAGATGCTCCATTATAGTCTTAAAGCGAGCCTTTACATTTTTGCATGACACTTGAAAGTTGTCTTTATCCACTTTGCTATCCTCAAGAAATTGAGCTAAGAGTTCTTTTAGATCAGAGTTGTCCTCATGTAATCCTTCAGTTTGAGCTTGAGAATATGAATCTTGCTCACACAAACCATTTTCCATGCCATAATCCATATTTTGGGCTGTCATGGGCATGAAATTTGTCTCATAACAGCCCCTTTCATGTTCATCCCCATGGAAGTCATTGTTGAAACAATGTTGTTGAGCATTCAATTCTTGCATAAAGGAAAAACTCCAATGGTCCATGGCATAAAGTGGATTTTTTTTTCTTTTTCAAGCACTAAACACAAATAACAACAAAGAGAAACACACTACAAACACAAAACACAATAATAATAATAATAAAAAATTGCTGGAAAAATAGAACATGCTAAATAAAATAATCTAAACTAACTAAACAATAGAAATTAACTTTCACAATCCCCGACAACGGCGCCAAAAACTTGTTGTGCGAAAAGTAGTTTGTGCAAGTATACACAATCGCAACAAGTAATACCATGATAAGTAAAGATCATTCCCACGGAGATTGTTGAGTTTACTTCTATATTTAAATTAGTAATTTAGCTAGTGAGAAAAAAACAAGTAACAAATACAAGTTGTCACCAAGTATTGTCATTGTGAGTAACATAAATGTAAATAAACAAGTAAAGAAAGTTCAGGAGTAAGATAAAGTGAGTTGGCTAGTTCATATGTTACATAAATTCCCAAGAGTAAAGCGCTACAGCGTTAGACGCTGTAGCGTTAAGCGCTGTAGCGGTATTGCAGCGCGCCTTTCAGTCACTGTCGCCAGGGTTATGTTACAAGACTCCTATGTCTAGGCTCTAAATAAGTTATGCCCCTGTATAATAAAGATCTTACAGCATTTACCTTATGAACTATTACTCCCCTATGTCTAGAGTTAAGTACAAGTTATCTAAATGTCTTTAAACAACCTTTCATTCATATTATTCCTTGAGTTCTTATTCATAGACCATGTCTGTACCTATGAATCTACTTATTTTAGTTGACCAGTCCCAAAACATGTTTAAAAGCATTATGACACAAGAAATAAAACGCAAACATCATAACATTACATAAACTTTACTCAATGTTCATTACAAACATAAGAACAATCCAACCACAAAAGTTTAGCTCATGACAAGCTTCATCAAAACAACATAAACTAAAAAGATTAGGTTACCGTATGTGAGCAAGAGAAGGATGTTTACAAAAGATGCACTCCAACAATCTCAAATCATACACGTTGAATGATGCTATGGCGTGAGCAAACCGTAGGTGTGATAATAAAACTAAACTAAAATAAAAGCTTCAAGAATGGAGGATTAATGGAGGAATACTAGGTGTCAAGTAGTTTTTCTCCAAGTAACTCTCCTTATTTCGAAATCCATCATGTGAGGAAGAAGAAGTAAGATAGATATTATCCACATCTCATAAAGTGGCTTTACAAAAAAGGGCAATGATGAAACTCATCACCAACTATCACTTAAGCTCTAATAAAAATACGCCAAGTGTCCTTTTCATCTCACTTGGAGGCTCCCATGTCAGGCTGAGTAGAAGAGGATCAGATTGATGACTCATCAAGCAGCAAGTGGCTTCATAAATATCCAAGTGGTCAACAGCTCCCTAGCGCTGTAGCGCTTACCGCTGCACAACGTCTACCGCTGCAGCACTCAAGCAAAACATCAATATACTCAAAAAGGCACCAAATGTGTCAAATGATAACAAACTAGTTCCTAACCCTTCTTTCCTCTAAATAACTAATATTTACCTAATAAAGCACGAATATTACTTGAGAACTACTGTTGATTTAAGTGATAAGAGCATAAATAACACATCTAAATATGAGTCATCATCTTCCTAGGTAGTGCGTCCGTCCTTGCTTGACAGTTGTATGCGCTCAAATCCGCGCTTCCAGCATTTTCTCTCTCATCTGTCGCAGGAACTGATGCTGCAGCACCTATTGCTACAGCAATGAAACGCACTCATAAAAGCACAAAATGGGGCATCAAATTGCCAAATGATCACAAACCAGAATTAGTTCTTCTTTTACACTAAACAACATATTTTAACTAATTAAACACAACATTACTTTAGAACTCACAACAATTTAAGCTAAGAAAGCATAAATAACTCTTATAAATAAGAGTTATCAGAATGCCACATGTATTTCATAACAATGATGTTGCAAATGATGTGATGCCTACACTATTTGATGATGATTTTTGCCAATTATTATGAATGAATGAATGATGATGCATGATAAATGGGATGCTTATAATATATGGCTAAAAAATGATTTTTTTTATGCGAGGAAAGGAAAAAACATGCATGATACTCGCAGTGATTTTTAATGTATGGAAAGAAAAAATGCAAAATTCTTGACATGATTTTGTTGAATAAATAAAAAGGTTATATTTTTTTTAAAGGAAAATCAGATGCATGAGTGTTTATTTAAATGCAACACTATAAAGCTCCTTTGTGTCCTAGAAGGATTCTTTTGGGAATAGATCTAAGATTCTTTCTACTTAGTGAACCTTTTAAGGGCAGTTCTATACACTCCTAAATAAGGTCCCTAGAGCCAAGGATCCCATTTAAGAATATTGATTCCAACAATAGGTAAACTATTATAAGTGATAGCATCCTCAAAATGAATCAAACTCTAGAGGAGGCTTTCATGACGACCAAACAAGATGTACATCCAGAAGGCCATCACTACGCAACCTCGTACTAATCTTAAGATGCACTCAAGTCTGGGTGTAGGACTACACTCATGTGTGTGATAATGTGTAAGTGTGGAGTGTGTAGGAGCAAGGTTTAAAATATACCCCCGAGCAGCAAAACAAACAACACATATGCAAAATAAGTATAGTCTTCTATCCTAGGGTTCACATATCATATAAAAATATAACATGCAACAAGAATAAAAGATGAAAAAGAAGGGAAAAATAAAACATTAAATTAACAGTGAATTTTCACAATTAATTAAATTAGGCTTGACTCTCTAAAATTATCCCCAGTGAAGTCGCCAGCTGTAGCGACTGAAAAATCCGATAAAGGATTCTTCGAAGTTCGAAATGAAGCCGCCATCAAAGTTTAATTATAAAGGGAAAACGATGATAAATCCCTTTGAAAAGGATAAGAGTCCTTGAAACAATATTTGGGTTCGGGAGTCGGTTATGCGTGGGAAATCTATTAGCACCCCACAACATCCTTCCTAAGGAATGTTACCTTCTAATTAGTTGTGTAAAAATAATGTTAATTTTGAAAATGCTTATTTTACCCTTTTATTAATTACAAGAAAGAGTCTTAGTAAAATTTATTTATTTTTTGTGGTTGACAAGAATGGACCCCCGCTCCTACGTATCTCTGGGTGCGATCAAGAATTCAAAGCTACGTAGTTCTTGGGTAGAAAAAGTTTGTGTGTTGGTGTTTTTTAATATTTTTATAGGGTTTATAGGACTTTTGAGTTGTACAGCTCATTTATCCTAAAAAGCAGATTAACCTGATTGTACAACCGACTTAATCCCCTATAATTTGAAAATTAGATTTTTGTCTTCATAAAAAGGAAAAAAGGTTTGTGTGTTTATGTTTCTGGATATTTTTAATGTTTTTATGGAGATTTTAGGACTTTTGAGCTGTACAGCTCATTTATCCTAAAAAATAGATTAATCCTGCTGTACACCCGACTTAATCCCCTATAATTTGAAAATTAGATTTTTGTCATTTTAGGAGAAATTGTTTTTTGATTGAAACTTTTTATTCTTATAGGGGTTATAGGACTCTTGAGTCGTACACAAACTTTTGGCTCTCTTTAAGATGACTCCCACAGACTATGATAGTCTTGAGTTTTTGATATGATGAAAACTTCACTTGGTGATTACTATGCTTTGTCTTGATATTAGTGTTTCTTCAATGAATCTTGGAGTGCAAGCTTTTTGAATTTTTTTTGTTTTTTTTATCTTTCTTTTTTATGATCTTTTTTTAAGCGAACATATTGTAAATAAATAAACTTATTTGTCCTAAAATTAAAACTTTAAGAAAACGAAAGCAATCGATCATTGATTAGAATGGACTTTTTTGGGGTTGTAATGTGGCCAATGGTCAGGGGTTTATGAAAGAAAGGATAATTAGGTCCAAATAGTGTTTGAGGGTTTATTCAGATAATGACCTCTTATGTGTTTAATGGTATGATGTGGAATTGATCTTTGTCTAGGGTGATTGAAAGAAATTTTTGATTTTGCGGCTCAAAGGGGGTAGCAAAGGACATTTCTTCTCTTTTTTTTAAGCATATGGAAAGTTGGCCAAACTTCATTTAAAATCATAATTGCTTATTTTCTCAAAATTTAACTCAAGGACAAAAATTTATTTATTTTTATATATTTGCTCTTTTTCTTTATTTCTTTTTATATGCCTTAATTTTGAACCGGTGTTGTTTTCTTAGGAGATTAGGGTTCTGATTTGAACCACTAATCTTTTTGAAATTTCTTCCTCTTTGTTCTGAAAATCCTTAAGTATTTATAAGAATTTTTTAGGGTTTTGGAAATTAAATTGTTGATCCTAATTGATCTTATTTCCTATTTCAGATTAAAATTAGGATTGGAGAAGCTTGCTCACTAAGGAGAGCTAAGAAAGGGAAGCTGCGAAGCTGCTGTTGATTTTTTGTGATTTTTTTCCTTTTTTGTTATTTTATTTTTTTTAATTATTCTCGTTCTTTTTAGTTTTACAATATTGTAAATTAACTTTTTTATAATTTTTATTTTATTTATCTTTTTGTAATTTTGCTATTTATTTTTATGGTTTTTTGGAAAAATAGAAAATCTAGAGAAAATTAAAAAAAGGACTAAGTTGGGCCAAACACAATAAAGAAAAATACTAAAACTAGGCTCAATCAAACAATGTACTAAACTTGGGCCCAATTAAATAAATTATTAACGTAATCCCAAGTTGTAATTGGACCTTACAACACGCAAACTAGTATATTAAAAAGATCGTAGTAAAAAAAAAGAGAACGCGGACAAAATTGGGGTATAACAATCACTTTCCCATACTTGTGTTCTGTCTTGACTCTTTATCCTACCCGGGGTAAAGATAGGAACAAAAATTTATCAGTCTATTATTTTTTTTAATATAACATGTAGCATTTTGAAATATAAAATCTTGCAACACTTATTGGCTCCTTAAGTAGTAACATCCTAATTTTAGACGTCATAAAGTCTAGAATGTTAGCCATTTTACTAGATTAGAGATTTGCAAATCTAAGTTTGGATTAAAAACTTTGAACTTATACTTCATAGGAGTCCAACTTACCAATAAGGTAACAGTCTTTCTATCATATTCCATGGGTACTCCGTCAAACTTACAGTACAATTTTACTATTAAACTGTACATTACTTAATCCAATCTTAGAAGTACACATATACATGTCCTAATCCCCTATAAAAGGTGACATAAAACTCTTGACTGACCATTGGTCGGATACAACAATACATAAATACGTGGGACAAGATATATCATCTACATAGTCCTTATGGGACAAACTTCATAGCTAAGCTCAACGAGCTTCCTCTTACTTTTGTCTTTCCTCGATTGCTTATCTGTAAAACACAACATAGATAAAGGGTGAGATTTATAAAATCTCAGTGAGCTCATCGGCGTTACCTCACTATATAACTCTCGGTATTTTCTTATCTTTATCTTTTCTCTTATTCTCTTAGCACAACCCGAGAGATTATTTCTTCAATCTCAACGGAGAACCCCACCCGACAATAGCTATTGAAGGGTCAACATGGATAATGAGCCTTGGTTTCGGGTTCATGACTTCCCTCCGCATGTATGCTATTAAATCTCTTGGGATCGTAATCCCCCTCAAATTTTATGAATAAACTTCCCATATTTATATATATAGGTACTATTTGTTCTTCCTCACTTCCCTCATGAAACGATATCTCCAACGCTTAGACATATCATAAACAATTCATACAAGGGTCTATTCCCATGGTAATTAATGTTAGTTAAGTTAGGGAGGACTTGGAATACAATTGGTGCCCAAAAGAAGTGAGAAAATAAAATTTTAAAAATGCTGAAAGCGCTTGGGCGCACGGACCGTGTGTGTCACATTTGAACCATGCGCCCAGTAACAGAAGCAGGCGCACGGGTCGTGTCTCAAGTGCAGTAACAGATTTGCTTTCACGTTTTTAATAGATTTTGAGTCTCCCAATGGTACCAATTATGTCCCAAAACCTCACTAATCACCAAATACAGTAAATACCCTATGATTAAACATAAATTTTAGTTCCAATCATGTTCCAAATCAATCATTTTCCAACCAAAAATCCACTCAACAAGCATAAACAAGGTCATAGCAAACATTTGAGCCACAATCACCATACTATTTTCAGAAAACGGAGTTTGTGACTTAAAATCAAGTCCAAACTCTAACAATCAAGTGGATTCCAAGTAGATGAATACTAAAAATCCGGAACATGTGAAAGAGGGAGGGAATGGAACTCACATTGACAATGTAGTTGCACAATACACAATTTGAGCACTTCAAAACATCAACAAACACCAACAATCAACTCCATCAACTCCTATTCCTTTGAAACAACACCCTCATTTTGACACACGTGGCTGACGAGGGCGGGGAGTGATCGCCAGTGCCTAAAAAGTTGGCACGGCAAAGTGCGGCTTCTGCCAGCTTCTAAGCAAAGTGGCACGTGAATGAACCGAATATGCACCGAAATGAGAGGGATCATGAGGCTGTGCTGGTATGGGACTATACAGTTGAAGAAAGACTTAAAAGAATTGATTTGGACTACCTATACCAACAAGATGCATCTTCTTTTCGGGAGCCCTTCCCATAAGAACTCCATAGTTAAGCGTGCTTGACTTGGAGTAGTAGTGGGATGGGTGACCTTTTGGGAAGTTTCCTAGAAAGCATGCAAGTGAGGACAACGCATGCTAGAAAGACACGTGTTGGTTTGTGGGGGCAGGCGACAGTTCTGAAAGCAGTCTGGGATTACACTCATGTTCCCAAAACTCGAACTCTAGCCATCTATCTTCAAATGCTATGAACTACTTCCACATGCAAGCTTCAATCAAGCCTCCATGACCCTCAAAACCCACATGCATGAAGAAATCAAGATGAAGAAGATGGAAATGGTGAAATTTCAGAAATTTGGTAGTTTAAAACTCCCAAGGTTTTCGCAAATGAGGAAGATGAAGTGAAGGAAATGTGGTTCTTTCATAGATGGAGTGAGTATTTAGCTCTCAAGTGGCTGTTTTAGGGTTTGAACATGAAAATGGGGTTCTTCTTCCCATTTTTCCTCTCCCTTTCGCAAACTCTCTCTTTCTCGCCCTCCACTCTCTCTTCTTTTCAAACGCATGAGGTCAAAGTATTTTTTTTTGTGGTGTGAATATGGGTTCAGCTGAATATAAAGAGGGAAATAGGATTTGGTTTAATGAGAGTTGTTTTAAAACATAAAGGGAACTTCCAAAAATACCCTCTAGCTTTCTATCACTCAAACTTGTTTAATTCATTACTTTTACCCATAAAATTCTAATAAATCATAGAGTTGCCAATCATTCACAAACACTCAATTATTTTCACAAGTCGCAAACCAACACTTATGATTATATACCTTGCAATCATTTTAATCATCATTCAACATTTCAACAAGAATAATTCTATAATATCAAACAATGAAATTAAAAAGTTCAATCATACTAATGATCATAGGAAATCTTCAAGTCCTCGAATTAATTACACTAATTCAATTAGTCAATTAACGGTCAAAGTAATTACAATTACTTTGGGCGTTACATTACACCCCAACTTGAAAAAATTTGTCCCCAAAAATTGTTCAAGTCCAATCTGTTATTACTTTGAGAGTAACATTCTCTAAACCTAACATATGATCCTCAAGGAGACACGTTTGGATCTAAACAAAATCACTATTCAATACAAAAAACTCAACTCGTAAATTGTTAGGAAATTGAATAACTAAGAACTTCAAAACAAAACTAATATGCAGTCAGAATCAGAGACATCGTTATATATATATATATATATATATATATATATATATATATATATATATATATATATATATATATATATATATATGTGTGTGTGTGTGTGTGTGTGTATGTATATATGTAAATATTGTACTTAGGTCGTTACTTTGATCCTTACCTAAACAACAAAAGATTTCGAGAAGGTAAAACTGGATGGGAAGAAAATGAAAACATCACATATTCGGACGTTCTATTCCAAATTTGGTTTGAAATTTTTTTTCAGTCAAATAGGGTTACTCGAACTTCAAAATTGGAAAGGTGAATGAATATCACGAGAGAGATATTCCCAAGGTCCGAGTACGTATCACCAAATAACTCAGTCACAAAATCTGGTAGGATATTTAAACAATTCAAAACTTGAACCTGTGATCATATGAGTTGTACTAAAAGCTTTAAAAACAATTTACAAACTTGAACCTGTACACATATGAGTTGTACTAAAAGCTTTAAAAACAAGATTTAAAACTTCGTCGAGACTCAAAATCATTACATCATATTTATTGGCCTTGGTAAGTCGTAAATGACAACAACACACAAAGAACCGAATGATATGAGTCGGTTTGAAAACAGAATTTTAAGGATATGAGTTCTTATGAAAATTCCCCAATCATAAAAGTGCATAATGATGAATAGATAAATAAGAATCGCGAAGTAGGTGTAGTTAGCTTTGATTCTAAACAAAAATTTGGATAGGTTGGAATAAGTAAAACTCATAAGGCATACAAATTTTGCAAAGGAAAAATAAATCTATCAATTTCAAACACAACTAGCTGTTTTGTGCCCCTTTCTCGACCCTGTGATCGTTAGCTCACCCAACTTAGTTCAATCTTACCCACAACCATAATATAGTTCTCACTCGTGAATTCGTTTAAGAAATACCGTTTGACTTAAACATTTATCTAACAAGCAAAACCTCGGTATTTTATATCAATCATGTTTAGGATAACTCAGATTGGTTTAGGGATGGGATTGGGGAAGAGTTCACGTCGAAAGGAGAGCTGAATCAAAAAGACACAAAATTGGTTCAAGGACTCAATTGGCAATTAGTTTCACTATCCAACAAGGAGTTTAAATATCATTTCATAGAGATTTACAATCTACGCATTTAATTATCGACTCATAAGAAACATAGCCTTATTTTAAGCTTGTTCATATTAGAGGGTTTGAATCCAAACACACATGCAACCAACCAACACAAAGCATATGCATTTTTCAGCCAGAATTTTCCATCAAGCATACGTCTACTATGGTGAATTAATTAACCTATCAAACGGTATCGAAATTTAGCAAACGACCACTCTTTAGAAAGCTTAGAGTGTCTAGTTCATGAAAATAATTTTTATTTTGACAGTAAATAAGCCAACTAGTGCCGTTTTACAAAACATTAGGCATATGTTCAGAAACAAAACAGTTCCAGTGATTCGGTTTGCCACACATTTTATAGTATCCAAACTCAGCTGAAATACGCGAAATCTATGCCAAAACTAGAGCAAAACAAGTCTAGTTTCCGTAAAAACAATAATCATTAAAAATGGCGTTCTACAAAAACTTTTATAGGCGAAATACTGAACCTATGCTACACAGTTTTCTGCAGAATTTCGATTTTAGTGTCTCAACTACTTGGTTATGATCCCTAATGCTTCTTCCAAACCAAAACTTAGTTATGATCACATTCCAAACTACTACAATTAGGTTACATAACAATCACATTGCATGGACTAATTATCATCCAAAACCAAGCATCATTTTGAGTCAATTTTGTGACAATTCAACTTTGCAAGTAGCACAATATCTTTAAACTCAAATTTTCAGCAACACATGACATTTAATTAAATCCAAACCAAATTTAGAACAAACCCTAAAACATGAAATACCTAGGGGAAAGAGGAGAACTCACTTGACCGAAGAGCACACGAGGATATGCAAATTTAAATCACTCATATTCAACACAAATTCATGCATGCTCAACTAATCACTTAGAAATACTTGTTTCAGTGAAAATATTCAACAAGTTCAAACTCCAATAGTCCACACAATCATGACAATGGTAGTATAATCTCATAGAGGAACCATGGCTTATGGGACTACAGTCCAATCCACTCTTACGATCTTTGTTTTCCCTTATCAATCAATGCACTTAACAAACATACACATCACTTTCAACAACCATACACCTACCTACGCATCCATCTCCCTAAGAACTTGCTTCCAACCTTGCACAACATCGATTAACTCAACGACTAGGGTAATGAAAAAACTCTAGGAAACTGGGATCTTATCGGAGAACTTGAGACTTCCTAAAAAGTCAAACTTGTTGGAAACTCTCAAGCTTGATTAAGCATGAAGTTCCTCTATCCCGAAAGGATGGAGTACTAATAATAGGAGAATATCAGAATCTAATGAGCAACAACACTCATGAAAGACTTGGAATGTCGTAGGAACAAAAGCTATATAAAGTTTTGATTTAAACGAAAGGAACATCGAAAACATATTTCTCCGTTGAAACTGTTTGTTTTGGAATCCTAGTTTGACTAGGAAAGTTACGGACTTGTGAACATAATAGAAGCCCTTAATCACATGATGCGTTAAGATAACGATTCGAAGGAGTTAAGGAAACAATTTGTAACACCCAATTTAATCTCAATTTAATTATATAAATAAATTTTTATTATAGTGAATATCTTACTTTTAGTTATATGTAGATATATATAAATTAATAAATATAAAATAAAAATATAAGAACCAGAGTGATGGTCTGAGGACACTAATGTAGATAAGTGCAAAATTGGATATAGTATTATAATATTATTATATGTAATGTAATAATTTTTTTTTTGACCAAAATAATAATATATTATTTTAAATGTGTATGTAAAAGGCATAAACGGTAAAAGCAAGATTTGAAAGAATCTGGCTTCCTCGAGAAGCTTCATATTTTTTTTTTGGGATGATAAAATAAAACAAAAAGGAAGAGTGTGTACTTGATGGTTTTGAGAGAAATAGAGGTAAACGTTGGGTAAAAGAAAAATGGGGTTGTAGTGGAGAAGTAAAGAGAGGGAAAAGGAACACATTGAAAGTAATTGGAAGGCAATAATATATCTGGCTTGGTGACAAAGAAAAACGAAGAAGAAGAAGGGAAAGCACAAGGGAAAAGCATTAAAAGCCATTTTTGGTGGGGTTGGAAACAAATAAAGCATAGAGATGCAACAGGTAAACAAGAACTAGAGAAATCAACTTATTCTATACACACTAAACACACTTTGTTATTCAACTTTAGGAAACAGGGGAAAGATTGTTAGAGGCTGATAGCTTAAAGAGGGAAAGTAGGAAATCCAAGGAAAAGAAAAAAAAAGGGAGAAAGGTTGAAGAGTGAGAGGGTAGAGATTGAGAGCTGAAATTGACTGTAAGAGAGCCCAAGGGAAGGTAGCTGAAATTAGTGATCTGTATCTTCTCTTTCCATGGTCGAGAATCACAACAAGCAACACAAGGTACTTGTGGAGAATGAGAGTTAGTAAGAGGTTGAAAGAGAAGAAGGTGTTCTTCACACAAGTACAAGATTTCCAGGTCATCTCGAACCGAGTACCTCTGCTAGAGTTTAGTCTCTTATTTCTAGGTGATGCTTCTTTCTTGTTTTGGAGGGCCGCTATTCATGTTACCGGTATATTCTATTGTCTCCATGTGTATTTGACTTGTAAAAACCTTTAGAAGCTCTGTTGCATTATGTGGTTGTTTAATAATAGTTATATGTCTTTATGATGACCTCTGTGAGGGCCTATGTAAGTTGGTATTCTCTGTCTTGAATATACAGGTGTATATCATATTGTGGGATGTCCATATTTTAGGGGAGATTCTGTCGAATTTTAGCTAGAAATTTCTTTGAAATATAGACTATTATAGGTTTTATAAGATGACCGCTCTTTGCTGTCAAAAAAAATAAGATGACCGCTCTTTCGGTCAACTTGATCCTGTCAAGGCTTGCCAGATTATGGTAGTAGTCTGTGCGCCGGTCATGGTCCAATTCAGGTCGTGACACAATTAACTTGTGACACGAAAATACATAATGACAATGGCAGACATAGTTTGACTACTATCACTACTACAATTTTTAGTAAAGGATACACTAGACTAAGAGTAGTAAACCCGACAAAGAAATCAAAAATCTTAAAAGACTCTTCAATTATAGTATTAATAAGGTTCTTTTAAAAGGAACGTCGAAAGAGGACAAAAGTCTTTCGAAAGTTAAAAAAAATGAATTTTGGTTAACTCGAAACACAAGGCAAGATTAGCTAAAGAGAAAATAAGGATGCCTAAAACGAAATCTGGGTCTCAAGAATACTCACTAACTAGGAGACACATCTAGGGGACTAACACTTCCTAACGAAAGGTTTTCAAGCAAACAACTTATCGGGTGACTCTCTATGAATTCTACGGTGATGCTACAGTCGAACTGGCTCCAATGAAAAGACGGCTGCCCACTATCCTTCAAATCAGCACAGATGCCCATTCCTTCGTTCCACAACATCATCTATAGCCCTCTACTTCCAATGCACGCTCTGATAAAAGAAGAAATCCGGAAATCCTATGGTTCAGGGTTCAGAAGTTTTCGGGGCTAAGGCAACCAATTGTCGTCATTCTCAGTACCTTGGATGAAATATTGAGTTGATCAAGCTCAATGCTTCACACAATTTGCTGAGAGATTCTAACATTTACTTGTCACGGTCCCTAGCTAATAAGATCTATCTAACCTATTTATCACGGAATTGCTAAGCCTGACTAGGTCGAACTGCTCTGATACCAAAATGTAACATCCTAAATTTTATACGTCATAAAGTCTAGAATGTTAGCCATTTTACTAGATCAGAGATATGCAGATCTAAGTTTGGATTAAAAACTTAGAACTTATACTTCATAGGAGTGCAACTTACCAATAAGGTAACAGCCTTTCTATCATATTCCATGAGAACTCCGTCAAACTTACAGTACAATTTTATTATTAAACTGTACAATACTTAATCCAATCTTAGAAGTACATATATACATGTCCTAATCCCCTATAATAGGTGACATAAAACTCTTGACCGACCATTGGTCGGATACAACAATACATAAATACATGGAACAAGATATATCATCTACATAGTCCTCATGGGAGAAACTTCATATAGCTAAGCTCAACGAGCTTCCTCTTACTTTTGTCTTTCCTCGATTGCTTATATGTAAAACACAACATAGATAAAGATTGAGATTTATAAAATCTCAGTGAGCTCATCGGCGCGTTACCTCACTATATAACTCTCGGTATTTTCTTATCTTTATCTTTCCTCTGATCCTCTTAGCACAACCCGAGAGATTTTTTCTTCAATCTCAACGGAGAACCCCACCCGACAATAGCTATTGAAGGGTCAACATGGATAATGGGCATTGGTTTCGGGTTAATGACTTCCCTCCGCCAAATATGCTATTAAACCTCTTGGGATCGTCATCCCCCTCGAATTTTATGAATAAACTTCCCATATTTATATATATATATATATATATATATATATATATATATATACTAGTATGTATGACCCGTGCGCTGCACGGGTATACATTTTTTTTGGATTTTTTTTGTAATTTTAATTTTAAAATATGTTTACTTTGAGTGAAAATAACAAAATTGGTTAAATATATAATTATATCATATTAAACAGAAGTATGTATATTAAAATAATGAGTATGTTAAATAATATATAAATATATCTGTAAGGGTATTGAAATATACATATTCTTTTTTTAATTTAATTTTAAAGTATTTTATTAATCAATTTGTATGTTTAAAGCATTGTCTGTATTTATTTGGGATGTTTATAATTATGTATTAATAATTAATATTTAAAAAATTATAGGTGTATATTTGATTATTCGAATTTAAAAAATAAATACGATATTGAGATTATGTTAAGTGGTGATACACAAAAAAGGCTGATGTAAAAATAGACATTTTCTGTTAAGTTATTTTGTAATATAGTTTTCGTTGAACTTACAATAGATAATTATGTGTATTATGTTAGATATAAAAAATGGGTATAACATATTTTGTGTGAACTTAATTTCGTAAAATAAATATAAAAGAATTGTCTTATTTGTTGACGAAACAATTTTGATGAAATAAATATATTTGAATTCGTTTAAAATGCATTGTGTTATTGGACACATTGTGTTATTGAACTCGTTTAAAGAATATATTTCCAAAACTAATTATATATCTTACCTTCTCTTTTTAACTCACTCTATAAAACATATCTCTATTAAAAACATATATATTTCTTTATCAAAATAGTTTATTAAACATTTACCATGAAAAGAGATATTTCAATACTCAATATAATATACAACATAGTTTTCAGACCACGTGGAACAAAATATATAAGTCTATTTACGAATAGGGGTATTTGTCTTTACAATAAAAATTAGAGTTATTTTTGGTATTTCCTTGTAAGCTCTAATGAATACCGAAACCCTATAGTTCCATTTATTCAAGAACCGATAAAGAAGAAAACAAACACAAAAAGATTATAATGTTTACATAATGATTAAATTGTTAAAACTCTGGGCACAAATTGATAAAACTCCGCTGAGACTAACCCCACAGACAACAGTGACTAATTCCTCGCTCATTGTATGTGGCTCGAGGGGCAGGACAGTTGGCCCAGAGTTTTTATGCTGCTTCGTACCCAAGACATATAATATATCAGTAGGAGAATAATAGTCATTTTGTCTT
Organism: Astragalus membranaceus; assembly: GCA_039519185.1. Taxonomy (NCBI): domain Eukaryota; kingdom Viridiplantae; phylum Streptophyta; class Magnoliopsida; order Fabales; family Fabaceae; genus Astragalus; species Astragalus membranaceus. The sequence continues at coordinate 89,452,021 of CM076851.1, forward strand.
AAAAACATAAATAGTTGACATAATATATGTTCATTTTGTCATTCTAATGAGGCATGGTGCATATGTCATTCTACCTTCATACTCGTATATAAGAAATAAAAATCAGCAAGTAGTATAAACATAAATATATTTGTTTATTGGTATTGTCATATTTTAATGTTAATTTTGAACTCAGCTGGAGAATAAATATTATATTGCTTAATTATATATATATATATATATATATATATATATATATATATATATATATTCGACATGATTTAATCAAATGTCCTAGCATGAATTGCCATAGTGTTCATATGAATATTAAATATTTGATAATTAGATGGTTATTGTAATAACAATTTGATGATTACTTATTAAAGTTTTGTTTAATATTATATAATATTATACATTTTTGAGGTATACAATATTATACTTTTTAGACTGTACTATTTTCTTTAGCATACATGTAATATGAAAAGTCTTTCTTCTATTAAAGTAAATGACTATATATTTATTTATTTTGGTGGAAGTAATGATCATTTAATTTCCATATTAGTTTACTTTAAAGTTGATAGTTGACACTTGAAGTTTTCAAAAAAAAGGAGTGCAAGTCTCCTTTATATATATGTAAATGACTATATATATTTATTTATATAATATGTTATTAAAGTCTAGCCGCCCAATTTGACCTCATCGTCTCCCTATAATTTTACCTTACATTTCTATAAAAGAGCTGACATCTAAATACATATTAAAAAGATCTGACAGATGAGAATCAAGGAAATAGAAAAGAAGAAGGAGAAGGAAATAATCAAAGAAAAGAAGTATAGGAAACAGGAAATGAAGAAAATTTTGAAAAATTGATAAACACAGATGTTTTGAATTTGTAGATCTTTCTCAAAAAAAACAATTATTATATTTTTGATTGTGCCATGTAACTAAATTTTCTTAAAACTGAAAGCATGTCATTATATTCATGAATTAAATAATTTAGTTACCTAAAGCTAGAACATGCAAATGCTCAATGACCACTTCACCATACAATAAAATTTACAAAATATTTTAGATAAACAGAAGAAACATATTTTAGATAACATGTGGCTTGATTAAATAACTTTGCTCCAAGTTTACAACATTATGAACACCAATACAACTTATAACAACCTTTAAGTATGTTAATGAAAAGTATTCCAAATCGAAAAAGAAAAATAAGAAAATTTTATCATACCCCATAAGAGATGGGTCAAATCGGAAAAGATGTCAACCCCAAAAGTGCTTTAGAAAATAGAATGCAAACATATTCACTGTAGTCAAGCTTCAACAATATCAATAGGAAAAAAATGCAAGCCAAGACTCAATATCATAATAACAACTTTCATTCTTCAAATTCTCATATACTGTTACTCTCTTGAATGTTAATTGGAGGTGGGATTTAGAAAAAGAAAAAAAGGAGAGAATAACATCCAAAATCAAAACTAAATTGAAATATTTGAACTTAATTGCAATATTCAAAACAAAATTTAATATAGTTTTAATATAATTAATTTTATTCTTTTAAAATATAAGTTGACCATAAACGTATAAGGCAAGAAATTATAAGTCATTATAAGTAATAATTATTAATGATGATTTCAATTTTTTTTTTGAAAAAGTAACAGTCGCAATTTTAACCATTGTGAGCCGTCCAGATTGGGTTAAATTTTGAGAGTGATTTTGAGCCGTCCAGATTGTTTAAAATGGTGAGTTGGAATACACATAGCATGTTGGACGCTGAGGTGGCTTTTTTGTAGTGCCTATGTGGAATTTTAAAATGGTGATGTGTCATGCTTATGTGTACACATTCTTGAATGTGTATAGTTATGATATATATATATATATAGGTACTATTTGTTCTTCCTCACTTCCCTCATGAAACGATATCTCCGACGCTCACACATATCATAAACAATTCATACAAGAGTCGTGAGCTTGGGCGCACGGACCGTGTGTGTCACATTTGAACCAAGCGGCCAGTTGCAGAAGCAGGCGCACGGAACGTGTCTCAAGTGCAGTAACAGATTTGCTTTCACAATTTTAATAGATTTTGAGCTCCCAATGGTACCAATTATGTCCCAAAACCTCACTAGTCACCAAATACACTATGATTAAACATAAATTTTAGTTCCAATCATGTTCCAAATCAATCATTGTCCAACCAAAAATCCACTCAACAAGCATAAACAAGGTCATAGCAAACATTTGAGTCACAATCACCATACGATTTTCAGAAAACGGAGTTTGTGACTTAAAATCAAGTCCAAACTCTAGCAATCAAGTGGATTCCAAGTAGATGAATACTCAAAATCCAGAACATGTGAAAGAGGGAGGGAATGGAATTCACATTGACAATGTAGTTGTACAATACACAATTTGAGCACTTCAAAACATCAACAAACACGAACTCCTATTCCTTTGAAACAGCACCCTCATGTTCCCAAAACTCGAACTCTAGCCCTCTATCTTCAAATGCTATGAACTACTTCCACATGCAACCTTCAATCAAGGCTCCATGACCCTCAAAACCCACGTGCATGAAGAAATCAAGATGAAGAAGATGGAAATGGTGAAATTTCAGAAATGTGGTAGCACAAACTCCCAAGGTTTTTGCAAATGAGGAATATGAAATGAAGGAAATGTGGTTCTTTCATAGATGGAGTGAATATTTGGCTCTCAACTGGCTATTTTAGGGTTTGAACATGAAAATGGGGTTCTTCTTCCCATTTTCCCTCTCCCTCTCGCAAACTCTCTCACAAACTCTCTCTTTCTCACCCTCCACTCTCTCTTCTTTTCAAACTCATGAGGTAAAAGTATTTTTTTTAGTGGTGTGAATGTGGGTTCAGCTGAATATAAAGAGGGAAATAGGATTTGGTTTAATGAGAGTTGTTTTAAAACAAAAAGGAAACTTCCAAAAATACCCCTCCTCTAACTTTCTATCACTCAAACTTATTTAATTCATTACTTTTACCCATAAAATTCTAATAAATCATAGAATTACCAATCATTCACAAACACTCAATGATTTTCACAAGTCACAAACCAACACTTATGATTATATACCTTGCAATCATTTTTAGGCAAAAAAACAGTATTGGGCCAAAAAAAAAAATTATTTACCAAAATAACCTAACTTTTTGATTAAATACCAAAGTACCCCACTTTTTAAAATTAGGCCAGAAGTCGCCCCCCACAGAGCCGACTTCTAAACATGAAATTTTAATTTTTTTTTCATTTTCAGTTCAGAAGTCGCCCCCCACCAGGGTGACTTCTGAACTGCGTTTTTTAATTTTTTTTAATTATTTGTTTTTAATTTGATAAAAATATAAAAAAAATATAATTAAAATACAAAAATTAAATAAAATATTATAAATAATTTAGATAATTGCTATTGTGAAACCAAAATTACTAATTAAATTGAAGGGTCGCAAAGAGATATTACAAGACATTAATTGATTTAAAAGACTAAAACGAAAAATACAATAGTAGTAAATGCGACTAGTTTACATTGCGGTTAGGGCAGTTGTTTCTGTTGTGACCCTCGTTTCTACAAATTCCGCATCTTTTGGTGCGGGTACCCCTTTCTCTTTGATCCATCTCAGTACGAATACGGGTAGACTGTGGACGGCCCTTTTTATCTCTCCGTTTAGTTGGATCATGCTGTAGTTCTAGAGTATTGAAATCAGGCCACGAGGTCTCAGTTGGCAAGGGTGGGAACTCCACAATGTAAGTATTGAAAACATTACGCATTGTGTAAGGTTCATCCACGAATTGCAAGTGGTCGAAACTGCATTTTGCGCATGCTGCGATGGCATGTGAACAGGGGTAGTGAAGTGCCTGGAATTCGCCACACTCACATGTTCTAGCTCTAATGTCGACCACAAATGTGGCCGCAGGTCTACCAGTTTGTGGTCGTTCAAGTTCTTGAACTCGGAACAATTGCCTTGCACGATCGTGAATTGCGACGTTATGCGTTTTTGAGACTTTAATGTTGCTGGCAATTTTTTCCATCAATTTTTCAGAGTACAGAGTGCCAGATGTTAACATCGCCTGTGCCTGCGTTCCCCTTTTGACAAATAACTCGTTCATTCTGAAATATGTTGCATCTATCAATGAACGGATAGGGAGATTCCGCACCCCCTTAAGGACGTTGTTGATGCACTCGGCAAGGTTTGTTGTCATGTGTCCCCAACGTGAACCTCCATCGCACCACTGCAACAATAGTTCCGGGTTTATGTCTTCAACCCAAGCCACCCCCTCAGGACCTACTTCGTCAGCAATTTTTGCTTTGTAGTGATTGGCAGATCTTTCAGTCATTGAGTATGCTGAAGCAACAAAAGTAATATGTTGGTCATTATGGAATGGAAATTAGAAATGGAATAAAGAAAAAAGTTTTAAAAATACTAACCCATATTGATGACATGTTTCCTGGAAGGAGTGTTTTTGAAGTGTCTCATGAAGTTTTGTGCTATGTGGCGAATACAGAAGACATGTTTCCAATTGCTGTTTAGACGCCGAACAGCACTTTTGATAGACTCGTGTCTATCTGATATCAAACAAAGACCCTCCTGTGGTGTCACAAACTGTTTTAAACGAGATAGGAAGAAAAACCAAGCCTCCGCTGTCTCACCCTCAACAACTGCATATGCAATTGGGAAGGTGTTGTTTTTTCCGTCTTGGGCGATTGCCAAAAGAAGAACCCCTTTGTACCTACCATACAACCATGTTCCATCAACAAAGACTACTGGTTTGCAAAATTTAAAGCCTTTTATGCAAGGGCCAAAACTCCAAAAGATGCGGTGGAATACACCTTTGTTGTCAACTTGTTGTCCATTCTCAAAGAATGGTTTGGGCTGGTAGTCGTAAACTGTGTCTGGAATATAGTAAAAGAAAGCATGTAGCCATCTGGTTACTTCATTGTAAGATAGTTCCCAGTTACCGTAGATGTGTTCGATTGCTTTTTGTTTAGCAATCCAAGCCTTTCTGTAGGAACTCAGGTACGTTAACCGCTCCTTGATGTGTGCAATCAACACAGCCACTGATATTGTCGGGTCCTCCCTTACCAGTGGAAGGATACGAGTACACATGTAGGAGGAGGACAGATGGCGGTGATCTTGGGAAATAGTGGATGTTGTACATGTGTGTGGGTGGGTCAACTGTGTAATCCCCCACAACCTAGATTTTGCTCCAAGCCTGACTACACACCTCCACAAACAGGTATCGTGAACACAAGTAACTGTCCAAACTGACCTACTAGAATCATCCACTTTGTATTCAACTGAATTGTTTAGATGATACGTTTGGATGAATTGAATGGCAATTTCTTTTGTGGGAAATTTCATTTTGAGTTTGAGTTCGTTTGGGTCATCATGGGATAAATCTTGGTTTCTGTCCATGGCATGGCCAAACTCTACATCATAAGGTTCTGGGTTATCAGCTGTGACGTTTTGAAAGTGTGGGACAGGGTTGCGGAATGCATCACCTATGTTGGGGTTTGATTGAATTGGTTCCTCAACGTCTTCACGTTCAAGAATTTCATCTTCATCATCGCTAAAATCCCCAACGTCCTCATTATGGACACCAACAAACATACTAAACGGTGGGGTATTAGTTTGAGTATTTAGAGGGTTAGTTGTATTGAGGTCAATGGGGATTTGTGAGGATGATGGTGCAGAGTGATGGATAGGTGGTGACAGATTATAATGCATGTTAGTTTGGGATGATGAAGGATTGAAGTCAGAGTAAACAGGTGGAATGAAATCATTGTATGGTTCAAATGTTTGTTGTGAAAAAGGAACGTTGTGTGGTGATGAAGATGGAATATAATGGACGTGACTTACCTGGGTATAGTTTGAAACAGCATCAACCAAATCCGCGTAAATTTCTGGTGTACGTATACCTTGATGTCTACAGTGTTGGTAATGCTCCATCATAGTTTCAACATCTTCATCGGATAGAATTTCGAATCCCGCATAAAAGTCATGACCAGCCGTGAGAGTTGTGGGGTACCGATATGTAAGACTAGAAACCATTTTGGAATGGTCAGGAGAGATTTTTTTTTTCAATGGCTTCTTTAACTTGAGGTAGTTTGAATTTGGAGTTGAGTTTGACAAGGGTGTAGTTATCACATCTAAACAACATTCCCTGAGTATCTGAGTTGTGAACATAACCATTGTAAAACACCGTGATAAAAACTGGGGTTGGAGTTGGAGCCATTGATGAAGTTGGGAGTAGGAGGGTGTGTTTGAGTTTTACTTTTACTTGGTAGTAGGAGGATTTGTAAATGTGTGGTTAGTGGTGAGATATGAGTGGCTATTTATTGAAGTTGTCATGGTGTTGATTGCACACAGGGGTTTTGGTTTGGAAGGCCAGGATTGCACCGACAGTTTATACGGCTAGGATTCCACCGACAGTTTTGAATTGTTCAATGTGCAGGGGTCAGAGTGCACTGTTCAGCGTGCATTGTTCATGGTGAACTGTGCATTGTTCAGAATACACTGTGCATTGTTGATCGTCATGTGTGCAGCGTGCATTGTTCAGAGTCCATTGGGCAGAGTGCGTTGTTTAGTCTTTAAGAGGTTGTACAGTCAATTAGGTCGACTACATTGAAGTTGATAATTTTTTAAAAAAAAAAATTAATTAGCCAAAAAATTTAGGGTTAGGTGAAAAAATGATTTTTACTACACTTTGTATAGACTTTCTACTAATTTAGGATTAAAAAATTATTTTGACTAAACTTTCTACCAATTGAATTTCCTTAAATAAACATTGTTAATTTTTTTTTACTACACTTTCTACTAATTAAACATTGTTAAATTTTTTTTACTACACTTTCTAATGATTTTCCCTACACTTTCTAATAAATAATTTCCTTACTTAAACATTTTTAATTTTTTTTTTCATGACCAAAGTTTAGTAATATACTTTGTCTAAAAGGTGTAATGTTTAAAAGAATTAAAAAAAAGTTGTTAGACATAAAAATTAAACTAAAGTTAGCTAAAAAATCATTTTCCACACTTAGTAAAAAATTGTTCCAACCTAAATTTTTTTCCTTCTACAACTCAAACTTAACTCAATTACTCCTACATGAAACTTGTAAAATTTAATTCAGAACCTCTACAATAATGTCATTCAATTTTTTCATTTTTTAAAATTTGTTAACATAGTCAAAAATTAATTGAAACTAGACAACAATATGACACATCTAAAAACAAACAAAGGCATGTGAATAAATGTCATAAACCATAATCTAGCCATGTGAAGAACATAGACACAAGGATCTTGACAAATTCATGTGAATAAATGTCATAATTCATTTTTAGGTTTATGTGAATGATTTTGAATGAAGAATATGGACAAAGGCATGTGAAGTATTGTAATGAGGGATGAAAACAAAAATCAAAATTATCATATCCTCTCCATTATGGCCCTAGGTCGACTTCATCAAGTGTGCTTTTTTAAACATGAGGAAAAAATTAAACTAGTGGAAAAAAGGAAAAAAAGTTGGGTGAAAAAGCAAATTAGGGTTAGGTTAAAAAATGATTTTCACTACACTTTCTAATAAATAATTTCCTTACTTAAACATTTTTAATTTTTTTTTTTCATGACCAAAGTTTAGTAATATACTTTGTCTACAAGGTGTAATGTTTAAAAGAATTAAAAAAAAAAGTTGTTAGACATAAAAATTAAACTAAAGTTAGCTAAAAAATCATTTTCCACACTTAGTAAAAAATTGTTCCAACCTTAATTTTTTTCCTTCTACAACTCAAACTTAACTCAATTACTCCTACATGAAACTTGTATAATTTAATTCAGAACCTCTACAATAATGTCATTCAATTTTTTCATTTTTTAAAATTTGTTAACATAGTCAAAAATTAATTGAAACTAGACAACAATATGACACATCTAAAAACAAACAAAGGCATGTGAATAAATGTCATAAACCATAATCTAGCCATGTGAAGAACATAGACACAAGGATCTTGACAAATTCATGTGAATAAATGTCATAATTCATTTTTAGGTTTATGTGAATGATTTTGAATGAAGAATATGGACAAAGGCATGTGAAGTATTGTAATGAGGGATGAAAACAAAAATCAAAATTATCATTTTCCCTCCATTATGGCCCTAGGTCGACTCATCAAGTGTGCTTTTTTAAACATGGGGAAAAAATTAAATTAGTGGAAAAAAGGAAAAAAAGTTGGGTGAAAAAGCAAATTAGGGTTAGGTTAAAAAATGATTTTCACTACACTTTCTAATAAATAATTTCCTTACTTAAACATTTTTAATTTTTTTTTTCATGACCAAAGTTTAGTAATATACTTTGTCTACAAGGTGTAATGTTTAAAAGAATTAAAAAAAAAAGTTGTTAGACATAAAAATTAAACTAAAGTTAGCTAAAAAATCATTTTCCACACTTAGTAAAAAATTGTTCCAACCTTAATTTTTTTCCTTATACAACTCAAATTTAACACAATTACTCCTAAATGAAACTTATATAGTGGAGTTCAGAACCTCTATAATAATGTCATTTAATTTTTTCATTTTTTACAATTTTTTGAACATACTCAAAAATTATTTAAAATATTGTCCAATCTAGACCGTTTAAACTGTCGGTGCAATCTGGGCCGTCCAAGTTGCTTATAAATATGAACCTACACCAACTTATCCCACATAAACACATCTTCACCTCCATCATCTCCTTACTACACCATCTTCACCATATTCACCTCCTTCTTCGAAAAATGTCTTCTCTTATACTAGACCAATCAAATCACATTTCCAACACTCTCAGAGATGGAGCCATGGAGGTTCACCACAAGTTCAAACTCCCCAAACCAGATGACGCTATATTACCTTTGATACAAAGAGTTGGGTTTGGTTTAATAGCTTCAATTGGGACATTCAAAATTGAACCATCGTTGGTCGCTGCAATGGTCGAACGCTGGAGACCAGAAACACACACGTTTCATCTTCCAGTAGGGGAGTGCACGATAACTCTACAAGACGTGCAGTTGCAGTTGGGCCTTTCTGTTGACGGAAATGCTCTGACTGGTGATTGTCAAAAAAATTGGCATGAGGTCTGCGAAAGACTTTTGGGTCAGCGTGTCCCACCAAATGGAAGGACCGGCCACCAAATTAAGTACACCTGGCTACGAAGTGAATATAACGTAGTACCAGCGGGGGCTTCCATGACAGTAAGGAAGCAATATTGTAGGGCTTGGCTGTTGCAGTTGATCGGGGGATTCATACTCCCAGACAAAAGTTCTAACAGAGTAAGCATGAAATATCTCCCCCTGTTGGAAAATTTCAATGAAATTTCAAACTATAGTTGGGGGTCCGCATGGTTAACCAACTTATACAGAATGCTCTGTAAGACATCTACAGACTCCACACACGTTATGGGTGGATGTACTCTTTTGTTACAGTCTTGGGTCTGGTACCGCATGCCTTTCCTAGCCCCGTCTTGCATCCCTTCTTATGGTTGGCCACTAGCAAAGAGGTAACTATTTGAAACACCTTACAAATCCTCACAATTATATGTCTTCTTTATGTTAACAGTTCATTTTTTTTGACTAGATGGGCAGTCGCAGCACTTAACCACACAACATATCCATCAGACCTTGTTTCATACAGAACAAGGATCGACCACATGAGACATGAAGATTTTAAGTGGTTGCCTTATTATGATTTGCCACTTCCACCAGATGCATATGAGGGCTCTGCCATATGGACTACAAACACAGCTATGGTCTGTTTCCAAATGGTAGAATGGCACCAGGCCGACAAAGTGAAATTGCAATTTGGCCTTCTCCAAGAAATACCATCCGAACCATTTGATTTGACACAGTTTCACTCACTCAGCATGCAGGGTCAGCATGATGTCAATTGGCCTGTATATCACAATCCCTCGATTGAGTTATGGAATGATAGACAAAATCAATGTGTTGTGGGTCGACCCTGTTGTGGACCACCATCACATTCCGATAAATACATGCGCTGGTTTCTGAGCAATTCAAGGCCATACCTTTCAGTCGAGCAACAGCTAAGGGATCCACGTGCTGGTGTACATGTTGGTCATGTCAATGAAGAAGATGAAGAACATGTGCCACCTCCCCCAACAACTCAAACCGAACGTCGAGAACGTAACCGTAATCGTCATCGACGTGGGACACAAACTCAAGCTACTCCCCAAACCTTTACTCAGACAGACGATTATGTCCCTCACCGCCACTCTATCTCCCACCCTCCATCATTTCAGGACTACCAACCATACAACCAGTCATTACAATATACACCGTTTCAACATACCAATCGGCACTCTACGGCTAATACGAACGATGATTTCTTCAATAATCTCTTTGGTGTCTACCCCGGTACGCCAGAATCTATGATTTTAGCTCGTTCCCTTCAAGAGCGGGCCGGCGGTGCAAGTTCATCATCAGTTCCCGCATTATTTCCAGTTCAACCTGCACCTCCACCTGCCTCGACTGAGGAAGACCAAGAACAACCACAACCTCGTCAACGTCCACAGCGTCATCCCCGTCCACGACAGTGTGGAACTGGGTCTCATCTTCTTCGTTAAATTTTAATTCCATGTATTATTAGTTTGATTTTAAGCTTTTAATTTTAATTACAACTTAATTTTAATCTAACATGTTCATGGGTTTTTATTCGCTTTAAATCACTATCAATAGCTATATATAAATATATAACTGAATAATTGAGTTTAAAAGGAATTGTAACGATTATATGAATTCTTCTTCAATTAATTTAACTAATTGATTTAACCCTTGCATATTAATTATTGTACTTATTTAAATTAATTATTCTACTTATTTAAATTAATTATTGTAATTAAATTTAATTATTGTAATTAAATTTAATTAATTCATATTTTTATCAATTTAAATATAACAAATTGATTTGTGCAGAGTGTACATTGTGCAGAGTGTGCATTATGCAGAGTGTGCATTGTGTTGCATTGTGCAGAGTGTGCATAGTGCTGAGGTCTTATTTTATTGAACGGCCTAGATTTTGCCGACATTATTTAACGGCCTAGTTTTTGCCTACATTATTAAACGGCCAAGATTTTGCCGACACAATTTAACGCCCTAGATTTTGCCGACACTAAACCCTACAATCAACGGTTATGATCATCCTAAATCAACGGCTCGCACACGATCACCTCTATTATAAATACATTCTCAAATTACAATAACATTCACACCAACAGTTTACCCTCAACCTACCCTTGGCTTCTGAGTCATCTTCTCTTCTCTGCTTCTGCCCAAAAACCATCGCCCCACCCGCTAAAATGGAATGGCAGTTGTGCCAAACCCAGTACTCAAACGACAAATTCCTAACCGCCCTTCATCACAGTGGAATTGTCACCACCGACGAACATGGTGTTGTCTTTCGTTGTCCTAACCATGTCTTCTGCAGAATGAATAAGGACATCACCTTCGCCCAACTGAAGGAGAAGGCTGAGAGGAAGATTCGTCCAGAGGGAGCGTGGCGTAAAGACGTTGAGCGTATACGTTACCGAAAGTACGAACATGGAGAAGACGGGACTGGCTATTTTTCAGTTATGGAGATCCGCAGCGACGACGACGTCCACACAATGATGGAATATCATGCTACACTTCCCATGGGGCGACAAATCTTAGAGCTGTACGTGGACACAAGACCCACTCCAGAAGAAGTCATTCATCTTCTTCAACAAAGACCACCCGCACCACAAGAACCCATACCGGAAAGAGTCATTACGCACACCTGTAAAGTTGACTATCAAGGCACTTACCAGTCCAGGGAACAACATGGTGTGGTGATTCATGGTAGTAAAACTAAACATTTCAGGCTTAAGAACAACATCACCTTCACCGAATTGAAAGAAAAATTAACGGAAAATTTTCACGTAGATGGTGTCGAGCAAGAAATCACTAGTATCGTTTCAAACTCCCCCTACATCTTTAGCGGCCCACGTAATCGTATTCGGATGTGCCCCGTGCCTATCAAGAAAGACAAAGATGTTCGTGAAATGTTTGAGAAACATGAGAGCTTCCGAGGTTTGATTGAACCTTATCTAGAATTGTCCGTCAAAACACAAGAGTCTGCCGAATCCATCGTCCGTAGAGTTATCCCTCCAGTCATCCGATGGCCACTACCTGAGAATGTATGGTGGAAGTAGAAGTAGTTTAAATCAAGTTTGCCTCTTCTTGTTTTATGTTTTCCTGTCGTTTCGTTTTAAATTTCCTATCCTTGTATTTTTGCAATTTGTGTTTTTCATTTCTGTTCTTATCCAATATTAAATTTTGTTCCACTTTTTAATATCTTCATTTTTTACCGTGATTATTACCGTAATTACTTTATAAATAATTTTACTAATTATTCTAATTATTTCAATTAATTATTCTAATTAAATTAAATTAATTTACATTCAAAAACAAATAATTAAAAAAAAAATTAAAAAACGCAGTTCAGAAGTCACCCTGGTGGGGGGCGACTTCTGAACTGAAAATGAAAAAAAAATTAAAATTTCATGTTCAGAAGTCGGCTCTGTGGGGGGCGACTTCTGGCCTAATTTTAAAAAGTGGGGTACTTTGGTATTTAATCAAAAAGTTAGGTTATTTTGGTAAATAAATTTTTTTTTTGCTCAATACTGTTTTTTTGCCTCATTTTTAATCATCATTCAACATTTCAACTAAGAATAATTCTATAATATCGAACAATGAAATTAAAAAGTTCAATCATACTAATGATCATAGAAAATCTTCAAGTCCTCAAATTAATTACACTAATTCAATTAGTTAATTAACGGTCAAAGTAATTACAATTACTTTGGGCGTTACATAAGTCATTCCTTAAGTCAATTAAAAGATTATATATATATATATATATATATATATATATATATATATATATATATATATTATAACCAAATTTTGAGTTGAGATACTTCTAAGATATTAACTCATGACACAAGTTTCAATATAAATATTTGTTGTGATCCTTATTCAATCCTAATCAAATAAGATAACAAAGATAACAGGAGAACAAGTTAAAACTGAACAGCTATGCAGAAACTGTGTTTTGCGTACAGCTAATATTGCAGAATTTGAAACAAGTAAATTGAGTAAAAGGATAAGGTATAAGGAAAGAAAACACCAAGAAGTGATGACCCAGTTCAGAGCAATGCTCCTACGTCTGGGGGACTGTAATCCGACTAAGAATGATCCACTATGATGAAGAGATTACAAGTTACAATGATAACTCTCTCTGCATGAACTCTTGCTACACCAGCAATCAAGTTCCTCTCCCTGCAGCCCTCACAGTTTCTGATTCTCCTCAGAATTTGATCTCTCTCTCTCACTGATTACAATTTGTGTTTTTAATCACTTGCTTAAACTATACAAGGCTATCCTATATATACATATTGGGTTCTTATCCTATATATACATATAAGGATCAAGAGATGTGAAACAGAAAACAGTTTCAGCTACTGTTAGTTATAACAGAATCTGTTATTCTGTTATAACTAACTCTTAATGCTGGCAGCAGCACAAACCAGTAGCATAGGCTTCCAAATAACAAACTGATATCTGATAAGGCCCAATAGGAGGTGAGAGAGAGACTGAGTGAGGCCCAAATTGTGATAGTACCATGGATCAACAATATTCAATATAAATACATGACTAAAGCACTTGACCGACTCAATATAATCGATTAGTGCCAATATAATTATAACAACAAAAATAAATACGATAAAGGGAAGATACATGAAAGCTTAATTTTTAATAATTAAATTTTTAATAACATGCTTTAAAACGATTTCTTAGGTGCTTGCCTCATTGAATGCGTATCAATATGTATATTTAGTTAAGTGCTCAATGGATTAACAAAAATCCATACAACCTGAATGATACCCTATAGCCCGAAGATCATCCTACCTGGTCCGACGTTCTCGTATGATAAAAAATTCAATGGAATTTTGGCACAACAATCCACACGACAAACATGACGAACGACTCTAAAATTAATTGTTCGGTGGCACGTTCACAGAGCTAATAATGTAATATGACTGTCAAATTACGCGAAATATGAAAATTAGTGATAAATGTTTAAAAAAAATATTATGTGTAAAAGCAGAGTAAAGACCGAAAAAACCTCACTGACACAATGATAGCGACGTCGACTTCATGTAACGTACAATTAATTAAATAGTGTTTCCAAAGGATTTTCACAAGATAATCAAAAACAACATTTCTTTGTCGGAATAATGACCAATGCTCGGAATCATGCATCAGAGTTATAGCGGGATGCATACAGACACAAGTCTGCACATGATTTTTCTACACAGCAATTGGAAGAAAGCTTGGAGCCTTGGACTATTCAATACCAAACGGCTTGTCTAGTTTTATACAACAATTCGATTAAGTTTTCTCAATGTCAGGGGTAGAGCTGCCTTCAGTACTTTCGTGGAGTAGTTGCATTCAATACTCTCAATGTCGTTTAAGCTTTCAAGGTAAGTCGGAGTGTTGCATATAAAACTGACTTGAGGGGAGTTACTTTATTTCACATGTGGAGTTGAGTGAAATGTACTTTTGAGACTTTACTTAAAAAAGACTATAACTAAATGAACTCTTTGGTAGTGATGATTTTTGTATTTTTTTCTTATAATAGGAACCGGAAGGAAGATTTGATTTCAACACCATCAAAAAGGTTCTAAATAAAATGTGATGTTGGCTCATAGCGTGAATTTCAACAATTGGAGTGAAAAGGCAATAATATTAACCGAGAGCGTGGGTTCAGTGGTTGGGGAGGAATTACCTCTCTTAACCAATAGTCGGGGGTTCGATCCCCGCCTTGGATACGGAGCAGCGTTAAAACTCTAGGCCAGCTATCCTGCCCCTTGAGGCACCTACAATGAGCGAGAGATTAGTCTCTGCTGTCCGTGTGGTGGATACTCGGATTTACCTAAAAAGGCAATAATATTACATTGATTGCAAGGGAAAAGCAGAAAGCACTTGTATCAAGAGGAAATGAAATTAGAATAGACCAAGAATTGGAGAGGGTGGGAGGCAGGCGGCGTCTGAAGTATGAAGGATAGTACGAAACTAAGTTTTACTCTTTTTTTATTCTTTTACATAAAAATTGAAATAGGGGGAACATAGTTAGGCCCAAGACTCGTTTAAACGATTTTAATAACTCATTCAAATCATTGTTGAAGTACTTTTGATTATAATATTATTACACACACACCGCCGCTGGGAGGGGGGGGGGGGGGTTTCCTCCCCGGTTTCTTCCCCTCTCCTCTCAGTGTTCCCTCACCCTGCTGTCGCTATTGGCTTCGGTCTGGTTGAGTCTGTTCCTCTGATCTGCGCTTTCTCTGTGTTTCTCTTTTGGATCTGTTGGATATGTTGTTAAGCGATTTGGATCTCTTCGCGATCTGGATCTGGATAAGTTCTTGTGCCGTCGCCGTTTCGTGGTTGGATCGTCGACTTCGGCTATTCCGGTGGCTGTAAATTAATAAAAATGGGTTGGGCGCTGCTTGGGTTGGAACCGCCGTTAGGGGCTCCCTTTCCTCGGATCTGATCTCCTCTGTGACGTCCACGGCCTCTCCCCCGAGGCGTTGATGGTCGGATCTCCCTGTTGGTGGATCTGCGCGCTTTTGGAGGTACTATGGAGTGCTTCTGTTCGCGGTGGTTTGTGGCTCTGTTAGCGCAGGGGTTGGTTCTGATGCGGTGTTTTGCGGTGTTTCGCGGTGGTTCACGGTGGTTTGTCTGATGTTCGCAATGGTGACTGTCGTTTCGGACTTTGGACCCGCAGTCACGCCTCCTCTCCGTTTGTCGTGGGCACTTCTCCCTGTCGCTCGCGGTTTTGCTTGATTGTGCCACGGTGTTGGCCGGGGGCGCAAGGCCGCGGTGGTGGTTGGTGGCTCGGCTACCTCGATCAAGCTAGGTGTTGTCGCGGTGTTGGCCGGTAGCACGACTTCGCGATGGTGGATGGAGTCACGGCGCCGGATGTCTGGGGGTGTGCTGTCGGTGGGTGCTGATTTGATAGTTTGTACCTTGTCGGACGCCAGATTGCAGTTTGCAGATCGCCGGGCTCCTCCCCCTTTGCCTTCTGCTTCTTTGCCCCCTCCCAGTCGTCTCCGGGCCTCCACCTCTAACCTCGATGCTTTGTGATGTGTTTAATGTGAGGATAGCGAGGTGATGCAGGCTGTTGTGGTTTGGAGTGTGAGTTCAGGAGGTGGTGGGTGGAGGTTGTGTGGGGACTCTCAGGTGTCGCCCTGCCTCCTTTCGGGTTTTCTGTTCGCCTTAGAATTTCTTCCATTAGAGTTCTATGGTTGTTTATTTTAGAGGCCTTGTTGGGCATTCTATTATTGTCCTTATTACCAAGGGTTTTGGTCTAGTCCCCCCTTGTGCCTTTTATATCTCTCTTTATTTTATTAATAAATTCGGACTGACTGCCGGTTTGATTAAAAAAAAAGTACTTTAAAATTATTAACGCATCTGTTTAAATGATTTTAATAACTCAGTCAAATCATTTTTGAAGTACTTTAAAATTATGAACCCATCTGAATAATTG
Organism: Astragalus membranaceus; assembly: GCA_039519185.1. Lineage (NCBI taxonomy): Eukaryota > Viridiplantae > Streptophyta > Magnoliopsida > Fabales > Fabaceae > Astragalus > Astragalus membranaceus. Next base: position 89,468,635 of record CM076851.1, read on the forward strand.
TCTAGTGAAAAGTGTTGGGGATAAACACGTGAACGGGACAAGAAAGGAAGTGGCGGCGTTAAGGACAAGAGGAATGATTAGGGCAATATAATATGAATAGTAAAAGCTGCACTGAATTTCATAAAAGTAGGTTACAAATTACATGCTACTGACGTCTATATTTATATACAATGAAACTGGCCCAGACCCATAATTTCGACTAGCCCATTCGACTGGCCCATTTCGACTAGGTTTCTAACTACACCTACTATTATTACAAGCAATAAAATTACAAGGCATATCTCAATAAAAAGAATATCTATATACAATACAAAATGAAAATAATCTCATTTATTTTTTTCACACATGTCATCCTGTGATTTATCTAGCATTTAATATTCGTACATGTCACCTATAAACAATATTATGATACACTTTGATAAATAAAAAACCTAAATATTTTGGATTAATGGCAACAGTTCCGTAACATTCATTTGGTATTATGATAATTATAGACCCAAAAAAAAACTGATACAAAATATTGTAACCATTCAAAATCAATGCACAAATGATGATTGCCCATCATTATACCATTTCATGATGATCATCACGCATAGGGATATACATATCCCATATTTTCCTCTCCCATAACCCATTAACAAAAAAAACTGATATGTTGAATCAGCCCTTCCAAAGAAATTCTGTCATTTTTTCAATTGCACATATTCCTCCCCTAATGCACAAATTTCGCCAATTCATCAAATGCCCCGAAAGCAATCATACACCACCATACAATTGTTTTACCACAACATTCTCTATATATTCAAGCATTGCCAAATGGAATCACAACACCCACTCATAAATTTTCATTTGTTTTATCATCTAAATCTAAATTCTCCCAACATTTGGAAAGCAGGAAAAAAGTATGGACTATTTTGCACTCATGGCAAATGAGTATTTGTTCACCCACAACTACACTACCCTTGCTGAGCTGCAGAAAACAACATCTGAATTGTGTACAAATTTGAACAAATTTGAATTCAATTATTTTTGATCTCTATTGTTTTTTTCAAATCAATATATGTTTTGTTATTTTCCATGTCAATCATATTCTATCAACTACCATACCATCCTAATCACACATATGTACATTTATTTTTCCAACAGATTGACTTTAGCATTGTCTATGCCCAAATCGATTCTATTGTTGATTTTGAAAATTGGTGGTTTAAGAGCTGCATTTGTGGGTTGAATCTTACTTACAAGTGCAGAGAATTTGTGTGTTATGTATGCAAATATGGTACTGAAAGATACATTCCATGGTAATATTATGCTACAGTGACCTATATCACTACAAGAATAAGCTCCGTTTCCTACTAAACTTTCCGACGAAGTCTTATCCGTCGCAATTTCTGACGGATTTCCGACGAAAAAGTCGTCGCAAATGTTTAGCAAAAGAGGCGCTAAAATTCTCGCTTACGTTTGCGACGAAATTGTTTTTCGTCGCAAATTTTCGACGGATATTTTCGTCGGAAACCTCTAAAAGTCCGTCGCAAAGTAACAGATCCCAAATTAAAGGGTGGCTCTTCCCACGACCTCTCATTTCACGCATTCCACTCTCACTTCTCTCTCAATCGCCTCCCTCTCGTCTTTCACCCTCCATTGCTCACTCTCCTCCACCATTGCTCACTCTCAGTCGCCTCCCTCTCCTCCGCCATTGCTCACTCTCGCACTCGACCATCATTCTCTCTTCTCATCACAAAACACTCTCGTCTCTCCCTCTATCAATCAGCAGCGACACCTCTCTCTCTCTCTCTCAACCACCACAGCCCTCACCTCTTCCGCCGGCCATACCTCCATGACCGCCTCTACATCACCTCCCGCCTTGCTCGAAGCACCACCACCATCAGTGACCAGTGACTCTCCTCTCTCAGTCGCCTCTCGTTTCTCACTCGCTCTTCTCTCTTATTCTTCTTAAATGGTAAGTGTTTTTTCTTCTTCTCTACTTCTATTTTTGGTTGAATCAAAACTCTAACCCCTTCCATTTTTGAATGAAACCCTAAATCCCCATTTTTGGTTAGAATCAGTAGCTGTTAGGGTTTCCAAAATCACCAAAAATTGCGACCCCTTCCAGTTTTGAATGAAACCCTAAATCCCCATTTTTGGTTAGAATCAGTAGCTGTTAGGGTTTGATTTAAGTTTGATTAGTTGTTGTTGTGGATTTTGGAATCAATAGTTGTTGTTGTGAATCGAAACCCTAACCCCCTTTTGATTTTCCGTTTGCTGTTGCAGTGTTTCGTACTCTACTGCTGTCGTTCTGCTGTCACCGTTGTTGCTGTTGCTGTAGTTCTCTGTTTCGCTTCTTGCAGGGGTTTGCTCTTTGATTGCTGGGTTTTGCTTGAGGTTTTTTCTCTCTTGTTCCCTTCTCTTTGTTAATGCTTGGCTAAAACCAAATAGTGTAGTGATGTGTTTGGTTTGAAGAAGTTTGGTTCTGCTTTGTTAGTTGCTTAATTTTGAAATGCTTCTAATTTCCTGCCTCTTTGTGGACTTTCTTGTGTTCTAATATGGGTTTCAATTTGATATATGTGGCATAAATTTGCAGGCATCAGAAATTGAAAGAATAGAGTTGGAAACAAAGGCTGAAAAACATTTAAATCAAGGTGTCAATGTCTCTGCTTTATGTAATAAATTATAATAATTGTCTGACTTTTTAATTTTTATGTTGATATGATTAACTCCATGTTTCTCACAGTAACTTTGAAGAGTTTTAAATATGAATTTATAGTTCTCTAAACTAAACGTAGTTTTGCAGGTTGACTGAAAAATATGGTACCCATGTAGTTGTTGGGGTGAAGATGGAAGGTAGAGATGTGGTTCATACCAAGGGAGAATGTTGATCGACCGTTATGGATGGACCGATGGTTCAGAACCGATACAATTTCCAGCACAGGTATCACTTGCTTGCATACTATAGTTGATATCACAGGATTTTCCATTGATTATGTTTGATTATATTCTTTTTTATGATTGATATTGGATCACATGATGAGTGCAATTAATATTTTCAGGTGCTCAGAATGGAAAGTTGCCACCATTACCTCGCAATTTAGAGAACAATGGAACTGTAAGGATTTTTTCATTTCCTGGGGACCAAGGATGGTTTCAGAATGCTTATTTATTATGACTGTTATATGTCGCATTGTTTCATTTCCTGGGGACCAAGGATGGAACTTGAAATTTCATGTTGGGCATGTCAATTCGACTTTTTTTATTAGTATCATGAATAACTTCGAAGTTCAATATCTAAAACACAGGAAGGGCTAATAAACTGCTCTGGTTTGTGGTTTTGAAACATAAGGCCAGGACTTGATCAAGTTTTTTCCTTTCTTAGCTACCATTGCTAGATTAAAAAGCTTTAGAGTCCTTAGAATAGCGCACCTTGCTTCTTACTCTTATCATATTTTCTCATCTCACCTTGGCTAGGTCCCTTAATCTAGAGTTTTTGCTCTACAAAAACTTCCTTAATGTTGATAAGCTCTTTGCAAAATTTTGCTTGAAGTTTAAAACAATTACAGGAAAAGAAATCTCCATAGTCACTTATTCAATTAAACTTTCTCTAACTTCAGCATCAGAAAGGAACCAATTAATTAGACCATCAATAAGTTCAAGGATCACAAATTTTCAATAATATAATTTTTCAATGGTTGAGCCTTGGGGGTCATTGCCCCTGCCATCCATACGTGGCTCAGTCCTTGCTATTTGACTAATACGACCCTGTACTATCGATTATTATTATTGTAGGTTGAGTAGGTCTGACTAACTTACACTATATTTTTGAAGTTTCTGAGTATGATTATTCAATTGCTTTGATATCTTGATCTTTTGAGAATTTCTTCCTAGTTATTCATAATGAGACTTTGTTTATACTTTTTTATCATGCAAATAAAAGTGGAATTATTTGCAAAAACAAATACGTGTCTTCTGTATGTGTTGTAATTTGATTTTATCATCTACTTTTTTCATTTGTAATTATTAGATTTTTTTCATTCCAATTTCTTGTTAGCATCAGTGCATCACTATAGTATATGTTGCTGACTTGCTGCCATAAACTTTCTCTGTGGTTCCGATTGACATTGTCTTCCTTTGTTGCATATCATGAAAGCAAGAGAAGCACACATAGAGAGGCAAGAGAAGCACACATTGTCAAACCAGAAAGAAATAGTGATAATGAGGTAATGAATCCTAAACCTATGTGCTTGCAATATGCTTAACATGATATTAATTTCTTTCAACATTTATTTGATTTTTGAGCTGTTTTTATTTAGAAACCAGCAGCAACCAAAGTATCAAGTATGTTTGGTGGAACAAGGGACAAATGTTCTGGTTGTCATAAAACAGTGTATCTCACCGAGAAGGTAATAATAACAATACAATACAACCTTAAAACTACAACATGTTAGTACAGAACTTCTTGTTCTTCTTATGGAATCAATATTTTTTTTCTTTTTGTAATTGTATAGGTAACTGTGAATGGAACTCCTTACCATAAGAGTTGTTTCAAATGCTGCCATGGAAGCTTGCTTGAGTAAAGACTTAAATCAGTGTTGGGAGCTGCTTGCTTACGCTATGCTCAAAGTCAATTGTTCGTGGGGTTTTTGTTTTTTGTTTTTTGGATCTGGTAATATGTTCTAAACTGGGTAGTTGCTATAGCAACATGCATTATGAAAATCCCTTTTCAATTTAATACAGTATTAGCACATGTTTATTATATTTTAATGATGTTATAGTTGTTTGAATTGAGCTGTTGATGCAAAATATCACACCATCATGCCTTGAAATTAGTCTGGTTTTATTAGTTGTTAAACTCATTTGTAAAATTGATCATCAGTAGCGATTCTATAATTGTCTTTGTAATTCTATAATAGAAGTTTGGTTTAGTGAGGGTATAAGTACAACTGTTGGATTTAATTTTTTTTTTAAAATTTGCGACGGATTTGCGACAGATTTGCGACGAAAATGTGTCAGAGTTTGCGACGAATTTGACATGGATATTTGCGACGGATTTTCGACGACTTTGCGACGGAGACATTTGCGACGAAAAAAGCCATCGGAAATGATTTGCGACGAGCGATTTTGCGACGGCTTTTTGTCCGTCGGAAAGTTTGTCGGAAACGTCAATTTGCGACGAAAATCGCTGCACTTTCGTCGAAAAATGCCGTCGGAAATCGTCGATTTTCTTGTAGTGTATGTTAATTGAATATTTAGCATAGTATTACCATGGAATGTATCTTTCACTAACATATTTACATACATCACACACAAATTCTCTACACTTGTAAGTAAGATCCAACCCACAAATGCAGCTCTTAAACCACCAACTTTCAGAATCAACAATAGAATCGATTTGGGCATAGACAATGCAAAAGTCCATCTGTTGGAAAAATAAATGTACATATTTGTGATTAGGATGGTATGGTAGTTGATAGAATATGATTGACATGGAAAATAACAAAACATATATTGATTTGAAAAAAAAAATAGAGATCAAAAATAATTGAATACAAATTTGTCCAAATTTGTACACACTTCAGATGTTGTTTTCTGCAACTCAGCAAGGGTAGTGTAGTTTTGGGTGAACAAATACTCATTAGCCATGAGTGCAAAATAATCCATACTTTTTTTTCCTGCTTTTCAAATATTGGGAGAATTTAGATTTAGATGATAAAACAAATGAAAATTTGTGGCCGGGAGTTGTGATTCCATTTGACAATGCTTGAATATATAGAGAATGTTGTGGTAAAAAAATTGTATGGTGGTGTATGATTGCTTTCATGGCATTTGATGAATTGGCGAAATTTGTGCATTAGGGGAGGAATATGTGCAATTGAAAAAATGGCAGAATTTCTTTGGAAGGGCTGATTCAACATATCAGTTTTTTGGTTAATAGTGGGTTATGGGAGAGGAAAATATGGGATATGTATATCCCTATGCGTGATGATCATCATGAAATGATATATTGATGGGCAATCATCATTTGTACATTGATTTTGAATGGTTACAATATTTTGTTTCAGTTTTTTTTGGGTCTATAATTATCATAATACTAATTGAATGTTACGTAACTGTTGCCATTAATCCGACATATTTAGGTTTTTTTTATCAAAGTGTATCATAATATTGTTTATAGGTGACATGTACGAATATTAAATGCTAGATAAATCACATGATGGCATGTGTGAAAAAAATAAATGAGATTATTTTCATTTTGTATTGTATATAGATATTCTTTTCACTAGCCAATTATTCAGATGGGTTCATTGTAACACCCCGGTATTTTTATCGAGTAAAAATACCCAAGTGCACCATCCCTAAACTATCAGAGATATATTTCCTGTTTAAATACTGAACACCACTTTAAAATTTTCACGGAATAATAAGACCGTAAACCATCAGTGAAATACAGTGTTCAATATCTTACAAGAAAGCGGAAATAAATACATAGCGCTAAAGACAAAGTGTCTTGATACACAGATACCAAGGAAATATAATACACTTAAGCATAAAGCTAAGTCTTCAGCAACCATTCAAGTACGACCTACTCGCGCCTCTTGGATCTCCACTTTCCCTGTTTCTCTATAAAACGACAACATATAAACAGTGAGATACAATCTCAGTGAGTTTTACTGAGACCCCTACTAACACTCTCGGTTCAATTATACAATCATTCGAACACGACACCGACTGCGCGAACGCTAAGCTGCGGTGTACCACGTTCTTTAACTTTAAACAAAATGCCGACTGCGCGAACGCTAAGCTGCGACAACTTATTACAACAAAGTACGACACCGACTGCGCGAATGCTAAGCTGCGGTGTATCGCACGACAAACTTTTTAATATAATGCCGACTGCGCGAACGCTAAGCTGTGGCTAACCTGTTATAACTTGGTACGGCACCGACTGCGCGAACGCTAAGCTGTGGTGTATCGCACAACAAACAATTTAACATAACACCGACTGCGCGAACGCTAAGTTGCGGCGAACCCCCTTACCAATAGTACTTTCCCTATTGGCATAGGGCCTAGGGTAAGGGATCATGACTGCCCCGCCTAGTATGTTAACATGGGTCATCACCCAACTCGATATATGTTAAATATATCTACACTCGATGACCTGTTAGTTCACCTATACTCAATGAACATTTAGTCCATCTACATTTGACCGTTAATCGAACATAATACCCGCATTGGGCCGTTCCCTATAGTCGATATAATATACATATCGTGAATCGTAGACCGGTTTAGACGAATAAATAATAATCATCCCGCGTCAGTTATACCATACCACGTAGGACTCATAGCCCGCTTTATTATTAATAAAACATATCCGCACACGTGTACTATTGTTCGGTTTTTCGAAACAATTTCAGCTTCAAAAGTATTTTATAAAACCCCTTTGAACATACCCAAAATCATGGCATTATAAGCCTAATATCATTATAGAAGGGTTAGGAAAGGATTAGAAGAGGATTGGAATCGATCGGGGTCGTTTCGGGCAAGTTTGGAAAATTTGGACAGAACACAGCGCACGGTCCGTGCTCCCACACGCACGGGTCGTGCGCCCTGTAAGTCATCTTTGCAAAACACAAACCGAAAGGGGCGCACGGTCCGTGCGCCAGGAACGCACGGGTCGTGCGCTTTTGACAGCACTAAATTTTATCTCGTTTCGCATTTTTCGTCGTTCCAATCAATTCTGATACCTGTTCCAGTCCAGTCCCAACATAAAAACAGTCCAAAAACATATCCAATAACATCACTCGATCAATCAATCCAATCAAAACTCAACATATAGGAATTTCGTCAAAACGGGATATATTTCAAAATAACGTTTTCGACTCAAAATCTTTCGAAACCAATTCACATAAAATTCATTGTAAAACGAAATAATCCTAAGCGTGAGTAAAACTCACCGATTGTGATGAAAATCACAAATAGCCGAGACTTTCCACGAAATCGTTTTTCCGACATAACCACACGAACGTTCCCCGTATAAACTTTACGCTCCGACGACAATCGAATCCGCTCCCAACCTTTGAACCTACAATAAATCACAAAACCTCCATGAAATTACTATTCATCGTCTTCAAGCTTCAATTCACTATTCACACATAACCCCAATTTGAACCCTAACCTCTTGATTCTTCACAAACCTCAAATCGGACTCCAATATTTGCGCAATCCACCTTGAGCTCGCTCCCAAACACCATCCAAAGCTTTCCTTTGAGCTTGAACAACAAAAGCCTCCATTTTCCTCTTAAATTCGAAAATGGCAAAGTGAGAGAGAGAGAGAGAGAGAGAGAGAGTTGTTTGCAATGAAGTTGGTACCAAATCGAAGAGGAAGGAACGCTGATCACTTTTCGTGTTGGAAGGAAGTCGTTTTGATGAGCCTTTGAACTTCCTTTTTCCTCTTCTTCTCATTCACCCATTCTTTTCTCTTCTTTTCTTTTTTCTCTCTTTTCTCCCTGTTTCTCTTCTCTTAACGCGTTTCCTTTCTTTCTTTCTTTCTTAATTCTTTTCTTTCTTTAACTCTCACACACACACATATATTTATTTAATAAATAAGTGTTAACGTGGTCCAATTACCATATTGATCTAAATCTCTTATTTCGATTCCAAAACTTACTTGACCCGTATTATCTGGTTAACGATCCGATGACAACCAATAAATAATTTTAGCACTCAATAAATTTACCAGTCAAGTGCTAAATTAATTTAATTGGGTTAACACCCAAATAATTCTACTAATTATTTTGAGGATGTTACATTCTCCCCAACTTGAAAGAATTTTGTCCTCAAAATCTCGTTAAGTCTTTCATTTGACCAACCGAGAATCGACATTTTCAGAAAGGTCTAAATTTGATGGAACACAATCTTGAATTAACGAAATGAGGGTAGAAAATCTTCTCAAGTTGGCACATCAATCTCCAAGTATGATCCACTACTACCTTGATACGAACTCTCTTGTTACGAATCTACGTGAGAAACTCATCATTCGCCTACATAGGCTCGGCACCGCGTTCGAAAACACTTCCGAAGCTTCATTCCAACTATCCTCACTTGCTCCCCAACTTTGATTAATCTAAATCAAAGGGTCTAATACAAGACACTTGATAGAAATACAGGTGTAAAAAAGAAGAAAAAAAAATGAGGTTCACATAACGGTACTCCTCGATCGAGATAAGAGCAAACACGCTTTCCTCAAAGGGTGTAAACACGTTCTCAACAACTGTCTAAAATTCCATAACAGTTCTCGTACATATTGACAATGTGACGGAAAAGTCATCTGTGAAACATCTTGACTCGCCCCCAAGATTTCGAGATAAGACTTTTCAAAAAGATGGAATGAGGGTTTTACTAAAAACCTTGACCTTAAACGTAGAATTAAACCGTGGGGATATCAAATAAATTTGAAAACAATGAAAATCACCTCAGTTGTTCTCAGAACAACTATCGAACAAAACTCAGAGCTCCTTTTCCTCTATAGCAACTTCCTCACGATGTTTTTACCAATGACGCGCCCGATTCCTTTATGGATTAATCAATAGCGTTGAGAGTTTCCCCTCAACCTAAGTAATCCTCCTAGGATTTTTCCTCAATCAAATTTTATTAGCCTCTTGATTCATTCCCAAAATTAACTTTAGCATGCGGGTTTTCACAAAAATGATTTTTCAAAACTATCACGCCGCACACCGAGCTTCACTTCGGAAATTTCAGTCACTTGCAAGCAGATCCATCAATTAATCCTTTGATGGTTATTCGCAACGTGAAAACAGTCAGCAGTTACCTCACTTACATATTCGTATTCACGTTCGTCTTGTCAAACGGAATCTCGTAAGACAATCTCATTGTTAACCTTCACCAAGGAGAGGTTAACAAACTAATACCTCGCCACCAAAGTGGAAACTTATGGATGTACTCCAATTTAGAACTAAAAGACTTTAACAATTCCATTTCTTGCGTCATTAACTCTGCCGCGTGAATGGATCCCCTACTCAGCACATCCGTTACAACATTGGCCTCTCTTAAATGCTACTTCAACACAAATTTATAATCCTTCAGGAATTTAACCCATCTCGTTCACCTGTTATTCAATTCTTTCTGATCCAACAGATACTTTAAACTCTTGTGACCACTAAAGACATCGAAACGAGACTCATACAGGTAACGTCTCCAAATCTTCAGTGCATACACAATAGCTGCCAATTCCTTATCATGAGTCGGATAATTCTCCTCATGAGTCTTCAATTGCCTGAATGCATAAGCTACGTCTTGTTGATTCTGCACAAGAACACCTCCTAAACCCTTCCCAGAAGCGTCACCGAAAATTTGAAATTCCAATGACGGATCCGGAAGAATCAGGATTGGAGCAGAAGTCAAAATCTTCAACTCTTGAAAACATTCTTCACAATCGGCGTCCCACGTAAACGAATGACCCTTACGGGTTAACCGAGTAAGTGGAAGAACTAATTGTGAGAACCCTTGAATAAATCTCCTATAGTAACCGGCTAGACCCAAGAAACTTCTGATCTTTGTGACTGATGTTGGTTGCTCCCAGGTTAACACTACTTCCATTTTACTGAGATCTACGGCAACTTCCAATTGGGAAATCACATGTCCCAAAAACTTCACTTCAGGCACCCAGAAGTCACACTTCGAAGGTTTCAAGTACAACTTATTTTCTCGAAGTACTTTTAGAACAATGCGGAGATGTTGGACATGCTCCTCAATGGTCTTCGAGCACATTGAGATACCATCAATGAAAACGACTACAAATTGATCTAGGTAGTTGAGGAAAACTCGGTTCAGGTAATCCATGAATACCGCTGGAGCATTAGTCAAACCGAAGGGCATCACTACCAACACATAATGTCCATACCTAGTACGGAAGGCTGTCTTCGGAATATCTAAGGCTCTAACTTTTATTTGATGATATCCTGACCTCAGATCGATTTTTAGAAAACACTGCAGCACCTCAAATTTGCTCAAGCAAATCGTCTATCCTTTGTAAGGGATATTTATTCTTGATCGTCACTTTGTTGAGTTGTCGATAATCAATGCACAATCTCATGCTACCATTTTTCCTTTCGACTAACCACACCAGAGCACTTTTTAGAGAAGCACTCGGTCGAATGAATTTCTTTAACATCGACTCTTCAAGTTGAGACTCCATTTCCTTTAATTCGAAAGAAACATTTAATAAGAAACAATAGATATTGATCCCGTGCCAGGAACCAATTCTACAGTAAACTCTACCTCTCGCTCTGGAGGTTCAGAAGAAACTTCATCGTGAAAACATCCAGAAAGTTATTCACAACCTGAATGTTCGCCAAAACCGAACTAGTTCCAGTGGATGCAGATAACATACTATCATGTGCTTCCGCACCTTGGAATGAAGATTGACCGTCTAAGGTGAACTAGGTAACCGCTTCAGAATTTGTCCTAGACAATTCAACTGATTCTGAAGCGAAGCTGATAGTTGATTAACACGGTCGATTGTAACCTGATTTGCAGTCATCCAATTCTTACCCAAGACATCGTCCAAACTTCTTATAGGCAACAATAAATTCTACAATGGAATTCCTGCCTCTTATGACAAGTAGACAATTCTGACACAAGGATTGGGTCTGGACATGATCCTTAGCAGCAGAAAAAAATAGTTATTGGCTCGGACAGCGGAGACAACGCTAGTCCCAACCGATCCGCACATGATTGTGCTGCCAAACAATGGGTTGCACCCGAACCATATAATATACTGACGGAGTTATTGAAAGGAGATCCCATACCCCTCAGTAACCTGTCAGCAGTTGTAACTGTCTGAGCATCCAAAGTGTTGACTCGTCCTTGCCTTGGAGTTGCTTGTGACTCCTTGGAAGGGGAAACCGTGGGGGGGGGGGGGGGAAGAGAAAGAGAAGGGAAAGGTTGAGTGTGAGTTGTGTGTGATGGAGAAAGAAAGAGAAAATGAAGGTTGAGTGTGAGAGAGGGAGAGTGAGGTCGAATGGGGAAGGGGGAAGGAGAGAGGGAGGAGGCGTGTGAGAGATGGGAAGAGTGTATGGGGAAGGTAAATGTGGGGAAGTGGGATAATGGGGAAGTGGGATAATGGGGAAGAGTGATTGTGAGTTCCAAGGAGGGAGAGAGGGGTGTGGGGTCGAATGGGTTAGGATTTTTGGGGAATGAATGTGGCTTGATTTTGGGGTTAGGGGGGGAGTTGAAGTTTAGGTTTTTTTTTTTTTTGAGTGGGGGTGGCCGAATTTAGGGTTAGGAGGAGGGAAATTAGGGTTTTGTGATGAGTTGGGTTATGGGTTATGGGTTGTGGGTTAGGTTTTTTTGTTGTTGTTGGGTTGGGTCATGCGAATTGGGCTAGCCATTTTTGCTGGGTTGGGTTTCTGATGGCCCAATCCACGACAGCACCTTATTTTTTTTTTAAAACCGACCCCCTCCATTTCCTCCTTTGCTTATATTTTTTCTTCACCTCTAATAAAAATATTTTTGTTAAAAACTTGTGGCAACTAAAATAGAATAATACACGACATGAAAAAGAAAATAATTATTTTTATTAAAAATAAATAAAATTTCTTATTTTTGGATAGGACAAAATTAGGGTATTACAGCTGCCCCTCTTTATTTATATTTTGCTAGGAAATCGGAGGGGTTCCAAATTTCTCGAGGAAAATAGAAATAAAGATAGAAAGACACTAATTTTGTCCAGACTGAGGTTTTTTTTTTTTTGTTTTTCTTATGAAAACTGGGTTGCTATAGACAGAAGGTAAATAGGGATCGCTGGGGATCTGAAGGATTGCTGGGGATCTGAAGGAGCACTGGGGCTCTGAAGGAGCACTGGGGCTCTGAAGGTCTAGTTCAAAATCAATGCTTGGTGCATCGACTTGCGTTCGACTGAGGGACCGTCGGGGTCTGAAGGGCATGCCTAAGCCTGAGGGACCGATGGGTCTGAAGGAGCGTAACTAGCTTATGGTACTAGTAATACGGTCTGGGGGTGGCCTCTTTTCGAGCGGCCAATAGGGTTAATCAGGTCCGGAACTGATATAACCATGAAGGACGCGCACTGTGTTTTTTTAGGCGGACACAGCTAGTCTGAAGGGCCTGGGGCCGGGTGATCCGTCGGTTGCTCGATAACGCGACGTGCGATCTGGATTGAAGGACCATTGTTGGTCTGAAGGAGCGCCTGGGCTCTGAAGGACCGCTGGGGGTCTGAAGAATTGGTGCTAACGATACATAAAAATTATCTCAACAGACACTTGCAATGAATGATGCATGCGTGCATGTAGTTAAGTAATTGATGACATGATGAATGAAATGTGGAATGATTTTATTTTTGACTTTTGTTCTTGGCCTTCTTCTTTTTTCATTTTCTTTTCTTGCTCTTTTTCTCTTTTTGCTCTTTAGCTCTTTATTGACTTTGCTGGCATCATCAAACTCGTCTGACTCTTGACGTGGGATACGAGGGTTGCCTCAAGCAGTAGTGCCCAAAGTGCGGGTTATTAAGATTTGCTGAAGTGATTATGCATTTGTCCTTTTTGCAACTTTATGAGAGATCATCTCTTTTTTGTGATTTTTAGAAATTTCGCAATGAATATAATGCTTGTGATCATGCACACGTTTCGCAACTCAGTATCGTCTACCATGAACGTTATTTTTATGATAATAGGGAAATGAGAGAATAAAGGAAGTGTTTAATATTCAAATGGAAAACAAATGCGCAAAAGGTCGCGCTGGCTGAAAATTACATTGGGAGTTTAAACTACAAAAAGAAAGAGAAGAAAAAGAAAACAAGGAAAGCTGATCCTTTGATTGTTTGTATCTTTGAAGTAATAACGCCGATCGCCCATTAACACAACTATGAGCATTCATCATCCAACTTTCGGAGGTATTGACTGCCTTTGAAACTCAAAGTCCAACTTCTGACCCTAATTTTTGCCTGGACTGCTCTTTAGAGTTTTCAGTCCACCGGGTCGCTCTAATTTTTGCCTAGGTCGCCCTTTCGGGTTTTCGACCTAGCGAGCTTATTTTTGCTTGGCTCATCTTTCTCTTTTTTCCATATATTTCTTTAGGCATAGTACTTCTTAACTGCGTCCGAGTTCACTGGGAGTGGGAGGTCTTCACCGTCCATTTTTGTGAGAATCAATGCTCCTCCAGAGAAGGCCTTCTTTACCACATAAGGTCCTTCATAGTTAGGGGTCCATTTTCCACGGGAATCCTTTTGGATAGGCAACATCTTCTTGAGCACGAGGTCTCCTTCTTGAAACTGGCGGGGGCGCACTTTTTTATCATAAGCCTTTTTCATTCTTTGTTGGTACAACTGCCCATGACATAAAGCAACTACTCTCTTTTCTTCTATGAGGTTCAACTGATCCAGACGAGCTTGAACCCATTCTGCTTCCTCCAATTTGGTTTCCATTAGCACTCGCAGGGAGGGTATTTCCACCTCGATGGGAAGAACTGCTTCCATCCCATATACTAGTGAGAATGGTGTTGCCCCTGTTGACGTGCGGATAGAGGTCCGATACCCGTGCAAAGCGAAGGGCAACATTTCATGCCAGTCCTTGAAGGTCACTACCATCTTTTGCACGATCTTCTTTATGTTCTTATTTGCTGCCTCAACTGCCCCATTCATCTTTGGACGGTATGGGGAGGAATTATGATGCTGGATTTTGAAGTCGTCACACAACTCTTTCATCATCTTATTGTTCAGGTTGGTCCCATTGTCCGTGATGATCTTATTTGGAAGACCGTAGCGGCAAATCAAATCTCTCTTTATGAACCTGACAACCACCGATTTTGTTACACTGGCGTAAGAAGCGGCCTCGACCCATTTGGTGAAATAATCAATAGCGACGAGAATGAAACGATGTCCGTTTGATGCCTTGGGTTCGATGGGACCGATGACATCCATTCCCCACATTGACAATGGCCATGGTGCTGTTAGGACATTCAGAGAGGCAGGTGGTACATGGATATTGTCGGCATAGATTTGACGTTTATGGCATTTTCTGACGTAGTTGAAACAGTCAGTCTCCATTGACAACCAGTAGTAGCCAGCCCTTAGGATTTTCCTTGCCATGGTGTGCCCATTAGAATGGGTGCCGAACGAGCCTTCATGGACATCTTTCATAATTCTTTCTGCTTCTTCTTCTGCTACACATCTGAGGAGGACCATATCGTGATTTCTCTTGTAAAGCACTTCCCCATTTAAGAAGAAACCCATTGACAGCCTCCTAAGTGTCCTCTTATCATTCTCGGTGGCACCAGGAGGATATTCTCTGTTTGTAATATAGTGCTTGATATCGTAATACCAAGGTTTACTGTCAGGCTCTTCTTCGATTGCCACACAATGATGTGCCGGTAGGTCTCGATGTTGGATTCGGATGAATGTCAGACTCTTGTCGTTATTGATGTTGAACATTGATGACAAAGTCGCCAAAGCATCGGCCAACTGATTTTCTTCGCGAGGGAGATGATGGAAAGTGATCTCTTCAAATTGTTCAATCATCTTTTGGATGTGATCATGATAAGGAATTAATTTGGAATCCCTGGTTTCCCAGTCACCTTTTGTCTGGTGGATGACTAAAGCTGAGTCCCCATATATATCGAGTCTTTTGACTTTCCATTCAAGGGATGCTTTGATGCCTAGGACGCACGCTTCATATTCTGCAATGTTGTTGGTGCAGTAGAAACTCAGTCTAGCGGTAAACGGTACGAAGCGGTTATCAGGAGAGATCAGTACAGCTCCGACCCCGTGCCCGTATAAATTAGAAGCGCCGTCGAATAACATTCTCCACCTTTCGTTGTCCGGAGGATTCCCTTCTACGAATAGAGCCATTATATCTTCGTCTGGGAAATCGCACTGCAATGATTGGTAATCTTCAATGGGCTGGTGTGCCAAGTACTCAGCCAATGCACTGCCCTTGATTGCTTTTTGGGTGACATATAAAAGGTCGTATTCAGATAGTAGCATTTGCCAGCGAGCGATCCTCCCTGTGAGTGCGGGTTTTTCAAAAATATACTTGACTGGGTCCATTTTAGATACCAACCAAGTCGTGTGGCTCAGCATATACTGCCTCAAACGACGTGCAGCCCAGGCCAGAGCACAACACGTTCTTTCCAACAATGAGTATCTTGTCTCGCACTCGGTGAATTTCTTGCTTAGATAGTAGATGGCATGTTCCTTCTTTCCGGATTCATCATGTTGCTCCAGTACACAACCCATTGACTTGTCTAGCACTGTTAGATACAGGATGAGAGGTCTGCCCTGCACAGGCGGCATCAGAATCGGTGGATTTTGGAGGTACCTCTTGATCTTTTCAAAGGCTTCTTGGCAATTATCATTCCACTTTGTTTCTTGGTTTTTGCACAAAAGCTTGAAAATGGGCTCGCATGTAGATGTTAGCTGCGATATGAACCTAGAGATGTAGTTCAATCTTCCCAAGAAACCACGAACTTCTTTTTCAGTACTCGGTACCGGCATTTCTAGTATTGCTCGTATTTTGGCTGGATCTACTTCTATTCCCCTCTGACTGACTATGAAACCCAACAGCTTTCCCGATCTTACACCGAAAGTGCATTTGGCAGAGTTTAATCTGAGTTTGAACTTCCTAAGACGTTTGAAGAGTTTTTGCAGATTGACGATATGCTCTTCTTCAGTCTTGGATTTTGCAATCATGTCATCCACGTAAACCTCTATTTCCTTATGCATCATATCATGGAACAATGCGACCATTGCCCTTTGGTACGTTGCACCAGCATTCTTCAGTCCGAATGGCATTACTTTGTAACAGAAGGTTCCCCAGAGAGTGATGAAGGTGGTTTTCTCCATGTCTTCGGGGGCCATCTTAATTTGGTTGTATCCGGAGTACGCATCCATGAAGGAGAACAGAGAGTGTTGTGCTGTGCTATCTACCAGGACATCAATGTGAGGCAAAGGGAAGTCATCTTTGGGGCTGGCTCTGTTCAAATCTCGATAATCGACGCACATCCGAACCTTCCCGTCTTTCTTTGGGACCGGTACAATATTGGCTACCCATTGAGGGTATTTTGCTACTGTTAAAAACCCAGCATCGAACTGTTTCTTAACCTCGTCTCGGATTTTCAGCGACATTTCTGGTTTCATCCTTCTTAACCTTTGTTTTACCGGCGGGCATTCTGGTTTTACCGGTAACTTATGCTCGACTATGTTGGGGTCCAGTCCAGGCATGTCTTGGAATGTCCATGCGAAGACGTCAACATAGTCAAACAACAACCTAACCAATTTCTCTCGCTCGCTGTCTTTCAATGTGGTGCCAATGTTGACTTCTTTTTTGTCTTCTTCCGTGCCTAAGTTGATCGTTTCAGTTGATTCCTCGTGGGGTTCGATTATTTTTTCCTCTTGTTCCATCATTCTCATTAACTCTGGAGGGGTTTCCCAATTATCCTCAACATCTTCCTCAGTTTGATTGATGGGGTGATCAAAGTTACAATATGGATTATTGGCGTTGTTATTTTCAAAGACATTTTTTTCGGATCTGCATTGGTGTAAATTAACGGAATAAAAACGAAAGAAAGAAAATAAGAAGCGAATGTAAAAAGAAAAAAAGGAGAACGAGGGTTTATTGGAAACTGAAATAACGTTGCATTAATATTAATGCTGAAAGTAAAACATACGTGCCCGAATGAAATATCCTAAGGCCTTGGGCAGAGCCAGAGGATTACATTATAGAAACATTACTTTGAACTAAAAACCACAGGAAAATCAATGATCTCCCAATTCTTGAGCCTTTTGTTTGCAGGACAAGGGCGTACAAGACTGTCGACACCTTCTTCAGCGCTTAGATCGTCCTCAACTGCGGCGATCTGATTGGGGTTCAACATTCCCGCACTCCGAAAGCTTTCCTTGATGTCGCAGATGATGATCCTCTTCGTATTTGGCACCCTGTCCTCGAGCCTGGCTAACCTCCGCTCCTTCTTTTCCTCCACAATCCTTCTCTTGTCAGTGCGATTGGACCGATATCCTATCCCATGCCTATCTTTGTTCTCCTCTGGCTGTATTGGCGTCAGGATCCCCTGTCCGGTTTTTCCCAAGCCTCCTCCAGCTTGGTAGCCTTTTCCTAACATGAACTTAGCAACCATCACGGCAGTTTTGGATAGCTTGGGCTCTAACATAGCAGATGTATTGGCGATTTCCAATGCTTGGAAGGCACTCTCGAGAGACTCTTCAGCAGCCTCAATGTAACGAGTGGGAGCGGACTTATTTATCAGCATTTCTTCCTCACCGAAAATAACCACCAGCTTATTGTTGACTATGAACTTGAGCTTCTGGTGTAAAGAAGAGGGAACTGCCCCTGCCGAGTGGATCCATGGCCTCCCCAAGAGACAACTGTAGGATGGGGCAATGTCCATTATCTGGAAGGTCACCACGAAGTGCTCCGGACCTACTTGCACAGGTAATTCCATTTCTCTGATGACTTCCCTTTTTGATCCGTCAAAGGCCCTGACTATTATGGAGCTTGGTCTCATGTATGAACAGTCCACATCTAATTTCTCCATGGTTGATCTGGGTAATACATTCAAAGATGAACCATTGTCAATAAGTACCCGAGCAAGAGAGTAATCTCCACACTTCACAGATATGTGTAGGGCCTTGTTGTGCCCCCTTCCTTCAGTTGGAATCTCATCATCAGTAAAGGTGAGATAATTATTTGCAACAAGGTTTCCGACGATCCCATCAAATTGGCCGACGGAGATGTCATGAGCGACATGGGCCTCATTCAATACTTTTGTTAATGCTGCACGATGGGCATCGGAACTGAGCAATAATGACAACAGAGATATCTTTGCGGGAGTTTGGTTCAGTTGATCAACCACCTTATACTCGCTTTGTCTCATAAGCTTCAGAAATTCACTGGCTTCTTGCTCGGATAACGTCTTCTTTCCTGCATTCTTATCGATAGGTTCCTGCTCTATGCTTTTGCCCTTACGGGTTCTTTCCTCCCCTTCTTTTGCTCGATCCTCACTAGGCCCTCCAGGGGTATAGAAACGTCCACTTCGAGTCATCCCACCGGTCCCTGAGATGTTAATGACATCAGGGGTAGTCTGAACTTTCACATCGTAACTCCACGGGACTGCATTGGTACTTTTAAAGGGAAAAGGGACTGGCACTTGAATAGTGATTGGTTTAAGCACAGCGGTGGTTAGCTTTGTGTCCTTTTTGTAGTGGATTTCCAGGGGTTTCCGGATACTCTTGCTCTGGTCGATGCTTGACTGGAGAGTCGACACGCCTTCCTCTTTCTTTTGAAGACCTATTTGTATTATGTGTCGGTCTAATAAGTCTTGCAGGGCTGGCTTGAATGCTTCACAGGCCCCGACACAAAGGGGAACAGCACACGAGCCCTTTCCGGTACATCCCTTCATAATGATTCCGAAGTGACACAAATCAGCATGGATGAGGTCCAGGGGTGTGACGATGTCCTCCACCTTTCTGACCAATAATTGCCCCTCAACATTCTCAATGGAATTGACGGAGGGTTTCCCGTGCCCCGGCAGAGGGTTAGTGGCAACATTCGGACCATCTTCTGCGAAGCTTAACCATTTAGATTCAATTAAGTCTTGTACTACATATTTCAATGCCTTGCAATTTTCTGTTGAATGGCCAACTGCCCCAGCGTGGAATCCACAACTAGCCTCTGGGTCATAGCTCCTGGGGAAAGGAGGTTGAAGGGGTCTCATTGGACGGGGAGTGATCAAGTTGTGACTGATGAGGTGATTGAGTAGGTCTGTGTATGACATGGGTATTGGGTCGAAATTGGCGGGCTTTCTTTCTTGGTAGTTTTGTGGTCTATAGCCTGGGTTGACTTGGTGAGGTGGGGCTTGTGGTGTTTGAGTAGGTATTTGTAAAGTCTGTCGGGGGTTGTTGTAGGGAGGCTTTCCGGATCCAGAGATGGCATTAGCTTCGCCCTCCTTCTTTTTAGGAAAACCTGAGAAGGGCCTTTTCTGATTGCTGGTTCCAGCGGAGCTATATGCAATCTTCCCGTTTCTCTATCCATTCTCTAATCTTTCTCCGATGACGATCATATCTGAAAAGTTCGAAGACACGCTCCCAATCAACCTGTCGTAGAAAGGTGATTGAAGAGTATCCATGAACATTGATACCATCTCTTTTTCTAACAAAGGTGGTACTACCTGTGCAGCCAAACCTCTCCAGCGTTGGGCATATTCTTTGAAGGACTCATTATCTCTCTTCGTCATGCTCTGCAACTGTGTCCTATCGGGAGCCATGTCAATGTTATATTTGTATTGCCTCAAAAATGCATCGGCTAGGTCTTTCCAGCATCTGATATGGGCACGTTCTAATTGCATGTACCAGCTCGAAGCTTCCCCAGACAGACTATCTTGGAAGTAGTGGATGAGCAATTTGTCGTCGTGAGCAAACGCCGCCATCCTCCTGCAGTACATGGTTAAGTGGCTTACAGGGCAAGTCGACCCTCTGTACTTGTCGAAGTCTGGCACCTTAAATTTTGGAGGGATGACTATGTTAGGGACGAGGCATAAGTCATAAGCATCTCTCGCACAAACATTGGATCCCTCGACTGCTCTCAACCTTTCCTCAAGCATTTGTAGTTTGTCTTTGGCTTGAGGGTTCTCCATAGAGTGATTGTGAGGGAGCCCACTCATACCATAGTAAGGATGAATCATCGGAACTATGGCTGGGTTCACATTTGGGGTATGTGAATGAGTGGGATTCCGGAGGTTGGAACCCTGAGCTTGAGCGCCAACTATCGGCGGCGGAGGGCAGCCCAGTGGGAGTCTTTGTGGTATGACGATGGGGGTCGGGTTTTGAACTTGTGGTGCCCCCGGATTACCATCGTGACCCGTTGGTGTAAGCTGTTGTTGGCCCGCGACTCCTGAGGGACCGTCTTCTGGACTGGCATCGACTGTCGGAGGTGTGTAACCTTGTGGAAGTCCGTAAGGAGGCCATATGTAACCCTGGTCATTAGTCCCAGTGGGGGGCACTGTATGCGGGATCCCGAGTCCATTGGGAGGAGGAGGGTTGGTAACTTGATTTTCCGTGTTCCCAGCGGAGACATCTTCACTTGTGTCTTTGTCCCTCAAAGCTTGTAAGACCTTTAAGATTTCAGCCATCTGTTCTTTCATCCCATCTATTTCTGCCCTAAGCTCTTGATTGCCTAGGTCTTGGGGTGGATTGCCTTGATCCGGGATATCTTGAGGCGGATTGTCCTGATTTTCTTCCATGTTTCTGGCCTGAGAACGAGTCCAATAGCGATGTTGACGCACCAGCTTGTCTTTTACTCTCTGTTGGTGGGACACATGGTATGAGTATATGTATGAGTATATGAATGGATGAAAATGCGAATGATGCATGTGTGCATGAGTCTTATTGTTTTAGGTCGGGAATTGCAAGCGCATCCTGATTTGTCATAAGTACACGAATTAAAGTTCCACAATATTTTCAAGATAAAGGATCAGCATGTGAGACAAACAAACTTCATTGATGGAGGAAAGTACAACATTTTGGAAGTAAAACTTCGAAAAGAAAAGTACAATGTTCTTTAAATTTCACTCAAATACATATGGCTTTCATTTTTCCACTCCTCCCTCTTTTTCTACTAGTAGTGCTGCCAGCCTTCTCCCGGAGTTCGGCAATCAGAACTTCGCAAAACTCCATGAATTCGGAAACTTGGACCGGGGTGTTAAACGGGTGCATTGCCGCGTTAGCCTCCTTTAGACGCTTGGGGATTCCCGTGATAGCTTGATTGGCCAGCCATGCCAACTTTGAGAATCTGTCTTTCCAGTATAAGCTTTCATTCTTCAACTCTAGGAAGGCTTCATGGTTTTCTATCCTGCTGACCAACTCCACAAAGCGGTTCTCCCAATAGATGCTTTCTGTCTTCAGCTGGTGGTAGACCTCCTCTTGATATCTGATATGGTCGTTCAGCTCATCAGATTTTTCATGCTCCCTTCTCAAGGCTTGTTGGTATTCTCGGAGTATCTCTTCAATGGTATCTTTATCCTGCTTGATACTTTTCACTTCCTCTTCAAACTCGGCTGCCATCATCCGGGACTCTCTCTTTGATACCATTAGCAGGCTCTGTGCGGTCTTTTCAGCCATCATTGATTCTTCCCATAACTTTTTCCACTTGTATGTATCATCGATGGCTTGGTTCATTTTCAGGTTGCAACGTTTTATTTCCTCTTTCGCTCCTCTTAGGTACTTTTGAACCTCTAGTTTGTTCTTTTGTTCGATCTTGAGCTGCTTGTGGCTGTCTTCAATGGCCACTGACTTACTTGCGTTCTCTTCCTCCAATTTCTGGTTTTTTAGGAGCACTTTCTCTAACTCTGCCTGCAAGCCCTTCTTTTCTTCCTCGGCTTTTGACAATGCCATTTTAAGCTTATCTAAATCTTCGACAGTGGGAAGGGTAGGTTCAAGTATTTCTTCCTCAACCCATAGTGCACTTTGGTAAGGCAATTGGGTGTCTTGGATCCTCTTTTGGAGCCATTGACGAAAGGTGGTTTCCTTATCGCCACTCTTCTTAGTAAGCTCTTGTCCCTTGCGGACGACCATATTCCATGCTTGAGAAATCTTCCGGAGCATGTCAACCTCTTTTGGGCTTCCTTCATGGAGGTAAAAAGGGATTAACATGTCTTCGGTGGGCGGATTTCGCATGGGATACCCCAGCTGTCTTAGAGTTAGAGAAGGATTGTAATTTATGCATCCTCTTGTCCCCATGAGCGGGACGTTTTGAAAGCTCCCATATTGAAAAACTACTGTGGGCTTCTCTTTCCACCATGATGGGTGCCAACGAACCTTGTATTCATGAAGGCCCCCTAGCACTTGCAACCATTCACTAGTGTTCATTGTCTTCACATCACACCCTCTGGCGTCTTCAATTGGGCCTTCTACTCTGACTTTGTTAACGAAAGCATGGGTGAGAAGCCAAACATACAAGGCGTGCAGGCAACAAGATATCCTCTTTCCCCTTAGCTCACTATAATGAGTGAAAGTAGAGTAAGTGTCTGCAAGCATGGCTGGAATCGGATTGAGTGGGTTTTCTCTATCCTTGAAGGATAAGAAGACACCAATAGCTGTTGTGTCCACATATCTTTCAAGGCGTGGAAATAGGACAATGCCAAAGATGGTCAAGGCTAACACCTGCTTAAAAAGACCCCAATTTCTAGCGTCGGCGAAGGATTTCATTTGGCTTTCCAGATATTCTTGTGGGAATCCTGCAATGCCATTTCGATTTTTCTTCCGGAGCTTCAAGTTCTCTTTGCTGGTTTGTAACATTGAGGCGAGTTTCTCATCTGTGTAGTATCGTCCCTGATACTGGTAGGGTCCATTGTCTTGTTGAGGAAAGCCGAAGATCTGTGTATATTCTTCCAGGGTGGGTGCCATCTGGAAATTTTTGAAGGTGAAGCACCTTAATGAAGAGTCGTAGAACTGACTCAAAGCGGCAATGGCCTCCGTTTGCACGTCCAATTGTAGTAACATAATAATCTTCCCATACACTCTATCAAAAGACCTGCGCTCGATGGGCGGCAATCGACCAGCACATTCCCTTAGACTTGTCAGATTAGGCTGTTTTACTATAGGGTAGTTCAGAGCTTGGATTGCTTCACAGTTTGATCCCATATCGTCTTGCTTATGACAAAACCTTCAAACCTCTTACAATTCCCGGCAAACCTAAATGAAATGAATAGCATGCATGTGAGGATTTTTTTTGTATATTATTTTTTGAAATGACGATGATGTATGATGAATTAAAGAATGACGTTACAGAGAAAATTTTGGTGATTCAAAATTTGAGAAACATTAACCATGTCACATAAAATATATGTAAAGGGAAAAAGAGTAAATGGTTTTCATTATTTGATTTTTTTTGAAAGATAAAAAGTTTTTTTTTGTTTTTTTTTTTGCGATGATGCAACGGGTAGGTGAATTGCCCTTGTGTCCTAAACAGGTTAGGTCTTATATACAGGTTACGGTCTAGGGCTACTTGTGTGATCAATCTCTCAGGTGGCTCTAATCACGACCTCACAAGGGTCTCCAGAGCTGAAATCTCTTTCGTGATATGACCCACAACGATAGCGAGCTACCTGGTGTGGGATACCACGAAAGAGCGTACTACCGGAGGAGGGATTCTTCGTTGTTTTTGAACAATGGAGTCGCCATCAATATTTATTTTTAGGAAAACATTGAAAAAACCTTTGTTTTTTGGGTTCGGGGGTCGATTAAGTGCGGGGAAGGAACTAGCACCCCGCAACATCCTAAAAAAGGTTACCTTTTAATTTAATGTGTAGAAAAAAAAAATTTAGTTTAAAGAAAACATTTTAATTTACCCTTTTTATTAATTACAAGAAAAAACGGAAAGGAAGACTTAATAAAAAAATTAGTTTTTTGCGCTTGACAGGAGTGGGCCCCCGCTCCTACGTATCTCCGGGTGCGATGGAGAAATCAAAGCTACGTAGTTCTTGGGTAGAAAATATTTGTGTGTTGGTATTTTTTATTTTTTTGAAAAAAGGTTTGCGAAAACTAGAGGCCGTTCATGGCGACCAAACAGATAAATCCAGAGTGGTCACCACTAAAGGCTTATTCGAAAAAGAAAGTGCTTACAGCGTTCAAACGAGCGGGACCCAGAGTGACTGCTATAAATAGTCGATTTGTGATCGGGCTCTGGTTTATTTGAAAATGTGTATTGGAAAACGTTTTCTAAAAAGGAGTTGAAATTACGTTTGTGTTCTATTAACTGAAAATTTCTTGAAGTTTAGGCGGGTGTTTTGCGATGATCAAACGAATAAATTCAGAGTGATCACCGCTACTAATCCGCTTTGGAAATAAAGGTTGTTCCTATCGGTCAAACAAGCTAGGCTCAGAGTGACCGTTGGTAACAACCTATTTTTATGTGAGTTTGGTTGTTTGAAATAAAGAAAAAAAAAATGGTTTGGAAACCACGCGGTATAAATAAAAGCGGAATGGGTGATGGTAAAAAAAAAAGGGTGCGAATGACAGGGGCGCTGTGTTAAAAATGGGGGGTGCGAACAGTGGGACCGGATCGCTTTTGTGGACTAGGTTGTGTTTTAAAAACATGGGCTTGCAACCAAAAGGGGGTGCTGTTTTACGAGAACGCGGGGGTGCAAATAGCGTTTTGACGCTAAAAGGAAAATGGTTGCCGGGGGTGCAAATAGCGTTTTGACGCTAAAAAGAAAAATGGTTGCCGGGGGTGCAAATAGCGTTTTGACGCTAAAAACGGTTGATCAGTTTATTTTTACTTTTTGCTATTTGACTAAATTACTCTTCATCTTTTTTTTTTGGGAAAATGATTATTATTATTACCTTTTTTTTTAAAAAAGGATAGTGACATTAGTAACCAATTATTTTATATAAAAAATATTTTTTTAATATTTTGAAAAGGGTTTTATTTTAATCCGAAAATCAGTAACTAATTATTTAATATATAAAAAGGGAACACATTTTTTTAATATTTTAAAAAGGGGTTTATTTTAATCCGAAAATCAGTAACTAATTATTTTATATATAAAAAAGGAACACATTTTTTTTATATTTTAAAAAAAAAAGGTTTATTTTAATCCGAAAATCAGCAATATATATAAAAAAAAAACAGCAACAATATTTATAAAACAACAACAATAAAATAAGAAAAAAGCAACAATTTAGTAAAAAAAAAACAGCAACAAATAAAAAAACAACAACAAATATATATACAAAAAAAAACAGCAACTACATTAAATAAACAAAAACAGCAATAACATAAGTAAAAGCAACAATATTTACATGAATAAAAGAAAAAAAAACAGCAACAATGAAATAAAAAGCAAAAAAAAACAATAATAATGTATTAAATTCGAAAATTACATTATGGTACCTTAAGGAAAAAACTTGGCAATGTTGGGAAGAACCTCTTCCCGGATCTCCTTAATACAACAAGATTTTTAAACTAAAAAAAGAATATTGGAAGGAGAAGAAAAAGAAAAGAAGGGAAAAAATCAAAAAAAAACAACAAACTACACTTTTTCAAGAATTTTCTTCTTTCCTTTTTCTTCCAAAAAAAAAATACGCGCCCCTTGCTTCAAACTTGTGGCCTCCATTTATACTAGAAATGATGCCCCCTTACCCTCTTTTCTTCTGAAATGCTCCATACCTTGCACAGTAGTTTTTTTGGCTTGAGAGGCTTGATATGACAGAGAGAGGTAGAGATTTCGTGATTTAGGGTTTTGGGGAGTGGTTGGTGAAGGAAAAAATAATAAAAAACTTGTGAGAGGAAGGGGATCCGTGGGTGTGTGAGGAGTGATGTGAGGAAAAGAAATGATGGAGTTTTAGGGTTTGGTGGGAGGGGTGTGCGTGGAGATGGGAGAGTGGTGAAGAGAAAAAAAAATGAGTGAAGTGTGTGTTGTGGAAGGGGAAACCGTGGGGGGGGGGGGAAGAGAAAGAGAAGGGAAAGGTTGAGTGTGAGTTGTGTGTGATGGAGAAAGAAAGAGAAAATGAAGGTTGAGTGTGAGAGAGGGAGAGTGAGGTCGAATGGGGAAGGGGGAAGGAGAGAGGGAGGAGGCGTGTGAGAGATGGGAAGAGTGTATGGGGAAGGTAAATGTGGGGAAGTGGGATAATGGGGAAGAGTGATTGTGAGTTCCAAGGAGGGAGAGAGGGGTGTGGGGTCGAATGGGTTAGGATTTTTGGGGAATGAATGTGGCTTGATTTTGGGGTTAGGGGGGGAGTTGAAGTTTAGGTTTTTTTTTTTTTTTTGAGTGTGGGTGGCCGAATTTAGGGTTAGGAGGAGGGAAATTAGGGTTTTGTGATGAGTTGGGTTATGGGTTATGGGTTGTGGGTTAGGTTTTTTTTTTGTTGTTGGGTTGGGTCATGCGAATTGGGCTAGCCATTTTTGCTGGGTTGGGTTTCTGATGGCCCAATCCACGACAGCACCTTATTTTTTTTTTAAAACCGACCCCCCTCCATTTCCTCCTTTGCTTATATTTTTTCTTCACCTCTAATAAAAATATTTTTGTTAAAAACTTGTGGCAACTAAAATAGAATAATACACGACATGAAAAAGAAAATAATTATTTTTATTAAAAATAAATAAAATTTCTTATTTTTGGATAGGACAAAATTAGGGTATTACACCTACTAACACTCTCGGTTCAATTATACAATCATTCGAACACGACACCGACTGCGCGAACGCTAAGCTGCGGTGTACCACGTTCTTTAACTTTAAACAAAATGCCGACTGCGCGAACGCTAAGCTGCGACAACTTATTACAACAAAGTACCACACCGACTGCGCGAGCGCTAAGCTGCGGTGTATCGCACGACAAACTTTTTAATATAATGCCGACTACGCGAACGCTAAGCTGCGGCTAACCTGTTATAACTTGGTACGGCACCGACTGCGCGAACGCTAAGCTGCGATGAACCGCACTGTACGACACCGACTGCTCGAACGCTAAGCTGCGGTGTATCGCACAACAAACAATTTAACATAACACCGACTGCGCGAACGCTAAGCTGCGGCGAACCCCCTTACCAATAGTACTTTCCCTATTGGCACAGGGCCTAGGGTAAGGGATCATGACTGCCCCGCCTAGTATGTTAACATGGGTCGTCACCCAACTCGATATATGTTAAATATATCTACACTCGATGACCTGTTAGTTCACCTATACTCAATGAATATTTAGTCCATCTACATTTGACCGTTAATCGAACATAATACCCGCATTGGGCCGTTCCCTATAGTCGATATAATATACATATCGTGAATCATAGACCGGTTTAGACGAATAAATAATAATCATCCCGCGTCAGTTATACCATACTACGTAGGACTCATAGCCCGCTTTATTATTAATAAAACATATCCACACACGTGTACTATTGTTCGGTTTTTCAAAACAATTTCAGCTTCAAAAGTATTTTATAAAACCCCTTTGAACATACCCAAAATCATGGCATTATAAGCCTAATATCATTATAGAAGGGTTAGGAAAGGATTAGAAGAGAATTGGAATCGATCGGGGTCATTTCGGGCAAGTTTGGAAAATTTGGACAGAACACAGCGCACGGTCCGTGCTCCCACACGCACGGGTCGTGCGCCCTGTAAGTCATCTTTGCAAAACACAAACCGAAAGGGGCGCACGGTCCGTGCGCCTGGAACGCACAGGTCGTGCGCTTTTGACAGCACTAAATTTTATCCCGTTTCGCATTTTTCGTCGTTCCGATCAATTCTGATACCTGTTCCAGTCCAGTCCCAACATAAAAACAGTCCAAAAACATATCCAATAACATCACTAGATCAATCAATCCAATCAAAACTCAACATATAGGAATTGTCATACCCTAATTTTGTCCGGCTAATTTAAAACTAGAAAATCCAAAATACTGTTTTTGTCGTTTATGTGTGTCGTTCCTAGTCGTGTATAGGCGTGTTACTTCTCATTGTGCGCGCATGCGATGTTTTATAATGTACACATTTTTGTCCTCGTTGCGAACGCGTGTTCGCGTCTCGTTGTGTGCGGTTGTTTATTTTAGTACGCAAATTCGCGTATTCTCGTTGCAGACGCGTGTTCGCGTCTCGTTGTGTACGAGTGTTTATTTTGGTGCACGAGTTCGCATATTCTCATCTGCAGACGCGCGTTCGCGTCCCATTGTGCACGCGTGTTTCGTTTTGACGCTCGTTAATAATAGCTTTTTTAATAATAGTTTTGTCTCTCTCTCGCTTAACCAAAAAATGAAATAAAATCAGAATAAAGAGAGGAATGGTCAAACATGTCCAAGTCTTTTTTTCATTACAATAAATACAATAATCAAAGTTTACAAAAATTAATTACATTTAGGGACAAAAAAAAAACAAAAAGTAAAACAAAAAAAGGGAGTATGCGCCCCCCTCAGTCAAGTACAGTCTCTTTGAGTAATATGCTAAAACAAATTTTTTCTTGTTGCTTTGTTGCTTTTCCAATTTTGCACCAACAAGGCACCAACCTGCAAGTTGCTGCTCCTCCTCTCCACCATACATGCTTTTTCCTCTTATAATTCAAAGCCAATACCTCTTTATTGAAAAAACCCTGTTGTGCCAAAACAAGCACACATCACTATCCTCTC
The DNA here is from genome assembly GCA_039519185.1 of Astragalus membranaceus. Lineage (NCBI taxonomy): Eukaryota > Viridiplantae > Streptophyta > Magnoliopsida > Fabales > Fabaceae > Astragalus > Astragalus membranaceus. The sequence goes on from CM076851.1 coordinate 89,497,787, forward strand.
AACAGATCAGCCAACCTGCCTATAAATAAAACAGCAGCACAGCCACACAGGGGGGGCACGGTAGCAAGATTGATTAACAATACAACAACACATACAGAGAACACAATGTAAAGGAGAAGAAAGAGGGGCCACGACCACCACCACCCACACACCGAAGCCACCAATCACCACCGCACCACCGTGAACCACCCAAAAACCCCCCACAACCGCCACACTGTTTCTCTCCCTTCGCCAACAATCACCAAACAACCACCATACCCCCTTTCGCGAGCAACCCCATCACCACCGTGAACTCACCCCCAAAACTCTGGCCGCCGTACGGTGGCCCTCTCCGTCACCATAACCATCGCAGCCGTCACCACAACAATCGCGCCCCTACCTTGGTTACCGTCGTGTAGCCATTAACGCCGTACAGTACCCCTCGCCGTAGTACCACTGTCCTTCTCCCTCAGAGTTTCACGTTCTCTCTCTTCTCCCATCCTCGATCTCTTTCTCTCTCCATGAACTCTCCGCGCCACCGCGAACCTCCGCCAGTCACCAGACACAGCCACCACGTCGCCACCGCAAGACGACGTCACCTTGCGTCGCCCCGTGGCCCGTGGTCTTCTTCCTCGTCACAGCCACCCCCGTCACCACCGCGAATCATCGCTTCCCCTCCGTTCGCATCCACCGGCACCACCGCGGTACCACCCGTGGTGGCTTTCCTCCGGTCGGCCCCGTCGCATCCCCCTTGCTCGTTGCCATCGCGTACCACTGACCACCCCTCTCGCCGTCGTCTCCTCGCACCAGCACGCTTTCTCCCTCCGCTGTCGTGCACCGTCCCCCTCCGCCATTCTCCTCCTCTCCTCTCTCTCTCACCAACGATGTATCGCTTTCCTTCTCTCTGTTTTACGCTGCTAGGGATTTCAATCCCAATAGGTCACGTTCTCTGCTTTGTTTTCATTTACACTTGTTTAGTTTTTTATTTATTATTATTGTGTTACTTGCTTCCAGCAGCTTCCCTTTTTTTTCTTATTTACAAAATATGTTTTATTTTAACTAAAAATGGTTTGGGTTGGGTTTCAGCCCATTCTCTATTCTCGCTCTTTCTAAAGCCCAACAAATGTTAACACCTATTCATTTTCACTATTTTTATTTGATTTTCAAAAAACTACAATGTAGTCATATTTCTTTCTAAATCGAGTCATTATTCAAATATGAGTTAGTAGCAATGGTCACTCTGAGCTTAGCTTGTATGACCGTTGATAACAGCTTTAGTTTTCAAACGAGCTACGAGCGACGACCACTCTGAGTTTTACTTGTTTGGTCGTCACGAATACATCTCCCGATTTCAAAAATAAATAAAAAAAACACCAACAGACAAATATTTTCAACCAAGAACTACGTATGATTTGATTCTCTACCAGGAGATACGTAGGAGCAGAGGGCGGCCGACCTCTGTCAATTGCATTAATAAAAAACCTTTTTTTTTTCCTTTAAATTCATTTCTCTCTTTTTTTTCTCAAAAATTACAAAAAATAACTAACCGATTAGCGAGGCTTTTATTTTTATAAGGGTAAAAACATTATTTTTGAATTAATAAACGCTTACACATTTAGTTAAAAGGTAACCTTCATTAGGAAGGATGTCGTAGGGTGCTAACACCTTCCCTACGCATAAACGACTCCCGAGCCTAAAATCTGGTCCGCAAGACCCCTTTATCCACTCAATAGGGATTTTCCAATGTTTGCCCTTAAACTAAAACTTTGGTGGCGGCTTCATTCAAGAACTTCGAATAATCCCTCCTCCGGATTTTTCGGTCGCTACAGCTGGCGACTTCACTGGGGATATATTAAGAGAGTCAAGTCTAGTTAACTAAATGTGTAAGTTTTATTAGCTTTATATTTTGTTTTTACCCTTATGCTTATTTTATTTATTTATTAGCTTTTTTTCATATTATTGAACCTTAGGGTAGACGACCCTTTTGTTATTATTGTTGTATATCTTGTTCAGCTTGGTTAGGTTAGGTATTTTGCCCTCATCACACACCTCACCTACACTTTTGCACACACTTTTGAGTGGGGCCCTATACCCGGGTCTGCAAATAACCTAGGACGAGTGGAGATTATTAGTGACAGTCATTCTGGATTTTATCTGTCTGACTCTCATGAAAGTCTCAACCAGAGTACGCTCTTTCATGGTATCGCACACCAGGTAGCTCGCTATCGTTGTGGATAATATCATGAAGGGGATTTTAGCTCTGGAGACCTTTGTGAGGAAGTGAATAGAGCCACCTGAGAGATTGATCACATAAGCGACCCTAGACCATGTTGAAAGTCCCAATTTAGACATGACCCACCTAGGACACAGGGGCATTATACTTACCCTCTCTATCAATCTGGTTAATTTTTCTCTAAAATTAAAATCACTCAAAAAAAACCCTTTTACGCTTTTGTCCCCCATTTGCATGCATACGAGACGACATCAATCCTTTCATGCATCATACAAAAATTATCATAAAATAAAATCATTCTTATGTATCCCATTGTCATTGCACTACCATACATCTCATCATATTTAAAATAACAAAAACGTCAATTTTTTTTATTTGTCCATTTTATCCTAGTTGTATCATCTCTCATACTCATACATCGCATTGCGATTATAAAAATTTATTTTTAAATGCATCATCTTCATGCATCATAAAAAACAAGGACAAAAGTCATTTATTCTTATCCATCTCAAATGCATCAGTCCTTTAACATGCGTCAAAACAAAAATTATAAATTTCTTCATTATTGCATCGTTCATCACCCAATAGCATTTTGTTAGCTTTTTATTTTAGTTGAAGCAAAATAAAAAGGGGGATAAACCATCACGCATTTTATTCATCTCCATTGTTGCTCATGTACAACAAACATCCATATGTTCATGCATTATACTTTATTCAAAGAAAACACACAAAAATCACCATTCATTCATTCTAAAATCATTCTTCCATAAGCATTTCCTTGCACTATCATGCATCGCGAAGGTATCATTTTTTTTTCAAAATTGCATTCATCTTGCATATCCGTACACCAAAAAATATTACCCCCATATTATATAAAGATTATGTTTGTTACTCTTTTCCACGCATTAAAGAAAAGCCACTGTGAGTGTCATGCATTTTGTTTCCTCGCACACAAAAAAAAACAATTTTTACCCATATAACGTTAGCATATCATTTGATCAAAAAGCCAGCATCATATTTAACATGCACCGGCATTCATTCATAATCATTCAAAATCATGATCACATAGCGTAGGCATCACATCATTTGTAAAGTCATGAACTACATTTCAAAAAAAACATATCATTCATACATCATTTTCCCTCATGTTGCTATCCTAGTTTAAATGCATCAACTCCATGTTCGTGTATCATTTTCCCAAATAAAACAAAAAAATCATTTCATTATAATTGTATCACTCGTCATCCAATAAATTAAAAATAAGAGTCTGCATACATGTTGCACTGCCTCTTGAAAAAATAAGAATAATTGCATTAGGATCAAACATTTGTTTCTTCATTCGCATTTTTCATACATATCTGTCATCATGGGCATTATATTTTGATAGAAAATAAAAAATCACCATAGAACGAATCGCGCGTTTCCATATGCATCTCGTTCTCGTGGTACTAACATGCATATCATCCTCCAAAAAAACAAAGACACTACATATTTGTCCAACTTGCATCATCTTGCATACTCATATAGGAAAAAATATACTATATTCGTTACTCCTCTTCATGCATAGAAAAATAAAAAATAAAAACAAAAGCTCTTCATTCCTAACCACCTCGAATGCATTAGTCATCAAGCATGCATCATTTCCAAAATAAAAGAAAAATAATAAAATGATGCACTTTCTTGCATTATTCATCATCATATTGCATTGCCTCCGAAAAATCATTTTGGATAGTCAATCTTTTCAAGTGATCATTCATTCACCTTCCTCGCATCTGCATCATGCAACGTTATTCGTTCATTCATACATTGCATTTTTTTTCATGAAAAAGAAAACTAAGAAAACATGATCACAATAAAAAGAAAATCGATAAATAACTGAATATCTCATTTAGCATGCATTTTCATTCATTCATAATCATTCACAAAAATCATCATCAAATAACTCACGCACATTTTCAATCATCCAAAAAAAACTGATGTTTCATTAAATCATCCATACGCCATACATCATTTCAAAAATTATGTCATCATTTTCGCATCATTCATAGATACGAATTTAGCATTTCATTCTGATACATGAAAGAGGCTCTGCATCGGTCACATGCTGCATTACCTCCAAAATTTATTTAGAATAACTGACATTTTCAGGTGATCGTTCGTGCACGCATTTAATGCATTTGCATTTGCATTTTCGTCATTTTTCACCATGTGTTCCTTCATGCATTAGGACACAAGGGGACGTTTAACTTGATTATTCTCGTTGTGTGAGCATAGCTAGTCTTTTAACTAGAAAATAAAAATCACCATGCATTCACAATAGAATACAGTCATCATTTTCATTGTCATGGTACCAACATGCATCTCATCATCTAAAATAACAAAATATCATACTTTTTAAATTACTTCATCTTGCGTAGCCGTACGCCGAAATGAGAAAATAATATCACCTTGATATTACAAAAAAATTTGCATTCATTCATCATTTCATTCAAGCGCATTAATCATCTTCATGCATCATAAAAAAATGATGAAAGATCAAAGTTCTTTATTCCAAACCACCTCAAACGCATCAGTCATCCATGCATGAGTCATTTTCTAAATAAAAAAAAAAACAAAAAGTCATTCATCGTCCAAAATATATTTCAGTTAGCAATAAATGACGATTTGCATCATCCGCATGCTATATTGTCTCCAAAAAGTAAAAAAAAAAATCGTTTAGAATAGCTGATCTTTCCAGGAGATCATTCCCTTCACGCATTTCCCGCATTTGCGTTTTCATTCATCACGTGCATCACATTTTTTCTAGAAAAGAGTAGAGAATAATCATGAACACGATTTCAAAAATTGTGAACATCTCATTTTTCATGTATTTCCATTTTAGGCGTCTGCATTTGCATCATGCATATACATTATCATGTGTTCATCCCTACAAAAAAAGATTGATGAGAGATGAGGCGGGGTTGATTATTTATTCTTCGAAAAAGTTTAGCTTAGCTATAAACTCAAGGTGTTTTCAGACACTCAATTTTCAAAAAAGGAAGTTATTCACTGTTTGCAGCTCATTCATTTATTCAGCAAAATGATGCATCTCATCAATCCCATGATAAATGATCCAAATGGTCCATTTTGTCAACTAATGTGTTATCAAAGATTTCTCCTATCATGTCGTTGACTATGTTAACTCTCTGTGAAGCATTCTTATGGTGAACTTGTATGCAACGTGCATTTATTCTTGTCTGAGTCAGTTAATGTCCACATATTTCCATTGTATCATCATCCCTTTACACGTCCGGTCCCACCCCGACCACCCAGTGCATATTCTCCACACAAGTACCTAGTTAGCCATTTGGTTTGTTCCCAATGATGAAATTTCATGAGCTAACACTTTAGGCCCCAAACTGGGGCAAATTTGTGATCACTAGATATCTTGTCAACATTGTATTCCCTTGGTGCAAGTCCTTTACAAAAAATAGATTAAAAAGCCTGTTAGGTTGAAAACTCCAAAGAGCAGCCTAAGCAAAAGTTAGGGCAAACAAAAAGAAATATAGAGAAAAAGAGCAGATATATAAAAATAAATAAATTGTTGTCTTAGGGTTAATTTTCGAGAAAGCAAGCAATCATGATTTGAAATGAAGTGTGGTCATCTTCCTATACCCTACATCCAAAAAGAAATACCCTTTACCACCCCTCTGAGTTAAAAAAAAATCAAAAAATCCACCATCGACAAGGATCAATTCCACACCTAAAAATAGTGTGTCACTTTTATCAGCTCACTCTACTCAAAAAAAAGGAAAAAAATATCACAAAAAAGAAAGTGAAATTCAAAAAAGTTGATTGAAAAAGAAGTCCTCAGAAAAAGCAAAAGCAGTAGAAATTGTGAGCTGATACATAACATCACCAAACACATAAGATATCCTTGTCAGAATAAACCCACAAACACCTCCTTAGGCCGAATTCTCATTTCTTCCACAAAACCCAAATCATTGGACTCCAGCACTTCTCAGAACCTACTTATCTTTTAAAAGGTCATTGCATCAATAAACCATCAAACACCTCTCTGAGCCCATTTGAGCCTATACTCCACAAGCCCATAACCATTGACCACATTACCCATAACCTTTGACCACATTACAAACCCTTCTTTCATAAACCCCTAACCATTGGCCGCTCTACAACCTTAACAAGTCCATGCGGATCAATGATTGATTGCTTTTGTTAATTTTAGGACAAGTAAGTTTATTTATTTACAATATATTTGCTGGAAAAAAAAATCAAAAAAAAGAAAGTTGAAAAAAAGAAAAAAAAAATCAAAGGGGCTTGCACTCCAATATTCATTCAAATTGCACTGATATCAAGACAATGTTTAGTGATCATCAAGTGAAATTTTCATCGTATCAAAAGCTCAGGATTATCATAGTCTGTGGGAGTCACCTTCAAAGGGCCAAAAGTTTAGACTAGGACCATCACCTAGTTTCCAAATTGGAGACCTTCTCTTCACCTATCATTCCACTTAAACTTGGGGAAATTTGTCCATATACCCCATCCAATCCATACCACCAATTCCAAAAACCCATGACCCAAACTCAGTCACCCTTCACAACCCCACTAGAAGCAATCATTTGAAATACCATTTCCAAAGTGCGGAAATCTCGTCACCCTTCACTCCATCTAAAGTCGGGGAAATTCACCCTACACCCATCTCATCCCCTCGTCATATTCACATCCATGGAACCACGCTAAGGAAGTTTCTCAACCCACCATGCTAAATACAGCCTTTTGCAAACTCGAGTCGGGGCAATCTTGCTCTCGTCAAGATTGGGGCAACACCAAACGCCATGGGTTGAGGCAAAATTTCTTGCTTACTACCCTTCATTCCAAAGTCATGGCATTCTCAATTCATTATTTCCTCTACACCCCTAGCTGTTGTCATCACTAGACAGGGGCAAATTATTCACTCACCTTCACCGGTAGTCTAAATTGGGGCAGCCCCACGTTTCTCGAGTTGGGGAGAACCTACCTTTTCATGACTTTGGCCAAAAACCTGTCACCTATCCCTTCATCTGTCCATACCCTAGGTCTCTAGAACCCCGAGTTAACTGACTCATTCATCTATACTTGCATTACTATACGTCTCTGCTAAACAATGCTTCAAAGAGAGAAAACACAAGTTAATAATGTGAAGTTGGAAACTCGCGTGGTTAACTTTGTGGACCTAAAGTTCAGTCATCATGGGACACCATAACGAAAGAACAATGTGAAGAAGCTTGCAAATGCAATCAAATACTGTTTATACATCAGTGTCTGGGAATAACAACCTTGAGATTACCAAAGTTTGAATTCAAATCAAATCCAATTTTTCCAGTAAATGATGATTCCAGAATTTTCACCTCTCTGCTTCTCGCATCAAAAATCTCATTTCTCATCATTACAAGAAAGGAAAAAAATCTTTTTGCATCGTCAACCAAATCATAGCATAAATCATTCCGCCATGCAATATGCATCTACCATAGCACCTACGCCTAAGCAGCACATCCGCATTCGCATGTCATCTACCGTTGCATACACGGCTTATCAATTTCTGTTTTCGATCAACTTCAGCATCCATTACATTTATCATCACACCAAAAATCAATCACTACAATCTCATTCACACCGTCAGTTACAACACCCATTGTCTGCCCCATTTCATCATCAGGTACCAATCATTGCACATTCATCACATTCCATGCATAACATTTTTGCACCAATCATGTCATTTACCATGCGTTCATGTGCTTCCTTTTATTCCCCATAGCATACAATCATTACAGTCGCATTCATATCTCATCTGCATCCACATACAACCGTTTGTCGACTTTCTCATTCCATCAGGTTCAACACCCATTTCATTCGTCATCCCACCAAATACCAATCATTGCACGTTCGTCACGTGCATGACATTGTTTGCTTCGATAGACGTGTCGAGTACCGGTCTCATCGTTGCCCCCCCCCCCCAAAAGAGTTTTTTATATCACTAATCATATCTTTGTATCGTGCATGACATTCGCATCAAAGCATTATATTTGCATCACATTCACACTTCGCATTTCATACACACATTATATACCAAGAAAAAAAGAGAAAAGCAAAAAAAAAAAAACAAAAGGAAAAATTGCTCATTCCATTACATTCATCATTAATCAGCACAATCACATTCATATCTTATCTGCATTCACATACGTTGGTTGTCAACCTCCATGTTCCATCAACTTCAACTCACATCATCTACCACATTTCATTCATCATACCACAAGATGTCGATCATTGCACATGTTTACACTGCATGCACGCATACATCATCCATTGCATCCTTAAATGCGGTCAAATATAGATATTTGTATCCGTCAAGATAAATTCAAATTATAATGTTAGCACTGAGCCTAGCATCAGCCTCTTAGACCCCCAGCGGTCCCTCAGAGCCCAAGCGCTCCTTCAGACCAATAATGGTCCTTCAATCCAGATCGCACGTCGCGTTATCGAGCAACCGACGGATCATCCGGCCCCAGGCCCTTCAGACTAGCTGTGTCCGCCTAAAAAACACAGTGCACGTCCTTCGAGGTGCGCAAATCAGGTCAACGACCTGACTTTGCCCCCATGGCCGCTCGAAAAAGGCCACCCCCCAAGCAGACCGTTTTACTAGTACCGTTGCTAGTTTGCGCTCCTTCAGACCCATGGGTCCATCAGGCTTAGGCATGCCCTTCAGACCTTATTGGTCCTTCAGTTTAACTCCAATCAATGCGCCAAGCATCGACTGCGAATTAGACCATCAGAGCCCAGTGCTCCTTCAGATCCCCGGTGATCCTTATTTACTTTTTATTCTATGTCAACCCATCATCTTTCAATAATTTCTAAAAAATAGTCTTGACAAAATTAGTGTCGTTTTATCTTTATTTCTATTTTACTCGAGAAATTTGGAAACCCTTCATGTTTCCTAGTAAAATATAAATAAAGAGGGGCAGCTGTCATACCCTAATTTTGTCCGGCTAATTTAAAACTAGAAAATCCAAAATACTGTTTTTGTCGTTTATGTGTGTCGTTCCTAGTCGTGTATAGGCGTGTTACTTCTCATTGTGCGCGCATGCGATGTTTTATAATGTACACATTTTTGTCCTCGTTGCGAACGCATGTTCGCGTCTCGTTGTGTGCGGTTGTTTATTTTAGTACGCAAATTCGCGTATTCTCGTTGCAGACGCGTGTTCGCGTCTCGTTGTGTACGAGTGTTTATTTTGGTGCACGAGTTCGCATATTCTCATCTGCAGACGCGCGTTCGCGTCCCATTGTGCACGCGTGTTTCGTTTTGACGCTCGTTAATAATAGCTTTTTTAATAATAGTTTTGTCTCTCTCTCGCTTAACCAAAAAATGAAATAAAATCAGAATAAAGAGAGGAATGGTCAAACATGTCCAAGTCTTTTTTTCATTACAATAAATACAATAATCAAAGTTTACAAAAATTAATTACATTTAGGGACAAAAAAAAAACAAAAAGTAAAACAAAAAAAGGGAGTATGCGCCCCCCCCTCAGTCAAGTACAGTCTCTTTGAGTAATATGCTAAAACAAATTTCTTCTTGTTCCTTTGTTGCTTTTCCAATTTTGCACCAACAAGGCACCAACCTGCAAGTTGCTGCTCCTCCTCTCCACCATACATGCTTTTTCCTCTTATAATTCAAAGCCAATACCTCTTTATTGAAAAAACCCTGTTGTGCCAAAACAAGCACACATCACTATCCTCTCAACAGATCAGCCAACCTGCCTATAAATAAAACAGCAGCACAGCCACACAGGGGGGGCACGGTAGCAAGATTGATTAACAATACAACAACACATACAGAGAACACAATGTAAAGGAGAAGAAAGAGGGGCCACGACCACCACCACCCACACACCGAAGCCACCAATCACCACCGCACCACCGTGAACCACCCAAAAACCCCCACAACCGCCACACTGTTTCTCTCCCTTCGCCAACAATCACCAAACAACCACCATACCCCCTTTCGCGAGTGTAACACCCCGGTATAATTTATTGATTAAAAATACCAAAGTGCACATTAGTAACACATCAGAGATATATTTCCTGCTTAGACACTGAATATCACTATAAATTTTTCGCTGAATATAACCCAAACAGTCTTATTTACAACAAGACAATATGGTTCTCAGACCATATACCATCAGCATCTATAGTATTCAGTATCATACAAGAAAGCGGAAGAAAGATGTACATTAAATACATAATGTCTTAGTATACAGACAACAAAAGGGAAATAAACTTAAACATAAAGCTAAGTCTTCAGTAGCCAGTCCGAGGGCAACCCGCTCGTGCCTCTGTGGATCTCCTCTTTCCCTGTTTCTCTGTAAAACAACAACAATGGATTGGGTGAGACAACTTGTCTCAGTGAGTTCTACCGAGACCCCTACTCGCACTCTCGGTTCAATTATAAAATCATTTTAATTCAATACGGCATCGGCTGCGCGAACGCTACCCCCGATGGACCGCATAAAACATTTTAACAGATTACCGCTGACGCGAACGAAGAACCCGGTAACCTGTTAGTTTAGTACGATACCGCTGACGCGAACGAAGAACCCGGTATCGCATAAAAACAATCACACAAAAACAGATTACCGCTGACGCGAACGAAGAACCCGGTAACCTGTTAGTTTAGTACGATACCGCTAACGCGAACGAAGAACCCGGTAAACGTACTACAAACAACATAACACCGCTGACGCGAACGCTGCAAGGCGGTGAACCCCCTACCAATAGTACCTTCTCCTATTGGCATGGAGCCTAGGTAAAAGGATCATGACTGCCTCCCCCTAGTATGTTAAATAATGGGTCGTCACCCAACTCGATATACTTTATACGTATATCTACAATACTATGAACCCACGGTCCATCAAATCGGACAATCAATGAAACACTTTAATTCCACGTTTTATAAAATCCAAGTTCACACTCGCACTCTAGTTGACCACTTTTTGACACGATTTTAAATATCAAAAACAGTTAATTTTGCCTTGAAAATAGAATATCCAGTTAGGCCTCTGAATAAGCTTTCCAACGCATCTTAGAACACCTCAATCGGGTTCCCGGATCAAAAGTTATCAATAAAACATATCCGCACACGTATGATATTATTCGGTTTTTCGAGACAATTCCAACTTCGAACTTATTTTACGAAACCCTTTTAAAACATACCCAAAATCATGGCATTATAAGCCTAATATCATTATTAAAGGGTTAGGAAAGGATTAGAAGAGGATTGGAATCGAAACGGAATCATTTTGGGCACTTTGAAAATTTTGGACAGAACAAGGCGCACGGGTCGTGCCCCTGGACGCACGGGTCGTGCTCATTTGACAGCATTGCAAAAATGGCCTGTTTTATGAAAAATTGCTTTCCGATTGATCCCGATACTCGTTCCGCTCAATTCCGATTCTCGTTCCGATCGAAAACAGACCAAACAACCAACAAAATAGACCCAACTAAAACCACACAATCAATCAACCCAATCAAAAACTCAATCAAAACGGATTTTATCAAAAACGACATATTTTCCAATTAACGGTTTTTAAGTCAAAATCTTTCGAAATCAAACCACCAAAAATTCTGTTTCAACACGACATAACTCGAGACTCGCTCCGGTCGATTCCTAACCCGAAACAGACAATATCAAGTAATATTCCAGACCAGCGAAAGCGATAAAACGATCAGTCAATTAATTCGAAAAACAAAAATCCTAAACGTGAGTAGAACTCACCCTTGAAGCGTGTGCCGACACCGAGACTTCAAAATCACCGAGACTTCGCCAAATCACCGAGTAGCCACACGAACGCTCCCCGCTCCGGCGACACCCAATCCGCTTCCAAAGCTTCCCACTCGATCACGAAACCGCTTTTGACCGAAATACCGATTTCCCGAAATTCTCCATGGGCACTATTCATCATCTTCTTCAATCTCAAACCACTATTCACCAAAAACCCCAATTTGATTTTCAACTCCAAATCACCCAATCGATCTTCAATACTTCGAGTAATCCACCTCGTGCTCGCTCCTAAACATCGCCCTTAGCTTTCTCTTGAGTTACAACCATCGAAACACCGATTTTCCCTCTCAAGTTCGAAAATGGCAAAGTGAGAGAGAGTGAGTTGATGATGAAGATCTTGGTACAGAATCGAAGAGGAAGTAACGCTGAGCATTTTTCGTGTTGGACGGAAGTCGTTTCGTTGAGCGGAGGTACTCCCTTTTTCCTCTTCTTCTTCCTCCCTCTTTCTTTCTTCTTTCTCTTTTCTCTCCTTTTCTCTCTTCTGTTTCCAGCGCTTCCTTTTCTTCTTTTTTTCTTTCTTCCATTTATTCACACACACACATATATATATATATATATTTATTAATATATACGCGGTAACGTGGTCCGATTACCATATTGATCTAAATCTCCAATTTCGATTCCGAAACTTCCTTGATCCATATTATCCGGTTAACGATCCGATAACGACCAATAATTAATTTTTGCACTCAATAAATTTACCAGTCGAGTACTAAATTAATTCAATTGGGTTAACATCCAAATAACTCGGTTAATTATTTTGCGGATGTTACATTCTCCCCAACTTAAAAGAATTTTGTCCTCAAAATTTCGCTAAGTCTTTCATCTGACTAATCGAGAATCGACATTCTCAGAAAGGTCTTAAGTTGCTGAAAAACAATCTCGAACTAACGAAATAAGCGTAGGAACTCTTCCCAAGTGGGCACATCAATCTCCAAGTATGATCCACTACTACCTTGATACGAACTCTCTGGTTACGAATCAACACGAGAAACTCCTCTTTCGCCTATATAGGCTCGGCACCGCATTCGAAAACACTTCCGAAGCTTCATTCCTCACTTGCTCCCCAACTTGATTAATCCAAATCAAAGTACTCCTCGGTAGATGTAAAAACAAACACGATTTCCTCGAAAGGTGTAAACACTTTCTCAACAAATCTTCTAATATCCTTAACGGTTCTCGTACATACCGACAATGTGACGAAAAAGTCACTTGTGAAACTTCTTGACTCGCCCCCAAGATTTCGAGGTAATACTTCTCGAAGGAAGATGAAGTGAGGATTTACCAGAAACGTTTATCTTAAACGTAGAAATAAACCACGGGGACATCAAGTAAACTGAACGTAATGAAAATCACCTCAGTTGTTCTCCAACAACTATCAAACAGAACTCAGAGCTCCTTTCCGAATTAGTCAATAGCGTTGAGAGCTTCCCTTCAACCTAAGTGCGCCTCCTATGATTTTCTTTAATCAGGTCCTATTAGCCTCTTGATTCGTTCCCAAAATTAACCTTAGCATGCGGGTTTTCACAACAACGATTTTTCAAAACTATTATACCGCACGCCAAGCTTCACTTCGGAAATTTCAGTCACTTACAAGCAGATCCATCAATGAATCCTTTGATGGTTATTCGCAACGTGAAAACAGTCAGCAGTTACCTCACCTACATATTCGTGTTCACGTTCGACTTGTCAAACAGAATCTCATAATACTATCTCATCATCGGCCGCACAGATTCTACCGTTGAAACAATTGACTCCATCACTATCCATGGTAAAATCTGGAAATACCTTTTGTGATTGTAGCTTCACATCAACTTCCTGTGCTAAGCGTATTGAATCCCTTGGGGAACTAGAGATCCTCATATGGCTCAACACTAACCGGATTCTCCTTGATCTTGAATTCAGATTTAAGTCTCTATCAGACTCTAATAATTCCATCTAATGCATCATAATACTGCCGTGTGTAGCGATTTCCTATTACTCGCATCAGCTACAACATTGGAATTTCCTGGATGATACTTCAACCCGAAGTCATAATCCTTCAGAAATTCTACACACTCCTCTGCCTGCTATTCAGTTCTTTCTGATCAAACAGATACCTTAAACTCTTGTGACCACTAGAGACTTCGAAACGAGACCCATACAGGTAACGTCTCCAAATCTTCAGTGCATACACAATAGCTATTAACTCCAATTCATGAGTCGGATAAATCCTCTCATGAGACCTTAATTGTTTGGACGCATAAGCTATCACTGGTTGATTTTGCATCAGAATACATCCTAAACCCTTCCCTGAAGCGTCATCGAAAATTTGAAATTCCAATGACGGATCCGGAAGAATAAGGAATGGAGCAGAAGTCAACCAAACCTTCAATTCTTGAAAACATTCTTCACAATCAGCATCCCACGTAAACGGATGACCCTTACGAGTTAACCGAGTAAGTGGACAACTGACTGTGAGAACCCTTTAACGAACCTCTTACAGTAACCGGCTAGATCCAGAAACTTTTGATCTCTGCGACTGACGTCGGTCACTCCCATTCAACACCGCTTCCTTCTCACTGGGACCTACAGAAACTCCCGACTTGGGGAATCACATGTCCCAAAGACTTTACCTCTGACACCCAAAAATCACACTTCGAAGGTTTCAAGTACAACTTCTTTTCTCGGAGTACTTTCAGAACAATGCAGAGATGTTGGACATGCTCCTCAATGGTCTTCGAGCACATCGAGATACCATCAACGAAAACGACTACAAATTGATCCAGCAATTCGTGTATCCTTGGCAAAGGATACTTGTTCTTGATCTTCACTTTGTTGAGTTGTCGATAATCGATGTACAATCTCATGCTACTATCTTTTCTTTCGACTGATCACATCAGAGCACTCCTTAGAGAAGCACTCGGCCGAATGAATTTCTTTAACATCGACTCTTCAAGTCGAGATTTCAATTCCTTTAATTCTAAGGAAACATTCGAGAAGGAGGAATAGATATCGATCCTGTACCAGAATCAATTCTATAGAAAACTCTACCTCTCGCTCTGGATGTACGGAAGAAACTTCATCCTGAAAAACATCCAGAGAACATCCAAAAAGTCATTCACAACTTGTACAGATGATAAATCTAATACTAGTTCCAGTGGATGGAGATAACACACTAACACGTGCTTCCGCACCTTGGAATGAAGATTGACCGTCTAAGGTGAACTAGGTAACCGCTTCAGAATTTGTCCTAGACAATTCAACTGATTCTGAGGCGATGCTGATGGTTGATTAATATAGTCGATTGCAACATGATTTGCAGTCATCCAATTCATACTCAAAATGGTGTCCACACTTCTCATAGGCAAACAATAAATTCTACAACTTCCTGCCTCCTATGACAAGTAGGCCATTCTATACAAAGATTAGGTCTGGACACGACCCTTAGCAGTAGTTGAAATAGTCATCGGCTCGGATAGCGATGATAAGGCTGATCCTAACCGATTCACATGCGATCGGGATATACAGCAATAGGTTGCACCCGAATCATATAATATACTGATCGAGTTATTGAAAACTGATCTCATACTCCTCAGTAGATTGTCTGCAGTCGTAACTGCTTAAACATCCAGAATGTTGACTCGTCCTTGCCTTAGAGCTGCTTGTGACTCCCTGGAACTTTTCCTTACGGGGCACTCTTTACCATAGTGACCCTCCACATTTCTATAATAGCACCGATTAGATCTTCGCTTGCAATTACCCCTGTGAGGCTTTCCCCAGTTAGAACATCTTCTGACCTTTGAAGAATCAAAGAACTGCATCTGCTTTTCCTTTGATGAAATTATCTTAGGACCCTGCAGTTGGAGTTGATATTTCAACTACCTTCTTTCCTTTACCATATTTCCTATGAGATCATCCTCGGTGACATTAGATGATTGCACCAAGGCAACATAATTGGTAGCAGTATAAGAACTGAGACCATAAATCATAAAAGCACTTATGCCCGTCTTATACTTCTGCATTCTCCATTCGTCATCCGAAGTTTACTTTACCACTTGGTAAAACTGAGACAACTTTTCAAACTTAGCGGTGTATTCTTCCACCGTCATATCAGCTTTCCTGAGGATGCACCGGTTGGAGATTCCGACCTTGGTCGAGGATTGCGTCTTGATCATCCTTCCATAATTCCGCTTATGATGCACTAAGTATTAAGTTGATCAGGCTCAATGTCTCTTAGCATCACAAGTGTAATTACAAAAAGGGCTAACAAGGAATCGACTCAACCCTAAACTAAGTCCGACTAGGTCGAACTGCTCTGATACCAACTGTAACACCCCGGTATAATTTATCGATTAAAAATACCAAAGTGCACATTAGTAACACATCAGAGATATATTTCCTGCTTAGACACTGAATATCACTATAAATTTTTCGCTGAATATAACCCAAACAGTCTTATTTACAACAAGACAATATGGTTCTCAGACCATATACCATCAGCATCTATAGTATTCAGTATCATACAAGAAAGCGGAAGAAAGATGTACATTAAATACATAATGTCTTAGTATACAGACAACAAAAGGGAAATAAACTTAAACATAAAGCTAAGTCTTCAGTAGCCAGTCCGAGGGCAACCCGCTCGTGCCTCTGTGGATCTCCTCTTTCCCTGTTTCTCTGTAAAACAACAACAATGGATTGGGTGAGACAACTTGTCTCAGTGAGTTCTACCGAGACCCCTACTCGCACTCTCGGTTCAATTATAAAATCATTTTAATTCAATACGGCATCGGCTGCGCGAACGCTACCCCCGATGGACCGCATAAAACATTTTAACAGATTACCGCTGACGCGAACGAAGAACCCGGTAACCTGTTAGTTTAGTACGATACCGCTGACGCGAACGAAGAACCCGGTATCGCATAAAAACAATCACACAAAAACAGATTACCGCTGACGCGAACGAAGAACCCGGTAACCTGTTAGTTTAGTACGATACCGCTAACGCGAACGAAGAACCCGGTAAACGTACTACAAACAACATAACACCGCTGACGCGAACGCTGCAAGGCGGTGAACCCCCCTACCAATAGTACCTTCTCCTATTGGCATGGAGCCTAGGTAAAAGGATCATGACTGCCTCCCCCTAGTATGTTAAATAATGGGTCGTCACCCAACTCGATATACTTTATACGTATATCTACAATACTATGAACCCACGGTCCATCAAATCGGACAATCAATGAAACACTTTAATTCCACGTTTTATAAAATCCAAGTTCACACTCGCACTCTAGTTGACCACTTTTTGACACGATTTTAAATATCAAAAACAGTTAATTTTGCCTTGAAAATAGAATATCCAGTTAGGCCTCTGAATAAGCTTTCCAACGCATCTTAGAACACCTCAATCGGGTTCCCGGATCAAAAGTTATCAATAAAACATATCCGCACACGTATGATATTATTCGGTTTTTCGAGACAATTCCAACTTCGAACTTATTTTACGAAACCCTTTTAAAACATACCCAAAATCATGGCATTATAAGCCTAATATCATTATTAAAGGGTTAGGAAAGGATTAGAAGAGGATTGGAATCGAAACGGAATCATTTTGGGCACTTTGAAAATTTTGGACAGAACAAGGCGCACGGGTCGTGCCCCTGGACGCACGGGTCGTGCTCATTTGACAGCATTGCAAAAATGGCCTGTTTTATGAAAAATTGCTTTCCGATTGATCCCGATACTCGTTCCGCTCAATTCCGATTCTCGTTCCGATCGAAAACAGACCAAACAACCAACAAAATAGACCCAACTAAAACCACACAATCAATCAACCCAATCAAAAACTCAATCAAAACGGATTTTATCAAAAACGACATATTTTCCAATTAACGGTTTTTAAGTCAAAATCTTTCGAAATCAAACCACCAAAAATTCTGTTTCAACACGACATAACTCGAGACTCGCTCCGGTCGATTCCTAACCCGAAACAGACAATATCAAGTAATATTCCAGACCAGCGAAAGCGATAAAACGATCAGTCAATTAATTCGAAAAACAAAAATCCTAAACGTGAGTAGAACTCACCCTTGAAGCGTGTGCCGACACCGAGACTTCAAAATCACCGAGACTTCGCCAAATCACCGAGTAGCCACACGAACGCTCCCCGCTCCGGCGACACCCAATCCGCTTCCAAAGCTTCCCACTCGATCACGAAACCGCTTTTGACCGAAATACCGATTTCCCGAAATTCTCCATGGGCACTATTCATCATCTTCTTCAATCTCAAACCACTATTCACCAAAAACCCCAATTTGATTTTCAACTCCAAATCACCCAATCGATCTTCAATACTTCGAGTAATCCACCTCGTGCTCGCTCCTAAACATCGCCCTTAGCTTTCTCTTGAGTTACAACCATCGAAACACCGATTTTCCCTCTCAAGTTCGAAAATGGCAAAGTGAGAGAGAGTGAGTTGATGATGAAGATCTTGGTACAGAATCGAAGAGGAAGTAACGCTGAGCATTTTTCGTGTTGGACGGAAGTCGTTTCGTTGAGCGGAGGTACTCCCTTTTTCCTCTTCTTCTTCCTCCCTCTTTCTTTCTTCTTTCTCTTTTCTCTCCTTTTCTCTCTTCTGTTTCGAGCGCTTCCTTTTCTTCTTTTTTTCTTTCTTCCATTTATTCACACACACACATATATATATTTATTAATATATACGCGGTAACGTGGTCCGATTACCATATTGATCTAAATCTCCAATTTCGATTCCGAAACTTCCTTGATCCATATTATCCGGTTAACGATCCGATAACGACCAATAATTAATTTTTGCACTCAATAAATTTACCAGTCGAGTACTAAATTAATTCAATTGGGTTAACATCCAAATAACTCGGTTAATTATTTTGCGGATGTTACAGCGAGCAACCCCATCACCACCGTGAACTCACCCCCAAAACTCTGGCCGCCGTACCGTGGCCCTCTCCGTCACCATAACGATCGCAGCCGTCACCACAACAATCGCGCCCCTACCTTGGTTACCGTCGTGTAGCCATTAACGCCGTACAGTACCCCTCGCCGTAGTACCACTGTCCTTCTCCCTCAGAGTTTCACGTTCTCTCTCTTCTCCCATCCTCGATCTCTTTCTCTCTCCATGAACTCTCCGCGCCACCGCGAACCTCCGCCAGTCACCAGACACAGCCACCACGTCGCCACCGCAAGACGACGTCACCTTGCGTCGCCCCTGGCCCGTGGTCTTCTTCCTCGTCACAGCCACCCCCGTCACCACCGCGAATCATCGCTTCCCCTCCGTTCGCATCCACCGGCACCACCGCGGTACCACCCGTGGTGGCTTTCCTCCGGTCGGCCCCGTCCCATCCCCCTTGCCCGTTGCCATCGCGTACCACTGACCACCCCTCTCGCCGTCGTCTCCTCGCACCAGCACGCTTTCTCCCTCCACTGTCGTGCACCGTTGATAACCATCTTTTATGATGGTTATTACTTGCCTTTTTAGCTTGAATTTAAGTGATTTAATAAACTTGTTGTGTCAGTGATGATGTAATTATGTGTTTAGGTTATAAATAATGGTGCAGGATTGGTTTGGTTTAAGTTGGGCATTTTGATGCCCTTAGTGCATTTAATTGTATTTAGTGTCAGTGCTGCAGCAATAGGTGCGAGCGCAACAGGGGATTTGCGAAAGATGAGAGAGAAAGCTCAAGGAGAATGCGGAAAACACGGAAGTTAAGGCAAGGACAGGTGTCAGCGCTGTATGGCACGGAAAGATATTTCCTATTGAGGAATTCCCATGATTGCCCTCAATCCTAGGACGCATTTCCTTAAAGAGCCCTCATTCTAGGGTTGCGTGCAAGGTGGTACTATATAAGGACATTCCTCCTTCTTCATTGGGTACTCTGCCGTCACGAGGAAGTATAGAGATAGCTCCTCACAGCGTGCTTAGCTCACCATTGTTACCTACAAGCTTCATTGCTGAGACTATTGCGACAGCATCACTTGGAATTACATTTCTCTTGGAGGATCGTACTAGAAGAGCTGGATCAGATCTCCATTGTGACTACTGGAGTTCCTTCACTGTCTCCTCTCAATAGTATCATTTCTTCCTTTGGAATTTGTAATATGACTTCTACTCCTTTGTTTAAGTTGTTTTCCATGTTTTGTAAGCTCAATATGAGCTAACTTCTCATAGTTGAGATGCTGGATCTGAAGTAACTAGACTTTTTATGCTATTTATGAAGTATATTTAATGTTGTGCATTTTACCTTGTGCGTGATAATATTTCCATTTTAAAATAGGATTGGCCGTCTATTTTAAATAACATTTATAAATTCAGAGATGGTTTGTAAATTAATCTCACAAGGTAATATGGGTAGTGGGCATTAATGAGAGATCTTGATGTTCCTTGCTTAACCCTAGAGATAGGAAGGTAAAACCCATAAGGTGATTACTGCCGGTGTCCAAGCAGCCTAGGAAGTACTTCTTTAGGGTTTAGAGATAAACTCTTGCAAGGAAACCCTAGTGTAAAGTATTCGAGAGAATAATGTCTTATTGCTGCAGCACCTAATGCTGCAGCATTGAATATACCCTTAATAGCATATTAATGAAGTACTAAAGTGAATGCATCTCAGCTTGTTCTCATCACTGAATCATAATCACCATTTCCATTTACCTTTACTGTTCATGTTACTCAAAATTTGTGTGTCATTTACTTTATTCACTAATTTGTTAGCAAAATTAAACTCTTGTATTTAGCTAATTTCCTCGTGGGAACGATCTCATTTATCCTTTATTACTTGCAAAGACAGTGTATACTTGCACTACGTTTTCACACAACAAGTTTTTGGCGCCGTTGCCGGGGAAATTTTAGTTAAATTGATTGTTTAATTAGTTAGCAACTTAGTGCCTTTTGTTACTAATTCTGTTTGTGTTGTTTCTGTTGCTTCAGCGTTAGTTGCTGCTACATCTGTTGCTGCAGCATATGCACAGGCATAGACGCAACACCCCAGAATTCCAGTTGCACCCAGAGATAGAAAGACATTTCAGAGATCTGAGAAGAGTTCACAGTACCCCAGGACTTATTGAATTAGGGCGAGCTGCTGCTATGGCTAGTCCTACTCCTACTGTTGATGGTGATATCAGTCCACCACCTTCACCCCCTCATACTGCAATTCAAGGTGATGGTGATGGAGGGTACCGAAGACAGATCATTGATATGAATGTCATAGGAATGGCTAATGACAGGGACAGGCCCATGAGGGACTATGCAATTTTTGACCCCCAAACTATGCAAACAGGCATAGTGAGGCCAGAAATTGCTACAACCCATTTTGAGTTCAAGCCTATGATGTTCCAAATGCTTCAAACAATTGGGCAGTTTGGTGGTGGTCCCCTTGAAGACCCACATCTGCATTTGAAACAATTTGTTGAGGTTTGCAGTAATTTCATTCTCCCTGGTGTTTCAGATGATGCTTTCAAACTGAAACTGTTCCCTTATTCCTTGAAGGATAGAGCAAAGGCCTGGCTTAACTCTCTAGAGCCTAACTCTATCACTACTTGGAATGAGATGGCAGAAAAATTTATGACAAAATATTTTCCTCCAATAAAGAATGCCAGGATGAGAAATGAAATTACCTCTTTTAAGCAAACTGAATTTGAAACTTTGTTTGAAGCATGGGAAAGATACAAGGAACTGTTGAGAAAGTGCCCACACCATGGTATCCCTGTCATCATCCAAATGGAAACCTTCTACAATGGATTGGAACCCCAAACAAGGCTCATGCTTGATGCTTCATCTGGAGGAGTTCTACTCAAAGGATCTTACAATGATGCTTATAATCTTATTGAGGATATTGCTGCAAATAGCTACCAATGGCCTACTGCTAGGTTAAGTGCTCAAAAGAAGGTGGCTGGTGTGCATGAAGTCAGTGAAATTACTGCCTTGTCTGCTCAAGTGGCTTCACTATCTAATATGATCAAAAACATGGGTTCACCTAGTGCGGCAGCAACTTCTGCTGCAGCAACTGAAGCAACTGTTGCAGCAATTGAACCAGCTCCATGCGGGTCCTCCCCAAGTTGTGTTTATTGTGGGGGAGGTCATCTTTATGAGGAATGTCCTGCGAACCCTATCTCAGTCAACTATGTTGGGTACAACAAGGGTAATAATCCATACTCAAATACCTATAATCCTGGGTGGAGAGATCATCCAAATTTTAGGTGGAGCAACAATGCTGCAGCAACACCTGTTGCAACAGCTACTCCAGCACCTGCTGTACCACCAGGATTTCCTGCTCAATCAAGAAAAGCTGCGCCTGCAACTGATAACTCTATGGAAGCCATGCTCAAGGCTTTCATGAATGAAACAAAGACTCAATATCAGACACAGGGAGCTGCAATTAAAAATCTTGAGAATCAAATAGGCCAAATAGCCTCTGCTCTAACCCAAAGGCCTAGTGGATCATTGCCATCTACTACTGAAGCTTCATCATCCAAGGCTAAGGAAACATGCAAGGCTATATCTCTAAGGAGTGGGAAGGATTTGAATGGGCCATCACTTCACACAAGTGGGAGTGACAAAAGAAAAGAAAAAGATTCTGAAAAAAATGAAAAAGTTGAAAAAAATGAAAAGAAAAATAAGTCAGATGCGACAGCAACTGATGCTGCAGCATCTGATGCAATACCAGTGCCACCACCAGTGCTTGATCAAGATGTGCCACCTCCACCATTTCCTCAGAGATTGAAGAAGGCACAGCAAGACAAGCAATTTGGCAAGTTTCTTGAGGTGTTGAAACAGCTGCACATCAATGTACCTTTAGTTGAGGCCCTTCAACAAATGCCCAACTATGCAAAGTTTATGAAGGATGTCTTAACCAAAAGGAGGAGGCTAGGTGAATTTGAAACAGTAGCCATGACAGAAGAGTGTAGTATGATCATGCAAAGCAAGCTTCCAAGCAAACTGAAGGATCCAGGCAGTTTCACTATCCCATGTTCTATTGGTGAAACTTATACTGGTAGAGCTCTTTGTGACTTGGGTGCAAGCATTAATTTGATGCCTAAGTCTGTATTTACTCAGTTGGGAATTGGAGTTGCCAGACCTACAACTGTTACACTCCAACTAGCAGATAGATCTATTGCCTACCCTGAAGGAATCATTGAAGATGTGTTGATAAAGGTAGATAAATTTGTTTTTCCAGCTGACTTTGTGATTTTAGATTTTGATGCAGATAAGGAAGTGCCTATCATACTTGGAAGACCCTTCCTAGCTACTGGCAAAACTCTAATTGATGTGCAGAAGGGAGAGTTGACCATGAGGGTTAATGATCAGGAGATAAAGTTTAATGTCATGAATGCCCTGAAGTTACCTGAAAAAGGAACTGAGGAGTGCTCCTTTGTGGTATCTTTAGATTCTGTAGTTCAGAAACAGTTCAACAAACAGAGTGACCATCTGGTGCAAGCTCTTGCAAGTATGGAAAAAAATGAATTGCTGGAAGAAGGGCTGCTAAATGAAGAAGTCACTGTTAAAGAGGTTTGGACTAAGCAATATGAGTCTCTGGAACTGGGGGATTCTGAGCTCAAGAAGAATGTGCCTTCTATAGAAAAGCCTCCAACCCTTGAGCTGAAAGAATTGCCACAGCATCTCAAATATGCCTATTTAGGGGAAAATGATACATTGCCAGTGATCATTGCTTCTGATCTCTCTAAGAATCAAGAGCATGATCTCATTACTACCCTAAAGAGGCATAAGAAAGCAATTGGGTGGCAAATGTCTGATATCAAGGGAATTAGCCCTACCATCTGCATGCACAGAATCATTCTTGAGGAAGGTGCTAAAAACAGTATTGAAGGTCAGAGGAGGCTAAATCCCATTATGAAAGAAGTTGTGAAGAAAGAGATTATCAAGTGGCTGGATGCTGGCATTGTATATCCTATCTCTGACAGTGCATGGGTAAGCCCTGTACAATGTGTCCCTAAGAAAGGAGGAGTCACAGTGGTAGCCAATGAGAGGAATGAGCTTATTCCTACAAGAACTGTAACTGGTTGGAGGATATGTATGGACTATAGGAAGCTCAACAAAGCCACAAGAAAAGATCATTTTCCCTTGCCATTCATTGATCAAATGCTGGATAGACTGGCTGGGAAGGAGTTTTATTGCTTTTTGGATGGCTACTCTGGCTACAATCAAATAGCCATAGTACCTGAAGACCAGCAAAAGACTACTTTCACTTGCCCCTATGGTACTTTTGCTTTCAGAAGAATGCCATTTGGGCTATGCAATGCACCAGCAACTTTCCAAAGGTGTATGATGTCAATCTTCTCTGAGTTTATTGAGAAATCAATGGAAGTGTTTATGGATGATTTCTCTGTTTTTGGGGAAACATTTCAACTATGCCTTGATAACTTAGAGAAGATTCTGGACAGATGTGAAGAGACCAATTTGGTGCTTAATTGGGAAAAATGCCATTTCATGGTACAAGAGGGTATTGTATTGGGTCACAAGATCTCTAAGAAGGGTATTGAGGTTGATAGAGCTAAGGTGGAAGTAATTGAAAAGATGCACCCTCCAACCAATGTGAAAGGTGTCAGAAGTTTTCTTGGACATGCTGGGTTTTATAGAAGATTCATTAAGGACTTCTCAAAAATTTCTAAGCCTCTGTGTCAATTGCTGCAGCATGACACTCCCTTTGTTTTTGATGAGAACTGTGCTGCAGCATTCCAGAAATTGCAGAATGCCCTTGTCACTGCACCTGTTATTGTTACTCCTGACTGGGATAAACCATTTGAGCTCATGTGTGATGCTAGTGATTATGCCATAGGTGCTGTCCTTGGCCAAAGGTATGGAAAAGTTTTTCATTCAATTTATTATGCTAGCAAAACACTTGTAGATGCTCAATTAAACTACACAACTACTGAGAAAGAATTGTTAGCTGTGGTTTTCGCATTTGATAAATTTAGATCATACTTAGTTGGCACCAAAGTGATTGTTTACACTGATCACTCAGCCATTAAGTACTTGATTACTAAGAAAGATGCAAAACCTAGGCTAATAAGATGGGTTCTCCTCCTCCAAGAATTTGATCTTGAAATTAAAGACAAAAAGGGGGTAGAGAACCAAGTTGCTGATCACTTGTCTAGACTGGAAAATGAAAGTGCAGGTACATTTGGTGAAATTAAAGAGCACTTCCCTGATGAACACTTACTGGCTGTAAGTGCTGCAGCACCAGATGTTGCAGCACCATGGTACGCTGACATAGTCAACTTCTTGGTGAGCAAAGTGGTACCATGCGACATGAATCACCAACAAAGGAAGAGGTTCTTTCACATTGTCAAGCAATATTACTGGGACGAACCCTTCCTCTACAAAAAATGCCCTGATCAGTTGTTTAGAAGATGTATAGCAGAGGAAGAGCAGCAGGAAGTGCTGCAGCAATGCCATGCTGCAGCCTATGGAGGACACTTTGGGGGTATGAGAACGGCAGCAAAGGTGCTGCAATCTGGTTACTACTGGCCTACCATTTTCAAGGATGCCCATGAGTTAGTAAAAAGATGTGATAATTGCCAAAGGAGTGGGAACATTTCCAATAAGCAAGAAATGCCTCTAACCAACATCCTAGAGATTGAACTCTTTGATGTTTGGGGTATGGACTTCATGGGACCTTTTCCCCCTTCATATGGTAATGTTTACATCCTTGTGGCTGTGGACTATGTGTCAAAGTGGGTTGAAGCAGTGGCTCTACCTAACAATGATGCTAAGTCTGTTAGCAAGTTCTTGCAAAAGAATATTTTCACAAGGTTTGGTACTCCAAGGGCCATAATCAGTGATGAAGGTACTCATTTCTGCAACAGATTGATTGAAGCTCTTTTAGCTAAGTATGGGGTTAAGCACAGAATTGCTACAGCATATCATCCCCAGACCAGTGGCCAAGCTGAGTTATCTAATAGAGAGATCAAGAGAATACTTGAAAAGATGGTAGGACCTACAAGAAAGGAGTGGTCTAATCATTTAGATGATGCCCTCTGGGCTTACAGAACTGCTTTTAAAACTCCTTTGGGTATGTCTCCTTACAGATTGGTGTATGGCAAAGCTTGCCACCTGCCTTTAGAGCTCCAATATAAATCTCATTGGGCCATAAAAAAGCTGAATTTTGATCATACTAAGGCAAGGGAAGCTAGGCTACTGCAACTGAATGAATTAGAAGAAATGAGACATTTTGCTTATGAGAACTCTGAATTATACAAGGCCAAAACCAAGGCTTGGCATGACAAGAGGATTCAGAAAAGGGAGCTTCAGGAAGGTGACCAAGTTTTGCTATTCAACTCAAGACTCAAGTTGTTCCCTGGGAAACTCAAGTCAAGGTGGTCAGGACCTTTTAAAGTTGAGAAAGTGTATCCCCATGGTGCTGTAGATTTGTATTGTGAAGAGAGGAAGCAGCATTTCAAAGTAAATGGTCAAAGGGTGAAGAAATATTATGGAGAACCAGTGGTGAGAAGCAAAATCACCACTGAGCTACAGAAACTTTAATCTGAAAAGGAAGTCAGGCTGAGGACTCTTAAACCAAGCGCTACTGGGAGGCAGCCCAGAGTTTAGTCTAATAAACCAGTGTGTTGTTGTCTTGTGTTTATTTTGCAGGTGAATGATCTGAAAATTTGAAGTTTGAGGGTGCGTCAGCAACAGGTGCTGCAGCAATGCTTGAAGCAGTGTTGCTACAGCAGTGAGTAGCAGCTATGCGGTAATAAAATAATTGCAGTATGGTACAAGATCTGATGGGTCAGCAGTGAGTGGTCAAGTCAAGTCAGAGAACCGTCCCATCATTCAATCCTAACCCTCCACATACCCCACGACCCAACGGCTATGTGCGAAAGTAAAACGTGCAGATCCACTTCCCAATAAAACCGTCCCATCCCATTACTTAAAACCACCCACTCCCATTCGATCTCCTCACCGAAACTACCTCTTTTCTCTCAAAGAACTCATCGTAACCGTCCCTGAACCTCTCCACCAATTCCTCCCTAATCTCACAAAATCCACCATGACTAGAACAAAGGCTAGTGCTTCCAAATCCTCTGGCAAGCACCAATCCAACCCTGGCCGTGGTGAATCGACCCAATTGCGCAGAAGAAGCTTAAAGAATCAAGAAGTGAGCGAAGCTGAGAAGTTTCAAAATATGAATTTCTGGGCAGAACGGGGTCTCGAATTGAAAGGAGCCTCTAATGCGTTCACATCCATTGTGAGCGCACTAGGCTGGGAGAGATTGGTGCAGCACCCCAAGTTCTTCTACGCTTCTGTAGTGCGAGAATTTTATGAAGGTATTCCACCCCCAAAGGATGGAAAGCAGCGATTTGTGTCTAAGGTACGCGGGGTAGCTGTGGATTTTGACTCCTTAGCAATCAATGCAAGCTATGGGTTAGATTTCCATAGTCCTGCCTTCAGAAATGCTGTTGCCAATTGGAGAAAGAAAGAGATGGAAGGAGTCAAGCGAAGTATTTCTCTACCAGGAACACCGTGGGAACCATGCAGTGCGAATGAATTTAAAATCAAGAGGCAATATTTGACTCATGATGCAAAGGTCTGGTTCAACTTCATCAAACAGTCCCTTTTGCCTACCTCTCATGCTACAAATTTAGAGAAAGAAAGGATGATGCTGCTGAATGCTATTCTGACCAAAAAGAATGCTGACATTGGAAGGTTGATCTGTAGGGAAATCATGGTTTGCAAGGGTAAAACTGCGGGTTATTTGTTCTTCCCCTGCCTGATAACCTCATTGTGTATAAATGCTGGTGTTGAAATTCTGGGAGAGCAGAAAAGTTTCCCCATGGCTGCATTTCCTACCGTGCTGAGAGAAAAAAGCATTGCGGCAGCATCTGGTGAGCCCACCATGCTGCCACAATTCATGCTGCAGCAGCGGGCTGTATGGGAATTTATGAGGAAACAGCAGGATTGGTTAAGTACTGTGCTAGCTGCAAATGCGAAAGAACTTTCTGCTGAGGAAGCACCAGCATTTCCAGAATGGGTGCTTGAAGATGACTGTGTGGAACCTGAAGCTGTAGAAAAGGAGGTGAATGTGGAAGCCGAGCCAGAAGTTGTAGTTGAAAAGAAGAGGAAGAGGCAAGACATTAAGAAAGGAAAGAAGAAGCAGACTGAACTAGTAGATGAAGAGGACATGCTGGAATCAGATGATGAGTCACTAAGTGAAGAGGAGAAAGATCAATACAAGGAAATCATGGAAGAATTGAATAAAGAAAGTGATGAGGAGGATCCTGATACGTCTGAAGAGGAAGAAGAGCATGATGAAATGGAAGGTGAAGAAGAAGAAAAGGGTCAGGAGAGTGCAGAAGTTTATGGAAGTGATGCGTCCTCTAAGACAGAAGAAAACCCAAATGCTTCTCCTGATGATCCCTTACCTGCACCCACCACTGAGCAAAGCCAACCACAACCAAAATCACCTACTCCTGAGCACCAACCTCAGCCCAGAACACCCACCCCTCCACTCCAAACACCTGCCACCCAGACCGCTCCTGCTGTGCCATCTACCACTACTGCTACTGATGCTGCAGCAACAGCTGATGCTGCAGCCTGTTCTAAAATGCTGACATCACCCAAACAGAAAAGGACAAAGAGAATTACCAAGAAAAGAAAGACTGAGCGAGTACCAGAGGAAGCTAGAATCAATGAGAAAGCAAGACCTGTGATGCCTGAGAATGAAGATAATTCAGTGCTTGCTGCAATCATGCAAGGAATTGCCAATGCTGCCGCAAATGAAGCCATAGCTAAGGCATCTGCTGATAAGGAGAAGGCTGAAGCTGCAAAGAAAGCCAAAGAGGCTAGGGAATTCGTGCTTGCCCAAAAGAAGGCAAGTGTTTCTGATGCTGGTCCTGTTGTTGCAGATACAGGATCAGTGCTGCAGCATCCAACTGCTGCAGCAACAGAAGCCAAGAATGTCCCAAAGCCAGCTGAGGCTAAATCTTCCAAGCCTACTTCCAAGAAGCAAGGAAAAAGTACTCCAGTTCGTACCAGTCCCAGAACTAAATCAGGAACTCCTGCGCCCTAATCTCATATGTTCTACTTTTAGTATTGTTTTAGTATGTTTTTAATTTCTGCGCTGCTTTAGTATGTCCTGTTCATATAAACTTGCTTCTATTTTTCTTGTGGCTCATTTTGATTGTATTCTGTTCCTAGTATGTGATGTTTGCTGTCCTGTAGCTTTCTCCCTGTAGTTTAAGTGCAGTGAGGTCACGGCCCAGCTCTAAGTGGGGGGGGGGGGAGCTATACATAGGTCTTGTACTCTGTTATTTGCAGTCAAATTAGTGAATTTAAAAAGAAAAATAGAAGTAGAGTTGAGCAAAAACTTAGTGATGATATGGTGAGAAATGAGTAATTACACCCCTGTTTGATGAGTGAACTATTCTGTTACTGCTCCTACACTTAAACTTGAACTCAGGTAGGAACTTAGTGAATTAAAGATGATCTGAAACTAGGCTAGTGTTGGTAGACCTAGGGAACTGCTAAATTTCTACTAAAAACTTAGGGCAGCATAAGAAACTAAGTTTGGGGGTCCTCTGAGATATATTAAGGCAAAGCATGAAAGAATGCAGTGCTGCAACAACTGTTGCTGCAGCAATGCTGGGTTATGTGCACATAGTTTAGGATGTCTAAATTAAGTCTGAATGAAGGTGCGAAGCACCAGTGTCTGTTAATAATTGTGTAATGTGCTGCAATTGCCTATACTGTAAAAAAAAAAAAAAAAAAAAAAAAAGCGCAAAAATGCTATTTAGAAGAGAAATGAAACTAAAGGCATTGCAGTACAAAATCAAGTCAAAAGTCTAAACAAAGTACAATTCTGAGTCTGTAATGCTGCAGCAACTGATGCTGCAGCAATGTTAATGTTAGGATTTAATAAGTGCACTGCCTTAAAAGTTCTGGATTGCTGCATCAAAGCCCTTAATCAAGCTCAACCCCCCTTTCTGAGCATGAATTGTTAGTCTGTCCTTCTTTTTGAAAAAATTTTTAGCTTTCCCAAAAGAAAACCTCTCTATGTCTTAGCTAAGTGAAATCTTGAACTTTGCTATAGTCTGAACTAAGTAAAGTGTCACACACACACTTTTGAGCAGGAATATGCTAGGGAACTCATTTTTTCAGAAGGGTTGCAATTGAGTGATAGTCTGAAAGTTGATGCTCAGCTTGATTCTTCTTTATGCTTCATATTTGAATTGATTCATTGGCTGTGATTGTTTATTAACAGTGTGCTTGCCTGTGTCAAGTGTCATTGCTTGAGGACAAGCAACGGTTCAAGTTTGGGGGTGTGATAACCATCTTTTATGATGGTTATTACTTGCCTTTTTAGCTTGAATTTAAGTGATTTAATAAACTTGTTGTGTCAGTGATGATGTAATTATGTGTTTAGGTTATAAATAATGGTGCAGGATTGGTTTGGTTTAAGTTGGGCATTTTGATGCCCTTAGTGCATTTAATTGTATTTAGTGTCAGTGCTGCAGCAATAGGTGCGAGCGCAACAGGGGATTTGCGAAAGATGAGAGAGAAAGCTCAAGGAGAATGCGGAAAACACGGAAGTTAAGGCAAGGACAGGTGTCAGCGCTGTATGGCACGGAAAGATATTTCCTATTGAGGAATTCCCATGATTGCCCTCAATCCTAGGACGCATTTCCTTAAAGAGCCCTCATTCTAGGGTTGCGTGCAAGGTGGTACTATATAAGGACATTCCTCCTTCTTCATTGGGTACTCTGCCGTCACGAGGAAGTATAGAGATAGCTCCTCACAGCGTGCTTAGCTCACCATTGTTACCTACAAGCTTCATTGCTGAGACTATTGCGACAGCATCACTTGGAATTACATTTCTCTTGGAGGATCGTACTAGAAGAGCTGGATCAGATCTCCATTGTGACTACTGGAGTTCCTTCACTGTCTCCTCTCAATAGTATCATTTCTTCCTTTGGAATTTGTAATATGACTTCTACTCCTTTGTTTAAGTTGTTTTCCATGTTTTGTAAGCTCAATATGAGCTAACTTCTCATAGTTGAGATGCTGGATCTGAAGTAACTAGACTTTTTATGCTATTTATGAAGTATATTTAATGTTGTGCATTTTACCTTGTGCGTGATAATATTTCCATTTTAAAATAGGATTGGCCGTCTATTTTAAATAACATTTATAAATTCAGAGATGGTTTGTAAATTAATCTCACAAGGTAATATGGGTAGTGGGCATTAATGAGAGATCTTGATGTTCCTTGCTTAACCCTAGAGATAGGAAGGTAAAACCCATAAGGTGATTACTGCCGGTGTCCAAGCAGCCTAGGAAGTACTTCTTTAGGGTTTAGAGATAAACTCTTGCAAGGAAACCCTAGTGTAAAGTATTCGAGAGAATAATGTCTTATTGCTGCAGCACCTAATGCTGCAGCATTGAATATACCCTTAATAGCATATTAATGAAGTACTAAAGTGAATGCATCTCAGCTTGTTCTCATCACTGAATCATAATCACCATTTCCATTTACCTTTACTGTTCATGTTACTCAAAATTTGTGTGTCATTTACTTTATTCACTAATTTGTTAGCAAAATTAAACTCTTGTATTTAGCTAATTTCCTCGTGGGAACGATCTCATTTATCCTTTATTACTTGCAAAGACAGTGTATACTTGCACTACGTTTTCACACAACCGTCCCCCTCCGCCATTCTCCTCCTCTCCTCTCTCTCTCACCAACGATGTATCGCTTTCCTTCTCTCTGTTTTACGCTGCAGGGATTTCAATCCCAATGGGTCACGTTCTCTGCTTTGTTTTCATTTACACTTGTTTAGTTTTTTATTTATTATTATTGTGTTACTTGCTTCCAGCAGCTTCCCTTTTTTTTCTTATTTACAAAATATGTTTTATTTTAACTAAAAATGGTTTGGGTTGGGTTTCAGCCCATTCTCTATTCTCACTCTTTCTAAAGCCCAACAAATGTTAACACCTATTCATTTTCACTATTTTTATTTGATTTTCAAAAAACTACAATGTAGTCATATTTCTTTCTAAATCGAGTCATTATTCAAATATGAGTTAGTAGCAATGGTCACTCTGAGCTTAGCTTGTATGACCGTTGATAACAGCTTTAGTTTTCAAACGAGCTACGAGCGACGACCACTCTGAGTTTTACTTGTTTGGTCGTCACGAATACCTCTCCCGATTTCAAAAATAAATAAAAAAAACACCAACAGACAAATATTTTCAACCAAGAACTACGTGTGATTTGATTCTCTACCAGGAGATACGTAGGAGCAGAGGGCGGCCGACCTCTGTCAATTGCATTAATAAAAAACCTTTTTTTTTCCTTTAAATTCATTTCTCTCTTTTTTTTCTCAAAAATTACAAAAAATAACTAACCGATTAGCGAGGCTTTTATTTTTATAAGGGTAAAAACATTATTTTTGAATTAATAAACGCTTACACATTTAGTTAAAAGGTAACCTTCATTAGGAAGGATGTCGTAGGGTGCTAACACCTTCCCTACGCATAAACGACTCCCGAGCCTAAAATCTGGTCCGCAAGACCCCTTTATCCACTCAATAGGGATTTTCCAATGTTTGCCCTTAAACTAAAACCTTGGTGGCGGCTTCATTCAAGAACTTCGAATAATCCCTCCTCCGGATTTTTCGGTCGCTACAGGAATTTCGTCAAAACGCGATATATTTCAAAATAACGTTTTCGACTTAAAATCTTTCGAAACCAATTCACATAAAATTCATTGTAAAACGAAATAATCCTAAGCGTGAGTAAAACTCACTGATTGTGATGAAAATCACAAATAGCCGAGACTTTCCACGAAATCGCTTTTCCGACATAACCACACGAACGTTCCCCGTATAAACTTTACGCTCCGACGACAATCGAATCCGCTCCCTGTAACATCCCTAAATTTTTAGACTCGAGTTATGAAGCCCAAAGATCGATTTAATTAATTGTCAAGAATAATTAGTCGGGTCTTGGTGATTAACGGTCGAGGATGATGTCCAGAAAATTATATTCTCCATTGAATTATAGTTAACCATGGGATTAAGGGAGGAAATATAACTGAAGGGCACTATCGTCCTTTCACGCCCTTTTAAGTGTCCCCAACTACTTGGTAGCTGATCCTTCACTTCTCCTTTCAGCCACACCCCATCACTTAGCCATTTATTATATCCATATTTGGAGGAAAACTGAAAATAAGAAAGAGAGAAGAAGGAGGAGGGCGTGAAGGAGGAGAAGAGGAGGAAGGAGGGACTCATCACAATCCTTGTTGCATGTAAGTTGTTTCTCTTCCATCCCACTCCATTTTCAATTCTGAATCCAATGAGCCTATTTTTGAAGTCTGATTCTTCCCCTACCTCTTGCTCCATTTTCGAAGCTTGAAGCTCCAATGGTGAATGCAATGGAGTTTTGAGCTGCCACTCCTTTTGCATGTTCAGTTGTGACTGTAAAAAGTGAAGTCTTGTACCTGTGATAGAGTTTGGAGGGAGTCCAAATCACTTAGAGTTGCTGCTCCAAGCTGTTCAGTCGAGCTAGTTACTGTTCCAGCGTTGTTGGTGATTGTCGTGCGTTCTAGTGTTCGGCCGTTTCACGTTTCGATCGTGGCTCCTAGCGAAATCGACATCACGGTGAGTTCTACTCACGATAGGGCATTTTGTTATTCAGAACTTGTTTCGGTATTGGAATCCTTGGTCACATTTTCTGTTTTCGAAAGACTTAGAACCGAAAAACGATTTTTGAGTCCAAACGCTATTTTACGGTTTAATGAGAATTTTGATCAATCATTGAAATGAGACGATTTGTATATCTGTTCTAGAATGCCTAGACATTTTGAGTTTCAGGAGTGATCGACATTAGGAATCGAATTGGGCGAAAACGGAGAGCGAAAATGAGAAAAACTGTGAAATCTGGGACTGATACAGGACGCACGGGTCGTGCGCCCCTGGGCACAGATCGCGCGCCTGTTTCTGATGCCTGAACGTGCGTGCAATACAGGACGCACGAGTCGTGCGCCCCTGGGCACGGACCGTGCGTACCTTTCTGGTGGGAATGGATTAATGAAGTGTTTCACGCACGGGTCGTGCGCCCCTGGGCACGGACCGTGCGTGAGGATCTGTCCCCGGTTTCTGTTTTCTCATTTCGTCGTTCCGTTTGATCCCGAACCTTTCCTAATCTCTTTCTCAATCATTTAAAAAGGAATTTCACTACTGAAAACCTTATTTTGAACTCATTCAACTCATGATTTGAAAAAGAACTTTGAAAGCCCATTTGATCGAAAAACCGAAACCCTAGTACACGTGTGAGTACACCGACTGATGGATTGACTGAATATATATGTTTATATATGTCAAATGAAAATGATTATAATGCCGGAGGTTTAAATTATGAATTCCTCAAAACGGGTTATAGATCGATATGGATATTGTTTATCCACTTATTATATGACTGATCCTTTGGTGATCAAAATGAAAAAAAAAAGAAGATATAAATTATCTAACTCTCAAGAACTTGATGCGTATTGTCATACGTATTGCGTTGGGTGACGACCCAACAAGTAGCATACTAGGGAGGGTAGTCATGACCCCTTACCTAGGCCCTGAATGTGTTTTGGCGTGGTCAACTCACGGGTTACCGGGATTAGCACTGGATTGCATTCGGTTTATGCTAAATGGAACACACGATTACCGGGATTAGCACTGGATTGCAGTCGGTACGTGTTAGTTAAATTCACGAAGTGCGTGGCATTTCGATTAATAAATAAGACATTGTTATGTCAACTTTGGTTGTAACGGTTTAATAAATTGAACCGAGTGTCAGTGAGGGGGCACGGTAGGACTCACTGAGATAATGTTATCTCACCCTATCCATATTTGTTGTTTTTTAGAGAAGCAGGGAAAAAGAAAGACTATTGTGCACGAGTAGTTGATATACTCTTGCAGGTGCTGAAGACTTAGTCATTTTCTCCTTTGTTCTTTTGTTGTCCTATTGGTTGTATAAACTTGTATTGATTATGAGTTATATGAACCGTTTTACGTTTCTGTTTAGTTTTGGACTTGGATATTGTGATCCGTTCGGTATGAAACCGATGTACTTCTATTTTACGAAGTAATGTTATTTCCGACTATGTGTTTATTTCGGAAAAAGTTTGTATGTCCAATACTTAAACAGGAACTGTGTCCTCTGAATTTCCGCATTTGTGCACTTTCGGTGTTTCTACATGTTAGAAATACTGGGGTGTTACATTTGGTATCAGAGCGGTTCGACCTAGTCGGACTTAGATGTTAAGAGTCTTTTACGTCTTCTAAGTCTGATTTTTCTTAGTATGCTATTAGACATTGAGCCTGATCAACTTAATACTTTGTGCATACTTCGCAGAATCATGGCTGGGAGAGGTAGGAGAAACCCACCTGTTGATCCTCATCAAGAATGGATGCAGAATGTCATCGAGACTCAACAGAAGATGATGAATGACATGATGCTAATGCAACAACAACAGATGGCTCAAATGGCTCAAATGCAGCAGATGCATCAGATGCCTCAACCTCAACCAGCTGAGCCAGTCAATGTGCCAACACCTGAGGATCCCAACAGGGTGTATTTCCGGTTTCTGAAGATGAAACCCCCAACCTTCAAAGGAGGATCTGAGGCAATGAAAGCCCATTTCTGGGTAGATGCCATGGAACGGATCTTTGATACCTTGCAATGCAATGAAGGAGAAAAGGTAATTTGTGCTGCTAACGCTCTGGACGAGGATGCTCACACCTGGTGGGTTAACGCTCGTAGAATGCTTCAAAATCAAGGAACTCCTCTTGAGTGGAGTAATTTCAAGGAATTATTTTTGAGTCATTATTTCCCCGACTCCCAAAGACTTGACAAGCAGATGGAATTTCTGAGTTTGAAACAGGGAGAGATGACAGTTGGGGAATACGCTGCAAAATTTGAGAGGTTGTCACAATTCTATGAATTGGGGACCACCGCTCCTGATGATAAGTGGAAAATGGTGATGTTCAGACAAGGTCTTAGAGGCGATGTGAATCAAGGTCTCAGTTCTTATTCCATGACCACTTATCCTGCTTTGGTTCAACAAGCTCATTCAGCTGAGAGCGATCTTAAAAGAATGTATGCAGAGAGGAAAGATTTCTGGAAGGAGAAGAAAAAGGGCAACGGGTCAACTTCTTCAAACCCGAGGTATAAAGGGAGTTTAGACAAAGGAAAGCAGATTCAGTCGGATAACTCTTCTGGGTATCGGAATTGCAGAGTGTGTAAAAAGAGTCATCGTGGAAAATGTCAATTGGAGTCAAAATCAAACCAGTGTTATTATTGCAATGAAGAGGGGCACTATGCTAACAACTGCCCAGCGAGAAAGGCTTTCTTAGAGTCCCCTGATGCTCCTAGACAGGCTCGAGTCAACACTTTGGATGCCAAGACTATCAAACCAGCCGATAATCTTATAAGGGGTACAGGTTCTCTTTTTAATCAAACTGTTAATATTCTGTATGACTCTGGTGCTACTCATTGTTTTATCTCTGAAGCATGTGCTGAACGGCTAGGATTAATAGTATCTCCTATATCCGAGCCAATATCTATCCTTACTGCTGCAAAGGGTCGTGTGCGAACCCAATCATTATGCCTTAATTGTCTGCTCACCATAGGAGGCAGGGACTTTGTTGTTGATTTTATCTGTCTGCCTATGAGAGGAATGGAGGTCGTGTTGGGAATGAATTGGATGACTTCCAATCACATTACAATTGACTGTTTCAATCGTGCAATTAACTTTCCTTCTGAAGTAGCTGAGCATTCACTACCTGCAGATGATGGTGTTATTTCGTTCACTTCGGCCAGCCAGTCTCTATTCCAAGGTGCGGAAGCTTTTGTTGTTATTTTGTCTGCATCAACTGAAGCTGATTTGGATTTATCGTCTATTCAAGGCGTTAATGAATTCTTAGATGTTTTTCCCGAGGAAGTCTCCTCTTTACCTCCAGAACGAGAGGTAGAATTCTCTATAGATTTGGCGCCTGGTGCAGGGCCAATATCCATAGCACCTTATAGGATGTCTCCTCTCGAACTGAAGGAATTGAAATCACAACTTGAGGAATTAATTTCCAAGAAGTTTATTCTACCGAGTGCTTCTCCATGGGGTGCTCCGGTATTGCTAGTCAAGAAGAAGGACGGAAGCATGAGATTATGCATAGACTACCGTCAGCTGAATAAAATCACTATCAAGAACAAGTATCCATTACCAAGGATAGATGATCTACTGGACCAACTTCGAGGTGCTAAAGTTTTCTCCAAGATTGATCTAAGGTCAGGGTACCATCAAATCAGGGTAAGAGCCTTAGACATTCCGAAGACTGCTTTTCGTACGAGGTACGGACACTACGAGTTTGTGGTGATGCCCTTCGGATTGACTAATGCTCCAGCCGTATTCATGGACTATATGAATAGAGTATTTCATTCTTACCTAGATCAGTTTATGGTCGTCTTTATTGATGATATCTTGGTTTACTCAAAGTCAGTTGAGGAGCATGCCCAGCATCTCCGCTTTGTCCTAGGAGTACTCCGACTCCGAGAGAAGAAGCTTTATGCTAAACCATCGAAGTGTGATTTTTGGATGTCCGAGGTGAAATTCTTGGGTCATGTAATTTCCCAAGAAGGGGTTGCAATTGATCCTAGCAAGGTGGAAGCAGTGTTGAATTGGGAACGGCCAACGTCTGTGACTGAGATCAGAAGCTTTCTGGGTTTAGCTGGTTACTATAGAAGATTCATCGAAGGTTTCTCACAACTGGTACTTCCGCTTACTCGATTGACTCGCAAGGGTCAACCGTTTACTTGGGATGCCGATTGTGAGGAGTGTTTTCTTGGATTAAAAGAAAAATTAACTTCTGCTCCGATCCTAATTCTTCCAGATCCGTCATTGGGATTCCAGATTTACAGTGACGCATCTGGGAAGGGTTTAGGATGTGTTCTCATGCAGAATCAACACGTTGTGGCCTATGCATCTAGGCAATTGAAGACGCATGAACGGAATTACCCAACTCATGACTTAGAGTTGGCGGCTATTGTGTTTGCACTGAAAATTTGGAGGCATTACCTTTACGGTTCTCGTTTCGAGGTTTTTAGTGATCACAAGAGCTTGAAGTATCTATTTGACCAAAAGGAGTTGAATAACAGACAGAGAAGGTGGACTGAATTTTTGAAGGACTACGACTTCGAATTGAAATATCACCCTGGGAAAGCCAATGTGGTAGCAGATGCTCTGAGCAGGAAGTCTATCCACACAGCAAGGTTAATGGTTCACGAGATGGCTTTGTTGGAGTCATTCAGAGACTTGAAACTCAAGGTGGCACGAAAGAGGGATCGCATAGTGTTGCGGCAGATACGAATATCCAGTGTGCTAAGGGAACAAATCCGTGTAGCTCAAGGAACTGATATGAAGTTGCAGTCTCAGAGGGGATCGCCAGATTTCACTGAGGATAGTGATGGCATGATTTGCTTTAATGGGAGGATTTGTGTTCCCGATGATGATGATATCAAAAGGCAAGTATTGGAAGAAGCTCATAGAAGTCAGTACTCTGTACATCTGGGATCCACCAAGATGTACCGAGACTTGAAGTTAATGTATTGGTGGCCTGGGATGAAGACCGAGGTTGCAGAATTTGTTTCTCGGTGCTTAACTTGTCAGAAGGTTAAGGCGGAACACCGAAGACCGGGCGGTCAGTTACACCCGCTAGATGTACCAGTTTGGAAATGGGAAGATATC
Source organism: Astragalus membranaceus (assembly GCA_039519185.1). Classification (NCBI taxonomy): domain Eukaryota; kingdom Viridiplantae; phylum Streptophyta; class Magnoliopsida; order Fabales; family Fabaceae; genus Astragalus; species Astragalus membranaceus. The sequence goes on from CM076851.1 coordinate 89,536,632, forward strand.
TCAATGGACTTTGTTATGGGTTTGCCGAGGTCACAGGCAGGCAATGATTCTATTTGGGCAGTAGTGGACCGATTGACTAAATCCGCTCACTTTATTCCCGTTCGCTCGACTTATAAAGTTTCCAAGTTAGCAAATGAATATGTGAAGATCATTATCAGACTGCATGGAGTTCCAACGAGTATCGTGTCAGACCGAGATCCCAAGTTTACTTCCAGATTCTGGAGAGCATTGAATGAAGCTTTGGGAACAAAGGTGCTGGTTAGCACTGCTTATCATCCTCAGACTGATGGTCAGACGGAGAGGACTATCCAGACTCTTGAGGACATGCTTCGGGCTTGTGTGCTCGACAGTGGGCGAAAATGGGAGGATCATCTTCCATTAGTAGAATTCTCCTACAACAACAGTTACCACTCCAGCATTGGAATGGCACCGTTTGAAGCACTTTATGGTAGAAAGTGTAGAACTCCGTTGTGTTGGTGGGAGATTGGTGAAGACAAGTTTTTGGGACCCGATATGGTTCGCGAGACTACTGAGAAGATCAAGTTAATCCGCGAAAGGATGAAGGTTGCTCAGAGTCGGCAGAAGAGCTATGCTGACAACCGAAGGAGACCGTTGGAATTTGAGGTTGGTGATCATGTGTTCTTGAAGGTTTCTCCAACCATAGGCACCGGAAGAGCCTTGTGAGCAAAGAAGCTCAGCCCTCGGTATGTTGGACCATTCCAAATCATCGAGCGTATTGGGCCAGTTGCCTACCGTCTCGCACTGTCTCCGGCCTTATCCAATCTACATGATGTCTTTCATGTGTCTCAGCTAAGGAAGTATATTCCCGACCCGCATCAGCCGTTAAGTGTTGATACGATCTACCTTCGACCGGATCTATCATTTCAACCGTATCCTAGCTACATCTTGGAGCGTGGCGAGAAGACGCTACGGTCAAGGACTATTCCTATTGTCAAAGTGGTCTGGGATGGATTCTCAATCGAGGAGGCTACCTGGGAACTGGAAGATGACATGCGGACTCGATATCCTTATCTCTTTCTGTAAGGTACATTTTGTCAATTTTGAGGACAAAATTTTAAAAGTTGGGGTGATTGTAACATCCCTAAATTTTTAGACTCGAGTTATGAAGCCCAAAGATCGATTTAATTAATTGTCAAGAATAATTAGTCGGGTCTCGGTGATTAACGGTCGAGGATGATGTCCAGAAAATTATATTCTCCATTGAATTATAGTTAACCATGGGATTAAGGGAGGAAATATAACTGAAGGGCACTATCGTCCTTTCACGCCCTTTTAAGTGTCCCCAACTACTTGGTAGCTGATCCTTCATTTCTCCTTTCAGCCACACCCCATCACTTAGCCATTTATTATATCCATATTTGGAGGAAAACTGAAAATAAGAAAGAGAGAAGAAGGAGGAGGGCGTGAAGGAGGAGAAGAGGAGGAAGGAGGGACTCATCACAATCCTTGTTGCATGTAAGTTGTTTCTCTTCCATCCCACTCCATTTTCAATTCTGAATCCAATGAGCCTATTTTTGAAGTCTGATTCTTCCCCTACCTCTTGCTCCATTTTCGAAGCTTGAAGCTCCAATGGTGAATGCAATGGAGTTTTGAGCTGCCACTCCTTTTGCATGTTCAGTTGTGACTGTCAAAAGTGAAGTCTTGTACCTGTGATAGAGTTTGGAGGGAGTCCAAATCACTTAGAGTTGCTGCTCCAAGCTGTTCAGTCGAGCTAGTTACTGTTCCAGCGTTGTTGGTGATTGTCGTGCGTTCTAGTGTTCGGCCGTTTCACGTTTCGATCGTGGCTCCTAGCGAAATCGACATCACGGTGAGTTCTACTCACGATAGGGCATTTTGTTATTCTGAACTTGTTTCGGTATTGGAATCCTTGGTCACATTTTCTGTTTTCGAAAGACTTAGAACCGAAAAACGATTTTTGAGTCCAAACGCTATTTTACGGTTTAATGAGAATTTTGATCAATCGTTGAAATGAGACGATTTGTATATGTGTTCTAGAATGCCTGGACATTTTCTGAGTTTCAGAAGTGATCGACATTAGGAATCGAATTGGGCGAAAACGGAGAGCAAAAATGAGAAAAACTGTGAAATCTGGGACTGATACAGGACGCACGGGTCGTGCGCCCCTGGGCACGGATCGTGCGCCTGTTTCTGATGCCTGAACGTGCGTGCAATACAGGACGCACGGGTCGTGCGCCCCTGGGCACGGACCGTGCGTACCTTTCTGGTGGGAATGGATTAATGAAGTAATTCACACACGGGTCGTGCGCCCCTGGGCACGGACTGTGCGTGAGGATCTGTCCCCGGTTTCCGTTTTCTCATTTCGTCGTTCCGTTTGATCCCGAACCTTTCCTAATCTCTTTCTCAATCATTTAAAAAGTAATTTCACTACTGAAAACCTCATTTTGAACTTATTCAACTCATGATTTGAAAAAGAACTTTGAAAGCCCATTTGATCGAAAAACCGAAACCCTAGTACACGTGTGAGTACACCGACTGATGGATTGACTGAATATATATGTTTATATATGTCAAATGAAAATGATTATAATGCCGGAGGTTTAAATTATGAATTCCTCAAAACGGGTTATAGATCGATATGGATATTGTTTATCCACTTATTATATGACTGATCCTTTGGTGATCAAAATGAAAAAAAAAAAAAAGATATAAATTATCTAACTCTCGAGAACTTGATGCGTATTGTCATACGTATTGCGTTGGGTGACGACCCGACAAATAGCATACTAGGGAGGATAGTCATGACCCCTTACCTAGGCCCTGAATGTGTTTTGGCGTGGTCAACTCACGGGTTACCGGGATTAGCACTGGATTGCAGTCGGTTTATGCTAAATGGAACACACGATTACCAGGATTAGCACTGGATTGCAGTCGGTACGTGTTAATTAAATTCACGAAGTGCGTGGCATTTTGATTAATAAATAAGACATTGTTATGTCAACTTTGGTTGTAACGGTTTAATAAATTGAACCGAGTGTCAGTGAGGGGGCACGGTAGGACTCACTGAGATAATGTTATCTCACCCTATCCATATTTGTTGTTTTTCAGAGAAGCAGGGAAAAAGAAAGACTATTGTGCACGAGTAGTTGATATACTCTTGGAGGTGCTGAAGACTTAGTCATTTTCTCCTTTGTTCTTTTGTTGTCCTATTGGTTGTATAAACTTGTATTTATTATGAGTTATATGAACCGTTTTACGTTTCTGTTTAGTTTTGGACTTGGATATTGTGATCCGTTCGGTATGGAACCGATGTACTTCTATTTTACGAAGTAATGTTATTTCCGACTATGTGTTTATTTCGGAAAAAGTTTGTATGTCCAATACTTAAACAGGAACTGTGTCCTCTGAATTTCCGCATCAGTGCACTTTCGGTGTTTCTACATGTTAGAAATACTGGGGTGTTACACTCCCAACCTTTGAACCTACAATAAATAATTAACCTCCATAAAATTACTATTCATCGTCTTCAAGCTTCAATTCACTATTCACACATAACCCCAATTTGAACCCTATCTCTTGATTCTTCACAAACCTCAAATCGGACTCCAATATTTGCGCAATCCACCTTGAGCTCGCTCCCAAACACCATCCAAAGCTTTCCTTTGAGCTTGAACAACAAAAGCCTCCATTTTCCTCTTAAATTCGAAAATGGCAAAGTGAGAGAGAGAGAGTTGTTTGCAATGAAATTGGTACCAAATCGAAGAGGAAGGAACGCTGATCACTTTTCGTGTTGGAAGGAAGTCGTTTTGATGAGCCTTTGAACTTCCTTTTTCCTCTTCTTCTCCTTCACCCATTCTTTTCTCTTCTTTTCTTTTTTCTCTCTTTTCTCTCTGTTTCTCTTCTCTGTACGCGTTTCCTTTCTTTCTTTCTTTCTTAATTCTTTTCTTTCTTTAACTCTCACACACACACACATATATTTATTTAATAAATAAGTGTTAACGTGGTCCAATTACCATATTGATCTAAATCTCTTATTTCGATTCCAAAACTTCCTTGACCCGTATTATTCGGTTAACGATCCGATGACAACCAATAAATAATTTTAGCACTTAATAAATTTACCAGTCAAGTGCTAAATTAATTTAATTGGGTTAACACCCAAATAATTCTACTAATTATTTTGAGGATGTTACATTCATTATGTCAGCTATCTCGCGCAAGTAATAATTTCATTTAATAAAATGCCACATGTTTTCTCATTATCATTTTAACAATTAATACTGTTCTAATTCATTTCCATACACTTGACAATAATTTAATTTAATTTAATTTATTTATTTATTTTAAATTTTATAATTTAATTAATGATTTTTATGATTATTTACTTACTTTTCTACTCTGTCCGTTACATTTTATATATGTTTCAGTTACTATATATTACATTTATATTATTTAATTTGTTTTCATTTACTATCTATTAATAATACGTTTCAAAATATTAATAAGAGAAACTTTTTATATGATAGGTTTCATGACACATTTATTTTGTTCTGCTTTAATATCTATTAACAATATATTTCAATATATTTAGTTAAAGTTATTCTTCTCATTACCAAAGAATTTTTTATCTGATTCTCTATATAAAATATCGTCCCAACCACTTTTCACTTTGTTGAGTTTCAACATTTTATTTTTTTCCCCTATTTTCGTCATCACTAATTTTGTATTTTTCTTCCCACGCCTATTCTAATTCATTTGCATACACTTCAGAATAGTTTAATTTAACTATTTATTTTAGTTTTAATAATTTAGTCAATGATTTTGATGAACATTTACTTACTTTTCTATTTGTTCCTGTTACAAATTAAATATGTTTCGGTTACTATATATTATATATTATATTATATTATTATATTTAGAACATTTATTTTGTTTTGATTTAATATCTATTTATAATATGTTTCAAAATATTAATACTAAAAATGTTTCATATGATTAGGTTCCGTTACACATTTATTTTGTTCTGATTTAATATCTATTATCAATACGTTTCAAAATATTTATTTCAAAGTTATTCTTCTCATTGTTAAAAATTTTTTATCTGATTTTACTTTTCATTTTATTGGGTTTTGCCATTTTGTTTTTTCTTCCCCCTATTTTTGCCTTCACCATTTTTTGTTTTTTCTTCATTTTTCATTTGTATCACATCAACCGTATTTTCTTCTCCCTTGGCATCACATGGATCACTAACATGGTGCACGAAGCACTTGCTGGATCGAATTGCCGCATCGAATGGAGTAGAAGCAGTTGTCGCATCCCGGAAAATTGACATCTACATAGACTTGTGCTAACAAACTCTCTTCTCTACATTTACATTTTGAAGGGTATATAATTTAGTTTTAGTTTTGTTTTTGTATTTCTTAGTTTTGTTCTAAGTGGTAGTGTTTGATAAAATACTCCAATGGAGTGAGGCTGGATTAGATAGCTTGCAATGGATCTGATATACATATGTGGTGCTACAAATAGGAATTTTGATAAGATATTTAAATTTATAATTTTTATATAAGCTTTGCTAAGTTGTTAAATAAAACTAATATTTCAATCTACATCTATCGATATCTATATTACAAAAAATTGGAAATAAACTAATTGAATAAGATGACACATGTCCTCCTAAAAATGATTTAGCATTTAATTCTCATCTACAAATTCATTCATACAGCAATACACAAAATATAACGTTCATCTATTTTTTTTGGTTCATAATATATCGTCCCAAAAATAAAAATAACATGTTCACCTATTTTATGACAATGCACTAATTACATTAATGGTTTTTGTTCCAAGCCGTATCAATAACACTGTTTCAGCTGTTGATGAAGTACTACACGATCCGGCTCACTATTTCTCATGTTTGCCTATCGCACTATTTCTCATCAGTTGGTTGTTCTGCATGTGCAAATCATTTGGATGTTCTGCATTTGCAAATGTCCACCTATCTCACTATTTCTCATCGTATTACCCAATTGTGGCTCTAGCCAGTGGTCCAGCCGCTCATATGGAATGAAATGGTCCTTTCGATTTTCAGTTCTCATCCTCAACATGGAACACTAATTCCACCCATTTTTAACTCTGATTCCCTTCTTTAAATTTTTTATCACTTTTTTATTTTTATTTTATTGCCTCATCTCTATTGCTTCATTCCCTCATAATCTCTCACTATTGTTTATTTTATTCTTCTGATTCATGGTTTTTATTGTGTCAATTCATGTCCATTGTAAATTTGTTCATTTTGTTTTATTGTTAGAATCTCATACTCACACCGATGACAAAGATATACATGGTCATCTGTCAAGAGCTCATTTTGGGATCATAAATGAATCCATATCTGCATTTCTTCTTTCTATTTGACAGATAGCATGCACATGCAACAACAATCTCTTGGCAACAGGTTCTATTATAAGAAAGCATTTGTTTAGTTGTTATTTTTACTGAATGACGGAAATTAACAAGTTTTGTAATTTGTTTTTTATGTGTCTTGCAGGGACGCATCATCGAGGTCTAGGATGAGTTTTTTAGAAAGAAATATGGTTCAAGAACACGGTGATTAATGATAATCTTTAAGAATTTTTACCGAATCTTTGTTGCTATGATAATATCATTTTGAATGCATGGAGTAGTGTAATCTAATTTTTCTTCTATCAATCATTTAGCTTATTGGTTGTGGTTTCTGTTCGGAGGCACTATAACAATATGCAATTGCCATCAATATTTAACCATCTATCTACAGGGTAACCTAGGGTCCTCTTATTTGTAGTATATTTTATTTTATTTTGGGTTTGTTTAGAAGATCACCATTGAACATACAAGGATTTATTTAACAAATAGAATAGTTACTTTTTCTTAAATATTGTGTATTATTATTTTTGTATTAAATATCGTACCTGATCAATACGATGGGTTGCTGTTGTCGGTTGATGTCGCTCGGTCGTTGGGATGAAGGACCGAGTTCTGGGCCGCACGCGGGTGGTACCTGCAAAGGCACTCCAACGCTCAAGTCAGAGGTGCTTCAACGGGCAGGGTCACAAGGTGAGTAAAACATACCTGAAGCCACATGCTAGTGTGGTATATATACTGTTGGCTGCGCAGGCGTTCTAGCCGTTGCGCTTTTTGCGGGGCCGGCCGCATCTTGCGGAGCAAGTTAGGTATTGGGCCGCGATGGGCCTGTTGGACGAATTGGCCTTCGAGCCCACTCCCGAACAGTTGCCCCCCAAGCCTAGGTCGCCTGGGGGCGGGCTAAGGCTTGATTCCTTGCCCCCCAGCGTGGTCACAAACGACCGTTCTGGAACGACGACTGGTCGAACGTAATCTGGTCGATCGCTAATTGGTTGATTGCGTGGTCGCTGCCACGCGGCCTGGTCACACGGGGCCAGGTGCCGTCTCAGGGGTGAAGCCTGACAATCAATCGTCATGAATGCTGAGGCGACAGTTACTTTAATGAGGTGACGTTTAGAGACTCGAGGAGTTTAAGTAATGATGGCACGCGAAGAGTGGCGCCTCTTCGCCTCCGGCCCATGATGATGGTTGGCCCATTATATATAGGGTTCAAGGGGTACCTCATTTGCACGTTTCTCCGATTTCTCCGCTCTCGCAATCAGCTCGCTCGCAACATCAGCTCGCTCCAATTCCAGGTAACTACGACCGCTCTTCCTTTATTTGAGTTTTTATGTTCCACCTGATGGAGGGGGTGTCAGGTCTGGGGACGACCACGTCGCCCCTTCCCACGCGCGAGCAAGACCTTGACCGTTATTCCCCTCCACAGGTTCATTCTGGCGCGGACCAAACAAACCCGCCGTATCTCTGGAATCCCGGCCGTTTCTCTTGCGCACAATATGACCCGACCAGTGGAGCAAAGTTCTGCGCACGCCCGGTCGTCTTCCTCTAACGACGAATCTTCCTCTGGATCTTCGACCCAGAACTGGACTTCCTCTAGCGAATCCGGGACTCGGCCGGACAGAAGTGGGGCGCCGTTCACCGAGGCTGTGGTCGATGACACCGCAGAAAGCAACGCATGGGTTGCCTGTGACGAAGGTATTGGCCAGGCTGCGGCCGACTGCTCTGAGACGGTCGACAGAGGCCAACAGGGCGACCATCGAGAAGATCCTGAGGTCGCAGCTGCAAAGGACATGTCTTGGGTTTCTCTTAACCTGAGAGGTCAACGCAGCAAAATTCAACAGGGGAGCCAGGACCTATCGTATCTGGCGACCGGGCTGAACGAAGGTTGGAGAGTAGAAGGTATGGCGAAAGGGGAAGATGTTGCGGCCTAGACTGATGTGCTAAAATTCACAATGTACCGCATCGTTTTCGAACGCATGGGCATAATTCCGCCATTTACCAGGTTCCAACGCCAGGTTTTACGCTATCTTCAGGTCGCCCCCTCTCAACTGAACCCGAACGCTTGGGCGTTCCTGCAGGCATACGAAGATGTTCTCGTGGTTCTGAGACGGCCGGTCTCCGTAAGACTGTTTTTCACTTTGTTTGAAATGAGCTATATTTATGAGAAAGGCTCCAAGGGCGCCCGCAAGGAAGCGGTCTCGTTCAAAAATCGCTCAACATACAACTTTTTCAAGCCTTACATGGAATCATTGACGACCGGATGGAAAAGAGAATTTTTCTGGGTCGTTCCGAACTCGGTCGAGGCCCATTGAGGGATCGCCCAGATGTCGAAGGATGATCAGGAAGGAACGCCCCTGTTTCCCACAGTGTGGAGTTTCAACCATTTCTCGAAGAAACCGGGCCAGTATGCTTTTAAAGAAACAGAACTTGACGACCTGGACAGGGGGACGGTCCATAGGCTGAGAAAGATTGCGTCCCTAGTCCCTGAGGGTCGCATCAAGGTTAAAAACATTGTGGATGCTCGTGGCAAGAAGAAAGTCAAGGCCGCTCTTGGTTGGTGGTCGCTCGCCTAGTTTATTTTCTGTCACTTCATTTTATTTAAATGTTTCTAACCATCTACTTTTGCCTTTGCAGTTGATATGGCGAACATGAACGACTTTGACCTCTTGGAACAATGGGCGGCCGAGGATGGTGATAGTTCGCCCGTCCGCGGAATTCCTGACGTTCAACCTGGGGGTACGCCTCCACCTGCCGGAACTGGATCTCAGCCCGATCGTCAGGCTCCTCGGGCGGCCACGCCACATCAAGCAATCGACTTGGGCAGCCCACCCACAAATCAAGAAAGGTCCAAGAGGAATAGGTCGGTCGATCATGGGGGTCAGAGCAAGAAGCATAAGAGTGGGAAAAGCCACGGGCACAACCGGTCGCCTAAAATCGACCTGCTTGGATTGGGTGATGAAGACTGTGCTCGTTTCAAGGAGGAACCGTTCGAGGTGATGGCCGATGCAATGAAGGCCGCTGGTATTCTGTTCAAGAAATACCAAGATGAAGAATCAGATCGCCTGGAAGGTAGGCGCCTTGCCCATAGATATTCATTGCTTGAAGACGACCTAGTCGATAAAAATTTTAAATTGAATTCTGCCTTGTCGTTGCTCGCAGAAATGAGGGGCGAGCGAGATGACTTGCTCAAGAAATTGAAGGAGCTTGAACCGAGGGTCGAAGCGATCACTGACAATGAGAGGAAGCTCGTCGAAGCAGAAAGCCAACTTGTGGCCGCTGTCTCTGCTCAAACTGCGGCCGAGTCTGCTCTGGACAAGGCGGTCGCCGACAAGGAAACAGCTGAGAAAGAGGTCGAACGCCTCACTTCAAAGAATGAAGAGCTGTCAAACCAGGTCGTTGGACTGAAAAATGAGCTGGACGCCGTGGAGGAGGAAAAGAACAAGTTTCGAGGTCGCTATAAAGACGTTCTTGACCGGGCGAAGGGAGCTGCAGAGGGTCAATTTGAAAATGCGGTCAGCCAGATCAAGCTCCTCTACCCTGATCTAGCGGTCGATCGCGAGATCGTTCAATGCACACATCGTGTGATCGATCAGCAGATCGTCCGTCCCAAGAAGATGTCGAAGGGGAAGGTTCTTCAAGAAGAGGCGGTCATCTATCAGGCCCCTAGCGACTCTTGACTTGTAATTTTCTGAATTTTGTAATCTTGGCCCGCCTGCGAGCGGTGTTTTAACGGGCGCCCTGGATTCGACCAAGGCGTCCTTGTTTGTACGTAATGACAATTTTTCCATGAATTTTAGCCTGTTTTAATTGCTCTGTAATTGGATTCATTCTTTTTTGCTACTCTTTTAGACCGCTCGGCCAATCGATGCATAGGCCGCTCGCCATCTTTTGTTTGGGCCATTCGATGGCACTCTTTTTAGGCCGCTCGGCGGCTTTCGTTTGGGCCATTCGATGGCACTCTTTTTAGGCCGCTCGGCGGCTTTCGTTTGGGCCATTCGATGGCACTCTTTTTAGGCCGCTCGGCGGCTTTTGTTTGGGCCATTCGATGGCACTCTTTTTGGGTCGCTCGGCGGCTTTCGTTTGGGCCATTCGATGGCACTCTTCTGGTCGCTCGACTGCTACTCGCATGGTGAGCGACCGTGCATACAATTTGCAGGAAATAAAGTACACAATTCAAATTTCAAAGGTCGGTCCTCGGTAAAAAACCCCTGTGGGGAAAAAGAGCGACTGCCTGTTCTTTATTGATCAATCAGTGTTTACAACTTAAACATAATACTTTCTTAACTTGTCAGCATTCCATGTTCTGGGGATGGTCGCCCCTTCCATGGTTTCCAGCTCGTAAGCTCCCTTTCCAGTCTTGCTGATGACACGGTATGGTCCTTCCCAATTGGGGGCGAGCTTTCCCTGGCGAGCGTTCTTATTCCCTACATCGGCCCTCCTAAGGACTAGCTGTCCAATGGAGAATTCCCTCTTCTGGACGCGGCCGTTATACCTGGCAGCGACCTTCTGTTTGATGAGTTGCTCCCTAAGTGACGCCTTGTTTCGTAGCTCTTCAACCAGGTCGAGTTCTTCTCTTGTTGCTCGTTCGTTTGCGACCGGGGTTGGTGGGTTGGTCGTCCTCCAACTTAGCTCTTCCATCTCAATCGGGATGACAGCGTCTGTTCCGTAGACAAGTCTAAATGGTGACTCCCCGGTCGATGAGTGGGGGGTCGTTCTGTAGGCCCAAAGGACCGACTGTAGTTCTTCTGCCCAATTGCCCTTGGCTTCGTCCAACCTCATTTTCAGTCCGCGTAGTACTACCCTGTTGACCGCTTCTGCCTGGCCATTGGTTTGTGGGTGCTCGACCGAGGTGAAACGCTGTTTCACGCCTAGGCCGGCAAGCATTTCTCTGAACTTTCTATCTGCGAACTGAGTTCCATTATCAGTCACCAGTTGTTGGGGCACTCCAAAGCGGGCGAGCACATTTCGACCAAAAAACTTAGATACCTTCGCTGAGGTAATGGTTGCAAGTGGCTCTGCTTCTATCCACTTAGTGAAATAGTCGATCGCAACGATGAGGAATTTCAACTGACCTGGTGCGGGTGGAAAAGGGCCGAGCAGGTCCATGCCCCACCAAGCGAACGGCCATGGTGGGGTTAAGCTGTGTAGTTCTGATGAGGGCGCTATATGTACGTCGGCATCGATTTGGCATTTCTTGCACTTCTGAACAAGTATCTTAGCGTCCTCATCCATGGTCGGCCAATAGTATCTGGCCCTGAGCGCCTTCTTATCAATCGACCGACCACCTTGGTGGCTGCCACAATCTCCTTCATGTATATCTCTCAGTACATGGTCGGCCTCGACCGACGTAAGGCATCTCAGCAATGGGGATGAAAAGCCCCTTCTATACAGTCTTCCTTCGATCACTGAATACTTGGTCGCCCGCAACCTCAGGAGTTTTGCTGCCTTCTGGTCGCAAGGTTCTACTCCATTGAGAATATATTGCAAAATAGGAGTGATCCAGTCTTTATCTAAGTCGACCGCTAGAATGGCTAATGGTTGGGCAGGCTTGGTTGATACGCTCGGCCGCGTTAACGTTTCTTGGATTAGACTTCTGTGGTTCCCAGGAGTCTTTGTACTAGCTAGCTTTGATAGGATATCAGCCCAAACGTTCTCCGTCCTGGGGACGTGCTTGACTTCTGCTCGGTCGAATTGCTTGAGTAGATCCCTTACCTTGGCCAAATAATTCTTCAAGACGTCGTCTTTTGCGTCGTAAAGGTCTTGAATTTGGGAGACTACCAGTAGAGAGTCAGAGTGAAGTTCGACACGGTCGACGTTGAACTCTTTGGCTAGCTGCAGCCCGGCAATGCACGCTTCATACTCGGCCTGGTTGTTTGAAGTGTGAAACGCAAAGGTCAATGACACTTCAACAGTAAGTCCTTCTGAGTTTTCAAGTATCAAACCGGCCCCACTTCCTTTGCTGTTGGAGGACCCGTCCACGTGCAAAGTCCAGGTCGCGATGGCCTGATCGTCTGGTAATGGAGTCATCTCAGCAATGAAATCGGCCAGCACTTGGGCCTTAGCGGCCGATCTAGCCTCGAACTTGATCCCAAACTCACTGAGTTCCACAGCCCACTTGATCATCCGCCCTGCTAGGTCAGGTCGGTGAAGGATTTGCCTAATAGGCTGGTCGGTCCTCACCACGACCTGATGGGCCACGAAATAAGGGCGCAATCTACGAGTGGCTACAAGTAACGCTAAGGCTAGCTTCTCGATCTTCTGGTATCTGATCTCTGGGCCTTGAAATACCTTACTGATAAAATAGACCGGGTTTTGCTTTAGGTCGCTTTCTCTTACGAGAACAGCGCTCATGGCTTCGTCTGTTATGGCCAAGTATAAGTAAAGCGTCTCCCTTGGTTGAGGCTTGGTCATGATGGGCGGGTTTGTGAGTGCTGCCTTCAGCTCGTCCAATGCTCGCTGGCATTGATCGGTCCATTCAAACTCGACCTCCTTCTTCAAGAGCTTGAATAGTGGAAGAGATTTGCACGCTGATTTTTAGGTATAAATCGTGACAGGGCAGCGACCATGCCATTCAATTGCTGAATCTCTTTTTTCGTAGTGGGCGGCCTCATGTCAGCGACCGCCTTGCACTTGTCAGGGTTTGCTTCGATCCCTCGCTCTGTTAAGTGGAAGCCCAGGAACTTGCCCGCCCTTACTCCGAAGGTGCACTTCTCTGGATTCAACCTCAAGGAATTCTTCCTTGCTTCCTCAAAAATTTCCTTTAGGTCGTCAATATGGTCTCGGTCGGTCTTGCTTTTAATGATCATATCATCCAAGTAGACCTCTGATATCCGACCGATCTGCCGCCTGAAGACCTTATTCATCATTCTTTGATAGGTCGCGCCGGCGTTCTTCAGACCAAAAGACATTACCTTGTACTGAAAGTTTCCGCGATCGGTCATGAACGCGGTCTTGTGCCGATCGGGTGGATACATAGTGATTTGGTTGTAACCTGAATAAGCGTCTAAAAAAGACAGGAGTTTATAGCCCGCAGCCCCGTCGACCAGTTTGTCAATGTTTGGCAGGGGAAAGGCGTCCTTCGGGCAAGCCTTATTCAGGTCGGTATAGTCGACGCACATGCGCCACTTACCATTTTTCTTCTTCACTAACACGACGTTGGAAAGCCAAGTTGTATACTTAATCTCCTCAATGAAATTGGCCTTGATGAGGTCGTCAACTGCCTGTTCGGCCGCTAATGCTTTCTCTTCGCTCTGAGTGCGTCTCTTTTGAGCGACCGGTCTGGCTGTCTCATCGACGGACAGTTGGTGGCAAGCGATTTCTATTGGGATCCCAGGCATGTATGATGCTCGCCATGCGAAAAGGTCTGCGTAATCCCTGAGGCAGGTGAGGAGATCTTGCTTGTCTTGTTCAGGTAGGTCGCTCCCCAACTTAACTGTCTTAGTTGGGTCGTCCGATAACTGAACATCGATCAATTCCCCGTGGGGCTCGGGCCTCTTCAGTTTATTCTTTAGCTCGCGGGCTAAATCGTCGTCGTCGTCCTCAGGGTCGCTATCTGGGTCGTATCGGGCATCCAGATCGGCCACATTAATCTGATGCCACTCTCCGAGATTCTGCGGTTTAGCATTCGTCACCTCCATGTCACAAATCTCTTGATAGAGGAAATGGCTCCTCATGGCCGCTTCCATGTCGGCCATTACTGTCACAACTTGGTCGCTTTTACTGTAGAACTTCATCTTCAAATGTACAGTTGAGGCTACGGCCTCCAATTTTCCCAGTTTTGGGCGGCCAACGATGCAGTGGTAACACGACTTGATTGGCAGAACTAAGAACGTCGTTCTGACCGTCCTGTACGACGTGCTGCCGTTCGTATCATCTCCAAAAGTAACAAGTAATTCTATCGTCCCCAGTGGGTAGGTGGTCGCCCCATTGAACCCGGTCAATGGGGTTGGAACGGCTTGCAGAATAATTTCGCTCCTGTCTACGTTTAACTTGTCAATCAGTTCCTCAAACATGATGTCGGCCGAGCTCCCTTGGTCGATCAGTATTCTTCTGACCTCAGTGTTGGCCATTACGGCCGATACTACCAAAGGGACGTAATTGTTGACTTTTCCATCGAGCAAGTCTTCGTCCCCAAAGGAAATGGGCGGCCTATTCGAGGCCGGCCGTGGGGCTGAAGTTGAGCTGACCATCATGAGTTCATTCCACTTCCTCTTCATTGCCTTGTTGGACTCTCTGATATCCAACGGATTACCTCCATGGATGACCATGGCTACATTGCGGCCCTTCGACTGTCTGAGGTCGCGATCTTCCTCAGAATTGTTACGCGCTTGCTCGACCGTTGAGTTGACGATCGCTTTACCTCTGTCATTGGCGGGTTGGCCAACGGCTCTTTCTTCCGGGCGATCGTTACCTTCATCTCTGACATATTGCCTCAACTTGCCCTTCTGTATGAGATCTTCAATGTCATCTTTTAGGGCCATACATTCATTGGTATCATGTCCCTTACTCTTGTGGTATCTGCAGTATTTCTTGGTAGGCCGACCTCCTTTCTTCAACACTAGAGGATCAGGTCGCCTCACACCAGTGAACTCGTTGTTCTGGCACTCCGTGAAGATCTGCGCGATCGGAGTGTTCAACTTTGTACGATGCTCGTACTTCTTGGGCCGGTACTCGGGCTTACTGTCGCGGTAGTTTTCTTGCCCCTTGACTGGCCTGCCATTCTCTTCCTTGGGACGCGCGCGGGCGCCCTTGTCGGCGGCCAATTGCTCTTCATAGCCCATATGGTCGTTGGCCCTTCTAAGGAACGGGCCGAGGTCGTAGTAGCGGTTCAAAGAGAACTCTTCAGCAAATCTGTGGTTCTTTCTTATACCACGTTTGAGATACTTCAGCTTGTCCGTGTCTGATAGGTTGCGGACTGTGTCAGCCTCTGACATGAACCGGTCGATAAACTCCCTCAACGGTTCGTTCTCTCCTTGGACGACCGAGTCCAAGTGCTCTTCATAACGATACTGACAACGGTTGGCTGTATAATTGGCCAAGAACATTGCCACAAGACCTTCCCAAGAAGAGACGGAGTTGGGACGCAGGGATTCCCACCATTCTAACGCCCGGCCTTCGAGCGACTGAGGAAAAAGTCTGCACTTCATCGTCCGTCCTAGCTCCCTATAGCTACAGTAGTTGTTGAAGTACATGAGGTGTTTATCTGGATCCCCGCGGCCGTTAAACTTGTTCAGGTTCGGGGGCTTTATCAGATCCCTTGGAATACGATAATGCCTGATTTCGCTGGTGAAGGGCCCTTGTCCGGTCGGGATGTGATTCTGCCCGTAGGGCTGCATGGCGGCATAAGCTTGGTCGATGGGCAGACCGTAAAGGCCGACCGGCTGACCATGGAATCTGTCGGCAATTGGAGGGGGTCCATGGTATTGTGGATCGAGCATGCGACGACGACCGTCTTCTAGGCCGCTCTGAATAGTTTCTTCTTGGTCGGCTGATGGCACGGGAGACATCTCTAATCTCCCCGTTGCGGTAGTCGTTAAACTCCTCGTACGAGTCCCACGACCTGCTTCTTGATCGGCGGGATCCTGAGGACTCATTGGACGAGTATCTTGTTGGCGACCTTTCGGACTCTGGTCGGTAGCTCGAGTCAGCATAGTCGTAATCTTCCACGGGGGAACGACGATGGCGACTTCCTCGATGAGGGGGCGACCTGTGGACGATCGCCCTTCTTGAAGGATTGCGTCGGGATGCGCCTCGACGAGGAGGAGCTTCTCTTCGTGGTGGTGAACGATGGGGCCGAGATGGTTGCCCTCGGTGACCGCTATCCGCACGCGGGCGAATCGAGATCGACCCTCTCTCATAGCGTTCGATCAGCTCGTCTCGATCAGCAATCACTTGATTCTTTTGCTCCAGAATTTGTATGAGTGCTTGGGTCACATGCTCTGGCAATGCTTCTGGGATTCCAGCTTCGGCCAGCTCGGCCGGTAGTTGCTGGACCGGTTGGATGACTGGCCCGCGGCCACCCTGCACTGAGGGTTCTTGGCGAGGCTCGCCTTGTGATTCATGAACTGTCACAGGCATGCCCTCTGGGGTTCGTTGAGGTCGGTTCTGTCCAGAGGTGTTGGGCCTGGAAGAAGTGCGTTTCTGGCGTGGCGGCATGGTTTGATGTGGCATAGCACTCGGGCCTCCCACTCTGGTCGCCAATTGATCGTACCTGATCAATACGATGGGTTGCTGTTGTCGGTTGATGTCGCTCGGTCGTTGGGATGAAGGACAGAGTTCTGGGCCGCACGCGGGTGGTACCTGCAAAGGCACTCCAACGCTCAAGTCAGAGGTGCTTCAACGGGCAGGGTCACAAGGTGAGTAAAACATACCTGAAGCCACATGCTAGTGTGGTATATATACTGTTGGCTGCGCAGGCGTTCTAGCCGTTGCGCTTTTTGCGGGGCCGGCCGCATCTTGCGGAGCAAGTTAGGTATTGGGCCGCGATGGGCCTGTTGGACGAATTGGCCTTCGAGCCCACTCCAGAACAAATTTTAAGCGTATTTTTTCCCTTTCTAATACAGCCATAACACCGTTTGATTTGTAATGCTTTGATCACCAAAGCCATGCTAATTATTTTTTCTCTACATTTTTAGTTCTGGCTTTTTCAATACTGAAAGTGTCGAAGATTTATTCTCCTAGCCAGCCTATCTGAATTAGAGGTGTTGCTTATTCATGAAGTTCACTGTGAAGGTTGGTGATGGTTGGATCATTTTTCTCTTATTATCGATCCTTCTTATATTTTGCTCTCTAAGATGTATTCAACTTTCGGTTTACATTTCTGGCATACGAAAGGATGAGTTTCTATCTATTTTTTTATGTAGTATCTTCTTGGAGAATTAATGTATTTTCAATGTTAAGCTTGAAGGAAGTTAATAAACTCCCTGACTATTGGTTTGAATTAAAGATGAAATACCCATGGTTACCTCACTTAATGAGGTTAATATTAATATTAATATTAATATTGAAATGAAATTATAGTTGTAGTGTTGCAGCAGTTAGAA
The DNA here is from genome assembly GCA_039519185.1 of Astragalus membranaceus. Lineage (NCBI taxonomy): Eukaryota > Viridiplantae > Streptophyta > Magnoliopsida > Fabales > Fabaceae > Astragalus > Astragalus membranaceus. The sequence continues at coordinate 89,554,049 of CM076851.1, forward strand.
AGTTATTTTCAGGCTTAGTTTTCAATTCTCGTGTATTCATTTTCTATACTAAATTTTTCTTACAGGAAACGAATGATTTATTGTTGAAAAGATATTTTCTTTAAATGGTTGAGAGAGGCAAACAATGTGCTTCGTGGTGGGAAAAAATCCATATCTGTGGATATCTACGGGTAAAATCCATGATTGGCACGAGTTGGATAGCTTAACGAATACCCACATGAATCTCTTATTATTATTATTCATTATTTTTTAGTTACTTTTTTAAAAACTAATCCACATGTTATGGTGTGAATGGTAAACATCACCATATGGAATTGCACCCAAGTTTTCTCCATAAAAGAATGTTTCAACTATCTATTAGTTAATGAATACAGAGGCAGATGCAATGGTATTCATTCCTGCCTCTGTGAGTAGATTACTAAAATTACAAAAGTAACCCATTACTTGGTGCATAATTGGGAATTTTGTAACAGTTGATAGAAGGCAAATGCATTTTTTTCAAAGTATTTATGATATACTTAGATATTTGCAGATACCTATGAATACTAACAAACTCGTTGAATACCTACATAGCGGATATCTGCAAGGATATGGAGAGGGCACAAATATCATTTTCATCCAGATGAGCAGCAGATGAGTACTATTTATGTCCATTAGTACGAAAAACTAGAAATAACACAATTATATTTGGGTCCCATATTAATTAATAGTTCTAAATTGTTACAAAAAATTAAAAATAACATTATTATACTTTTTTGGTACATAATAACACGATTATATTATTTTCAAGTGTGTATTAATTTGGTGTTAGCTGTTAATATTTTAATATTTTGCTAATTTAGGTATATGAAATTATCATTATTTTCATAGTGTGTACTGGCGTAAACATTTTTTTAAAAATTATATGTTATACATAATGATAAGTTATATATATATATATATATATATATATATATTAATATTAATTATATCCCTGGTAATATAACATTAATTGTTCTTTAATTTATTGGATTTAACTTACTATATATTTTAGTAGAATTCTGTATTAATATATATATTTTTTTAAAAGTATTTTTTATTATACACTACGTGTAGCACTTAATATTATAAAGTTTTGTTTTTTTTTGCTCTCATTCTTTTCTCAAAGAATATTATTAAGTAAATCATGATGTTAACACCACATTTTTTTGTCAAGCATCAATTAATCACTAAAATCAAGTATATAACACCAGTCATAATTTTACATAGAATAACAATACTATTTAACATACTAAGGAAAAATATTTTAATGAAGTTTCTTATCAATATAATTTAGAACATTTATATATATATATATATATGTGTAGGTTTTTGTGGTCAACTCAAAGGTTGGTTGGATAATTATCTCACTGACAACGCCAAACAGTCTATCCTCACTGCAGTCAAGCAGTGGCATCCTTGTCCTATATATATATATATATCTGTGCTATACGTCGTACGTAACACGAGGTAACAAATTATGAAGTTTGGTTTTTTATTCTCAATTATCATTCTTATTTCTTAATAAGAGTTTTTTGTACAAAATTCATTTAAAAGATATTTATCGTATAAAAAAATAGTTCGTATAACTACTTTACCATTTATAATTTGTTATTACATAGCAAAATGACCTGTTTATTAAGAATCTGTTTCAAATATTATTGATGCAATAACATTAGTGTTAAATTACTGAGGGGATATTTTATTAAATCTTTTATTAATTTACTATAGACTGTGCGTAGCACGGGCCTACATATATGGATGGCAAAGATATAATGAATAAATTTATTTCCTCATAAAGAGGTTTACACCTAAATCCAACCAAAAAAAAGTAAATGGTCAATGGATAATAATGTTAAATGAGATTTTAATATGAGTTTTAAATATATAGTATATCTGTTAGAAAATTAGTTACTACAAAAACAAATTCAAAATTTGAAAATCCATGATAAACTAAACTTTATGTTTTTTGTGACATAAACCTAATCGCATATAATGAATTCACAATTTCAATAAGCATTGTTCCGTGCAAACCCAATTATAACCATGTTGTTCTGGACTGGACCAAGAGGTCCATTTAGCAATTCCAGGAGGTGCGTTTAGCAACGGATATGGATTGGCCCAATCACTTTGGCCCATATCCACCACACACAAGCTCAATCATGCTTGGACGGTCAAGATCAGTTCCGCTGATCCGACGATCCACAACGGGCACGACTTCCTATAAATATCGGCTCGCATAGCCATTTACAAGGTACACACTCTTCCCTTGCGTCGGAGTGGCTTTGCAGGTACCCCCCCCCCCCCCCCGGGCGCTCATTGACCTCCTGCCAGGGCAGCAAGAGACCTACCAACAGCAGTCAACCAAAATACTGCTAGGTACAGAACATTGGCGACCACAGTGGGAGATATCTATCTTTCACATCATCACTACTCGAACTTTTCTCTTGCTACTCCATGGCTCACAGAGGCAGACCCCGGGTTCAAAGCATTGCCATACCTGCACCCCGACCAGAGGATACCTCTGAGGGCAATGTCGCCAGCCTGCCTAACGAGGGCACTAGTCATCCTGCCCAATCCTCAAACGTAAGCCAACTTTTGGATCTCCTGGCCAGCCGCACTCAAGCTATGCTGCAGCAGGAAGCTCGCCTGAGGCAGATTGAAAGGCGTGTGGCTTCCCTGCCCGAGCAGCCTCCTTCGACAACGGTGGCTTCAAGGCACCATCGGTCTCCCCCTCGAATGCACCACGTCCATCGTTCCCCCCCCCCCCCCAAGGCGAAGGCACGTGCACCGATCTCCCCCTAGGCGACACAGGCGTGAAGGATCGGGCTCACCTCCGTGGACCCCTCCATCCCCTCTAGAGGATACCTACCAAATTCACGATTCCCACTCCAGGACCTCCTCGCGTGCATCCCCCCATTCTCGTGAGAGGCTAAGGAACAGAGTCGATACCCATCGGAGGCACAACCAGAGATCGCCATCGAGGAGATCCCCCGACGAGCGCAGGTATCGAGATTTAGACTATGAAGACACCTCCCCTCGGAACTCAAGAAGGTTTTCCGTTGAAGGACCCTTCACCCGGAGGGTGGATGAATGCCAAATCTCAAGGGCCTTGGAGAAGCTGCCAGCCCTCAAGATGTATGATGGAACCGGAGATCCAGACCGCCATCTGGCACACTTCTCCCTGATGATGCGCTATAGAGGCGCCAGGGAGCCTGTTCACTGCAAAATCTTCCCCCTCACTCTCGAAAATTCCGCATTAGAGTGGTTTCAAGAGCTGAGGCCAAATTCCATCTCCTCGTGGAGTCAGCTGGCGAGAATGTTCACAGCTCGCTTTACTGCCTCCCGGTTGAAACCTAAATCTGAAGAAGTGCTGAGGGCCGTCAGGCAGCATGATAATGAGATGCTAAGAGAATACATTGAGTGTTTCAACAAGGAGGCCTCGTGTGTTCGAAATTTGGAAGACAGACAACGGTTATTTTGGATGAAAGACGGATTAAGAAAGGGAAGTCTTTTCCAGATGGATGTAGGTATCAACAAACCTAGGAATTTGGGCGAGTTCCTTCAAAGGTCTCAGAAATACATGGATTACGAAGAGGACGATATGGCTTACCCCGAGGCAGCCAAGGTTGGGGGCGACAGGGAAGACGCCTGGAAAGTCTGCCAGCAAAAGGTAACAGGAGGCGGACATCGCGAGGCGCGCCCCCACAAATTTACGGAGCTTACCCCCCCTCATCACGTTTCGGGCCAAGATCCTGGCCGAGTGCGCTAACACTGAGTTCAAAAATATCAAGAGACCAGAGCCTTTGGTACTAAAAGATGGCCAGAACCCCTCGAAGAAATGGTGCCGCTATCATCGAAGCGGAGGCCACGATACCAATTGCTGCCGTGCTCTCAGAGACGATATTGAGGAAATGATTCAGAGAGGGAAACTGCTGCAATACGTGAAAAAGGAGGAAGAACCAAATAGCTCGCGCAAAAGAGCCTGATCCCCCAGAAGAAGATCCAGATCCCCTAGGAAGGGGAAGGTCCCAGTCGGTGAAGGGGTCAAAGACGATGACAGCGAATCTTCCGAGAAAGAAGACACCCGTAAATCCAAAGGAAGGCAAGTGGCCATGGTGATTCACGGAAGCAACCCCTTTGATGATTGGGGATCAAACAAGTCGATGAAAAGGAAGTGGAAGGAAATCTTGAACGTGGCATCAACCTCAGCCCCTATTAAGGGATCAACCAGACCGCCCTTATCCTTTGACGATAAGGATCTGCTTGATGGAAAACCGAATAAACACGTCCCGTTGTTCATCACTGCCATCATGGACAACATTGAGGTAAGAAGAATCCTGGTCGACCAGGGAAGCGCAGTGGACATCATCTTCGAAGACTTGCTGCAAGTGTTGAACATATCCCCCGATGACCTGACTCCTTACCGAGGAGGGGATCTAACAGGTTTCAACGGGTCAAAAACCAAACCACTGGACCACTTGGAGTTGATGGTCACCTATGGAGACCCCGATGGTAAACCACATTTGTTCAGAACTGTCAAGGCAGCCTTCCTAGTCCTCTCATGCAAGTCGGTCTACCAATGCATCATTGGGAGACCCACACTGGGCAAGCTGGAGGCATTAACATCAACGGTTCACCTTAAAATGAAGTTCTACAGCCTGGAAAATAAGGTGGTAACCCTCCAGGCGGACCTGGGTGCGGCACGCAGGTTTTTTATATGAGCATGAAGGATGAAAGAGAGACGGCTGGAATGAGAGTCTCAGACAGTGGATTCGGGAAAGAAGCTGAGGTAAATTTGGCAGATTGGGATGCCAGAGGTGATTCAGATAGTGAGGAAGAGGAAGAAGATTCCACCCTTACTAAGAAGCCAAAAAAGCATTTGAAGAGGTTCAAGCCAGATGAAGAGTATTCTGACCTCCTTGAGGAGATTAAAGAGAAACTCACCATCCACCCAAGGGAGAATGGGTACCTGTTTCCCTGATCTGTAGCGGAGGGGCCAGGGATACCACCTGAGGTAGCCTGCCACCATATAGCTGTTGATCATAATACCTAGAACGCCCTTAAGCAAAAGAAGTTGGTTGTATGAGCCTTGCTTCATATCAAAATGATGTAGTAGCGTGGACTGATAACACGCACGAATAAATGAATAAATTTTACTGTTTACACGTCAAAAATATCATATCAGCAATATTTACTATCACTTGCATAATAGAAAGCCAGGTCCTAACGCTAACGGCGAGGGACCAGGCAACTAAGTAAAAGCCTGACGATAAAAAGGGGCGGCATGAGATCAACGCTACGATCGTATGCGCCTCCCTACAAACCGAGGCACGAGTCGACTTACTAGTTTCACGAAGCGACTTTCAACGTGTCGCAACCTCTGATGGGCGAGTTAAATTCTGACCGAGTTCTGATAAACTGCCCCCGGACTTAACATTGTCACGAGGCACTAAGCGACTAAACTTGTCGCAACCTCTGATGGGCGAGTTAAATTCAGACCGAGTTTTGATAAACTGCCCCCAGAGTTAACATTGCCACGAGGCACGAAGCGAATTTAAACTTGTCGCAACCTCTGATGGGCGAGTTAAATTAAGACCGATTTCCGATAAACTGCCCCCGGAGTTAACATTGCCACGAGGCACGAAGCGACTTTAAACTTGTCGCAACCTCTGATGGGCGAGTTAAATTCAGACCAAGTTCTGATAAACTACCCCCGGAGTTAACACTGCCAGGAGGCGCGAAGCGACTTTCAACGTGTCACAACCTCTGGTGGGCGAGTTAAATTCAGATCGAGTTCTGATAAACTGCCCCCGGAGTTAACATTGCCACGAGGCGCGAAGCGACTTATAACGTGTCCCAACCTCTGGTGGGCGAGTTAAATTCAGACCGAGTACTGATAAACTATCCCCGGAGTTAACATTGCCACGAGGCACGAAGCGACTTTAAACCTGTCGCAACCTCTGATGGGGGAGTTAAATTCAGACCGAGTTCTGATAAACTGTCCCCGAAGTTAACTTTGCCACGGGGCTTGAAGAGACATATCACAACCTCTGGTGGGGAAGTTAGATTCAGACCCCTCTGACAAACTGCCTCTAGAATAAACCTGCCGCGAGGAGGTATTAGATCATACATACAGATGTGCAAGGCAATGACTTGCGCCTGAGTCCAGGAAGGCGCCTAAGAGGGCGCTAACATCAGGATTTTGTACCTTGACACAAGACGCTCGGGAGGGCGCCAACATCAGGAGGCATGGCACAAGGCGCCCACGAGGGTGCCAACTTCAAAACACAGCCCTTTGCCACGAAGCGATATGAAGTTGTATATTCAGGTGCGCAAGGCAAGAACGTGCGCCCGAGGCCATCCAACGCGGGCCAATTATAAACATAAGAAACAAGCTAGGCAAAGAAGAAATATAGACGTTTCAAAAGGTAACATAAATATCAGCAGACAATGACATCGAAGTCAACCCCGTTGGGGTGAAATGTAATACAAAAATCTCCCCGGAGACAGCAAGGCTCCATTAAGCAAGACACATAACGAAATTCGACAAGTCAAAGAAAAATGACACAATCAAAGCAACTGGACTGAAAGAAATAATCAGGGGGAAACGACATCGAAGTCAACCCCGTTGGAGTGGTATTTGACGATCCTCCCGTCCCGAACATCATGATCAAATTGAAAGACGCTCGACTCTAGAATGGCTTCCGGATACAAACACTAAACATGGCTAATCGCCTTATCATAAGCGGCATAGGAAAAGTCTACAGCCTTCCTGGCCACCATCTGCACCTTTGTCTCAGCCTCATCCTTTAGTTTCTTCATACTATCCAATTCAGATTAGAGGTCCTCCACCCTCTTCTGGTACTCATCCCTCTCAGCATAGGCCGCCTCCCGGTGTTTCTGATAGTGACGAGCAGCCTCTTTGGCCCGGCGAGCAGATTCCAAAGCTTCATGAAGATCTACCTGAAGTCGATTCCTATCCAACACAAGCTGATCCCTCTCCTCGCTCAACCCTACGTAAAGGGAAAAACAACACAACATGGTTCAAGATTCCAAACTACAGATATGTCAAAAACTCAAAGGAATAAATCAAAAGGGTTACCTGAATGAGATCCGCGCCCCCTCTCATCTCCCTACTTTGCATGCAGACTCTCCCCAGCCTTGACCATACGCATGGCAAGTTCGAAAGGGTGCTCCCAGAGGTGGTCACGCTCTTGCGCAGTGAAGATAATTTCACCCTCCTCTATACTCTCAAGAGAGGGGCGCCTAACGGGAGAAGGGCCATCAGCAGGAGGAGAACGCTGAGTACAACCTTTCTTGCGCTTGGACTGACTTTGGACCCCCAGGTTGGTAGAGCCAATTGGCACCCCAGAGAGATCTTTAACAGCCCGGCTTGGCGCTCCTAGACTTAGACGAGGTCCCTTGGAGGGACGGACAGGAGCTGACACTGCAGGAACTGGGCTACTTACCTCATCAGGTTCAAAACCTAAAGGCTTCCTCCTTCCGGCCCAAGAAGCCAATTCATTGAAGGAAAGTGGAGCGGCCATCTTGTCTGCAAAACAACAATGAAACAAATCAGCAACAGAACCAAAGAATTGAAAGAAGAAAATAAAGGCACACCAATCCAAATAAGCAACCTAAGAGCTCAACAGCCTCGGGAATCGTTGAAGCCTTTGATAGTTCACCACACAAAATCTTTTGGGGCGTAGTGGATGTCATACCCAAATTTTGTCCGCCCAAGTCAAAACCTTTTTTTCAAACAAAAATGGAAACAATAAGGGTAATTCATAATTTGTGTAGGTTAATGGACTTTCGCATTTATGTGTATTTGTCCCCTATCTCGCATTTTTATTTGAATTACGCGCACGCGCCAGTCGTAACTGCGTGAGCTTCCCTTTTGCCCTTGCCATTTGGCATGCATTTTAATCTTCAAAAAGGCCATTTATTGATCGTTATTAATTTGTGGCACCCAAAAAAAAACATTTTTATTAATTTTTGAGAATTTTAGGAAATAAAATAGTGCATGTTTCAATATCTGTGGGCATTCAAACGAGAGCAAGTTAACTATTTTTGAACTAAACCAAGTCAAGGATGAAAAATACAATTTATTCTATCAAGGATAATTTTCGTATAATTTTTTGGAAGAAAATCCTAGTTCAAAATAATTAAAAGGGCATTTTTCCCATTTTTATTGCACAAGAAAGCTGAAAAAGGACCATTAAATATTCCCTGATTATTAAATGACAACTTTTATTGTCGTGAATAATTAGAGGGATATTTTTATGGTGCCCAAAAATATGTGACACATTTTCAATAGGTGCACTATCATTTGCATGCCCAAAAATTCAAAATTCAAATAGAAAGTACAAAGTGTCCTCAATAAGACAAAAGACCAAAAAGGAGAAGCAATTTTCCCTCCCCATTTTGGTGTCATAGCCGAATTCCCTCTCTCTCTCTCCACAATTTCTTCCACACTCTTCTATTGTACAATTATTCCCTAAGAATATTCTTGTACTATCCTTAATCCTACCCATTTCATACACATCCCTAATTCCCACACACTCTCATGTAGATTCATACCCCTTTTTGTAAATGACACCATCCTCTCACACTCACTCCTTCATAAGAAATTGCAAACTTACTTAAAATAGAACATCTCATTCCTATTCTACCCTTAACCCTAATTTCACCCAAGACCATATATGAGCCTACTCTCCCAAAATACAAGACAAGTTCATTTTTTGCACAAAAACCTCTACTTCCTCCTCTCCCTCACCTCATCTTTTTCAATTTCTTCACTCAATCATCCATTAAAACACCTTTCCTACACTAAATCTTCCATCCTTCTTGCATTCTTCTCAAAGATTCACCTTCAAATTCAAGGATCAAGTTCAAAGTTGAAGATTGAAGAGTCGATTAAAAAGGTTTTGCATTCATTCATCTTATTTCCTTCCTTATTCTAGCTTGGAGTTGAGGTATACTTTAAAATCTAGCATCATCTTCCAATTTTAGCATCAAAGATGTATATCATCACTTCATTTTGGCATCCCATTGCATTTTAATGTCATAATGTTAGCATAATTGTTGTTGTTGAGTGAGAGATGTATTTCAAGTATCTTGACAAATTCTCTCCTTTAGAATAAATTGTGTGTTGTTGTTATTTCACTCATTTCCTGTTGTTTTCATGAATAAAATGATGATTTGAAGCTTATTTCATTTCGCATATTAGAGGAAAATTAGGGTTTGTGTGATTCTTATGCATTTCTTTGCTTGATCATGTGAATCATTGCCAAAAGTTTAATCTATGTTGTTCTCTTGCATTATCTTGTGTTTCCATGAATAAAATGAGATTTAGGGTTTATGTTAGTTTCGCATGTTTCAAAGAAATTAGGGTTTATGAGATTTTTGATGAGTTGGTTGTCTAATCTTGCAATTACTTGGAATTGAACCTTGATTATGATGTTTGTTTGCTTAAAACTTGTTGTTCTCATGAATTTGCTTGCAAATCATGCCCTATGTTGATGATTGGCAAGAGGACTCTCACTTGTGCTTTGATGCACACTTTAAGTGTTGAGGATTGCCTAAGAGGATTCAATTTCTTTTGTGATTCCTAGTGAACAAGAATGCAAATTTAGGTTTCCTTTCCTTACCAATTGCTTTGATTACCAAAAACAACTTATAAATCATTTTGAAATGCTCTTGGTCTTGCAAATTAGTAATTGTTTTGAAACAATTTTTGGTTTTTTGTTGACGATTTGGTAAGAGGATTTGACACCTATGCACTTGTGCATATCCCAAGTGTCAAAGATTACCTAAAGGGATTCAACACCCTAATTGCCTAAACTTGTCAATTTAGTCTTAAGACTTGCCTATGATCTTGCACGAGGCAAATGCCCCTTTTAATTTATTCCTTCCATGTGGTTGATTGAAGAAATGTATTAGACATTGATGACATCAAAAGGATACCACATGGGTGCTTATGTCTAATGTTGATGTGAAATCCTTACGGTTTTGCAAGTGATTCATTAGAAGTTTGATATCACTTGTGCTTTGAAATGCCTTTGCCTATTCACATATTGTGTCATAAATGCCTAGTTAGGTTCATCCCATTGCCTAGCATCTTCAATAAGATGTGCAACTTAGGTTCATTTTCTTGCCTATTCATGCATTTTTGCCAAAATGTTCAACTTCGGTTCATTCCTTGCCTATCTATGTATCGTGTCATAACGTGTGTAGTCTAGGTCCACTTTCAATCAAAAGCTTTTTCAAGCATCAAAATCATTCCCTAAACAAGAATCAATCCAATTGTGAAAACTCTTCAAAATCAAACTTTGTTAGTAGTCTTGCGAAGCCTTTGCTTGCATGATTATTAACAATGAGGTACTAGTGGCGATCACTTGGAGCCTTTGCTCAATTGATCATCATGAATGCCTAATTTTCCTAAAGATTTTCACTAAATCAAAAACTTAGTTAGTAGCCTTGCGAAGCCTTTGCTTGCATGATTATTAACAATGGAGTGCTAATGGTGGTCACTTGGAGCCTTTGCTCAATTGATCATCATGAAAGCTCAATTTTCACAATTAAACAAGGTAAAAAAAACAAAAACCTTTTTCAAAAAACCCAAAACTATGTAGCTTTGAATTCTCCATCGCACCGGGAGATACGTAGGAGTGGATACTCTCCGTCAAGCACAACAAACCCAAAACATTTTTCCTTTCAAAAACCAAACACTTTTCCAAAATAAAACATTTTTCAAAAACAAGAACTACGTTGCTTTGAATTCTCCATCGCACCGGGAGATACGTAGGAGCGGATACTCTCCGTCAAGCGCGAAAACTAAAGATTTTTCATTAAGTCATTCATCAACAAAAGAGGTAAAAACAAAGCATTTTTCCGAATCAACTTTGCAAATCACATATTTAATTAAGGTAACCCTTCTTTGAAGGGACGTTATGGGGTGCTAATACCTTCCCCACACGTAATTAGACCCCCGAACCCAAATCTAATGGTTTCAAAGACCATTGCTTTCCAAAAAAGGTTTTTTCGATGTTTTACCTTTAAAAAATATTGGTGGCGACTCTAAAATCCTGTTGTGCGAAGAAAAATCCCTCCAAGGGTTTTTCGGGGTGCGACAGCTGGCGACTTCAATGGGGATTCTTTTTCTTAAGTGGGTCAAGCCGATTAATTGAATGTGTGATTTGCTTTGCTGATTTAACATGCTTTGTTTTACCTCCCTTCTTCCTACTTTTGTTCTATTTTCCATGCCATTTGTTTGCTAGATTTTAGAACATTCCTTCTTCTTCTCCTTTCTCTCATGTCTACTTGATTGCATCTTGGCAATTCCATTGCATTCTCACATTATCATGTTGCATTCATGTGTATTTATCCCTTCTTCTTCTATGTTCGCTTCTTGCTTAAAGTGGTAGATAGTCTCTCCTCTTATCCTCTTTGCTTATATGCTTCTTTCTTTCATGCATTCCCCCAATCTTATCATGTTCCCTCTTCTTTGCTCCCTTTCTTTGAGGTAAGTTCATGCATATTCCCCAATTCTATTATGTCCCCTCTTCTCGGCTCCTTTTCTTTGAGGTAAGCAATGCGTGTAATTATTGTTGACTTCTTAGGATGGTTTGTATATTGAAATGATGTATGCATGTTGAACCCTAGGGTAGACGACCTTTTTGTCTGGACTGTTCATGGTTTTTCTTGCAGGTGGGGAAGGGTAGTTATTTCTAGGTGTTGTGCCCTCAACACACACTTCACACCCTATACTTGTGAGCATTGAGTGGGGCCTAAAACCCAAGGTCTGAACAAAAACCTAGGAGAGTGGGAACGATTAGTGACTGCCATTCGTAGACCTTTGTCTGTATGGCTCTCATGAAAGTTTCGCCCAAGAGTGCGCTTTGTCATGATGCCTCACACTCGGTAGCTTTCTACGATTGTGGGTGTCATCATTAGAGAGACTTTAGCTCTTGGTTGCCATTGTGAGGAAGTGATTAGAACCTACATGGGAGGATTACCCTTTTCGTCGACTCTAGACCCTAGGATTCCCACCCTTTGTAGGACACGGGGGCACGCCTTTGTTTGTTGCATTAGCTTAGGCATTCCTTTTTCTCAAACTCTATTTCAAAATTGTAGAAAGTAATTTTCTTTTCCCCTCATAAACACCTACATGAGGTGGCATGTAGCGTGTATCTTTGAAAATGTTCAAAGTACCACCAATAACCTCATTTTCTTACCCTTTTTCCATGTAAATAACACATCATTTCGCATTCACATCATTTTGCACCATTGCATTTGCACCTGACAAAATTTTGAAAAAAAAAACTTTCATCATTTGCATTCTTCATGCATTAAAGTTTGTTTGCCGGAAATCGCAACATAACACCGAACCTTGTCACAGGGGTGTAAGAAGCATTATGGAATCAAAAGGCAAAACCGCATTCAATTCGAGGTTCCCCATTGTAAAGAAGATTGATGTAACTAGTTTGAAGGAGTATGCTTCCCTATTAGGTCCTATTGAGCTCCGGTCCTTCGACAAGACTTATGGAAACATCCGCAAGTTATTACAGTTAGAAGTACAAGAGAGTGCCATCGCCGCCCTATGTTGGTTCTATGATTCAGAGGTTAGGTGCTTTCTTTTCAAGAACTTCCAAATGGCGCCTACCCTAGAGGAGTATGAGAAGATTCTGGGTTTTGATCGCTCAGAGGTTAGACCTTACCAGTATCAGGGGCAGCATTATTCAGATGAGAATTTTGCTTCCCTGTTACAAATCAGTGTAGGAGAGGTGCGGTCCCACAAAGTTGAGCGTAACAAGATATTTGGGTTTCCTCAGGAGTACTTTGAGAGTTTGATGACTAGTTATGTAGTATCAGATGATTGGGTTTCTTTCAAGCAAGTACTAGCCTTGACCATCTTCGGCATTGTTCTTTTCCCTCAGATTGAGAAACATATAGATGAAACCGCTATTGGTGTGTTCCTAGCTTTCAAGAGTGCAAAAAGTCCCATCAATCCCGTTCCCGCTATTCTCGCAGAGACCTATCGTGCCTTCACCCGCCATCAAGAGTTCCGAAAGGATAAGATGTGTTGTTCCTTCCCTGTGCTATATGCTTGGTTGATCAGTCATGTGTGCATTAACAAAATTGATGTTGGGGATTTGCTTTCCTATGCCTTGGGTTGTAATCCGAAGACTATGAGTCCTCAGGAGTGGAAGGATACTTTTAAGAACCTCGATGCTCTTCAAATTCGATGGTTCTCGCACAAGTGTTGGGAAGATAAACCCTCAGTGATATTCCAATGTGGCAGTTTCCAGAACGTTCCTCTCATGGGAACACAGGGATGTATCAATTATAACTCATCTTTGACCTTGAGACAACTCGAGTACCCTATGCGGGACTCACCCTCCGAAGCTATGCTGTCTCGTTTTTACCTCCATGCGGGGATCCCTAAAGACGAGGACTTACTTCGGAGAGTCTTGCAAGCTTGGGAAACCATGGTGCGGAAGGACAAAGGCGAGTTATCTAAAAGGACCACTGCTATCTCCTTCACTCAATGGCTTGAAAAGAGGATTAAGGAAACTCGATCATCCAACCAAAAGGTGCCATCACTTGAAGAGAAAATACCGGAACCTCACGTTCCCCTCATTGAAGAACTAGAAGAGGCTAAGTTGGCCTTATCTAAAGCGGAAGAAGAGAAAAGGGCTTTGCAAAACAGATTGGGAAAGGTGATGCAAGACAAGCGGAAGCTAGAAAATGAAAATGCTCTCCAAGCCGCAGCTATTGAAGCAACCAATAGGAAACTTGAAATAGAAGAAGAGAGCAAGAGGGAAATTCAGAAACATTTGAAAGGTGTTAAAGAGGAAGTAAAGAGGTGCGCCTCAAAGATGAATGAGGCTGTGGCAGAAGCAAGTGAATGGAAGAAACTATATGCCAAGTCATGGAGGAATGAGAAAATGGTTAGAGATGCGCTAGCTAAGTCAAAAGAGGAATTCCAAGTGATGAAGTTTGAATTGGAGAACCAAGTGAAAAGCATCAGGCAAGATAGAGAGTCTATCATAGGGATCTTGAAAGAGTATCAACAAGCTTTAGGGTTTGAACAAGGAAGGTCGGAAGAATTGAAGAGGAATCTCCGATGCCTAAGGGAATCTTATGGGCAAGTGCAAGCAGAAAGCCAGTATTGGGAGAAACGTTTCATGGCATTAATTGGAAGAATAGAATACCAAGAGATCGTCAAGGAGCTAAGGGATGAGATTCATCTTTGGAGGAGCAAATTTTCAAAGCTAGCAGGGCTAGCTAAACAAGCTGTGAGGGATGTTCCCAAGAAGCTAAGAAGAGCTGAAGCAGAGATGAACCCTTTCAACACTCCGGCCAAGGTGTGTGAGTTTGTCGAGTACTGCAAGATTCTGACAGAAGAACTCATGGAGAAGGCCAAGGGGGCAGCCGAAAGCAAGAAGAGAAAAAGGAAGGAGAAATTGAAAGCTATATGCCTTTGAAGTTCACTTTAGAGCATTATAATAATCCTTAGGAAATTGTAAATTTTCTCTAAAAAGTTGTAATTTTCTTTGGGATATTGTACTTTTCTGTTGAAAGTGTTGTTTTCAGAATATTGTACTTTGCTTTTCTTTCGAGTTTGAAGTTGTAGTACTTCTTCCTTTTGAATAAAGTGTGTTTGTTTTGTCTATTGCTTCCAACCTCGTTGCAACCAAAAATTAAAAAAAAAAGAGAACTGTTAGAGCTTTAAACTTACACGCCTATGACAAGACGAGTTGCACCGCGATTCCCGGCACCAAAACAAACATAAAATCATACATATTGCATTGCATTTGCATTCATTTATGTGATTCTCGCGCTCATGAATTGTGTTCCATCAACAGAAAAAGGCAAGCTGGTTCGCCAACATCGATGCCTGACTCGTCTGCAAGCAAGGCTCATGGCAACTAACCAGAATGACCCGGACTGTCCTGTTATTGAAGACTTAGGAAGTGGTGAATCGGACCATGGTAACCCAACTGCTGAGGTTCCCAATCCAGAGCGATTGGCTCAGGAGAACCGGGAATTGAGAACGAAAATTGGGGCAATGGAAACACAGATGACTGAAATGATGGGGATACTACAAGCTTTGAGGAACGGAACTGCCGCTGAAAATCCCGCCGTCACTACCGAAGTTGCTGTCGCTCTCCCTCCTCCGAGTTTTGAGACTGTCACCTTTGCTCATACTTCAGGGACCAACAACCAGAGCCAACCAGCCATGCATAGGATGCCTTGGGGACTCCCACCCGGATACACACCTCCAGGAGCCGAGGCTAATGCAGGAAGTAATTCCCCTAGGGTTACAGAGCAGGTCCAACCCATCTCAGCCGCAAACAGTAGAGGAATGGGAACGCCTCAGGTCCAAATTCAGATTCCTATTCCGCCGGGAACTCCGTTTGGCTTTCATTCACCAGCAACGGTCCATCCCCAAGTTCAGGGACCAATTCCTGGGAATACCACTCACTCACGTGACCCACACGTGAACCCAGCCGTAGTGTCGATGAGTAATCCTCACTACGGTGTGAATGGTTTTCCTCAGAACTATCCTGCTGAAACTCATCAAGCTAGAGATAGGTATCATATGTTAGAAGAGCGCTTAAGAATGATTGAAGGGTCGAGCTCTAGAGCAAGAGAAGCTCGTGATCTGTGTCTCATCCCTGATGTGGTTTTACCTCCTAAATTCAAAGCGCCTGACTTTGACAAGTACCGAGGCGTGACTTGCCCTAAAAGCCATCTGACCATGTACTGTAGAAAAATGGCTACACATTCTCATGATGACAAGTTGTTGATCCATTATTTCCAAGAGAGCCTTACTGGGGCATCTCTCAACTGGTACATGCAGCTAGAACTGTCCCATATCCATTGTTGGAAGGACTTGGCTGATGCCTTCCTCAGACAGTACCAGTACAATATGAATATGGCGCCTGACAGAACACAGTTACAGAGCATGGCAAAAAGACATAATGAGTCATTTAAGGAGTATGCCCAGCGGTGGAGGGCTTTGGCTACACAGGTGACACCCCCTTTGTTGGAGAAAGAACTGGTCTTCATGTTCATGGAAACCCTGCCACCGTTATACTATGATTGGTTGATCGGCAGCGTATCTTCAACCTTCTCAGACATGGTAATCATCGGTGAAAGACTAGAAAATGGAATGAGAAGCGGCAAGATTGCCCATGGTTCCGCAGGTACAACCACCCACAAGAAGCCATTCTCCGGATTTTCGAAGAAGAAAGAAGGAGTGACCAACACCATCACCATAAGTCCACCTTATCAACCACAAAATATCCCTGTCCCCACTCAAACACAACCAACCCGTCCACCACAAAGTAACTACCACAAAAACTACCAAGACAAAAAACAGACCACCTTTGATCCCATCCCCATGTCCTATACTGACCTTTTCAGCTATCTTGCCACAAACAAGCTCATCAATACCAGACCCATGAAACCAGGCCAGCCACCCTACTTCCGAGGCTACAATCCCAATGTTACCTGTGCATTTCATGAAGGGGCAGTTGGACACGCTGTTGAGGACTGCAAGGCCTTTAAAATTATAGTGCAAGATCTGATTGATACCAAAGGGATAACCTTCAAACAAGAAAGCCCAAGAATCACAACTAAACCGCTGCCTGGTCATGAGAAACCTGCAACCAATGCCATCCATGATATGGGGGGCCAATCCTTAATCAGAACTGTGGAGTGTATCCAGACACCCTTAGAGGTTATTCATGCAGAGCTGTGCAAGTTCGGGGTCATCAAGAGAGGTTGTACTCAGAAAGAAGTCTGTGTTGATGTTAATTGTGCTGGGGCATGTGAGGTCTTCAAGACAGTTTTGCAGGACCTATTGGATCGTCATATAATCCAAATGGGTGTGCAAGAGAAAGAGGAGGATGTGCTGACTTTCCAATCATATAAGAATAGAAATGTTCAGAAACCTATTGAGGTCCCGTATAGCCGAAAGCCGGTCGTGGAGAGACCTAAGACCATTGTGATTCCTGTCCCAGCTCCTTATCAAAAGAACAGTGTTGTTCCATGGAGCTATGGGGTGTCAGTTCCAATTCAGAAGCCTCAAGTTGTTCCCGATGTCACAAACATTGCGGGAAGTAGTGGAGTCACTAGAAGCGGACGTGTTTATGTCCCCGAAGTCCTGAAAGAAGGTCCCTCAAAGGAAGATGAGGAAAGGATTCGCAAAGGTAAGGGTATAACACAAGAGCCTAAGGAAAGTAGGAAGGTGTCAGAGCAAGAAGCCACAGAATTTTTGAAGATCATGCGGCAGAGTGATTACAAAGTGGTGGACCAGCTGCACCACACTCCTGCAAAGATCTCTATCATGTCCCTACTGCTCAAATCTGAGGCCCACCGTGCAGCTCTAATGAAAGTATTAAATGAAGCCCATGTAGCCCAGAACATCACTGTTGACCAGCTCGATGGCATCGTAGGGAATATTGTTGCATCCAATTATATTACCTTTACTGATGATGAGCTCACCCCTGAGGGGAAGGGGCATAATCAGGCACTTCACATTTCAGTTAGATGTGGTGAATATACACTCTCTCGGGTCCTCATCGACAATGGATCCTCTTTGAATGTCATGCCCAAATCTACTATGAGCAGACTAGATGTACATTGTTCGTATATGAAGCCTAGCTCAACACTAGTTAGGGCATTTGACAGATCCAAGAAGGAGGTTATGGGAGAAATGGAGTTCCAGATGCAGATAGGGCCAGAAGTATTTTATGTGAATTTTCAGATCATGGACATTGCAACATCCTACAGCTGTCTCCTGGGGAGACCCTGGATTCATGCTGCCGGCGCTGTTCCTTCATCCCTCCACCAAAGGCTTAAGTTTGTAGTCGACGACAAGCTGATAGTCGTTTTTGGAGAAGAAGAGTTCATAATTAGCAAGCCCCATCCTTCTCAATACATTGAGGCTGCAGAGGAGTCACTTGAATCTGCCTTTCAGTCGCTGGAAATTGCAAATGCTGCTTTCGTGGGGGAAGAAGCCCCATTGCCTGCACTAAAGATATCTAACGCTGCTATCATGGTAGCCAAGGTCATGTTGAAAAATGGTTACCAGATTGGAAAAGGGTTGGGAAAGTCCGAGCAGGGAATTCTGGCGCCGGTTCAGCTGCGAGAGTACAAGGATAGGCGTGGGTTAGGATATTGGCCCACTCAAGCTGATAAGAAGAGAATGGCTGAGGAAAAGCGAGAAAGGAGGCTAGCTAAGCTTCAGGGGCGGGAACCAAGCTTGAAGAAGGTTCCTATCTATGATCTCTCCCAGAGCTTCAGGAGCGCGGGTATGCTGGACCCCAATCAGGTGGCCGTCATTGAGGAAGAATTAGTTATGGAAGACAAAGGTGTGGACTTGGTACGTCGCAGTGCTGCAGATGAAGAGCTTGATAATTGGAAGATCATTGATTTCTCTGTTATTTTCATTCCAAAGTAATGATTTTGCAATGCAAATTCTTTGGCTCTGCCCAAGGCCTTAGAATATTTCATAAGGGCATGCATGTTTTTCCTTCGAATATCATCTATCAATAAAATGTTGTTTCGGACTCTCAAATGAATAAAATTGCTTTTCATTATCATGTGTCTTCATCTTGTGTTTCTATTTTGCTTGTTCATTTCTTTCTATTCCCGCAAATGCAGATCTAAAATGAATGTCTTTGAAAATAATGATGCCAAAGGTTCATATGTTAATTTTGATCACCCCGTTAATCAAGCTGAAGAGGATGTTGAGGATGACTGGGAAACTCCTCCAGAATTGATGAGAATGGTTGAACAAGAGGAAAAGGTTATTCAGGCGCATGGGGAATCTGTTGAGATAATTAACCTAGGCACAGAGGACAGTAAGAAGGAAGTAAAGGTGGGTACTTCAATAAAGGAAAGTGAGCGCAAGAAGCTAATCGAACTCCTGCATGACTATGTTGATGTCTTCGCATGGACTTATCAAGATATGCCGGGGTTAGATACTGACATAGTGGTGCATAAGTTGCCGGTCAAGCCAGAATGTCCTCCGGTAAAGCAGAAACTGAGAAGAATGAAGCCGGAAATGTCCTTAAAGATCAGAGATGAGGTGAAAAAGCAGTTTGACGCCGGGTTCCTAGCGGTAGCCAAGTATCCGCAATGGGTTGCTAACATCGTGCCGGTTCCGAAAAAGGACGGGAAAGTTAGAATGTGCGTTGATTACAGAGATCTGAATCGTGCTAGTCCCAAAGATGATTTTCCCCTGCCCCATATTGATGTCTTAGTGGATAGTACGGCGCAACATTCACTGTTCTCCTTCATGGATGGGTATTCAGGGTATAACCAGATCAAGATGGCTCCTGAGGATATGGAGAAGACAACTTTCACAACTCTTTGGGGAACATTCTGTTACAGAGTCATGCCATTCGGGTTGAAGAACGCCGGTGCTACCTATCAAAGGGCTATGGTCACATTATTTCACGACATGATGCACAAAGAAATAGAGGTCTACGTGGACGATATGATCGCAAAGTCTAAAACTGATGAGGAACACATTGTCAATTTGCAATCGCTCTTCGAGCGATTGAGAAAATTCAAGCTCAGATTAAATGCTGCCAAGTATACCTTTGGTGTGCGATCGGGAAAGTTGTTGGGATTCATCGTCAGCCAAAAGGGGATAGAAATCGATCCAGACAAGGTGCGTGCGATTCTTGAGATGCCAGTTCCTAAAACAGAAAAAGAGATTCGGGGTTTCCTTGGAGGACTGAACTACATCTCTAGGTTCATATTCCAATTGACTGCCACTTGTGAACCAATCTTCAAACTATTGTGCAAGAATCAAGAGACCAAATGGAATGATGATTGTCAAGAAGCAT
The DNA here is from genome assembly GCA_039519185.1 of Astragalus membranaceus. NCBI lineage: Eukaryota > Viridiplantae > Streptophyta > Magnoliopsida > Fabales > Fabaceae > Astragalus > Astragalus membranaceus. Next base: position 89,573,941 of record CM076851.1, read on the forward strand.
TTGAAAATATCAAGAAATATCTTCAGAATCCACCTATCTTGATGCCTCCTGTACCCGGCGGACCTCTGATCCTGTACCTAACCGTGCTAGACAGCTCAATGGGTTGTGTGTTAGGGCAACATGATGAATCTGGGAAGAAAGAGCATGTCATTTACTATTTGAGCAAGAAATTCACTAACTGTGAAACAAGGTACTCGCTGCTAGAAAAGACTTGTTGTGCTTTAGCTTGGGCTGCTCATCGTTTGAGGCAGTACATGCTAAGTCACACTACTTGGTTGGTATCTAAAATGGATCCTATCAAGTACATCTTCGAGAAGCCCGCACTTACAGGGAGACTTTCCCGTTGGCAAATGCAGTTATCAGAACATGATCTCCTATATGTCACTCAGAAAGCAATTAAAGGTAGTGCGCTGGCCGAGTACCTGGCACACCAGCCCGTTGAAGATTATCAGCCTATGCAGTATGACTTTCCAGATGAAGATATCATGGCCTTGTTTGAAGAAGGGAAATCCCCAGAAGATGAAAGATGGAGAGTGGTGTTTGATGGTGCCTCCAACATATATGGGCACGGAGCCGGGGCAGTGCTGATTTCCCCTGATAATCGCTTCATTCCGTTCACTGCCACACTAAGCTTCTACGTCACCAATAATATTGCAGAATATGAGGCATGTATTCTTGGTATCCAGGCAGCCATTGATTGGAAAGTTAAGAGACTTGATGTGTATGGAGATTCAGCTCTAGTCATTCACCAAGTGAATGGTGATTGGGAGACCAGGGACTCCAAGTTGATCCCTTACCGAGATTACATTCTAGAGTTGGTTGAGCCTTTTGAGGAAATCACATTTCAGTATCTTCCTCGCAATGAGAACCAGTTGGCTAATGCGCTAGCCAGTTTGTCTTCAATGTTCAATATCAACTACGACAAAAGCTTGACTCACATCAAGATTCAGTATCGAGATTTGCCAGCACATCATTACTGCGCGGCAATTGAGGAAGAGTCTGATAACAAGCTCTGGTATCATGACATCAAGCAGTACATCTTGAACAGAGAGTACCCTCCTGGAGCGTCAGAGAATGACAAGAGAACCCTCAGAAGATTGTCAAGGAATTTCTTTTTGAACGGTGAAGTTCTATACAAGAGGAATTATGATATGGTCCTCCTGAGGTGTGTGGCAGAAGAAGAGGCAACAAAAATCATGAAAGAAGTCCATGAAGGCTCATTTGGGGTTCATTCCAGTGGGCACACTATGGCAAGAAAAATCTTAAGAGCTGGCTATTATTGGTTGCGAATGGAATCAGATTGCTATAGTTTCGTGAGAAGATGTCACAAGTGCCAAATCTACGCTGATCACATTCATGTGCCACCTGCTTCCCTAAATATCCTGACTGCATCCTGGCCATTCTCAATGTGGGGCATGGACGTCATAGGTCCTATCGAGCCTAAGGCATCAAATGGGCATCGCTTCATCCTGGTCGCTATTGATTACTTCACCAAGTGGGTTGAAGCTGCTTCATACTCCAGTATTACTAGCTCTGTGGTTGCTAAGTTCGTAAAGAGAGATCTGGTTTGTCGCTATGGGCTTCCAAACAAGATTATCACAGATAATGGTAGCAACCTAAACAGTAAGATGATGAAATCCAACATCATAATTCTTCTCCATACCGTCCCAAGATGAATGGGGCAGTCGAAGCAGCCAATAAGAATATCAAGAGGATCGTGCAAAAGAAGGTAGTAACCTACAAAGATTGGCATGAGATGCTTCCTTTCGCTTTGCATGGGTATTGTACCTCAGTGCGTACTTCAACCGGGGCAACCCCTTTCTCTTTGGTGTATGGGTCGGAAGCAGTCCTCCATATTGAAGTTGAGATACCCTCCCTACGGGTGCTGATGGAAACCAAGTTGGAAGAAGCAGAATGGGTCCAGGCTCGTCTGGATCAGCTGAATCTCATTGAGGAGAAAAGAATTGCTGCCCTGTGTCATGGCCAGTTGTATCAACAAAGGATGAAGACAGCTTTCGACAAGAAGGTTCGTCCCCGAGAATTCAGCGAAGGAGACCTTGTGCTCAAGAAGATCCTGCCTATTCAGAGTGACCCCCGTGGGAAATGGACTCCTAGCTATGATGGACCATATGTGGTAAAGAAAGCCTTTTTTGGAGGAGCATTGATACTCACCAACATGGATGGTGAAGAACTCAGAAACCCAGTCAATTCAGATTCAGTCAAGAAATATTACGCCTGAGAAAAATAAAAGAAAAAAAGAGAAAGATGAGCCAAGCAAGAATTATCTCGCGAGGTTGAAAACCCGAAAGGGCGGCCTAGGCAAAAAGAGCGACCCGGTGGACTGAAAACTCGCAAAGAGCGGTCCAGGCAAAAATTAGGGTCAGAAAGGTTGGACTTAAAAAAGTAAAAGAGGCAAGCAGCGCCTCCAAAAGCTTGGATAAAAGGGTGATCAAGGATATAAGTATGGGTGATTGGCATCAACAATCCAAAGACAAAGAGCGCTCATAAGATCTGTTGCGTCCATTTTTCTTGTTTTTTTTTAGTTTCAAAAAATTCTCAATGTACTCTTTTCAGTCGGCGCGACCTTTTGCGCGCTCGGTTTCCATATGAATAAAAAGTCCAAATTTTCCACTCCGTCTGCTTATTGTTTTATCATTGCTTCCTTTTCATTTGTGCTTTAAAATGATGTTTTATGGTAGATGATAAATGAATTATGGAAATGTGCATAAATCAGAGCATTAAAATCATTGCGAAACTTTTGAAAATCATGAGAAAAGAAATGATCTCTCAATCAGGTAAATTCACAAGAATCAAACAAAAGCATTGATCGCGTCAAAACAATTCTCAAAAGGCTGAAGCATGCCCCTCGCACCATTATGGACGACCATCGTGCCTCATAACGCAAGTCCTACGATTTGGTCGAAACAGCATAAAAAAAAAAGCAAAAGAGTAATAAAACAAATAAAATTCATGCATTGCATTCATCAAACATAGACAAAAAAAATTCATGCAAGCAAAAAGAAACTCCTGCATCACATCACATTCATCCCATCAAAAAGCAATCATGGCATTTGCATTGCATGCATTTGTTCATCTCACTTGCAGGTACAAGGACGGATAAGTACTTCGATGTTAATCCTTGCACTCAGTTCCCAGAAAATTCCCTCTTAGTTCGGAGTTCAAATGCTTTTCAGTTCGGCGCTCAAGCGTGCATTGCAGTTTGGAGTTCAAATCGCTCTTATCAGAGTTCAGTGCTCCCTTCTGTTCATGGTCTCACATCGTGTACGAGCAACGCGATGGACCGCAGCCCCATGTGAGGTTCAACGGAATAGTTGTATCAGCCTAAGATACAGTGGACGCCGTGCATCGATCAGTATATCAGTTCCGGAGCTGATAACGATCCCCCCGGTCGCTCGAATGACCAGAGATTCCCAGGATGCGTGCTCCTCAAGGCCACGTGCAAACTCGGATTCGCGAGGGTTCGTTTACAGGTTTTAGGCAGCCTGGCATTTTACTGCTTTCTTTATCGCTTTCTTCTTTTAGCGCTTTCCTTGCCTTTCGCAGTTAGCGTGCATGTTGTTAACCATTTCGTTTATTGTTTCCTCATCAACACTCCAAGTGTTGATTCAAAAAAAAAAGAGAAAAAAAAAGAGAGAAAAGAAAAAGGAGAAAAGAGAAAAAAAAGAAGAAACAGAAAAAGAAAATTTGAGTTTCTCCAAGTAGACAAAATTGGTATAATTTCTGAATTCTTTATTCCTATTTTATCTTCGAAATATGTCTCAGCCAATTCATATTTCTTGGTAAAATCCAAATAAAGAGGGGCAGCTGTCATACCCTAATTTTGTCCGCCCAAGTCAAAACCTTTTTTTCAAACAAAAATGGAAACAATAAGGGTAATTCATAATTTGTGTAGGTTAATGGACTTTCGCATTTATGTGTATTTGTCCCCTATCTCGCATTTTTATTTGAATTACGTGCGCGCGCCAGTCATAACTGCGTGAGCTTCCCTTTTGCCCTTGCCATTTGGCATGCATTTTAATCTTCAAAAAGGCCATTTATTGATCGTTATTAATTTTTGGCACCCAAAAAAAAAACATTTTTATTAATTTTTGAGAATTTTAGGGAATAAAATAGTGCATGTTTCAATATCTGTGGGCATTCAAATGAGAGCAAGTAAATTATTTTTGAACTAAACCAAGTCAAGGATGAAAAATACAATTTATTCTATCAAGGATAATTTTCGTATAATTTTTTGAAAGAAAATCCTAGTTCAAAATAATTAAAAGGGCATTTTTCCCATTTTTATTGCACAAGAAAGCTGAAAAAGGACCATTAAATATTCCCCGATTATTAAATGACAACTTTTATTGTCGTGAATAATTAGAGGGATATTTTTATGGTGCCAAAAAATATGTGACACATTTTCAATAGGTGCACTATCATTTGCATGCCCAAAAATTCAAAATTCAAATAGAAAGTACAAAGTGTCCTCAATTAGACAAAAGACCAAAAAGGAGAAGCAATTTTCCCTCCCCATTTTGGTGTCATAGCCGAATTCCCTCACTCTCTCTCTCCACAATTTCTTCCACACTCTTCTATTGTACAATTATTCCCTAAGAGTATTCTTGTACTATCCTTAATCTTACCCATTTCATACACATCCCTAATTCCCACACACTCTCATGTAGATTCATACCCCTTTTTGTAAATGACACTATCCTCTCACACTCACTCCTTCATAAGAAATTGCAAACTTACTTAAAATAGAACATCCCATTCCTATTCTACCCTTAACCCTAATTTCACCCAAGTTCATTTTTTGCACAAAAACCTCTACTTCCTCCTCTCCTTGGCCGAATACCTCCTCCTCTCCCTCACCTCATCTTTTTCAATTTCTTCACTCAGTCATCCATTAAAACACCTTTCCTACACTAAATCTTCCATCCTTCTTGCATTCTTCTCAAAGATTCACCTTCAAATTCAAGGATCAAGTTCAAAGTTGAAGATTGAAGAGTAGATTAAAAGGGTTTTGCATTCATTCATCTCATTTCCTTCCTTATTCTAGCTTGGAGTTGAGGTATACTTTAAAACCTAGCATCATCTTCCAATTTTAGCATCAAAGATGTAAATCATCACTTCATTTTGGCATCCCATTGCATTTTAATGTCATAATGTTAGCATAGTTGTTGTTGTTGAGTGAGAGATGTATTTCAAGTATCTTGACAAATTCTCTCCTTTAGAATAAATTGTGTGTTGTTGTTATTTCACTCATTTCTTGTTGTTTTCATGAATAAAATGATGATTTGAAGCTTATTTCATTTCGCATATTAGAGGAAATTTAGGGTTTGTGTGATTGTTATGCATTTCTTTGCTTGATCATGTGAATCCTTGCCAAAAGTTTAATCTATGTTGTTCTCTTGCATTATCTTGTGTTTCCATGAATAAAATGAGATTTAGGGTTTATGTTAGTTTCGCATGTTTCAAAGAAATTAGGGTTTATGAGATTTTTGATGAGTTGGTTGTCTAATCTTGCAATTACTTGGAATTGAACCTTGATTATGATGTTTGTTTGCTTAAAACTTGTTGTTCTCATGAATTTGCTTGCAAATCATGCCCTATGTTGATGATTGGCAAGAGGACTCTCACTTGTGCTTTGATGCACACTTTAAGTGTTGAGGATTGCCTAAGAGGATTCAATTTCTTTTGTGATTCCTAGTGAACAAGAATGCAAATTTAGGTTTCCTTTCCTTACCAATTGCTTTGATTACCAAAAACAACTTATAAATCATTTTGAAATGCTCTTGGTCTTGCAAATAAGTAATTGTTTTGAAACAATTTTTGGTTTTGTGTTGACGATTTGGTAAGAGGATTTGACACCTATGCACTTGTGCATATCCCAAGTGTCAAAGATTACCTAAAGGGATTCAACACCCTAATTGCCTAAACTTGTCAATTTAGTCTTAAGACTTGCCTATGATCTTGCATGAGGCAAATGCCCCTTTTAATTTATTCCTTCCATGTGGTTGATTGAAGAAATGTATTAGACATTGATGACATCAAAAGGATACCACATGGGTGCTTATGTCTAATGTTGATGTGAAATCCTTAGGGTTTTGCAAGTGATTCATTAGAAGTTTGATATCACTTGTGCTTTGAAATGCCTTTGCCTATTCACATAATGTGTCATAAATGCCTAGTTAGGTTCATCCCATTGCCTAGCATCTTCAATAAGATGTGCAACTTAGGTTCATTTTCTTGCCTATTCATGCATTTTTGCCAAAATGTTCAACTTCGGTTCATTCCTTGCCTATCTATGTATCGTGTCATAACGTGTGTAGTCTAAGTCCACTTTCAATCAAAAGCTTTTTCAAGCATCAAAATCATTCCCTAAACAAGAATCAATCCAATTGCGAAAACTCTTCAAAATCAAACTCTGTTAGTAGTCTTGCGAAGCCTTTGCTTGCATGATTATTAACAATGAGGTACTAGTGGCGATCACTTGGAGCCTTTGCTCAATTGATCATCATGAATGCATAATTTTCCTAAAGATTTTCACTAAATCAAAAACTTTGTTAGTAGTCTTGCGAAGCCTTTGCTTGCATGATTATTAACAATGGAGTGCTAATGGTGGTCATTTGGAGCCTTTGCTCAATTGATCATCATGAAAGTTCAATTTTCACAATTAAACAAGGTAAAAAAACAAAAACCTTTTTCAAAAAACCCAGAACTATGTAGCTTTAAATTCTCCATCGCACCGGGAGATACGTAGGAGCGGATACTCTCCGTCAAGCACAACAAACCCAAAACATTTTTTCTTTCAAAAACCAAACACTTTTCCAAAATAAAACATTTTTCAAAAACAAGAACTACGTTGCTTTGAATTCTCCATCGCACCGGGAGATACGTAGGAGCGGATACTCTCCGTCAAGCGCGAAAACTAAAGATTTTTCATTAAGTCATTCATCAACAAAAGAGGTAAAAACAAAGCATTTTTCCGAATCAACTTTGCAAATCACATATTTAATTAAGGTAACCCTTCTTTGAAGGGACGTTATGGAGTGCTAATACCTTCCCCACACGTAATTAGACCCCCGAACCCAAATCTAATGGTTCCAAAGACCATTGCTTTCCAAAAAAGGTTTTTTCGATGTTTTACCTTTAAAAAATATTGGTGGCGACTCTAAAATCCCATTGTGCGAAGAAAAATCCCTCCAAGAGTTTTTCGGGGTGCGACAGTGGACAAGCGACTGACTATCCTCCTAAGCATACTTAAAGTCTTCAGCTCAGAATCAGATAATTCGGACGGGAGGACGCGAAAAGACTGAGAAGTGCGGTCAGCATCAGCATTACACCACCCAAAATGAAACTTATCTCGGACCAAACACCCTTGTTCATCAAAAAAGCCCATGCTATCCACAGCCTTCTGACTAGAGGGGACGAGGTAAAAAAACTTAAACCTCCAATCATGCTGATTATCCGAATGCACTTGAAAGAAAGCACAGCTGGCCCGACATTTCAAGCATACAAACTCGTAACGAGTGATGCCACCCGAAGATTCTCGACGACGCTGCACCTCAAAGATAGTCAAGAAGACCCTCAAGTTGCACTTCCTTTGTAAAGCTCTCATCACCAATTCGAAACACTTCACGAAGCACCGTGAATTTAGGTGGGGCTGGGATGGAGCTATCTGGAGGTGGTTTAAAACTTCCAGTTGAAACGGTGTAAAGATAGGAGAAACCCGCACCTTATAAATCACACTATGGAACATCATGAATTTCCGGCCATCAGGAACTCTGCACACTCTATCATGGGGGTCAACCACCCCAACCCGCCAGTCGCCTCCCAGTGCGTCTTGTAGGTAGCGGGGGGGCTCTTTCCCTGGAAGGTAGAAACTTCTGGTAAAGCGAACAGCACGAGCAACCCAGTCATAATTTAAACCACCGATCTCCACCACTTCATGCTCAAATGGCAAATAATCATCAGAAGAGGTAACAATAAAGCCAGGGACGCCCGCTTCCTCCGAAGGCACGGTATCTGTAGATATCTTGTACTGTAGGACTTATACTGCAGGTCAGGTTTTGATGATGAAAAAGACAAAGCCAAAGTTGATGAGAAAGACCAAAGCTAAAGTTGATGAAAGTGACAAAATATCCAAAGTCACAATCCAAGACAATCAAGCTCAAGAATTAAAGTTTCAAGACATAAGGGTAGTCCTTATAAATAAGGGTAGTCCTTAGGGTTTGGGTGCGTCTTAGGATAAATGTAAGCTCTTATGAAGGTCAGCTCATCCCGCAAAGTCTCACGTCCCAAAGTTTTTTCAAAATACATGCATTAACAAGTAAACCTAAAAAGTATTTTTGAAAAACCCTAAAATCGATTTCACTCTCTTTAAACTAAGCCTAAAATCGATTTTCAAACACAATGGCTAAGCTCCTAATCGATTTCATAAGCATACAGGTGATTCATATTGTTTCCATATTTGAAGAAATCGATTTCCACTTATTTCCAAAATTGAAGAAATCGATTCACACTTATCTCCTAAATTGAAAGAATCGATTCACACCTTTTTCCATACATGAAAGAATCGATTCTCCTCCTGAATATAATCGGGCAAAGAATCGATTTGCATCTCTCTTCAAACAAAGCATAGATTCGATTTTCACTTCAAGTGATTTCATTAGAGAATCGATTCCTAAGCTAAACAATTCTTAAGAATCGATTCACACCTTTTATACTAAACTGAGAATCGATTCCTACATGTCTCAGGCAAGCCAAGAATCGATTCATACAGTTACATTGAGTATAAGAGTTGATTCCTAGCCTTCCTGGATCTCAAGAATCGATTGTCCCCATTTTTCAAACAAAGCAAAATCGATTCCCAACTAAAAGAAGAATCGATTCCTAGATCCAATGCAATCAACAAAGAATCGATTCCCACATATTTTTTAACGTAAATTTCATTTTCCATAGCCTATAAATAGATGCCTCATAGCCTCCATTTCTTACCAACCCATTTCACGAAATCAGAGCAAATTTTGATAAAAACTCTTCGCACTTTTTTCTGCTCTTCACGCACCGCTGGTCCGTCAGAGCTGATCTTTCGCTAAGAGTTAGTTGGGGTTGCATTCTTCAAGTTATATTATCTGCCTACACTAGAGGTATTTCTGTCTTTACGTTTGTTACTGTTTAATTGTTGTGATTTGTACTAGGGAGTGGGGTATCTCTCTGGGGTAGCTGTTTGTACTAGGAAGTGGGGTATCTTTCTGGGGCAGTTGGTTGTAACAGGGGTGGGGTATCTCTTGTTATTGTTGTAATAGATTTGAGGGCTCTTTATAGGTGGGGTATCCTAGTAAAAGAGTGCTTGAGTCTTAAAGGTTTTCCAAGGCACCTGTAAGCATTGTTGTTTGGTTAGTGGAAAATCTCACAAGGGTGTGAGGATTGGACGTAGGTCACTAGGAGGTGACCGAACCAGGATAAATCTTTGCGTGCTTTACTGCTTTCCTGCTTTACTGTTTTACCGCTTTATTGCTTTATCTTCTAATTCCTTCGCTTCCATTTAACCTGCGCGAAAATTAATCTAAGTCATTGAAAAGGGGAAAAAGTTTTCAAAAGTTTTTAAATCTCAATTCACCCCCCCCCCTCTTGAGACTGAAGCCACTTGGCAACAAGTGGTATCAGAGCTAGACTCTTGTATAAAGGGCCTAGTAGCTTCAAGAGAAATGGCTTCAGGTTGGCCTACGCAAGAGGGTGCTTCTCTTACCCGTCCTCCGAGATTCAACGGGAAAGATTACGCATATTAGAAAGAAAGAATGAGAATCTTTATTGAAGGGGTAGACTTAGATGTTTGGGATGCTGTGGAAAAAGGACCCTATGTTCCCACGCACATAGTAGATGGTATTCTTACAATAAAAAGTAGAAATGAATGGTCTGATGATGAGAAAAGAAAAGTGCAACATAATATACGTGCTAAAAATATTATTACTTCTGCTTTGAGTGCTGATGAATTTTTTTGAGTTTCAAACTGTAAATCTGCCCAAGAAATGTGGGATAATCTCCAAGTTACTCATGAGGGTACAAGTGAAGTGAAAAGGGCAAGAACAAATACTCTTACCAGAGAGTACGAATTGTTTAGAATGAATACAGGTGAAACAATACCAGAAATGCAGAAAAGGTTTACTCACATAGTGAATCAGTTAAGCTTGTTGGGAAAGTCATTCCCTACAGAGGATCTAATCAACAAGGTTCTGAGATGTCTGAATAGAGATTGGCAACCCAAGGTTACTGCTATAGCTGAATCAATAAATTTGGCTACTATGACTCTTGCTACTCTGTTTGGCAAACTCCAAGAGCACGAGTTAGAACTCACTCACCTAGCAGAGCATGAAGAAAACGGCAAGAAAAATTCAAGTTTAGCTCTCAAGGCTTCTAGTTCAAATCCATGTGATGATAGTGATGATTCAGAAAATAAGGATGATGAAGACGATGAGAATATGGATCAAATGGTTAGAAAATTCAAAAAGCTCATGAAAAGAAAAAAGTCTCCCAAAAAGAATTCTTCATCCAAAGGAGCCTCAGGCAAGGAAAACTTGTCAAGTCCACCAACTTGCTACGAATGTGGTAAGTCCGGACACCTGACGATGAAGTGCCCGAACTTAGAAAGAAAATTGTCAAAGGTCAAGAAAAAGGGGTCCAAAGGAAACAATGGTAGAAAAGCCTACATAGCTTGGGAAGACAATGACATGAACTCATCAGATAATTTAGAAAATGAAAAAGCTCAAGTTGCTCTCATGGCCGACCACGACAGTGAAAACGAAACTGAGGTATATTCTAACTCTGAATCTTTACAAGATGCATATGATGAGTTACATGTAGCATTTGTTGAATTGCATGATAATTCATTAAAATTAGCTAAGACATTAAGTAAATCCAAAAAAACTATTGCCAAACTTCAAAATGAAGTTAATGCTTTAAAAGAAAAATTAGAGCTTAGAATTGAAAATGATAATGTTGTTCAATCTAAGGCAAATTATGTATGTGATAAGTGTACAGAACATGAAAAGAAAATCCATGAGCTTGAATATACAATAGGCAAAATGTCCAACTTACAACATGTGCATCCTAGGGTTCCAAGAGATAATTTTGTGAAAAAGCATGTGCATCATAAACCAAAATTTTCCACTAGACCATACATTAAATGTTATTATTGTGATAAACCTGGACATACAGCTTCCGTTTGCAGGGCAAGAGGTAAACAAAATATGAAAACGGTGTGGATTCCTAAAGGGACCATACCAAACACTAACCCACAAGGACCCAAAGAGATTTGGGTACCCAGAACCTTGTTTTAGATCATTGCAGGTATGCTTCAAGGTATGGGGGCAGATTGATACCTTGACAGCAGAGACTCAAAACGCATGACCGGAGACGCAATAAAGTTCTTAACACTCACCCCCGGAAAAAGCCGTCATGTGACTTGTGATAAATAGAGGAAGAATCACCGGTAAAGGTCAGATTGGTTAAATTTTTATTCACATCTATTTTGAAAATGTGCTTAAGAATAGTTTATTAAGTCAAATATGTGACTAGTGAAACAGAGACTAATTTCATGCATCATTAAGAACAATATTTATAAGGCATGATTAGAATAATAGGAATTAACAAAGTATTCTGGTCAACCCTCTAGGACTGATCATATAGAAATTATACATCACCTTCTTAGAGGTTATGGTTAGAAAGGCGATAGTGTGATTGAGCTAGTTGAGTCGTCACAAACAGCTAGTTGATATTTTCACGATCCATTGCAAAAGAAAATTTGGTTCTTCAAACAAGTTTTTTGTTTCTCAAGTGATTTTATAAAGAAACGTGGATTCAAATTGTGACTTATGAATTTCTGTGTGCTCAAAAAGCATTTTCTAAAAGCAGTTCACAATCAATGGCTATTAATTTTCAGAATTCATACTCACAATCGTTGTTTACCTAAAATAATTTTTCCCAAAACTCTACTTCCCACCTTCTAGCTGCCGTCACCAACTCTCAAAAACTAAGCAGCATGAAACGTGCGAAGGCTAAACAACTGCTTCACAGATTTTTGAGACTCATAATTAGCCTTTACCTGTGTTTGATAAAATATTCTCTTCATGGTCTCAAATATGTTTTTCTTCAAGTTTTGATGATCACTTACAAATCAGCAATGGCTCTTTTACCTTGTCAAATAGCTGTGACATTCGATTCGTAAACTTTATCATATATCGACCCTTTTGATCATGACAAAAAGGGGGAGAGAAATATAGGGTTATAGGGTTGCATAAATCATATAGAATGAGCATATAGATCTGTCATAGCATTGTCACTATGCATATAGTCAATAAAACAGGGGGAGCATCATGATAGGGGGAGTATCATATACATGCATTATGTGTTTGAACTAACCTCCCACCTTAAGATGAGTAAAGTTTTGTCATCATCAAAAAGGGGGAGAATGTAAATATCTTGTACTGCAGGACTTATACTGCAGGTCAGGTTTTGATGATGAAAAAGGCAAAGCCAAAGTTGATGAGAAAGACCAAAGCTAAAGTTGATGAAAGTGACAAAATATCCAAAGTCACAATCCAAGACAATCAAGCTCAAGAATTAAAGTTTCAAGACATAAGGGTAGTCCTTATAAATAAGGGTAGTCCTTAGGGTTTGGGTGCGTCTTAGGATAAATGTAAGCTCTTATGAAGGTCAGCTCATCCCGCAAAGTCTCACGTCCCAAAGTTTTTTCAAAATACATGCATTAACAAGTAAACCTAAAAAGTATTTTTGAAAAACCCTAAAATCGATTTCACTCTCTTTAAACTAAGCCTAAAATCGATTTTCAAACACAATGGCTAAGCTCCTAATCGATTTCATAAGCATACAGGTGATTCATATTGTTTCCATATTTGAAGAAATCGATTTCCACTTATTTCCAAAATTGAAGAAATCGATTCACACTTATCTCCTAAATTGAAAGAATCGATTCACACCTTTTTCCATACATGAAAGAATCGATTCTCCTCCTGAATATAATCAGGCAAAGAATCGATTTGCATCTCTCTTCAAACAAAGCATAGAATCGATTTTCACTTCATGTGATTTCATTAGAGAATCGATTCCTAAGCTAAACAATTCTTAAGAATCGATTCACACCTTTTATACTAAACTGAGAATCGATTCCTACATGTCTCATGCGAGCCAAGAATCGATTCATGCAGTTACATTGAGTATAAGAATCGATTCCTAGCCTTCCTGGATCTCAAGAATCTATTGTCCCCATTTTTCAAACAAAGCAAAATCGATTCCCAACTTAAAGAAGAATCGATTCCTAGATCCAATGCAATCAACAAAGAATCGATTCCCACATATTTTTTTAACGTAAACTTCATTTTCCATAGCCTATAAATAGAGGCCTCATAGCCTCCATTTCTTACCAACCCATTTCACGAAATCAGAGCAAATTTTGATAAAAACTCTTCGCACTTTATTTCTGCTCTTCCCGCACCGCTGGTCCTTCAGAGCTGATCTTTCGCTAAGAGTTAGTTGGGGTTGCATTCTTCAAGTTGTATTATCTGCCTACACTAGAGGTATTTCTGTCTTTACGTTTGTTACTGTTTAATTGTTGTGATTTGTACTAGGGAGTGGGGTATCTCTCTAGGGTAGTTGTTTGTACTAGGAAGTGGGGTATTTTTCTGGGGCAGCTGGTTGTAACAGGGGTGGGGTATCTCTTGTTATTGTTGTAATAGATTTGAGGGCTCTTTATAGGTGGGGTATCCTAGTAAAAGAGTGCTTGAGTCTGTAAAGGTTTTCCAAGGCACCTGTAATCCTTGTTGTTTGGTTAGTGGAAAATCTCACAAGGGTGTGAGGACTGGACGTAGGTCACTAGGAGGTGACCGAACCAGGATAAATCTCTGCGTGCTTTACTGCTTTCCTGCTTTACTGTTTTACCGCTTTATTGCTTTATCTTCTAATTCCTTCGCTTCCATTTAACCTGCGCGAAAATTAATCTAAGTCATTGAAAAGGGGAAAAAGTTTTCAAAAGTTTTTAAATCTCAATTCACTCCCCCTCTTGAGACTGAAGCCACTTGGCAACAGTATCATCATCTACCGCCTACGGCCCTCCCTCCACAGCCTGCCTCATAGTAGGGGTGGGACTAGGGTACACCCCGTTCGCCCGGGCTGTCTCCTTCGTCCTCGCCATCTCTCAACCTGCAGGACAGGGGGCATAACAAGTAGTTACGAGGCAGACAACAAAAACTTGTAGACAACCCCCTCTCCTGAGAATGGAGACTTCCACAAAACAAGACATGCTCGAAAACAGGAAAGCTAGAAATAAAAGCTAAAGGTCAGCCCAAATTACCTTAGTAAGTTAGAAGCGGCAAAGCTCATGGAAATGTCAAACAGATAATGGTGAAGACTAAAGAAGCAATTCCCCTCGGCACCAAGCAAGCCCTGAAATTTCATCAAGAAGAAAAGTAGGCTAAGAGACAGGATGAGCAACAAAAAAGTGCTGAGCACACGTCCACACAAGCCGGCACCCATGAGGGCGCCTGGCAGGGCGCCAATGAAGAAGCAGCCAACGCCCATGAGGGCGCCTGGCAGGGCGCTAATGAAGAAGCAGCCAGCGCCCATGAGGGCGCCAATGAAGAAGCAGCCAGTGCCCATGAGGGCGCCTGGCAGGGCGCCAATGAAGGAGCAGCCAGCGCCCCATGAGGGCACCGGGCAGGGCGCCAATAAAGAAGCAGCCAGCGCCCATGAGGGCGCCTGGCAGGGCGCCAAGACAACATAGCACAACGCCCTAGGGCGCCCAAGAGGGCGCCGGATCCCCTTTCGCAAACCCCTGTGCAACGCAACAAGGCGCCCATGGCGCCCATGAGGGCGCCAGTTCCTGCTCCAAGAGGCGGCAGCCAGATCAACTAAACAAGGCGCCCATGAGGGCGCCAGATCCAGTCCAAGAGGCGGCAACCAGATCAACGAGACAAGGCGCCAGATCCTGTCCAAGAGGCGGCAGCCAGATCAACGAGACAAGGCGCCCATGACGCCCATGAGGGCGTCAGATCCTGTCTAAGAGGCGGCAGCCAGATCAACGAGACAAGGCGCCCATGGCGCCCATGAGGGCGCCAATACCTGCTCCAAGAGGCAGCAACCAGATCAACTAGACAAGGCGCCCATGGTGCCCATGAGGGCGCCAGATCCAGTCCAAGAGGCGGCAACCAGATCTATGAGACAAGGCGCCCATGGCGCCCATGAGGGCGCCAGATCCTGCTCAAAGAAGCGGTAGCCAAGACAACATGGCAAGGCACCCACGAGGGCGCCATCAACAACGCAAACGAGAACAAAAACCAACACTTACCGAGGAGGAGAAACATTGAAGCAAGTAGATCCTACCTCCCTTCACCTCTTCAAGTAGGCGCTCCAAAGATAGCTTGATCCCTACTCCTCCAAAAAATTTTAAAGAGTGGACCACAAGACGAAGACTCACCTATTTATAGAAGATAGTCAGATGAGGATAAAACTTATTATTTTTACTCTAGAGAGTAAAAACCTAAAGACACGGTCGTTACAAGGACAATATCCCACATGACTTCACAAATCTGGCAAATCGAGGAAAATCCTTCAAGCCAAGACCATCCTCCGGAATAATCTCGGCTTGGGGGGCAACTGTTCTGGACTGGACCAAGAGGTCCATTTAGCAATTTCAGGAGGTGCGTTTAGCAACGGATATGGATTGGCCTAATCACTTTGGTCCATATCCACCACACAAGCCCAATCATGCTTGGACGGTCAAGATCAGTTCCGCTGATCCGACGATCCACAACGGGCACGACTTCCTATAAATATCGGTTCGCATAGCCATTTACAAGGTACACACTCTTCCCTTGCAAATTCACTAGCTTATTCTCATACTGACTTGAGCGTCGGAGTGGCTTTGCAGGTACCCCCCAGGCGCTCACTGACCTCCTGCCAGGACAGCAAGGGACCTACCAACAGCAGCCAACCAAAATACTGCTAGGTACAGAACACATATTAATGGAGAAGAACACAAATAACATCATATTAAAGCACCACAACAAAAAAAACAAAAAAAATTATACATTAAAACCAAATAATCAGATCTTCAACACCAATAAATAAACAATACCACACATGCTCTACCCACCAACACGTGTTGTTGAAAGACACATTAAAAAAATGCATGAACACAAATCATCTCAATACATGAATATCCTAATGAACTCAAATTTCAATTCCAAAACCAGATAGAGGATAAAGGAAGCAAAATCGAATCTGTTCAATACCAATGATTGATGAACTCAAAACAACACTTGAATGCTCCCTCTTATAAACTATCCTTCCTCCAACCAAAGCAGCAAAACTCACCAAAACAAAGAACTTTGCTTTTATACGCTAGCGCTAGGAATCGAACTCAACCTCCAATCCTCATCCAAGCTTTTGATACCTAACCTATTTTTCCAAATAAATTTCTTTGAATATTCTCGTGCAACGCACGGGTAGGAATACTAATATAAGGTGAAATAATCAAGTAAAATGAGAAATTAGCCACAAGTAATTAAAATATAATTAGTTGTATATATTAATTATAAATCGACGTACACACACAAAATATCTGAAAAATTACTTTGCCACGTATATACATAAAATCATTGAAAATAAAAGATGGAGAAATTGGGGTGTTAGACTATGCGCTAAAATAGAGGGGAAAATACCAAAACGTAAAAAAAATCAAATCTGGAAAATATAAAAATACCACTAAAAATCTACTAAAAGCTTCCGGTGAGTTTCCTACATTTACGCAAAAGCTTGATATTGTAGCTTCCGTTTTTCCATGGTGGAAGCCTCCCAAAGCAGTAACCAAACATGCACAAAGACTAAAAGCAAAAAGTTTGATATTTTAGGGAGGAAAAAAAACATTTTTGCAGGGATGAAAAACAAAAATCTCTATATTTGTAGGGATGAAAAACATGGTGCCTTCTAATATGAGAGATCAACTAAGTCCCGCAGTAGTGTACCACTCAAATTAACCCTCAAATGTAAGATAAAATTCTATAGTGGCTGAGATTGTATCAACCAGCATGAAATCTCAATAATTCATAACATTTCTCATTATATCTTACGGTCAATTTGAGTGGTACACACCGGTGAAAGACTTAGTTGTTCGCTTACCCTAGAGGCCACCAAAAAAACATACTTAAGTTTTGGCTAAAATACAGTTTTGGTCATTTATCTTTCATTTTTTTCTTGTTTGCGTCTTTTATCTTTTAAAAGGTTTATTTACGTCATTTATCTTTTCAAAGTGGTTTAAAATGGTTATTCTGTTAAGAAAAAGTTAATAGGGTTTACGTGGACAATGACGTGGATAAATTGGGCACGTAAGAAGCTGACTGCGCTATTAGACCATTATATGTTTTTTCGTTTTCGTCCTTTATCTTTTTTAAAATATTCGTTTACGCCCTTTATCTTTTTTAAAATATTCGTTTACATCATTTATCTTTTCCCAGATAAATAAAATGGTCCTTTTAATAACTGATTGTTAATTACGTTTCATGTTTTTTCGTTGTCGTCCGTTATCTTTTTTAAATATTCATTTAGGTCCTTAATCTTTTTTAAAATGATTGTTTACGTCTTTTGTCTTTTCAATGTTAATTAAAGGAAATTGATGGATGATACGAAACTAAAAGTGTGTAACACCCCTAATTTCGGTTAATTTCGTTTCATGAAATCAACTGGAAAGTTATTATTCAAGGAAATAGTAAATCGAGTCATGGTCTTATGCGAGGAATGAAGTTGTTACTTAATTGTGTGAATGTTGGGGTATATATGGGGTTTAATTAAGAATTAGAGCGCGAATGGTAAATTGGTCTTTTCACCACCCAAATCAAATACCACCTGAGTCAATAATTGCAAAACACAAAACACAACTCAATGACTCCACTTTCTGATTTTTTTTTAGAAAAGAAAGGATAGAACATAGGTTAAGTGAGTATTAGTGAGCCAAGGGTATTTTCGTCATTTTCCACTCATTAACACCCTCAGCTCACTAACACCCAGCTGACCCACTCTCAAAACTCATTCAGCCAAAACAGTTTCCAGAATAGAGAGAGGGAGAGAGGAACTCATGAGGGGGAGGGAAGAAAAGAGGAGAGAACCTTGACCATTCTTCATGCATGTCACCTTCCTTGATGCCATTACATTCATCTCATTCTCCTCTTTATATTGATACTGATTTCACCACCAAAGAACCCTCCATTCACTTCTCACCATTTTCGCACCCAAGCTCCCTTTTGGAGAAAAATGAGTTTCCTAGCTTGCATGTGAGTTCAATGAAGCTTTAGGAGTGGTTTGAAATACTACATATCAGTATTGGTGAGCGATTCAACAAGAAACAACACCTACATTGCGAATTAAACAGCCTAGGAGGGACTTCCAGTAGCTGGGGTTGAATATAAAGAGCTGCGACTTGAGTTGTGGTTCATGATGGAGGGATTGAAGATGCAAACTCATAGGAAGATTCTGCTACAAAGACAGTTTCGACACCCTTCAGTGTTTCTTCGTAATTCCTTGTACAGACCTCATTTTAAGCCCATTTCTGTTTCATTCGAAACTAGACTCAAACTCCTTCAGTTTAGGCACCAGAAACACTTAATTTGACTGAGATTACTGGGAGATATCATGTTTACAAGTTCCTGTTTTGAATCAGTGCTAGTCTTGAGCCAGTCACCATGTTTCGTCGATAACTCTTCAAATACCTATCGTATGAGCACAAAACCTGAACCCTCAGAAACTAGATAAAATTTCCTTCACAATAGACACTCGTTTTGCTAAGTTTGGTTGAGAATTGGCTGAGTTATGTCCGTTGTAAAATGGCACTTTGTTGCTGGAAACAGCAGGAACAATTGGGAAGCTGGGTTTCGGTTTCAAGTCGTTTGGAGCGGATTCGGGGAAATTTCAGAGTTGTGTGCGATTTTCATCGCCAAAGGTGAGTTCTATACTCACTAGGGATTTAATTTCAAAATAATGGTCATGCATGTTGGTTCTGTCCTTTTATTTGTGAAATTGTATGTTAAAAGCTGTTTTGCAGAAAAGGGTACTTTGAACGAGGAGCTATGCGATTTATTATTCGAGATTATGCATGTTTGATGTGATTGATTGTATGAAAGTGTTGGTTATGGATTGTTTATGATGTTTGCTGTGACTGAAACATGTGTTGGATTAATTTGGTGCTTGCTTGGTGTTAATTGTATTGCTAATTTCACTGTTTTTGGATGCTCTGGAGTAGGTTCAGTACTTCAGTTACTGGGAACGAATTACTGACTAGAAAATCATGTGGTCTATCATTTTATAAACTAGACTGAATACTCGTTAATTTGGATCTGATTTGGTTGAATTTGGAATTGTGTAGCTCAAGTTATAGGCTCCACAAGTTAGGGTAAAATTCTGGGAACAATCTGGACATAGGGTCAGTGTTTTGGGCATGGTGGTTTCCAGTGAACTCCTTTTCGAATGATTTCTATTTCTTTGAAAACTAGACTTAATTTTCTACTGTTAGGCTCAGGTTCCAGGTTAATTGAGTGGATTTTGGTCATTTTAGAAGGATCGCAATTTAGGTCACAGTCGCAGTCCCGTTTTTCTGAACATACTGTGTTATTTGCTAAAACTGTATTTATTGACCCATCATTCTACAACTCTAAAAACATATTCAGAAACTAGAAACTAGACGTCCTTCGCTTTCCGTATAGGGGTCGTTTGCTAAATTCCGTGACCGTTTGATAGGTTAAATAAATTCTCAAAGTTTAGGTACTGTTGCTGAATTAGAATGTTTGAATTGTTGCTTCTTTAGTGGATTATGTTTTCAATGAACTGTTTGATGTTTATGATTATGTTGACTGTGATTGAAGTAATTATGATTGGATTGAATTGTAAATGTATATCAGTCAGGTTAACGAACTTAGTAACCACAAGTGAGATCACGACAGGCTAAGATAAGACGGACTTAATGTCCCTAAGATTATAATGTTGATAATAAGATCATGTTATGTATAAGATCATGTTATGTATGAGATCATGTTATGTTTAAGATCATGTTATGATTAAGATCATTTTATGTTCATGTCAGGTATATATTTATATACATATCAGTTCAGTCTAGGGTGACGACCCTATTTTCAGGTTAGCGTACTAGGGGAGGGGAAGTCAGGAGCCCTATGAACCTAGGCCCCGTTATGTTTGTCCCTGCTATGGTCAGGGAATGGGTTTACCGGTAGTCGGCTTAAGGGATACGGTGATATGCTAACAATCATGTTTCAGATATATTTCTCGTAGTCGGCCTAAGGGCTACGGGTCATATTAAGGATTGTCACTTGTAGTCGGCTTACGGGCTACGAGGGATAATGTTAGAGTACTCCACGTAGTCAACTTTAAGGACTACGATTAATGAATCAAGCATAATGAACCGAGAGAGTTAGTAAGGGGTCTCGATAGAACTCACTGAGACAAGTTGTCTCACCCAATCATTGTTGTTGTTTTGTTTCAGAG
Organism: Astragalus membranaceus; assembly: GCA_039519185.1. NCBI lineage: Eukaryota > Viridiplantae > Streptophyta > Magnoliopsida > Fabales > Fabaceae > Astragalus > Astragalus membranaceus. Next base: position 89,594,512 of record CM076851.1, read on the forward strand.
AAGCAGGAAAGGTTGAAGGCAATGAGGCTCGGTTATGAAGCTACCGCAAGGAGATGTAGATGTTTTAGTTTAGTTGTTTATGTTATTTTTTCTATTGTCTGATATGTATATTAGATTGTACGACTTATTATTGTATCAAGTTGTAAATCGCTTCCGCAACTTTCTATTTTGGGTATTGAACACTAGGCATGAGAAGTAGTAAGGCACGTATTTCAGATTATGTTAAGTTATGAGAAGTAGTGGTGCATTTCGATGTTTCTACAAGTTAGTAAATATCGGGGTGTCACAAAGTGAAGAATGACCCATAATAAAGCAATGCTTTTCAGTTACCTTTTACTCAGTGCAATACGTCAAAACCGAGCTTTCTCGTTTTAGGATTGTTCGGCGTGTGTGAATTTTTACATTTGATATAAAATTTTCTCATAACAAATTAATATGATTGGTCTTAATTAAAATGGTTGTTCCGTTATGTGTATTAAAAAAGAAAAATATTCTATTGTGCTAATATATAAATTAAAAAAGGATAATTAAATAATAAATTAAAAAACAAAAAATTATTCGAGTTAAACTTTCGCCACTTTTGTTCTATTTTAATTTTCAGTTTTTTTAATTCACTTATGTTCTATTAATTAAGATCAATCATATTTGTTACGAGAAAATTTTATACGAAACCTAAGAATTCACACACGTCGAACAATTGTAAACCGAGAAAAACTCGGTTGACGTACTTCACTAGATAAAAGGTAACTGAAAGGCATTGCCGTATTATAGGCCGTAATTCACCTTGCGTTTCGTACCAACCATCAATTTACTTTAATTAGCAGTGAAAAGACAAAGGACGTAAATCGACATTTTAAAAAAGATAAAGGACGTAAATAAACATTTTAAAAAAGATAAAGGACGAAAAGGAAAAAACATATAATGGTTTAGTAGCATAGTCATATGCTTACAATTTTTTTAGATAAGCGAAATTTCATTAAGGGAGCACTAGGGGTGCTCGAACCCAAACAACAAGAAGAGTTACATATTGTTTAGGCAAAGAAGAGGGTTGTTCCACCACGTGGAAATAGATAAATTAGTGCTACTACCCCCTCTATAAACAAACCAGCTCCAAGATAGACTCTTAATGCGAGTGCACACTGATTCAATACTAGTTTCCTCGTTCCTAAAAACGAGACCGTTACGGGACAGACAAATACACCAACAAGTTGTAATTCAAATCAAGAATTTAAACTTCTTGGCCTTCCTCCCCTTGTAAAACTTGCCATACCCTCGCAAATGATCAATAACATCCAAGCCTTCTAACTGTTGAACCCCCATCCAATCACTGACACGCGACCAAGTATCGTGTGCGAAGCTACACTCCAAGAACAAATGTTGAATGTCTTTGCGATGCTGCAAGCAGAGCGGGCAAATAGCTGCTGTCTCGGATTGAATAACATGACGACGATAAAGAAGATATCTCGTTGGCAAGGAGTCACGAATCAAACGCCAACCGAAGATGGTAACCTTGGACGGAGTAATTGTTTTCCACGGCTTCTCTAAAATACCAGTTACCTCGCCATCAATACCATCGACAACAAAACTGGATAACAAGTTATAATAGGAGCTGACTGAATACGCCTTCGAAGCATCCAATGGCCACACCCAACGATCACGCCCTCCCTTGATGGCTTCATGTCCAGCAGTATGGAATGCAAGAGAGCAGCTTCCTCAGCGCAACCCGTGTTTTGTAATTGCATCCACGGCTCCATCCATTGCCAACTCTTTCCAATCCACTCTCCAATGTCAGAGACCATGACTGATTTATGAGAACAACCTGCATAAAGGTTAGTAAGAACCGAACATAAGGGAGAGTTCCCAATCCAATGATCCTTCCAAAAGCTTGTTGATTCACTGTTTCCCACCCTTCTACGCACACAAGAACCAAACCAGCCGGATGGACTATGACCACGATCCAAATAAAGCAAATCTCGCAACCAAATAAAACCAACCGAACCCCTATTAATAGCCTCCACCGAACCGTGAATGAGAGCAGATGAAAAATCTCCATATTTGAACAATAACAAACCCCTCCAACTAGAATCATCGTCCACTAACATCCTCCACTTCCATTTAGACAAAAGAGCCGTATTAAAAAGTTCTAAATTTTTAATACCAAACCCTCCCTCCTTCTTTGGTTGTCAAATTTTGTGCCAAACAATCCAATACATACTTTTGTCTCCTTCATTAATACCCCATAAGAAGTCCCTTTGGATTCTCGCCATGGTATTCAACACCGTCTTCGGAGCATTTTAGATAGAGAAGAAATAAAGAGGGATGCTATTCAATACCGAATTTATAAGTGTAACCCGGCCACCAATAGATAGAAATCGACCCTTCCACGATGCAAGTATTTTTCGTAACATGTCAATCACCGGCTTCCAAGTGGCTGCCCTCCTCGGATTAGCACCAACCGGAATACCCAAAAATTTAAACAGAACAGATTCCGTTCTAGAATGAAGGAAAGTTGAAGCCGTTGCTAGGAATCTCTCCTCAACATTAATTCCAATAAGGTTGCTCTTATGAAAAATAACTTTCAATCCTGAGACAAGTTCAAAGCTCCTCAATATAGTCTTAATTCTCTAAAGATTTTCCCTTGTTGCCTTCCCCATCAACATCGTGTCATCCTCAAAATGTTTCCTAACAAGAGTCTTCACCAATTTATCCATGTCAGTGTCCATGTAAGCCATATTTAACTTTCACTTGCCATTTTAAACCATTTTGAAAAGATAAAGAACATAAACGAGAAAAATGTGAAAGATAAATGAGCAAAACTGTATTTTATCCTTAAGATTTTTTTTATCAAATATTAAAGTTTATTATATATTATAAAATATTATATAATGCTTCAAAAAAATATAATATAATATATGTTGTCAAAAAAATATAATATAATATATAATTATAGGCTTAAATATCATTTACCCCCTGCAAATATCACGTTTATCCATTTACTCCCTACAAAAAAAAACTTTTAAAACAAACCCTGCAAAATGTAACTGTATCCAGTTACCTCTCTGCTGTTAGTTTTGGCTAACCGCGTTAATATTCACGGGGGTTAAGCCATAATTATATATAGAATGTATGCAATAAAATGACATTTTTAAGTCGGCGGGATAAAGGTGAAAGGGAGGGGGAAAATGAAATTGAAAATCAAAATCAATTGAAGCTCCAGTTTCTTCTTTTCTCTTTGCGGAGCGGAGCGGAATACCATGGCGAGAGTTAAGCATGCTCCGGCTCTTCGTAAAAGCGGTACGTACGTGCCAATTTCAACTCTCTCTCTCTCTCTCTCTCTCTCTCTCATTTTGAAAAACCCTCATTTATCTTCGCTATGTAAATTCACAGAGAGAAGGAAAGCGCAACAATCACCAGCACAACCAGAATCCCAATCAGTAAGTTGCTCTGTGTGCGTGTGTGTTTGGAACTACACATTCACCGATTTAGTTTCTCTTTTATGACAGTTAATTTATCTCAATTAGCCTTTGTCATTAGCATTTATGTCCAATTTTTTGATATTTTTAGATTTAATGCTTGTGTTGGTTTTACTTTACTTTTATTTAGTTTTTTATATTTTTTTATTTTTTTTTGAATATTCTGAAGCCTGCTAGTGGAGGGAGGAGGGGAGCTCATGAAGGAGAACCACAATGTATGTGTCCATAGTCTATCTTCTAACTTTTCTTTTGAGGTTATACTTGGGCTGATTTGTGGTGGTTGATTTTTTTTTTATCATTTGTTAATAATTAAAAATAAATAGCATCATCGACTCAGGGGCGGAAGAAAAGGCGCAATAGGCCAGGAACTGTGGCACTTCGTGAAATTCGTCACTTTCAGAAGACTTTCAAGCTGCTCATCCCAGCTGCCCCCTTTATAAGATGTGTGAGTTACTTGTTTCTTTCTGGCAACCTTTAATTTGTTCATCAATAAGAATAAGAATGGCAATAAAAATTAAATAATGTTGTACTCCCTCTATTAGGATTAGTTTTAATTTGGCATGCGCATTCTATGAAGCACCGACACTGACTCCATACACGACGCCAACACAGACACGTCGACACTGATAATAATTTAAAAATAGTTGTAATTGAAGTGTTAGTGTCGCTGTCCGATACGACACGTGTCGGACACGAGATACGTCTTCAACTTGAAGTGTCAGTTCTATGAGTGTGCAGTTACTTGGATTTTACTCCAAATTCTAAACTATAGCATTTATATTGGTATTATTACTAGTGAACCAACAAGGGTTGGTCTGAGTGGTAACTGAGTTTGGATCCTACACCAAGGTCTTGAATTCGAATTTTGGGTGTGACAAAAACTCTATTTGGAGAGGAGAACCACATAGACGGGCAAAACTACATGTGGCTAGTCAGGTTATCCGACGTAGATTAGTCATCGACAAAGCCGGTGGATATTACACACCAATAAGAGTGCTACCATTGGTGAATGGAAGGTTATGGCAGCTAGCTCAATATCTTCCATAAAAATATGGCGTTGCCACCTTTGGCGGCTGACACGGAATCCGCCATACCATAGCGCCATTGTGGAAATTTGTCAACACTGATTTTATAAAAAGATTCTCGTTATTTTAGCTTAGCCTGCAAACTTGTTTTGGAGTTTTGCGGTGACTCTGCAGTTGCATCAAACAAACATCATGGTTAGGTTGCTATTTTTTTACACAGGAACGTTTTTGTAACCTTTATCTGTTTTTTCACTGCTAAAAGTGCTTGATGAGCATGCTCTCTATGGAATCAGCGGTTTGTTATTCACCAGGATTTATTGGCGTAGCATGAGGTCAAATATTTGGCTGAACTAGGAGATTTGTTATTCCCCAAGTTTGTTTTCAATCCTGTTGCACTTGTTTATTTTTTCTTTTAAATTTGGTCTGTAGGTCAAACAGATTACAAACCAAGTATCTAATCAGGTCTCCCGCTGGACACCTGAAGCAGTGGCAGCACTTCAGGAGGTATACAGTTGTTTCCGATTTCAGTAATCACTAGAGTGCTTGCAATGTGCATTTTATCTAAATTATCACGCAACTTCCTTTTATAAAGGCAAAAATCTATTCTAAAAAAAATTGTTTTAGCTTCTTCATACATTGTTATTGTTATTGATCCATTTTTTTGTCAATTTATTTTATGTACATGTTTCTATGGTTATGTAATCAACTGAAGCACATTGAAATGTTACCAAATCTGCGTAATAAATTATGTATTGACTATTGAAGATTGAGATTTGTTCGACTATTACGTGATACAGATACACTCTAGCTATCTGCAGTCTCAATTAAATTGGATTCATATTTACATCACATGTTTATTTCTTAATAGGTGTTTGATCAGATTTCCAATTGATAAATCCTTTGTGTGAAGGCTTTATTTTAATTTTTAAAATAGTTTTACAATGTTATTTAAATTATGCATGATTGCGTCAAAATTGTGTTTCATAAATCCTTAGGTGTTCAATAGGATACCCAGCTTAGCACTTCTTTCTTTGGGTTAAGGGTGAAATCTACTGAAGGGGGTGGACTGTGGATTGAAGTGCGTTGTAGGTAGAGCTGACAAAATGGGCTACCCGGCCTGTATCGGGCCGGCCCGCATCGGGCTCGGGCTTTTAAGGGCCGGGCTAAAAATCCCGGGTTGAAATTCGAGCTCACCCTTTACGGTCCAAGCCCAGCCCTATGTGGGCTTTTTGGGCTAGCCCGCATTATGCACGATTTTTAGCCACATTGCATTGTTTAAATGAATCCTCGGTGAAAGCATTTAAGCAATCACAACTCAAAAATTCACTCTTTATATATAAATGTCAAAATAAAATAAATTTACCAATCAAATACTCACCGTCACAGTGTCATTTGCAAGAATATTAGTCTGGAACAACTAAGGAGCAACAAATTTATGTTTCTTTGCAATAAACCAGTTGTGCTTGTTAGTGAAAACTACTAGTCAGTAGTCATGCCCTCGTGAGTGGAAATAAAAATACTTAAGCAATGGCTATATATATATATATATATATATATATATATATATATATATATATATATATATATAGTTCCAGCAGAATAGTTCTATCGGAATAAATTTCAAAAGAATAGTTTTAATTTATAGGAATTGATAGTGAATTCACCAAAGTAAAAAAAAGAACATTATATTTATAGGAATTGATAGTGAATTCACCAAAGAAAAAAATTGACAGTGATAGATTCCTTGTTCTAAGCCCTGGTTTGGATAAGAGAAAGATCCATTAGTGGGCCTCGTGTAAGGCGGGCCCATAATATGGAAGGTGTATCACACAAGAAAAAGAAAGAGAAGAGAAAGACAATTAGGAAGCTGTGATGTGGCAGTTAGCTGGGATATTCAAAATGATTATAGGGGCTCATTTTATAATTTTTTGATGGAACCTTAAGTAAATATCCAATTTGGTCCCAGAAGTTGTAAGACTATATCAACTTAGTCTCCTGTGTTATCAATGTTCCAAAATGATCCTTGAAATTGTAAAACATAGGTTTGTCCCTTTTATTGGCTTTTGTCGGGACTATTATAACATTAAGTTGGTATTGTCGAAGATGCGTTTGAAACTGAGTGAATAATGTCAATGATGCATTTCCTAACAGATTCAAATGGAAAGATGTTAGTTCTTGTGTAAGTGGGTGTTCCAAGTGAGTTAGTTTTAGGGAAGTTGTGATAGTTTGTTGGGTTGTTAGGAGAGTTGGTTATAATTGGTTGGGTTGTTAGGGAAGTTGTGATAGTTTGTTGGGAGAGTTGGTTATAATTGGTTGGTAGTTATTAATTTGTTAGGTCATTCCCTTCTATTCCCCCATGTAGTGGAATCCTATAAGTAAAGGATTCCATCCCCCTTTTAGAGTATCTTTGATCATACCTAAAGTTTAGTCGTGACCGGGTGAGGCCGGATTCCGGGTGAAGCCGGAGGGCGAGGAGCCTATTCTCCCTATTGTAACCATTTCACATCAATAACATTCTCCTTTCTTTCCCTTTACATTCCTTTCCGATTCTTTATTGCGCCAAATTCCTAATTAGCTAGCGAACGTTAGCTCGGTGGCCTAACAAAAGACAAACCTGATTAACGTTTTGCAATTCTAGGGATCATTTTAAGGAGCTTTTGCTCTGGGATTAAGGGAGGTTTCTCTTTTGTAATAGTTTGTTATCAATCAATAATACAATTGGCCTTCTTCATTAAGGAGGAAAATATGTCTTCCATTGATGCTGCTACTTTTACTCTTTAGTTCAAGGAGATGCAACTATTTCATGACCTTGAAATTGAAAGAAACAGTCATTATGTGGAAGTACCATGGGATAAAGTCAGATTACTCCTTATCCCGGTGTTAATACTTGAGCTGTTAAATGGATATGAAGCCGCAAGCATATTATATTGTCGAATCTTGTTTAAGTACCTACACTACAATGATGCATACCTGAGGTTAGCAGCCATTGCAAAAGATTAGGAAAACATTATATTAAGCATTGAACTGGTTGGTGATGCTCTAAAGGTGAAGGACAAGCGTTAAAATTCACCATAAATGCTTGGATGAACAAGAGATATCTGCATATGCTATTGCCAGGTGTCGACATATCCTTGAATGTGCATATGACGGGTCATAGAAAATTTGGACAGACAGGGATGTCATAGATCTGCTTTAGGGGTCTGCAAATTTTTGCTTTTACAAGATTATGATGATTCTACTGGAGCTATTGTAACATTGATATGCAAATTTTTGCTTTTACAAGATTTTTGAATTTGGACAGGGATGTCATAGATATGCAAATTTTTGCTTTTACAAGATTTTTGCTTTAGTAGTTCAATTGGTAGTGAGAATGCATTGAGCTTGTACCTAAGCCTCAGGGTACAAGGTTCGATTCCCACGGAATGCAATCTTGGGCCCTTTTCTGACTTAGTAGGCTACCCAGCGATGCACTCATGACCTTCTCTACCCCTCATGTAGAGTTTTTGCCTTCCGTGGGAATCGAACCTTGTACCCTGAGGCTTAGGTACAAGCTCAATGCATTCCCACTATACATGGGGGTAGAGAAGGTCATGAGTGCATCGCTGGGTAGCCTACTAAGTCAGAAAAGGGCCCAGGATGTTACAGCTATTTTCTGCATTGATTACGTAACCTTGCTTTTAGGTTTGACAAGTATGCAAGGCTGGAAAAGTTTCTTAAAGATTATAAAAGTGACAACTCCATTTGGTTGTTTCCAAATCCTTGTTTCCCCTTTGAGAGTGAGGCCTCCAAATAAGCTGGTATTGATTCTACAAAAGCTTCTTCATCCATCTTATGAAACTACCGTTGCTAGATCTTTAGTCATAAGTAAGCTAGTGACAAAAGTATCGTTGAAAGATTGCTTGTGAATTGCTATTCTGCACCAATTTATGGACATTCAAAGGGAGGTAATGGAGGAAGAGAACCAATTTGGCAATACCGTTTGAGACGAGCAGTTCAGTGTAGTGGCAGTAGCAGCTGCTATAGCGCCACACCTCATAGTAAGATAAAAAATTCCAAAATAACCCTTAAAATTTAAACATTGGCGCTTTTTGTTTTGGGTACTTTCAGAGTTTTGCAACTCAATAGACCAGAACATCGTTTGGACTTCTCTCAATCTGTCTCACTCATCCTGACATTTTCACCCTCCCACTGGGCAGTCGCAGTCACAGTTAGTTGTTGAGGTTTTAAAAATTATACTGAATAAAAATTTCAAAGTAGTGGTCATCCTGCTATTTGCTATCTTCCTATAGTGTTTTTGGGGTCAGCCGTGACACTTCGCCTGCTGAGATTGATAACATAGCTCTGAGAAACTTTTGCTCTTGGATTACTGGGGGGTTCTCTTTTGTAATAGCTGGTTCTCAATCAATAATACAAATTCCGGTTCTCTTGAATCGGTTCCTTTTAGGAACCAATACTATATTTAATCAAATGCAATAAAATATATATCCCTTAATCAACACTCAAGCTGTAGTGCAAGGAAAAGTAAGTTTGACGAGAAATGGTTTCCCTCGCATTTCCTTCCCTGGCAAAAAATTTGAACATCCAAGATGAAATTACATACTGATGATTTAGAAGAGGACCATTAACACCTTCACAGCCCGCTGTATAGTTGCTATCCACTTCTCTGATGATTTTCCTTGATGCATTGTACAGTCCTAGTCAGCAGTGTTGCTGTTTTTATATGATTAATTTCAAAATGCATAATAACAGCTGCTTTAAGAATTGTTTTTACCTGTGATGTGATTTATGACAATATTTCATGTACAGCTTGGTCATTGTTTGAGCTTTCATTTAATAATCCTGTAGGCAGCCGAGGACCATCTGGTTCATTTGTTTGAAGATGGAATGCTCTGTGCAATTCATGCAAGGCGTATTACCCTTAGTAAGACATTCTTATGATTTTCCTGTCATCCATCATCATACAAGTCACAAATATATTTTATAAACTTATGCAGCTTTTATTGGTGATGAAGAAATATTTTTTCATGGCGTAGATGAATGAATTATTTTGTTACTACATTAGATACATTTAAAGTAATACACTAGAGTCTATAATATGTCTGATGGGTATAACAATTTTTAAAGAATGCTACTAATACGAGATGTGCATGGTGGATTAAGATTAGCAGTTCATTATTAGAAAAAACTCATTCTTCAGCAGAGATATTTTTTGTTTGCCTTCTGAGGAGGGGCTTGTTTCATACTGTCATCGGTGAACTGAAGTTGCTAAATATTTTTTTTGTCAAGAAGTTGCTAAATATTTAAATCGACAGAATACTCAAACAGACCTTTATTTGTTAGTATTTTTCGAAAAATCATTTCATTCCTGCTGTATAGTAATTGATTTGTTTTTACCTTTTGAATATTTCTGTACTGTTTTCTTTTAGTAACATCATAAGTACATGATGCTATTCCAGTGAAAAAGGATTTCGAGTTGGCCCGAAGGCTTGGAGGAATAGGGAAGGCCTTGGTGAGAGCACGACGCCACACCATTTCTGCTGCTGTTATGTATAAACACAGTATAATAGACTAGTGAATACAAGGGGTTTTAAAGGAGCCATTGCTGCTTGTAAGCCCAACACTGTGATTATTTGACATGAAATAACTAGGAACCAGGATAACTACATCTTTGTAGGTAAATGATTTGTTTGTAGGATGAACCAATCATTGTAGAAGAGTTGAGTATATTTACGAATTTAAAACTGATGGGTGACTTGTTAGCTTTTCGAATGAAATATTTCAAGATTATTGTCATTCATATTTAATTGTACGGTAGGTCATTCCTGCAGTTTTTACTGATGACCACAAATCTACAAGGCTTTCATACATTCTTTGACTCAGTCCAGCTACTGATTGAATCTTTGATCACATATAATTACTCATATATAGTAAAGGCAAATTTTAGGGTGGACCACCTTGTTATGTGGTCTATAAGGTTCGATACTTGATTAGTATCGTTTCATCATAAACAAGTAGCAATGAATGAGTACCTCAAAATTGAACTTATATTTCTTTTGTCTTTTTTGTCGAACTGGAGCCAATCAGTTTGTCGGCTTAGTCGTGCGGATGAGGAAGAATGTTTGCTTCTGCTTCCAGTGAGCAGTGTCAATTGTTGTCAGAGTTTTGAACATTTTTTCGAGCATTGGTCTGCTTAGATCGAATGGCAAGGTAGTTCACTATAGAACTCAGTAACCCACCATAATTTAAAGTTGTACTGTGTTATAAAATGTGTAGATAATTTTTCAAAGCATGTTTAGGAGTCTCAAGTTATTATGCTCAAGGCTAAGAATTGAATATTTTTTTTTTGGTACATAGAATTGAATCTTATTTGCGATCAAAGTTGATTTATCTCATTATATTTAACAAAAATGTGTATATATACTAACAAAAGTATGATGTGACTTTGTGGTTGTAATGGTTCAAACTAATGCAACACAGTAAATGGAAGGGAAACAGAACTCAAGTACAGTGAAAAGGAAATTACACAGCTCACTTAGGGGGAATCCCATTTCTTACCGGTATGTGACTGGAAAATAAAAGATAAAGAGTACCCCCCTGACAAAGGGTACTTGTTACAGAAGGAATAATGAAGGAGGAGAGACTTGGATTTCACCACAATTTTTGCACACCTTTCCCATTCTACATTTTGAGATATATATGCCCATTCCCTTATGACCTACCTGGTCTTCCTCTTGTGATTTATATACCTTTCCTTGCAAATTACCATTTCCTTTTACTTGCATCATAATAGTTGTTAATAGTGATTTTCACCGAACTGGTCAATGTTCTAATCTTGTTTTGGGGACAACACTCAAACTTGCTTGGAGAATAGATTAATAGAGGCATTCTGAATGTAATTTCTTCCTATCTTGTTAAAATATCATTTTCTCTTTTTATTATATGACATATTGAAAATGCATAATTTGAAATTTTCCAAAATTCTTAGACTAATATATAACATATTTAAGAGGTCCGGTCATAACTCATAACTTATGGGTCAATCAAAAGATCACTTTTATGCCTCTGTAACTCGTATTCATCCACAAAGGCTCCATATCATTATCCAGCAGAAGCAAATTAGTGATCGTTAGGAGTTAATAGTCAGCTTGGTCTCTTAAATTTTAGAAAAGTTCAATTTAGTCATAGATATTAACATTACTAATTAGTCTCCAACATCTCCAAACGTTATTCAATTTAGCACCTCAAATTATTGATGTGTGTTTGGTCTCTAACTTTTACAACTTAATATTAATTAGGTCCCCGACTTTTTCAAATATTAGAGAACCAAACTAATACTAAGTTGTAAAAGCAAGAGACTTAATTGATATTAAGTTGTAAATGTCAGAGACTAATTAAATAATTTTAATGTTAAAGACTAAACAGAACTTTTTCACAATTTTTGAGACCAAACTACTGGATATTAAGAATAAGGCCGCTAAATGTATTTGTGGGGGTTTAAAGTAAACTTTGAAATAATTTTTTTTAAATAAAAGATAATGACCTAAAAATTACAAATCTGGCAAATATATATATATATATATATATATATATATATATATATATATATATATATATATATATACCAATGCCACCTTATATTTTATAAAACAATTTGAAAATTAGATTGTAACTAATTTTAACTAATCTATTTTCAATTATTTCCTACGACAATACCCGCGAAAACTGGCAACGAGATCAACGTGTTCATAATGGTTAAATTATTAAATTTGAAAATCTCAATCAAACCATATTACCCTGATATTATAGAGTTGACTATCAGTTGTTAATACACCTGGTACATGATGCCATATTTTCATATCAACCTTGATTCCCTTTTCTTCAAGCAATTATGCTAGGAAGGAACTCTATTCCTAAGCTACGGGCAGTGGCAGATCCAAGACCCTGAATCAGGGGTGCAAAAAAAAAATGTTAACAAGATTATCGGTTCACAAGATTGTTTGAAAATTTCTTTTCAATATCATATATTGAATCACTAAAAATAAGAAACCAAATTAAGAGTAAATCCTTAATTTAGTTTTCAAACTCAGCGGTCTTTGAAATTTGTGACGTCAATCAAATTATTTCTTAAGGCGGAAACTCTGCTGAGACGAATTTCTTAAAATTGTAAAGATAAATTTGACATATTTCATAAATTTTACACTACAAAAAAACAGCGCATTAGCGACGGATTTTTCCCTCGCTAATGCATGTTTTTCCCTCGCTACTGACTGTTAGCGACGGACCAATTTCGTCGCTAAATCACTTGACGCTAATTGGGTAGCGAGGGAATACAATCCGTCGCTAAAATTAGCGACGGAAAATCCGTCGCTAAACACTGTGCACACTGACCGTTGCAGTTGATTTGACAGTGACACTGACCAACTTTAGCGACGGAAATCCGTCGCTAAAATCCGTCGCTAATCTCTTTTTATTTAAAAAAAACGCTAATCTCAGATAGAGAGAGGGAGAGATAAGGGGTTGGGGAGGAAAATGGAGAAGGAAAAGAAATGAAAGAGGATGGTGTGGTGGTGGTGGTGGTGGTGGTGGTGTGGTGTTGAAGGGAGAAGATGAAGATGAAGATGATGGTGGTGGTGGTAAGAAAAAAATGAAAGAGGAAGAGGAAAATGGAGAAGGAAAAGAAATTAAAGAGAAAGAGGAGGAAATGAAAGAGGATGGTGTGGTGGTGGTGGTGTGGTGTGGTGTGGTGTTGAAGGGAGAAGATGATGGTGGTGGTGGTAAGAAAAAATGAAAGAGGAAGAGGAAGAGGAAAATGGAGAAGGAAAAGAAATGAAAGAGGAAGAGGAGGAAATTAAAGAGGATGGTGTGGTGTGGTGTTGAAGGGAGAAGATGATGGTGGTGGTGGTAAGAAGAAATGAAAGAGGAAGAGGAAGAAATGAAAGAGAGGAAAAAACGGAGAAGAGGAAGAAATGAAAGAGGAAGAGGAAGGATTCGGGTTTATAAAAAAAAATTACCCGTTAGCGACGGATTTAGCGACGGATTTCCCTCGCTAATGTCTGTCACGTGTCAAATCAACTGCAACGGTTAGTGGCACAATTTTCCAAACATTAGCGACGGATTTCCGTCGCTAATTCGAACCAAAATTTTCAAGTTTCGCGCCATGTTAAATCCGTCGCTAATTTAGCCAATTTCTGTCGCTAAAGACATTATTTTCAATCCGTCGCTAATGCTGTGAATTTCCGTCGCTAATTTTGATTTTAGCGACGGACCACATATCCGTCGCTAAAATCCGTCGCTAAACACTTTTTTTTGTAGTGTTATAGACTACTGATTATTTTGTATACATTAAGGATCAAGCAGAAGAGAGAGTGTAGGTTCAAAAATTTAATTAAGAGTTAAATCTTTATTTAACCGTCAAAATTGAAAGAACTAAAAGATGTAGGTGCAAAATACTAAACTCAGAGGGGTCAAAATATAAATTATTTAGACTGCTAAGTACTATTTCTTTTTTTTAGGGTGTGTAGGTGCACCGTTGAGATGCACTGGATCTGCCTAAGGCTATGGGTTCCCTAAAGAGTGTTAAAATTAGGTTTTTGGGAGGTTTGATTACTCTAAAACTAAACTAAGACAATGCATAATGAAAATGCAAAAAAGCCTGAAAAAGAAATTGTATTTGATTGATTGTGTGTGTATTACATTTACAAGCAAGGTGTTTATAATTTCAATGAAAACTTGTTCTCTATTGGCCACGATCACTAGTCTACAACCAACAATGATCAAAATAACGATTACTTGACTAAAAATAACCTCCACTAAGACATTTGTGCTTCTAGTCCCTAGAAATTTGCTCACTAACCACTTTTAGCGCACAACGTAACATGGGAATTTATCCACTACTCCTAGATTTTAGGCGCCTCAACGTGCTCTTGACCGTTGTCACATATTGATCCTTAGTAAAATTAAACATGTGTCTAGGGATGGCAAAAAAACCCGGACCCGCGGGTAAAACCCGTGACGGGTACGGGGTGAGTAGTCAAATGGGTACCCGCAGGTTAAATAAACGGATAATTTGACTACCCATCAATAAACGGGGGCGGGGCCGGGTAGTAAGGTACCCGTACCCTTAAGTCATATTATTTTTCCTAATATTTTGGATAATGTTTAGTGACTTGTTATTTTTAAAGTTGAGAATATTATTGTAATTCTAGTGTTCTTTATCTCTATTCATTAACGATAATATGTTAGTAAATAGTTGATAAGATAAATGCATAACGAAAAACCTAATTTTCATATATAAATGAACCGAAAAACAGTGTTCAAAAGATTAATTTCACATGGTATTTCAAATTTTATTTAAAAAAATATTTTTATTAATTTACAAGTACCTGTGGGTACCTGTGAAGAAACAATTAATACCCATTTAAGACCTGCTAAGTGGGTACCCGCGCGGGTATACAGGTTCCATTTATCATAAACCTGGCGGGCAGCAGGTAGCTACTACCTGTGCCCGCCCGCCCCGTTGACATCCCTACACGTGTCTAGCTCATGTGCTCTTTTAAATTAATTAAGGGCTCAAACTGCTTCCACGACTGATGAATCATCGGCTAAACCCTCTAACTCAGCTGACCTTTCATTGGACACACTTATAGCTCGAGTGAACCCGAGTGAGTACTTGACCATTTTTGGGTGTCAACACAATTTTACCAAATTAACATTTTTTAATTGAAAATGTTGTAACACAAGGAATAAAATTGGAAAAATATTTAATATTATATTGAAAATAAAAATTAAACTAATTTTGGAACAATTATTTTTATAAATATAACACTTATTTTTTTTGGTTTTACCCAGGGTATCCACCGCCGACCGAAGTGACTAATCCCCTCGTTGAATTGTAGGTGCTTCGAGGGGCAGGACAGCTGACCCAGAGTTTTAACCCTGCTCCGTATCCAAGGTGGGGATCGAACCCCCGACCATTTGTTAAGGGAGGATCAGCCCCAACCGCTGAACCCCACACTGAGTTTAAATATAACACTTATAATGTGATAGAGTGAGTATCGTATTATTTAAATCGTTGGTGTAGTTCTCCTTAAACTTTGTAATGAATTAAAGTGATGGATATAGTAAACACGAATTGCAAATTAAGGGGAATAGGCATAAAACATTGATTCATTCATCAAGTTGCACTCACATATGATGATCATGTGAATAGACTAGAATTCCTACAAGTTTGGGGGCCGTTTTATTTATCTATAAAACCAAACAAGCTTCCTTACACAAGGTGACATACATAACAAGGTGGAGACGGCAAACGCACGTCCAGAAGCTACTAATTGGAGCTTCTGTGTGGACGTGGGCGGTGATGCAAACGCTCACCCAAAGAGGCACTAAGAGGTAATCTTGAATCGTTCAATCCCAAAGTGTTTCATGTCAACTTCTTTTGTCTCACCATCCACAACAAGTTCAGTCAATATTTTCCCAATCACTGGAGCCATCTTAAACCCATGACCCGAGAACCCCCCACCCAAAACCACATCTTTCCCAAACTCTCCACCCAAGAAATCAATAACAAAATCCTCATCAGGTGTCATTGAATACATGCAAGATTGTTTCACCACAGGTTCACTAGATTCAACCAACCCTGAGAATCTTCCTTCCACCCACTCTTTCAACTCATCCATCATCACACCTGGGCCCCACGGCCTCTTATCCGGGTCACATGGTTTACCATCGTGCACTGCCACTTTAATCAAACCTGGGTATTCCAACGTTGGTGTTCCGTACACACAAATACTCCCGAAGCTTGCAAATGTTGGGAAATCATTGTCTATACTGAATTTCCCTTCATGCCCTTCCTTTATTCTCCAGTAACTAACATGAGTCTCCATGGGTTGTATCGGTAGTTCAATCCCACTAATCCTCTTAACTAACTTATTCACCCATGCTCCTACTGTAACAACGCATTTTTTACCGCTAAAAGTTTTACCGCTTGCAGTGAAAACAACCACAAAGCCCCCTTCGTGTTTGATATCTGTTACCTCTGTGTTGTCCTTCAAAATGGCACCCTGGTTGTAGGCTAGCGTCTGAAACATGGCAACCGCTTTCGTGGGCTTTATCACGCCGCCGTGGTCATTCGAAAGACCCACCCATCCGTCGGGTATGTTGATGCGACCATCGAATTTCTCTGCAACCTGTTCCACACATGCACCTTATGATAAAGATAAATTTTTTGTTTTAATATAAACAAAAGTAAGTAACACTCCCATAAGGCAATTTTTTTAAAATACAGTTAGAGTTATATAAGACAATATATTTTTACATATTTTTTTATCCCTTTTTCAGTCAAATTTTGCACCTTTTCTAACACTAAAAAGACAAAATACATAAATACACGGTGTTCGCAGCCGATCCGATTGCCACATGAAAGACCGGGCACTACGCGCGGCCAAACCGACTGCCTCCAATAGGCATGGTGATAGATTGACTCGAAGACCCCACTGGGACATTAAGACCGAGGGACTACGCCGAGACGCCCATACCGAGGGACTCCTCCCTTCGCCCTAAGGCCCGGCTTGCTACATATGGGTCGGCCACTCGGGGTGAAGGACAAGCATTCATTGGAATCCCTATAATTCCTCCATATGTCTCTCAACGACTATAAATGTATTTAAGGTCATTAAACACCCAATGTACTATATATATATAGCGCCCTTAGAGGCTAATAAAAGGGAGACGACATATTTGATTATCAGCTATATGCTCTATATTCCTACGAATATTATACTGATTATCGTACTCTTGTTCTAGCTAGATCCTACCCAAGGAAATAGTTAGGAACATTGGCGCCCACCGTGGGGCCCAATAAGATCATACCCTACCCCACATCATCCCATTTTTCACGACTACCCTATCATGGTAGCCACGAGGCACACTGCCTCAACCAGCAACACCGATCCCAGAATAGAAGAGCTGCTTCAAGCAGTAAGAACATTGCAGGACCAAAATGCATATCAAGCTAGAAGAAATGAGGAACAGCTCCTACTCTCCCAAGCGTTGCAAACCAGAGAACGACAACTTCATGAGCAACTCACAGACATGCGTCACTTCACCCAGATAGCTGAAGCCACCAGGGCTCCTCTAAGAGCATTCCAGACATTTTCAAAAGTCATACAAGCAGTAGCAATCCCACACAGGTTCCGCGAGCCGGCCATAGGAACATACGATGGCACTAGTGACCCCTAGAGCCATGTGGACGCTTTTCAGACACAAATGATGATCAGCAGCGGCAATGACGCCAATAGTTGCAAGATGTTTGCTGGAACACTAACCGACGTTGCCTTAAAGTGGTCAAGGGCCTGACATCACGTTCGGTCACAGATTTTGAAGACCTCGCAAGCCGATTCGTGCAACAATTTTCGGCCAATAAGAAAAAGCTGGTGCAATCAGATGATTTGTTTGACCTTCGGCAAGGAGCAACCGAACCACTCAAAGGATACCTCGATCGCTTCAACAAGGTGACTGTCCTAGTAGAGGATCCAGACGAAAATTTCTTCGTTAAGGCATTCGTGAAAGGGCTGAAGAACAGGGGGTTCAGTGAGGCGTTGTCCATTTGGAAGCCACGAACTATGGACGAAGTAAGAGCCCGAGCAGACAAGCACATCGAAGCAGAAGAAACCGCCGCCAGCAAAGACAAGCGAGACAATAAAGCATTGAAATGACAGTATTCCCCAATAGAGAGATCAGCACATGCCGACCAACACCATTTCTCTGGAAGACGAGACAGAGGAGGACGATCCAGGAATCGAAAGAGTCGTCCCAATCCAGAAGCAACATACACCCCCTTAGGGCCAAACCTTCTTCCATCCTCGGCAAGGGACTCAATGATGGGACCATCCGGAGACCATCACCCTTTGTAGGAACCAAGGGTAAAAACCCCCAAGGGTATCGTAGGTACCATCGAACCGAAGGGTATACTACTGACGAATGCTGGACCTTGAAGCAACAAATAGAACAACTCATCCAAAGAGGATATCTGAAGAAGTTTGTACTCACAGATGAACATAGGAAAAGACGAGCGAGTAGCCCACAGTCCAAGGCGGCAGCAAAAACGGAAGCACTCAAACTCAAAAGGGAGCTGGACAAAAGGGCGACCATGAAACAACAGACAAAGGCGATGTCAACACCATCTTCGGAGGTTTCTCAGGCGGCGGATCAACCTTGTCCGCCAGAAGAAGGTATGCACGTTCTATCATGTCGGTTACTAATAGAGAAACTGACATCGCTGTAACCGAGTATCCAGCAATTTCATTTGATGCGGAAGATTTTAAAGGCATTCAATCTCACTCCGATGATCCTATAGTCATCTCAATTACCACCAGTGGTTACAAGGTGGCCTAGGTCTTGGTCGATGGAGGAAGCTCCTACAACATCATAGTCGGCAGGCCGACCTTCAATGCCCTCATGGCAGCAATATCCTATCCACACCTATGCCTCAAGTACCCTCTTCCCAATGGAAAGGTCGGAGTTGTTCGGGGGGACCACACGATGGACCGCAAATGCTACGCCGAAAGCGCTAAGGTAAAGATGGTCTACAAGAAAGAGGTAAACGATTCTAATTGCAGTTTCCTTGACCTAGACCCAAGAATGTATGATGCAGCTAAAGAAGAGAGGCCGAGGCCAGCAGATGACCTCAAAGAAATTATTATTGATCCGGCGCAACACCAGAAGACTAAGATTGGGACTGGATTGTTAGCAGAGATTGAAGACGAACTGATCAAACTCCCCAGACAATGTCCACATATTTGCATGGTCCCCCCAGGACATGCCAGGTATCGATCCCAACTTTATCTATCATCAGTTATCTCTAAACCCTTCTATTCAGCATGTGTCACAGAGTAAAAGGAAATAGGGAGAAGAAAAGACAAGAGCAATCAAAGAAGAGGCGGACAAGCTGCTGGCTGTCGATTTCATCCGAGAAGTGAAGTATCCATCCTGGCCGGCAAATCCCGTAATGGTGAGAAAATTAAATGGTAAATGGAGAATGTGTGTAGATTACACCGATCTCAACAAGGCCTACCCAAAGGACTCATATCCATTACCAGCATCGACAGCCTAGTCGACGACGCCTTAGGTTACAAGCTACTCAGCTTCATGGATGCATATTCAAGTTATAACCAGATCCGAATGAGTCACATTGATGAAGAAAAGACGGCTTTCATGATTGGCTGATCCAACTACTGCTACCAAGTGATGCCCTTCGGGTTGAAGAACGCCGGAGCAACATACCAGCGACTAATGGACAAGATATTTGAAGGAGAGATCGGTCTGACAATCGAGGTATATGTCGATGACATGGTAGTAAAATACACAAAGGATCTGTTGCATATAGAGAATTTGACCAAAGCATTCCACCTCCTAGAGAAGCATGATCTTCGGCTCAACCCAGACTAGTGCTCGTTTGGAGTCCAGGCAGGAGAGTTCTTGGGTTACATTCTAACCCACAGGGGTATTGAGGCTAACATGTCACAATGCAGAGCAATCATTGAAACAAGAAGCCCTACTGATGCTAAAGAAGTACAGATCCCGACCGGCAGATAGCAGCACTCTCACGCTTTCTAGGCCGGTCAGCAGACAAAGTCAAGCCCATGTTCCAACTCCTCAAGAAGAACACCTATTTTCAATGGTCCGATGAATGTGAAGAGGCCTTTAGAGCACTTAAAGAATACTTGGCTACCCGTCGATCCTAACATCCCCTAGGCAGAGGGTTCCCTTACTATTGTACTTTGCAGTGTCAAGAGATGCATGCAGCGCAGTCCTGGTACAAGAACAAGAAAAAGAGCAGCGCCCAATCTACTACATCAGCAGGATGTGGAGGGGCCTAGAGCATAGGTACCAAAAATAGAAAACGCAGCATACACTGATACTGTCAGCAAGAAAACTCAGGCATTATTTTCAAAGTCACCCAGTGATAATAAAAACCGACCTTCCAATACGCCAGGTCCTTTCTAAACTAGATTTAGTAGGAAGAATGGTTTCTTGGTCGGTTGAGCTATCTGAGTACGACATCAAATACGAGCCGAGGGGACCGATCAAGGCTCAAGCATTAGCAGACTTCATTGCCGAACTCATCGAAAATGACCCAGAGGTTCAATCTCAGACTGATCAAACATGGACTTTTCAGTAGATGGTTTGTCCAACTTAAGAGGAAGTGGAGCCGGAGTAACTTTAGAAGGACTGAATGGAATTCTCTTGGAGCAATCACTCCGATTCAACTTCAAACCCAGTAATAACCAAGCTGAATACGAGGCTCTCATTGCCGGAGTGAATCCTTGCTCGTAATCGGAAAAGTCACAAAAGCATTCAGCACTAAGGATGAGCTCCTCGACAAATACTTTGATAAGGTACAAGAACCTAAATCTAAATTTATTTTATTTGAGCTAACACGTGTTCCCCGAGAACAAAATAGCAGGGCAGATATCTTAGCTAAATTGGCCAGCACAAAGAAACCTGGGAATAATCACTCAATGATCTAGGAAAAACTCTTCCAACCCAGCGCAAATAAAATCTAGGTTCTCTCAACAGAGATCGAAACTAATTGCTGGATGACCAATATTATTGCTTACCTGCAGGGAGAACACTTGCAGCTCCAAGAGGAGGAAAAGAGAAAACTGGCGAGGAACGCTAGCAAGTACACCCTCATTGAAACCGAACTCTACAAAAGGGGTTTCTCTGCGCCGCTCCACAAATGTGTTTCAAACAGTAAGGCCAAAGAAATAATGAAGGAGGTGCATGAGGGAGTATGCAGCAGCCACATTGGAGGACAAGCCCTAGCCTCCAAAATAATAAGGGTCGGCTATTATTGGCCGACCATGAAGAAGGACTCCATGGAGTACGTCCGGAAGTGCGACAGGTGCCAACGTCATGCGACCATACCTAAAGTACCTCCAACAAATCTACAGTCGGTCGTCTCAACATGGCCTTTCACCATCTGAGGGGTGGACATCCTCGGTCCCTTTCCTCCAGCCCCAGGTCAGGTCAAATTTCTGTTGGTAGCGGTTGAATATTTCACAAAATGGATAGAAGCGGAACCAGTCGCAATAATCACGACCCAGCGAATTAAAAAGTTTTACTGGAAGAAGATCATCTGTTGGTTTGGGATCCCAGTCACAATAGTAACAGACAATGGTACACAATTTGCTTCACAGGTGGTGGCCGATCTCTACAGCACTTAGAACATATACCAAGCATTCACCTCGGTCGAGCACCCTCAGACCAATGGGCAGGCCGAGGCCGCTAACAAAGTCATCCTGAATGGTCTCAAAAGGAGGTTGGATCAAGCTAAAGGTAACTGGGCCGAAGAATTGCCACTTGTACTCTGGTCATATCACACCACTCCTCAATCCTCCACAAGGGAGACTCCCTTTCGATTAACCTACGAAAGCGACGCCCTGATATCAGTCGAAGTGCTGGAACCTAGCCCAAGAAGAATGCTGACGCAGAAGATCCCAGACCAAAACACACTCAGAACCAACCTAGGCCTATAGGATGATGTCACAGAGGTGGAAAAGATCAATGAAGAGGCAGCCAAACAGCGAGCGGCGAAAAGGTACAATTCCAAGGTCAAGCCCAGAAACTTCAAGACCGGTGACCTAGTCTTGCGGCAATCAAGCCGAGTTGGAACAACAGGAAAATTGTCCCCCAACTGGGAGGGACCCTTCAAAATCAAAGGCATAGTCGGCCAAGACGCCTTCAAGCTGGAAAAGCTGGACGGTGGGAACATTCCCCGATCCTGGAATGCTGCCAACCTTCGGTTCTATTATAGCTGAAGATGCAAAATACCGGCTCTCGTCCACATTTCACTTTTTCAATAAATGTATCATTTGTATGCGGCAATATAAAGCCCCAAATGTACTCCTTCATCACATTGAATAAAGAGAACCGATGATTCAAAATAAAGAAGGTGCCATAATAAAAAAGTTTCGATAGGCAAGGACCGAGCAACATCTCGATGTTTCCCTTGGGAAACGAAGACTCAAAATCCCGATAAGTGAGAGCGGAGCTGACGAGCCCACGCACCACCCTTTGGCAAACCTATTCGACAACGAAGGAGGTCATTCCTTCCGAACCGAATAGGAGCTTTGACTGTATAGACAAAGCTAACGCGCTCGCTGAACGAAACCAATGAGCTTGCTACAGTGTAAGCCACTTTAAAACAAGACCCGACAGGTGTAAACCGAGCGAAAGTCGACATACAGCCCTTGGGCAATAAAACGGCCAATCAAAGAAAACGCGGGACAAAACAACAATGAATGCAAACAAAGGCATCATAAAATAAAAACGTTCTTGTCCAAAACAAAAGGCCAACAAAAGCAATATCTGGTACACACATTTTAATTTGAAATAAATGCAGGAAAATTAAGGTGTCGCTTCAGAATCAGCAACCCGTTCCGCCTGTGGCTCCGGCTCGTCGTTCAGAAGATGGCCCAGTGCGGTTAAGTCCAAGGCCTCGCCCTGAGGAACACTTGATGATTCACGATTCCTCATATCCACCTGCTCCACAATCAAGAAACACCCACAACTCACGAAGATCAACAACTCCCATCTTGAACCTTTTGGCAATCCCAGCACAACACATCCTGTTGGGATTGCGCAGAGGACTCAAGAAGGTAGAGGTAATCCTGCCAAGAGGAATGACGCCACGAGAAGGAATTTGATCGTGGAGAACAAAAGTGAAGACCAAGAAAAATGTAGCAAGGGAAGAATGAACTCCAACGGCAAACATTTATGACAAGGGGAAACTCTGGTCAAAGTAGAGCTCCCAAAAAGATATGGTCAAACGGTCAAATCAACATGGTCAAATCAAAAACGTCTCGTCGAACTACAGGAAGCAACCCGGACGTGGCAGCGGTCATTCACGACCCCACATAAGAGGGACTCAGAAAACAGTGACTACGAATCGACCATGCCTAGTAGGGGAATGCCTTCGCATCCTGTGCTCGCCTTTCGAGGGAGTGTGTTCACGGCCGATCCGACCGCCACATGAAGGACCAGGCACTACGCGCGGCCGAACCGACTGCCTCCAGTAGGCAAGGTGAAAGATTGACTCGAAGACCCCATCGGGACATTAAGACCGAGGGACTCCTCCCTTCGCCCTAAGGCCCGACTCGCTACATGGGTCGGCCACTCGGGGCGAAGGACAAGCATTCATTGGAATCCCTATAAATGTATTTATTATCATTAAACACCCAATGTACTATATATACACTACAAGAAATTCGTGCATTACCGGCGGGCGTTTTCCGGTGGATTAAATCCGCCAGTACATTACCGGCGGATTTTGAGCGTTTCCGGCGGATTTGGTCCCCCAATAACTTACCGGTGGATTTTTCAGGCATTTCCGGCAGATTTTACTCCGCCGGTAAATTACCGGCAAAATAGCTTTTTTGGAAAAAAGGAAAAAAAATTAAAAAAGAGCCGTCGGAAATTACGCCTACCGGCGGATAATTTTCGTAATAAAAAAAAATATTTTAAAAAAATGCGCTAGTAATAGCCTCAAATCCGCTAGTAATGCACCACTAATAAAAATCCGCCGGTAATAGCCTCAAATCCGCCGGTAACCACAAGTTTTGGCGGATTTAATTTAAAATTCAAAAATCAAAAATCCGCCGGTAATAGCCTAAAATCCGCCGGTAATGCACCCACTAATAAATCCGCCGGTAAGCATCATTTTCGGCGGATTATTTTGAAATTCAAATTTCAAAAAATCCGCCGGTAATCGCAGAAAATCCGCCGATAAGCATAAAATCGCAGAAATTTGACTGTTGAGACCAAATCCGCCGGTAAGCACATAATCCGCCGGTAATTAGCCGTTGCGACTCTCTCCACTTCACAACCTTATAAATTCTCAATCTCTTATCAAATCTTCTCACATTCATACACTTCATTTTTCTTAAATATCTTCTCTTCTCTTCTCACATTTCTGTTTTCTCTATTCTCTTCTCTTTTCAAATATTTAGTCTACAAAAATATTGTTCAAGCCAGAGTCTTCTCTTCACTACCGGTAAATACGCAGCAGCAGCCTCAGCCTCAGCAGCAGCCTCAGCAACCCCATCAGCAGCCCGAGCAACAGCTCAACACAGACCTTAACACTGATTGTTTTAGGTAATATTTTTAAATAAACGAATTCAAAAATCTGTTTAAAAAAAATTAAAATAATTAAATAATATTAATTTTTTAAATAAACGAATTTAAAAAATAGTTTTTTTAAAAAAGATATAAATTAGCGGCAGATTTGATTAATTTACCGGCGGATTTAGTTTCCGTTTAAAATAAATATTTTTAAAAAAATTAATTACCGGCGGATTTTTAAGGATTACCAACGGAATTACGAAAATTACCGGCGGTTTATAAAGTTTCTTACCGGCGGATTTTTGGGTGATTACCAGCGGATTTTCCGCCGGTAGCCGGTAACCGTTACCTGCGGGTGAATTACTGGCGAAAAATATCCGCCGGTAATGTCCAAATTCCGGTGGATTTTGGCCATTACCGGTGGATTTGTCCGCCGAAATTCTTGTAGTGATAGCGCCCTTAGAGGCTAATGAATGGGAGACGACATATTTGATTATCAGCTCTATACTCTATATTCCTACGAATATTATAGTGATTATCGTACTCTTGTTCTAGCTAGATCGTACCCCCAATGAAATAGTTAGAACACGGTTTTTTTGATTCCAAGATTGTATATTTAGTATATATAATAATTTTTTTTCAGAAAAGTATTATATATTATTTTTGGACAATTCTTAAATATTTTTGAGTTTTGTTAGATACTGATTCCTTATAGTTAAAGTTAATTTAAAATTTACTTTTTTAAAATAAATAAATATAAGAAAATAATATATTATTAAATGATTGAATATTAGGTACCATACCCACAGATAGAATTTTCTGTTTGAATATAAGGTAGAATTGGCCAATAAAACTCTTGGAGTGTAAACATATTTTTTGCTACACTATCAAAAATTTCTAAATAATATATTATCTCTTTTAATAAAATTCTTTTTTTTTTAAAAAAATTAATAAAATTCACTATATAACGGTTAGAATACCAATTATAGAAAAAAGTATATTAATAAAACGAGCCCCTTATAGAAAAAAATTGAAGATATCACTAACCTGATCGCGATTGCGGAGTTGGTGGGGGACATGATATTTCCGGCAATTGTCGATGAGGGCAAGGATGGTGGGATCATCAGAGGGGGCCATGTCAAAGTGATTGGCCTTGAAGTAAACGTTGTAGCCTACTTGAGCCTCAGCTTCACGCCAGAGTTTGTAGGACTGGATAACCAAAGGGTAGTAATAGGGTTGGGGATAGGTTGCTCGAATGGTGCGAGACTCCCCGTGCGAAGATCCACGGTGGTGGAGGAAGTCAAACTGTTCAAGCAAAAGGGTTTTTAAACCCCTCTTGGCTGCATGATAGGCGGTTGAACTGCCCATGACGCCGGCTCCGACGACAATCACGTCGAACTGAGAATCCTCCATTCTCTCTTCTGCGTTCACCTTCACGAGTGACTACAAAATGTGATGCTGATGATGCAGAGTGTGTTGGCATTTGTTTGTTTATATATATGTAGACCACGACGTGGAATCTTTTTGCGCAGGTTTTTCTTTTCTGTCCCACTCTTTTTTTTTTATTTAGGAAAGTGATGTCACACTCACTCGCTGTTTTTGTTTGTCTTTCACTAAACTAACGGCGTGAAAGCTGTACAAGATTGCTTTGGTTAGTATGTTCGAATGTTGAAGATAAGTCATAGTGGTAACATTTTTGGCAAAAAGTATAGCAAAGGTTTGAATTATTGATGCCTAATTATTTGTGTGTCTTGTTGTAATAATTTCTTCAATTTTTATTTGGTGCATGATAAGAGACCCTAATTGGGGGGTTGTTGACTCGGTGCTCTCAGCCAGGTGGTACACCGGCAACAGTTTTGCAATTAAATCGACAATCTTCGTTTTAGCATCTTGTTTTTAACATTGGTATATAACTAGTGTTAAATGTATCAGAAATGCTATATGGACCATTAAGTGTGGACTAAAATACCCAATACGTACGATTACATACGGTGGGACCCAGTATGTTCCATTTTATCAATTTATTTTATATTTTAAATAATTTTATATTAAAAATATTAAAAACAATAAAACCAAAATAGCAAAACCCTTTCTCTCTCCTCTCCACTCTCAGAACGCAAAACCTCTCCCTCTCGACTCTATCTCTCTCGTCTCTGATAACTCTATTTTATATAGAGTTATTTACGCATCTAAATCTAAATAATTGCTCAGTTCTAAGTAAAAATATATAGTAAATAAAGTCTTATAAATAAAATAACAACATTCGAAGTTAAAAGATGGTTATGCATAGACCATTCTGCCATCAAGTATTTAATTTCAAAAAATATGCAAAACCAAGGTTAATAAGATGGGTTCTCCTCCTTCAAGAGTTTGATCTTGAAATTCGTGACAAAAAGGGGGTAGAGAACAAAGTTGCTGATCATTTATCTAGACTTAAGAGTGAAGGTACAGGGACAAAGGAAGGTGAGATCAAGGAAAGTTTCCCTGATGAAAAACTGTTAGCAGTTACCATGACAGCAACCAATGGCCTTGCACCCAATGCAGGTGCATCCAATACAGCTACACCATGGTTTGCTGATATAGTAAACTTCCTTGCAAGTAAAGTAGTGCCAGTGAACATGACATATCAACAAAGAAGGAGATTCTTCCATATATTCAAACAATACTATTGGGATGATCCCTTTCTTTACAAAATGTGCCCAGACCAACTAATGGGGAAATGCATTCCAGAAGAAGAACAGCAGTCAGTGCTGCTGCACTGTCATGTTGCATCATATGGAGGACACTTTGGGAGCACCAGAACAGCAGCTAAGGTATTACAGTCAGGTTATTATTGGCCAACTTTATTTGAAGATGCATATTTTTTGGTCAAAAACTGTGATAAATGTCGAAGGGTAGGAAATATTTCTGAAAATAATGAAATGCCAAGAACAAATATTTTAGAAATTGAGCTTTTTGATGAAATGCATCAAATTGAGCTTAGTAGTTGTGGATTATGTGTCCAAATGGGTAGAGGCAGTAGCATTACCAAATAATGATGCCAAATCTGTGAGCAAATTCCTTCAAAGAAACATTTTCACTAGATTAATTTGGTACCCCAAGAGCAATCATTAATGATAAAGGTTCACATTTTTGTAACAAACTTATTGAAAACCTTCTAGCTAAATATGGGGTAAAACATAAAATTGCTACAGCCTACCACCCTCAAACAAGTGGACAAGCTGAACTATCAAATAGGGAAATCAAAAGAATGCTAGAAAAGATGGTTAGCCCCACAAGGAAGGATTGGTCTTTACATTTAGATGAAGCTTTGTGGGCATATAGAACAGCATACAAGAAATGTAACGCCCCAAAATTTAATTAATTATTTAATTGAATTGTTTGGGAATTTAATTGGTAGAAAAATAATAAAATAATAATAATGCTAGTATAGGTGGGCCTATTGTTAGGGTTGGGAGTAGTAATATGAGAAGTATTAGTGAGGCCCATGATGTAATTCGCATAAGCTATAGAAAAGCCCATAAAATTAAATAAGTATAAATAAGAGGTATTTAGGGTTTGGCTCATTTAGAAAGAACAAAAAAATAGAATTAGAGAGAAGAGAAGAGGGAGAGAGCGACGGCCAAGAGAGGAGAAGAAGGAGAGCGACGCCAAGAGGAGAGAGAAGACTAGGGTTCGTGATCTTCTAAGGCTAAGGTAAGGGTGGGATTCAAGCTTTATAAAGGGATATATGAATTACTTTATGTGGGGGTTAGGGTTTGATGATTGTCATAGGTGTGATCATATATGTTGTGAATGCCTTGTTGAATAATTATGTTTGTGTGATTGATATTCCTATGCCCTAGGATTATTCTTGTATTTTGCCATGATCATGAGAATTCGAATTGATATGCTGAAAGTGGCGCCCTAGGCGCCCAATGCTATTTTGATGTTGCTGGAAGTGGCGCCCTAGGCGCCCAATGCTACTTTTGATGTTGCTGAAAGTGGCGCCCTAGGCGCCCAGTGTTATTTT
The DNA here is from genome assembly GCA_039519185.1 of Astragalus membranaceus. NCBI lineage: Eukaryota > Viridiplantae > Streptophyta > Magnoliopsida > Fabales > Fabaceae > Astragalus > Astragalus membranaceus. The sequence goes on from CM076851.1 coordinate 89,623,146, forward strand.
TGTGTTGCTGAGAAAGTGGCGCCCAAGGCGCCCAGTGTTGTTCCCTGTTGCTGAAGTTGGCGCCCTAGGCGCCCAGTGCCTGTTGATGTTGCTGAAGTTGGCGCCCTAGGCGCCCAGTGTTGCTCCCTGTTGCTGAAGTTGGCGCCCTAGGCGCCCAGTGCCTGTTGATGTTGCTGAAGTTGGCGCCCTAGGCGCCCAGTGTTGTTCCCTGTTGCTGAAGTTGGCGCCCTAGGCGCCTAGTGTTGTTCCCTAGATGCCATGCTCTATTTTGTTGCTGTTGGTGTTGGCGCCCTGTCCCTAGGCGCCACACCCTATTTCTGTGCTGTTGGCGTTGGCGCCCTGTCCCCAGGCGCCACACCCTACTTCTGTGTGGCTGATGATGGCGCCCCGTCCCTAAGCGCCATGCTCTATTTTATTGTTGCTGGTGTTGGCGCCCTGTCCCTAGGCACCACACCCTAATTCTGTGTTGCTGGTGTTGGCGCCCTGTCCCTTGGCGCCACACCCTAGGTGCTGCTGTTGCTGTGCTGTGTTGCTGCTGCTGTTGCTGTGCTGTGTTGCTGCTGCTGTTGTTGTGCTGTGTTGATGTGATGTGTTGCTGCTGCTGTTGCTGTGCTGTGTTGCTGCTACTGTTGCTGTGCTGTGTTGCTGTGCTGTTGTTACTGTGCTGCTGTTGCTGTGTTGCTGTTGCCGTTGTTGCTGCTGCCGTTGTTGCCATTGTTGCTGTTGTTGCAGTGTTGCTGTTCCTGTTGCCGTTGTTGCCATTGTTGCTGCTGCCGTTGTCGCTATTGTTGCTGTGGTCGCAGTGTGCTGTTGCTGTTGCCGTTGTTTGCTATTGTTGAAAGTTGCTAGAATATTGCGATGTTGCGAAAATGTTGAAAGTTGCTAAAATATTGCGATGTTGCCAAAATGTTGAAAATTGCTAAGTTGTAAATTGTTGACGACGAAGGTTGTACGAAGACGAATTTGCCTCTATTCATTGGAAGGTGATGTGTTGTAGGCCTACGGCCAATGTTGCTTTCCGATGTTGTTGCGTTGCTATGTAACCGTTGTTGTTTGTTTGTGCATTTACATGGCGTCGCATGCATATCATATTTTTACGATGGAGCTATGCTGAAACCACGACGACGATGTTGCGATGTTGATGCCCCTATTTACGGGTTTGATTTATGGTACCACATGCATTATAGGGCGGTGGCCCTGAGTCGAGTCACATTCTGCATTCATGTTGCATATTTATGCGATCGAAATGATTTTGGCTGCCGTGACGTAATGGTATTGACCGTTGTGATATGATGATATTTGTAACACCCCTTTTCTACCCGGAAAATTTTTGACAAAAATCAGAGTTTTCAAAACGTTTTCAATACACCCACAAGGGGTACGGCAATAATAAGGTTTCACCATTAAAACAGTGCGACGCCGAGCACGTCATAACATCATCAAGCAGCGGGGATAAAAAATAAAGTTCAAACGAACAGTTGTAACATCACCATAAAACTTCAACAACCAAGTAATAATGATAATTAGTAAAACTAGCGTTCATCCCCCCGAGTGCTACGTATCAGAGCGACGACCGACTCAAATAGCGAAGGAAGACTTGCCTTCACTGGCAATCACCTGCACGTTACCAACATAGGGTAACATTCAAACAGAAGGGGGTGAGATATCTAACATTATAATAGCATATATGATAGGCAATATGCTAGAGTTACGACAGCTATATTTACCACTTCACAACAACACCAATTTACAATCACCAAGTATCATCACCAATATCATGAGTAAATGAATGAAATGTAACCCACACCAACGGGTATATGCATGTGGTACCAATCATCACCAATTAATTTGCCAATACGGGCAACATCACCTATATGAGCATCACCATCATCACCTATAGCTCCAACGGCCGTAGCCTTTATCACCAAAATAATGCATATGCAATATATGCGACACCATGAACAATGCACCAGACAATTAACAACAATGGTCATCTATGTGACACACAACAACACCAATATTAATAAATGGTCATCTATGACAACGACAATTTTACAACACCGAGACATCGACAATTGACAACACCAGGAACAAATACCAATTTACAGCAACAACGACAATAGCTTTTAAAACAGCACTTAAAAACAGTGACAGCAACAGTGATTTTTTTTTTGGCAAAACAGCAACATGGAAACAGTGACAGCAACAGTGATTTTCCATAAAAACAGCAACATGACAACAGTGACAGCAACATCAATTTTCAGAAAAACAGCAACAATTGTTCATTGTGGCAGCAACACCAATTTTCAGAAAAACAGCAACAATTGCTCATTGTGGCAGCAACACCAATTTTCAGAAAAACAGCAACAGCAGACTTGGCGCCCAGCAACAACAACATCAGGCTTGGCGCCCAGCAACAGGGCGCCTGAGACCGCAACAGTTGTTCATTGTGGCAGCAACACCAATTTTCAGAAAAACAGCAACAATTGTTCATTGTGGCAGCAACACCAATTTTCAGAAAAACAGCAACAGCAGACTTGGCGCCCAGCAACAACAACATAAGGCTTGGCGCCCAGCAACAGGGCGCCTGAGACAGCAACAACACTGGGCGCCTAGGGCGCCAGTTTCAGCAACAGGAACAACGCTGAGACACTACTGGGCGCCTAGGGCGCCAACTCCAGCAACCAGGACAGCATCACTGGGCGCCTAAGGCGCCACTTCTAGCAACATCAACAACCAGACAACATGACTGGGCGCCCAGGGCGCCAAAATCAGCAACAGAGGCGACACTGGCTTGGCGCCCAGCAACAGGGCGCCTACAGCAGGGAACAAACACAACACAGCCACGCACAGGACATGGCACCCAGGAACAGGGCGCCTTTTTCAGCAACTAAGACAACACCAAAATTGCGCCAAACACCAAACACCAAATTTCACCATGACCAATCATCAAGCACCAATTTCAAACATCATGAATATGTTCTAACATCATCAATCAACACCAAATAAGATCAAAGGAACAACATAGGTCCTATCTCCCACATAACCCCATCATATACCCCATTATAAGGATAGAACCCACCCTTACCTTAGGTTTGCCGAACGCGAGATCTCCTTGTACGTAAGCTCCAAAGAACCACCGCAACACGACTTCTCTCCTTTCTCCTTGTGCGCGCCGTCCCCTTTTTCCTCTCCTCTCTTCGCAAGTTCTTTCTTTCTTTCTCTCCAAAAAATGCGAATGACTAAACCCTAGCCTACACTCCCCTTCATGCGCCTAAGCCTTGGGCTCGTGGATCACGGGCCCCCGTCCACTAATCAGCTAATTACTAGGCACCACTCCCTAATTTGAATAAAACATCATTTTATTAATTATTAAATATAACTATACTAATAAAATACCTAAATAATTTAATTAAATAAATAATTAAATTATTTGGGCGTTACAACTCTCCCCCACTTAGAATATTTCGTCCACGAAATTTACCTTATTCAAACAGCTCGGGATAGGATTCCCGCATCTTGCTCTCCAACTCCCACGTCATGCTCTCTCCGGCAGCTCCTAGCTAGACTACTTTCACCAACGCAATCTCCTTGCCTCTTAAAACTTTCACTTCATGACCTTCGATCCGTACAGGCATCGTCTCCACCGTGAGATTATCCCGTACCTCCACATCATCCATGCGGATTACATGAGATGGATCCGCAATATACTTCCAAAGTTGCGACACATGAAACACGTCATGCAAATTCGAAAGGTTAGGCGGTAAAGCCACTCTATATGCAACATTTCCGGCTCTCTCTGAAATCTGATAAGGACCAATAAAACGAGGAATGAGCTTCTTCGACTTCAAAGCACGACCAACACCGGTCACTGGTGTGACTCTCAAAAATACATGCTCACCCGCTTGAAACTCTAAATCCTTCCTCCGCTTGTCGTGATAACTCTTCTGTCGACTCTGCGAAGCCTTCATCTTCTCACGAATCAACTTCACCTTTTCAGTTGTCTCTCGAACAATCTCCGGGTCCAAGCACCACACTCTCTCCAGACTCATACCAACACAGCGGGGTTCTACACTTTCGACCATATAATGCTTCAAAAGGTGCCATCCCAATACTAGAATGGTAACTATTGTTATACGTGAACTCTATCAGTGGAAGGTAGGAATCCCACGACCCTCCTTGTTCCAAAACACAAGCCCTCAACAAATCTTCTAATGACTGAATTGTCCTCTCTGACTGACCATCTGTCTGAGGATGATATGCCGAACTCAACCTCAACTTAGACCCCAACTTCTCTTGCAAACTCTTCCAGAAATCTGAAGTGAACCTCGGATCTCTATCCGAAACAATACTCTTAGGAACGCCATGAAGCTTCACAATTTCCCGGATATAAATCTCCGCCAACTTCGATACCGGATACGTGATGCTAATAGGAACAAAATGAGACGATTTCATTAACCTGTCAACAATCACCCAAATTGCATCATACCCTTTCGCAGTATTAGGCAATCCCGTCACAAAGTCCATCGAAATGCTATCCCATTTCCACTCTGGAATTTCTAACGGTTGCATCAACCCAGCAGGCTTTTGATGCTCGACCTTTGACTTCTGGCAAGTCAAACATGCATAAACAAACTGCGCCACATCCCGCTTCATACCAGGCCACCAAAACAACTTCCTCAGGTCTTGATACATCTTTGTAGCTCCCGGATGAATACTTAACTTACTTTTGTGACTCTCTTCAAGAATGGCTCTCTTCATGTCTGCATCATCAGGAACGCAAATCCTACCACGGAACCTCAACACACCTTGGAAATCCTCATTCTCAGATTGATCACTCTCGACCATCAAGTCTACCAGCTTAACATCTGATTTCTGGGCTTCCCTGATGCCGATCAGAAATTCATTACCAATCTTCAACATTCCCAACTTAACACTCTGAGGTGTCACTTCACAAACCAGACTCATATCTATGAATTCCTCAATCAGCTCTAACTCTTTAACCATCATCGCCGACATGTGCAAAGTCTTCCGGCTCAAAGCATCAGCCACGACATTAGCTTTGCCTGGGTGATAGTTCAAACCGAAATCATAGTCCTTCAACAACTCCAACCACCGTCGCTGCTTCATATTCAACTCCTTCTGGTCAAACAAATATTTCAAGCTCTTATGGTCATTAAACACCTCAAATCTAGAACCATAGAGATAGTGCCTCCAAACCTTCAGCACAAAGACCACTGCAGCTAATTCTAAGTCATGCGTAGGATAATTCTTCTCATGAACTCTTAACTGCCTCGACGCATACGCGATAACCTTCCCATCTTGCATAAGCACACCACCTAAACCCATTTTTGAAGCATCACAATACACCACAAACGATCCTTCCGGATTGGGCAACGTCAAGACAGGAGACGTTGTCAAACTCTTCTTCAATTCCAAGAAACTTTCTTCACAACGGGCGTCCCAAACAAAAGCCTTTCCTTTGTAGGTTAACTGAGTTAAAGGAAGTGCTAACTTAGAGAAACCTTCAATGAATCTTCTATAATAGCCGGCCAATCCCAAAAAGCTTCTAATTTCAGTTGCCGACTTCGGAGCCTCCCAATTCAACACTGCTTCTACTTTCGACGGATCCACCACAATACCATTACCAGAAATGACATGACCGAGAAAACTCACTTCCTTCAACCAGAACTCACACTTCGACAACTTCGCATACAGCTTCTTTTCCTTCAATACCTCCAATACTAACCTCAGATGCTCTGCATGCTCTTCCTCCGATTTAGAGTAAATCAGAATGTCGTCAATGAACACCACCACAAACCGATCCAAGTAAGCATGAAATATACGATTCATATATTCCATAAATACTCCTGGTGCGTTGGTAACACCGAACGGCATCACCGAATACTCATAATGACCACAACGGGTTCTGAAAGCCGTCTTCTGAATATCTTCGTCCTTCACCTTGATCTGATGATAACCCGACCTAAAATCAATCTTACTGAATACTTGAGCACCCACTAACTGATCCATCAAATCGTCTATCCTCGGAAGTGGATACTAGTTCTTAATTGTCACCTTATTCAACTGTCGATAGTCCACACAGAGTCTCATACTACCATCCTTCTTCTTCACTAACAACACAGGAGCTCCCCACGGCGATACACTCGGCCTCACAAACTTCTTCTCGAGCAGATCCTCAAGTTGCTTCTTTAACTCAGACAATTCGGACGCGGACATCCTGTACGGTGCCATAGAAACAGGTTTGGTACCAGGTACAAGATCGATAGAGAACTCAACTTCCCTCTCAGGCGGTACACTTGGAATCTCATCAGGGAAAACATCAGGAAATTCGCGCACCACCTGCAACTCTTCAATGATAGCTTGATTCTCAACCGACAATGATGCCATCAGCGAGAATAACTGAACTCCTTCCTTCATCAACTTCCGCAACTGACTAGCGGATAACAGACCAGACTCCTCTCCTTCAAAGCTCACCGACTTGCTACGGCAATTAATATGAACATGGTTAAGCTCTAACCAGTTCATACCCAAGATTACATCCAATCCGCTCAACGGCAAGCAAACAAAATCCACAACAAAGTCTCTGTCGAAGATCGACAAGGGACACTGAGAACACACTAGAGAGGTAGTTACCGACCCCTTAGCTGGAGTGTCGACAACCATCTCTCCATTCATAGCAGACAATACAAGACCCAATTTCTTACAACAATCAGCAGCAATAAAGCAATGAGTAGCACCAGTATCAACAATAGACTTTAAAGGAGTACCATTAATGAAGCACGTACCTCTAATAAGTCCATCATCTTCAGTAGGCTCTTCACCTGCCAAAGCGAACACTTTTCCACTGGACCTTTCTTTCTTCGGCTTCGGACACTGAGTACTAATGTGCCCTCCTTCACCACAGTTGTAGCAGACCACCTCCTTACGCTCACACTCAGCCACCCCATGACCTTCTTTGCCACAACGGTAACACTTCTTCACTTCAGCCTTGCACACGTTACTCTTGTGACCAGCTTTGCCACATTTGTAACACACAATGCTAGCAGGAGCATCTCCCCCACTAGTCTTCTTGCCAACAACAGCTTTCTGTTTACCCTTACCAGCAGGAACATCATACGGTTTACCGCGACTCTGAAATTTGCTCCTCTTCTCATTCATAATCTTGTAGTGAGCATTGTTGTCTTCCTCATAAATTCTGCAACTATCAATCAAGTCGGAGAAAACACGGATCTTCTGATAACCGATCGCCTTCTTAATCTCAGGACGCAGCCCATTATCAAACTTAATGCACTTGGAAAACTCAGCAGTAGCCTCACTGTAATGCAGATAAAATTTAGCCAATTCCACGAACTTAGCAGCATACTCAGTCACAGACATATTCCCTTGTTTCAGCTCCAGGAACTCAATCTCTTTCTTACCTCGGACATCCTCCGGATAATACTTTCTCATAAACTCCCTGCGGAACACAGCCCAAGTGATCTCTTCGTTTGCAGTTTCCAAACTCTGCCTAGCCTCTAACCACCAGTCATCGGCCTCCTCTGCCAGCATATGCGTACCATAACGGACCTTCTGCGCCGGAGTGCAGTCCATCACACAAAAGATCCTCTCCATCTCTTTCAACCAAGCTAAAGCCCCATCGGGATCATACTTGCCCTTGAAGGTAGGCGGATTCTCTCTCTGAAAAGTAGCCAAACTCCGAGACCCAGCATTCTCACCAGCATTCTGTTGACCCTCCACGGCCTGAGCCATAGCAGCCAACGCAGCAGCAATAGCAGCATCGTTCCTTCCAGCCATTTCAACTAATCACTACAATCATAAACAACAGTTAGAACTAATTGACAATACCTGATCGGCAATGACACAATAACTTGACAACTTGGCCGGACAGACCGAAACTGCTCTGATACCACTGATGTAACAACCCTTTTCTACCCGGAAATTTTTTGACAAAAATCAGAGTTTTCAAGACGTTTTCAATACACCCACAAGGGGTGCTACACTTACACCGTTAAACATCATACGCCAATAATAAGGTTTCACCATTAAAACAGTGCGACGCCGAGCACGTCATAACATCATCAAGCAGCGGAATAAAAAATAAAGTTCAAACGAACAGTTGTAACATCACCATAAAACTTCAACAACCAAGTAATAATGATAATTAGTAACACTAGCGTTCATCCCCCCGAGTGCTACGTATCAGAGCGACGACCGACTCAAACAGCGAAGGAAGACTTGCCTTCACTCGCAATCACCTACACGTTACCAACATAGGGGTAACATTCAAACAGAAGGGGGTGAGATATCTAACATTATAATAGCATATATGATAGGCAATATGCTAGAGTTACGACAGCTATATTTACCACTTCACAACAACACCAATTTACAATCACCAAGTATCATCACCAATATCATGAGTAAATAAATGAAATGTAACCCACACCAACGGGTATATGTATGTGGTACCAATCATCACCAATAAATTTGCCAATACGGGCAACATCACCTATATGAGCATCACCATCATCACCTATAGCTCCAACGGCCGTAGCCTTTATCACCAAAATAATGCATATGCAATATATGCGACACCATGAACAATGCACCAGACAATTAACAACAATGGTCATCTATGTGACACACAACAACACCAATATTAATAAATGGTCATAGACCCATCACCTGTCACCTTAGCCCATAAAAATAGGCACATCACCTGTTATACCATCACCTGATATATCATCACCAATATTCACCAATCATCACCAATACACCTACACCTATAGGACAGTCTAACAACTTGACCAACGACCACCGACACCAAGGACACCAATAGATTTACAACATCTATGACAACGACAATTTTACAACACCGAGACATCGACAATTGACAACACCAGGAACAAATACCAATTTACAGCAACAGCGACAATAGCTTTTAAAACAGCACTTAAAAACAGTGACAACAATAGTGATTTTTTTTGGTGGCAAAACAGCAACATGGAAACAGTGACAGCAACCGTGATTTTCCATAAAAACACCAACATGACAACAGTGACAGCAACATCAATTTTCAGAAAAACAGCAACAATTGTTCATTGTGGCAGCAACACCAATTTTCAGAAAAACAGCAACAATTGTTTATTGTGGCAGCAACACCAATTTTCAGAAAAACAGCAACAGCAGACTTGGCGCCCAGCAACAACAACATCAGGCTTGGCGCCCAGCAACAGGGCGCCTGAGACAGCAACAATTGTTCATTGTGGCAGAAACACCAATTTTCAGAAAAACAGCAACAATTGTTCATTGTGGCAACAACACCAATTTTCAGAAAAACAGCAATAGCAGACTTGGCGCCCAGCAACAACAACATCAGGCTTGGCGCCCAGCAACAGGGCACCTGAGACAGCAATAGCACTGGGCGCCTAGGGCGCCAGTTTCAGCAACAGAAACAACGCTGAGACACTACTGGGCGCCTAGGGCGCCAACTCCAGCAACCAGGACAGCATCACTAGGCGCCTAGGGCGCCACTTCCAGCAACATCAACAACCAGACAACATGACTGGGCGCCCAGGGCGCCAAAATCAGCAACAGAGACGACACTGGCTTGGCGCCCAGCAACAGGGCGCCTCCAACAGGGAACAAACACAACACAGCCACGCACAGGACATGGCGCCCGGCAACAGGGGGCCTTTTTCAGCAACTAAGACAACACCAAAATTGCGCCAAACACCAAACACCAAATTTCACCATGACCAATCATCAAGCACCAATTTCAAACATCATGAATATGTTCTAACATCATCAATCAACACCAAATAAGATCAAAGGAACAACATAGGTCCTATCTCCCACATAACCCCATCATATACCCCATTATAAGGATAGAACCCACCCTTACCTTAGGTTTGCCGAATGCGAGATCTCCTTGTACGTAAGCTCCAAAGAACCACCGCAACAAGACTTCTCTCCTTTCTCCTTGTGCACGCCGTCCCCTTTTTCCTCTCCTCTCTTCGCAAGTTCTTTCTTTCTTTCTCTCCAAAAAATGCGAATGACTAAACCCTAGCCTACACTCCCCTTCATGCGCCTAAGCCTTGGGCTCGTGGATCACGGGGCTCCGTCCACTAATCAGCTAATTACTAGGCACCACTCCCTAATTTGAATAAAACATCATTTTATTAATTATTAAATATAACTATACTAATAAAATACCTAAATAATTTAATTAAATAAATAATTAAATTATTTGGGCGTTACAATATTGACCGTTGTGATATGACGATATTGACCGTTGTGATATGATGATATTGACCATTGTGATATGATGATATTGACTGTTGTGAAATGATGATCTGAAGTCTTGACCTTATATATATTGTATTTCATATGATTCATTATATAGTTCGATATCTCACCCCTTCTGTTTGAATGTTACCCCCAATGTTGGTAACATGCAGGTAATCCCGAATGAATGCAGTTCACCTTCGTTTGATCGAGTCGGTGTCGTCGCTCTGATACGTAGCACTCGGGGGGATGAACGTTTATTTATGTTATTTAAGTTGTTTACTGTTGGATTTTGAGTTATGAATTTTGCATAGTTGCCACGATTGTTAGTTGAACCGTTTGAATTTCCGCTGCGTAGTTAAAAGAAGTTTGACTTGTTTTGAGATGTCGTTTTATCGGTTCACCCGAAAGTGCTATGTATCTTTTTTCAAAAGCGAATTAAACAGTTTATTGTTTCGACGAAGCAAATGTGGCACTCCATTGTTTGTTGAAAAAGGATTTTTATGAACTCTGATTTTGCACTATTTTACCGGGTAGAAACGAGGTGTTACAAGAAACCCTTAGGTATGTCTCCCTATAGGATAGTTTATGGCAAGGCATGCCACCTGCCTGTGGAGTTAGAAAACAAGTCATATTGGGCTATCAAAAAGCTCAATTTTGATCTTAATAAAGCAGGTGCATCAAGGCTTTTGGAACTTAATGAATTAGAAGAAATAAGGCAATTCTCTTATGAGAATACTGAAATTTACAAGGCAAAAACAAAAGCTTGGCATGATCAAAGAATACAAAGAAGAGAACTTAGGGAAGGAGGAATAGTCCTACTTTACAATTCCAGGTTGAAAATGTTCCCTGGTAAACTCAAATCAAGGTGGTCAGGACCATTTAAACTAGTCAAGGTGTATCCCCATGGTGCAGTTGATTTGTTTGACCAAACAACAAACACTACCTTCAAAGTCAATGGTCAAAGAGTAAAAATGTACTATGGTGAACATGTGGTAAGAGGTAAAGTCACCACACATCTTCAAAATCTCTAAATTCAAAGATATAGTCAGGATGAAACACTCTTAAATCAAGCGCTTGTGGGAGACAACCCATGATTTTGAATTATTAATTATGTTCTTTTTGTTCAGTTTTATGTTTTGAAGTATTTTGTAGGAAAACTGGTGAAGGGACTTCAAATGCAGTTGCATCCAGTGCATCTGCATTGCCCTATATTTAGTGCATCTGCATTGCCCTATATCCCATGCTCCTGCATCAACTCAACATCACACTTAGATGAAAAATTTTCAAACTGCCAGCGCATCAAGGCGTAATCAGAGGAGTTAAGGCTAAGGAAATGCGCTATCATGCCTAAGTGGGCACATGTCAACATGCATGCGTGACTACTTAGTCACAATGGTCATCTTTAGCCATCAAATCAAAACTCACTCAAACTTATCCACCCACTAACCTATAACCTCCATTTCGTTAAATCCCAAGTTACCGTTTCTCTCACATTTTAAACTTTCTCTCAAACAGCAAACTTTCCCATTTCCAAACCTAAACATTCACCTTCAACCTCAGAGATCAAAGTTTTATTTTCAGAAATCAAACTCAGAAATGGGACGCAAATAAACTGCAAGCAAAAACTCTAGCAAGGGTTCAATCAGTGCCGGAGCATCAACAAGGCAAGCATTAAGGAAAACCACTAATATCCCTTAGGGATGTCAAAACGGGAGGCCAGGTCCGTTAAGCGTTATGCCCGCGAAAAATCGGGCGGCCCGGCCCAGCCCGTTAACAGAACGTGGGCGCAAAATTCATGCCTTGCCCGCGAAGTGGCGGGCTGGCCCGTCAATTTACACTGAATTTTAAAAAAAAAAAGCGCTAACGGGCGGTTTGGCCCGCCACAGTGTTTAGCCCGCGGGCTGGCGGGCGAAGCGGGCCGGGCAACGCGGGCTGGCGGGCATCAATACCTTAGCCCTGCCCGTCTTTTTTTGGTGGGCCAACGGGCCGGGCCGGCGGGCCAAGCCCATTTTGACATCCCTAATATCCCTGCAATAGTAACCCCTTGTCGCACCCCGAAAAATCCTTGGAGGGATTTTTCTTCGCACAACGGGATTTTAGAGTCACCACCAATATTTTTTAAAGGTAAAACATCGGGATTTTTCTTCACTTATTCAAATGAGGTTTTCAATTAAACGGTTTTCAAAGTGATTTTTTAAAGAAATGTGAATTTAAGTGAAATTGTGACTTGTGAATTTCTGCAGTTAAAGTGCTATGTTTTTCCTAAAATCTATTTTACAATCAACTGCTAGCACTGGTATTTTTCGAAAAATACATGCTCACAATCGTTGTTTACCTAAAATAATTTTTCTCCCATATTCTGGCTGCCATCACCAACTTTCAAACTAAGCAGCATGAAATGTATAAAGCTTAAAACAACTGCTTCACAGATTTTTGAGACTCATAATTAGCTTTTACCTGTGTTTGATAAAATATTCTCTTCATGGTCTCAAATATGTTTTTTTTCTTCAAGTTTTGATGATCACTTATAAATCAGCAATGGCCCTTTTACCTTGTCAAATAGCTGTGACATTCGTTTCGCAAACTTTATCATATATTGACCCTCTTTGATCATGACAAAAAGGGGGAGAGAAATATAGGGTTGCATATGAGCATATAGAACTTGCATATTATGCATCTAGTCAATAAGTCAGGGGGAGCATCATGATAGGGGGAGCATCATATACATTATCTGTTTAAACTAACCTCCCACCTTGAGATGAGTTAATGTTTTGTCATCATCAAAAAGGGGGAGAATGTGGATACCTTGTGTTGCAGGTAACCTGATATTGCAGGATATGTTTTGATGATGAAAAAGACAAAGGTAAGATTGTCGGTCAAAGTCAATAAAAGTGACTAAACGTCAAAATCACAATCCAAGACAAGCAAGCCAACAACTGAAGATTCAAGTTTAAGGGTAGTCCTTAAATATAAGGGTAGTCCTTAGGGTTTGGGTGTGTCTTAGGAAAAAGTGTAAGCTCTTTCAAAAGGTCAGCTCGTATATCAAGTCTCACACACTCACAAAGTTCTTTTAAAGTTGCATGCATATTTACGTAAACATTTCTATCACCTTTAAAATAACAAAATCGATTTCCTCATGCACGAACAAATATCAAAATCGATTTTCAGGTAAAATAGAAAAGCTATAAATCGATTTTCAGGTCATGTACTTTCAGTACATAAATCGATTTCTGAGCCAAATATTTTTTAAGGGAAGAATCGATTCCCAACCTTTTGCACATAACTGAGAATCGATTCCCACTTGTCTCAGGCAAGCTGAAAATCGATTCCTACATATTTTCACTAAGTATAGAATCGATTCCTAGCTTTCCATGATACTCAAGAATCGATTTCCCATATTTTACAAACAAAGATAAAATCGATTCCTTACCTAAATAAATCGATTCCAAGATCAAATACATTTTAACTAAGAATCGATTCCTACACTATTTTCAACGTAAAAATGAATTCCTCATAGCCTATAAATAGGCAGTGCTTCACGTTCATTTTCACACAACCCATTTCACGAATCAGAGAACTTTTGAGAAAAACTCTTTACGCTTTTACTTTTGCTCGTCACGCACCGTTGGTCCGTCTGAGCTGATCTGTTGCTAAGAGTTAGTTGGGGTTGCGTCCTTCAAGTTGTAATATCTGCCTTCATTAGAGGTATTTCTGCATTTACAATTGTTTATTATTTAATTGTTGTGTCTTGTTCTAGGGAGTGGGGTATCTCTCTAGGGTAGCTGCATGTACTAGGAAGTGGGGTATCTTTCTAGGGCAGTTGATTGTAACAGGGGTGGGGTATCTCTTGTTAGTGTTATATTAGATCTGAGGGCTCTCTATAGGTGGGGTATCCTAGGAGGAGAGTGCCTGAGTCTGTAAAGGTTTTCCAAGGCACCTGTAAGCCTTGTTGTTGTTTTAGTGGAAAATCTCACAAGGGTGTGAGGACTGGACGTAGGTCACTAGGAGGTGACCGAACCAGGATAAATCTCTGCGTGCTTTACTGCTTTCCTGCTTTACTATTATACTGCTTTACTGCTTTATATTCTAATTCCTTCGCTTCCACTTAACCTGCGTGAAAATTGATCTAAGTCATTGAAAAGGGGAAAAACATTTTCAAAAGATCTGAAAAGTTTTTAAATCTCAATTCACCCCCCCTCTTGAGACTGAAGCCACTTGGTAACAAGTGGTATCAGAGCTAGACTCTTGTATAAAGAGCTTAGCCGCTTCAAGAGAAATGGCTTCAGGTTGGTCTACGCAAGAGGGTGCTTCTCTTTTCCGTCCTCCGGGATTCAACGGAGAAGACTATGCATATTGGAAAGAAAGAATGAGAATTTTTATTGAAGGGGGTAGACTTAGATGTTTGGGATGCTGTGGAAAAAGGACCTTTCGTCCCCACGCACATAGTAGATGGTATTCTTACAATAAAAAGTAGAAATGAATGGTCTGATGATGAGAAAAGAAAAGTGCAACTTAATTTACGCGCTAAAAATATTATTACTTCTGCTTTGAGTACTGATGAATTTTTTCGAGTTTCAAACTGTAAATCTGCCCGAGAAATGTGGGATAATCTTCAAGTTACTCATGAGGGTACAAGTGAAGTGAAAAGGGCAAGAATAAATACTCTTACCAGAGAGTACGAATTGTTTAGAATGAACACAGATGAAACAATATCAGAGATGCAGAAAAGGTTCACTCACATAGTGAACAAACTGGGTTCATTAGGAAAATCATTTCCTCCCGAAGACTTGATCAACAAAGTGCTAAGATGCCTAAACCGAGAATGGCAACCAAATGTAACTGCTATAACTGAATCAAGAAACCTAACTACCATGTCTCTTGCCACTCTGTTTGGGAAACTACTAGAGCACGAGTTAGAGCTCACTCGTCTAGCAGAGAATGAAGGAAAAGTCAAGAAAAAGAAAAACCTAGCTTTCAAAATTTCAAGTTCAAGTTCATCCGACGACAGTGATGACTCGCAAAGTGAAAGTGATGAAGAGGATGAGAATATAGACCTAATGGTAAGAGAATTCAAAAGGTTCATAAGGAGGTCTCTAGAAAAGAATTCCCCAACCAAAGGAGTCTCATGCAAACAAAACTACTTAAGTCCTTTAACCTGCTACGAATGTAGGAAACCCGGACACATAAAATTGGAATGCCCAAAATTACAAAGAAAACGACCAAGAGATGAGAAAAAGGGATCCAAAGGAAAAAGGAGTAGAAAAGCCTACACAGCATGGGAAAACAGGAACTCATCAGATAGCTCAGAAAGTGAAAAAGATCAAGTTGCTCTCATGGCCGACCACGACAGCGAAAGTGAAACTGAGGTATATTCTAACTCTGAATCTTTACAAGATGCCTATGATGAATTATATGAAGCATTTACTGAATTGCATGATAAATCCTTAAAACTAGCTAAAGCATTAGATAAATCTAAGAAAGTTATCACTCATCTTGAAAATGCTGTTACTGCTTTAACTAAAGAAAAGTCAGAGCTTAGAAAAGAAAATGATAGCCTTGCATGTTTTAAAGAAAATTATACTTGTGATAAAAGTGTTGAATCTGAAAAGAAAATTCATGAACTGGAATGGACTGTTGGGAAATTGTCTAGTTTACAAAATGTGCATCATAGATTCCCTAGAAACAAACCCATAGAAAGGCATGTTCATTATAAACCAAAATTTTCCACTAGACCTTATATTACATGTTATTATTGTGGTAAACCTGGACATACAGCTTCTGTTTGCAGGGCAAGAGGTAAAATAAATATGAAAAAGGTGTGGGTTCCCAAAGGAACCATACCAAACACTAACCCACAAGGACCCAAAGAGATTTGGGTACCGAGAACCTTGTTTTAGATCCTTGCAGGTATGCTTCAAGGTATGGGGGCAGATTGATACCTTGACAGCAAAGACTCGAAGCGCATGACCAGAGACGCAATAAAGTTCTTAACACTCACCCCCGGAAAAAGCCGTCATGTGACTTGTGATAAATAGAGGAAGAATCACCGGTAAAGGTCAGATTGGTGAAAATTTTATTCGCCTCTATTTTGAAAATGTGCTTAAAAATAGTTTATTAAGTCAAATATGTGACTAGTGAAACAGAGACTAATTTCATGCATCATTAAGAACAATATCTATAAGGCATGATTAGAATAACAGGAATCAAAGTATTCTGGTCAACCCTCTAGGACTGATCATATAGAAATTATACATCACCTTCTTAGAGGTTATGGTTAGAAAGGCAATAGTGTGATTGAGTTAGTTGAAACGTCAAAATCAGCTAGTTGATATTTTCACAAATCCATTGCAAAAGAAAACCTGGTTCTTCACTTATTCAAATGAGGTTTTCAATTAAACGGTTTTCAAAGTGATTTTTTAAAGAAATGTGAATTTAAGTGAAATTGTGACTTGTGAATTTCTGCAGTTAAAGTGCTATGTTTTTCCTAAAATCTATTTTACAATCAACTGCTAGCACTGGTATTTTTCGAAAAATACATGCTCACAATCGTTGTTTACCTAAAATAATTTTTCTCCCATATTCTGGCTGCCATCACCAACTTTCAAACTAAGCAGCATGAAATGTATAAAGCTTAAAACAACTGCTTCACAGATTTTTGAGACTCATAATTAGCTTTTACCTGTGTTTGATAAAATATTCTCTTCATGGTCTCAAATATGTTTTTTTTTTCTTCAAGTTTTGATGATCACTTATAAATCAGCAATGGCTCTTTTACCTTGTCAAATAGCTGTGACATTCGTTTCGCAAACTTTAGCATATATTGACCCTCTTTGATCATGACAAAAAGGGGGAGAGAAATATAGGGTTGCATATGAGCATATAGAACTTGCATATTATGCATCTAGTCAATAAGTCAGGGGGAGCATCATGATAGGGGGAGCATCATATACATTATCTGTTTAAACTAACCTCCCACCTTGAGATGAGTTAATGTTTTGTCATCATCAAAAAGGGGGAGAATGTGGATACCTTGTGTTGCAGGTAACCTGATATTGCAGGATATGTTTTGATGATGAAAAAGACAAAGGTAAGATTGTCGGTCAAAGTCAATAAAAGTGACTAAACGTCAAAGTCACAATCCAAGACAAGCAAGCCAAGAACTGAAGATTCAAGTTTAAGGGTAGTCCTTAAATATAAGGGTAGTCCTTAGGGTTTGGGTGTGTCTTAGGAAAAAGTGTAAGCTCTTTCAAAAGGTCAGCTCGTATATCAAGTCTCACACACTCACAAAGTTCTTTTAAAGTTGCATGCATATTTACGTAAACATTTCTATCACCTTTAAAATAACAAAATCGATTTCCTCATGCACGAACAAATATCAAAATCGATTTTCAGGTAAAATAGAAAAGCTATAAATCGATTTTCAGGTCATGTACTTTCAGTACATAAATCGATTTCTGAGCCAAATATTTTTTAAGGGAAGAATCGATTCCCAACCTTTTGCACATAACTGAGAATCGATTCCCACTTGTCTCAGGCAAGCTGAAAATCGATTCCTACATATTTTCACTAAGTATAGAATCGATTCCTAGCTTTCCATGATACTCAAGAATCGATTTCCCATATTTTACAAACAAAGATAAAATCGATTCCTTACCTAAATAAATCGATTCCAAGATCAAATACATTTTAACTAAGAATCGATTCCTACACTATTTTCAACGTAAAAATGAATTCCTCATAGCCTATAAATAGGCAGTGCTTCACGTTCATTTTCACACAACCCATTTCACGAATCAGAGAACTTTTGAGAAAAACTCTTTACGCTTTTACTTTTGCTCGTCACGCACCGTTGATCCGTCTGAGCTGATCTGTTGCTAAGAGTTAGTTGGGGTTGCGTCCTTCAAGTTGTAATATCTGCCTTCATTAGAGGTATTTCTGCATTTACAATTGTTTATTATTTAATTGTTGTGTTTTGTTCTAGGGAGTGGGGTATCTCTCTAGGGTAGCTGCATGTACTAGGAAGTGGGGTATCTTTCTAGGGCAGTTGATTGTAACAGGGGTGGGGTATCTCTTGTTATTGTTATATTAGATCTGAGGGCTCTCTATAGGTGGGGTATCCTAGGAGGAGAGTGCCTGAGTCTGTAAAGGTTTTCCAAGGCACCTGTAAGCCTTGTTGTTGTTTTAGTGGAAAATCTCACAAGGGTGTGAGGACTGGACGTAGGTCACTAGGAGGTGACCGAACCAGGATAAATCTCTGCGTGCTTTACTGCTTTCCTGCTTTACTATTATACTGCTTTACTGCTTTATATTCTAATTCCTTCGCTTCCACTTAACCTGTGCGAAAATTGATCTAAGTCATTGAAAAGGGGAAAAACATTTTCAAAAGATCTGAAAAGTTTTTAAATCTCAATTCACCCCCCCTCTTGAGACTGAAGCCACTTGGTAACACATAACGCCCCTTCAAAGAAGGGTTACCTTAATTAAATATGTGATTTGCAAAGTTGATTCGGAAAAATGCTTTGTTTTTACCTCTTTTGTTGATGAATGACTTAATGAAAAATCTTTAGTTTTCGCGCTTGACGGAGAGTATCCGCTCCTACGTATCTCCCGGTGCGATGGAGAATTCAAAGCAACGTAGTTCTTGTTTTTGAAAAATGTTTTATTTTGGAAAAGTGTTTGGTTTTTGAAAGGAAAAGTGTTTTGGGTTTGTTGTGCTTGACGGAGAGTATCCGCTCCTACGTATCTCCCGGTGCGATGGAGAATTCAAAGCTACGTAGTTCTGGGTTGTCTAGAAAAAGGTTTTTGTTTTTTTACCTTGTTTAATTGTGAAAATCGAGCTTTCATGATGATCAATTGAGCAAAGGCTCCAAGTGACCACCATTAGCACTCCATTGTTAATAATCATGCAAGCGAAGGCTTCGCAAGACTACAAACAAAGTTTTTGATTTAGTGAAAATCTTTAGGAAAATTAGGCATTCATGATGGTCAATTGAGCAAAGGCTCCAAGTGATCGCCACTAGTACCTCATTGTTAATAATCATGCAAGCAAAGGCTTCGCAAGACTACTAACAAAGTTTGATTTTGAAGAGTTTTCGCAATTGGATTGATTCTTGTTTAGGGAATGATTTTGATGCTTGAAAAAGCTTTTGATTGAAAGTGGACCTAGACTACACACATTATGACATGATACATAGATAGGCAAGGAATGAACCCAAGTTGAACATTTTGGCAAAAATGCATGAATAGGCAAGAAAATGAATCTAAGTTGCACATCTTATTGAAGATGCTAGGAAATGGGATGAACCTAACTAGGCATTTATGACACAATATGTGAATAGGAAAAGGCATTTCAAAGCACAAGTGATATCAAACTTCTAATGAATCACTTGCAAAACCCTAAGGATTTCACATCAACATTAGACATAAGCACCCATGTGGTATCCTTTTGATGTCATCAATGTCTAATACATTTCTTCAATCAACCACATGGAAGGAATAAATTAAAAGTGGCATTTGCCTCATGCAAGATCATAGGCAAGTCTTAAGACTAAATTGACAAGTTTAGGGCAATTAGGGTGTTGAATCCCTTTAGGTAATCTTTGACACTTGGGATATGCACAAGTGCATAGGTGTCAAATCCTCTTACCAAATCATCAACACAACCAAAAATTGTTTCAAAACAATTACTTATTTGCAAGACCAAGAACATTCCAAAATGATTTATAAGTTGTTTTTGGTAATCAAAGCAATTGGTAAGGAAAGGAAACCTAAATTTGCATTCTTGTTCACTAGGAATCACAAAAGAAATTGAATCCTCTTAGGCAATCCTCAACACTTAAAGTGTGCATCAAAGCACAAGTGAGAGTCCTCTTGCCAATCATCAACATAGGGCATGATTTGCAAGCAAATTCATGAGAACAACAAGTTTTAAGCAAACAAACATCATAATCAAGGTTCAATTCCAAGTAATTGCAAGATTAGACAACCAACTCATCAAAAATCTCATAAACCCAAATTTCTTTGAAACATGCGAAACTAACATAAACCCTAAATCTCATTTTATTCATGGAAACACAAGATAATGCAAGAGAACAACATAGATTAAACTTTTGGAAAGGATTCACATGATCAAGCAAAGAAATGCATAACAATCACACAAATCCTAATTTTCCTCTAATATGCGAAATGAAATAAGCTTCAAATCATCATTTTATTCATGAAAACCACAAGAAATGAGTGAAATAACAACAACACACAATTTATTCTAAAGGAGAGAAGCATTCCAAGCACCCAAACCTCCCAAAGTGTTTGTCAAGATACTTGAAATACATCTCTGGATCAAGCCTCTATTTATAGGAAAATATTAGGTCTAAGGCACTTGAGAGGAGGGGCAAAATGGTCATAAAAAAGTGGCAAATCAAGTGGCAAGGGAAAGCCATCAGTAAGTGGGCAAAAATATCCATCAACAAGTGGGCGCAGCAAATTTTGACTGCATTTTGGCGCCCTTGGCGCCCTGTCCTGTGCCAGTTCTGCGCCAGTTCTGCACCAGTTTGTGTTGCTGTCGAATTCTGAAAGACAGATGCTGCCGAATTCTAACCTGCTGAGACAGATGCTGTCGAATTCTAACCTGCTGAGACAGAAGCAGTCGAAATCTGGAAGACAGATGCAGTTAGGGGTGTCAAAAAAACCCGGACCCGCGGGTAAAACCCGTCACGGGTCCGGGGCGGGTAGTTAAACGGGTACCCGCGGGCCAAATAAACGGGTATTTTGACTACCCGTCAATAAACGGGGCGGGTCCGGGTAGCGGGGTACCCGGACCCGCGGGTACCCGTACCCGTTAGTAAATATAGTTGCCCTCATATATATACCAATATAAAAAGCAAAAACTTATTGTTGTTGTTGTTTAAGTGGATGTTTATTCACATTTTGTTGTATCTTTTATCCTAATATTTTGGATAATGTTTAGTTGTTATTTTTCAAGTTTCTATTATCATAATTTTAGTTTTTTTATCTCAATTCATTAACAATTATATATTAATAAATAGTTGATACGATAAATACATATCAAAATGTGTAATTTTTTTATATAAATGAATCAAAAAAATAGTGTTAAAAAAACTAATTTTCTATGGTATTTCAAATTTTATTTTTAAAAGTTTTTTATTTATTAATTTACAAATACCCGCGGGCACCCGCGGGTACCCGTTTAAAAAAATATCCGTTTAAAACCCGTTAAACGGGTACCCGCGCGGGTCCGGAACGGGTCCGGGTCCTATTTATAATAAACGGGTCGGGTCCGGGTAGTGAGATACCCGTGCCCGCCCCACCCCGCCTCGTTGACATTCCTAGATGCAGTCGAATTCTGACAGATGCAGTCGAATTCTGACAGATGCAGTCGAATTCTGACAGATGCAGTCGAATTCTGACAGATGCAGTCAAATTCTGGGAGACAGATGCTGTCGAATTCTAACCTGCTGAGACAGAAGCAGTCGAAATCTGGAAGACAGATGCAGTCGAATTCTGACAGATGCAGTCGAATTCTGGGAGATAGATGCTGTCGAATTCTAACCTGCTGAGACATAAGCAGTCGAAATTGCTTCAAAATAAAACCTGAAGATAAAAAGTAAACATTTGCAGTAAAATAGATCAAAAATATAATTAAAATACTAAAAAGACTTAATAAAATAACTATTAAAAAGACTCTAAAAATAGACTTATCAGACTGAAAAGAGTACATTGAGAATTTTTTGAAACTATCCATGTTGGTTGAATTTGAATTGACTGGGTTTCTGAGTTCTTCACCATCCATGTTGGTGAGTATCAATGCTCCTCCAGAAAAGGCTTTCTTTACCACATATGGTCCATCATAGCTAGGAGTCCATTTCCTACGGGGGTCACTCTGAATAGGCAGGATCTTCTTGAGCACAAGGTCTCCTTCGCTGAATTCTCGGGGACGAACCTTCTTGTCGAAAGCTGTCTTCGTCCTTTGTTGATACAACTGGCCATGACACAGGGCAACAATTCTTTTCTCCTCAATGAGATTCAGCTGATCTAGACGAGCCTGGACCCATTCTGCTTCTTCCAACTTGGTTTCCATCAGCACCCGTAGGGAGGGTATCTCAACTTCAATAGGGAGGGTATCTCAACTTCAATAGGGAGAACTGCTTCTGATCCATACACCAAAGAGAAAGGGGTTGCCCCGGTTGAAGTACGCACTGAGGTACGATACCCATGCAAAGCGAAAGGAAGCATCTCATGCCAATCTTTGTAGGTTACTACCATCTTTTGCACGATCCTCTTGATATTCTTATTGGCTGCTTCGACTGCCCCATTCATCTTGGGACGGTATGGAGAAGAATTATGATGTTGGATTTTGAAGTCCTCACATAACTCTTTCATCATCTTACTATTCAGGTTGCTGCCATTATCTGTGATAATCTTGTCTGGAAGCCCATAGCGACAAACCAGATCTCTCTTTACGAACTTAGCAACCACCGAGCTAGTAATGCTGGAGTATGAAGCAGCTTCAACCCACTTGGTGAAGTAATCAATAGAGACCAGGATGAAGCGATGCCCATTTGATGCCTTAGGCTCGATAGGACCTATGACCTCCATGCCCCACATTGAGAATGGCCAGGATGCAGTCAGGACATTTAGGGAAGCAGGTGGTACATGAATGTGATCAGCGTAGATTTGGCACTTGTGACATCTTCTCACGAAACTATAGCAATCTGATTCCATTCGCAACCTATAATAGCCAGCTCTTAAGATTTTTCTTGCCATAGTGTGCCCACTGGAATGAACCCCAAATGAGCCTTCATGGACTTCTTTCATGATTTTTGTTGCCTCTTCTTCTGCCACACACCTCAGGAGGACCATATCATAATTCCTCTTGTATAGAACTTCACCGTTCAAAAAGAAATTCCTTGACAATCTTCTGAGGGTTCTCTTGTCATTCTCTGACGCTCCAGGAGGGTACTCTCTATTCAAGATGTACTTCTTGATGTCATGATACCAGGGCTTGTTATCAGACTCTTCCTCAATTGCCGCGCAGTAATGATGTGCTGGCAAATCTCGATACTGAATCTTGATGTGAGTCAAGCTTTTGCCGTAGTTGATATTGAACATTGAAGACAAAGTGGCTAGCGCATTAGCCAACTGGTTCTCATTGCGAGGAAGATACTGAAATGTGATTTCCTCAAAAGGCTCAACCAACTCTAGAATGTAATCTCGGTAAGGGATCAACTTGGAGTCCCTGGTCTCCCAATCACCATTCACTTGGTGAATGACTAGAGCTGAATCTCCATACACACCAAGTCTCTTAACTTTCCAATCAATGGATGCCTGGATACCAAGAATACATGCCTCATATTCTGCAATATTATTGGTGACGTAGAAGCTTAGTCTGGCAGTGAACGGAATGAAGCGATTATCAGGGGAAATCAGCACTGCCCCGGCTCCGTGCCCATATATGTTGGAGGCACCATCAAACACCACTCTCCATCTTTCATCTTCTGGGGATTTCCCTTCTTCAAACAAGGCCATGATATCTTCATCTGGAAAGTCATACTGCATAGGCTGATAATCTTCAACGGGCTGGTGTGCCAAGTACTCGGCCAGCGCACTACCTTTAATTGCTTTCTGAGTGACATATAGGAGATCATATTCTGATAACTGCATTTGCCAACGGGCAAGTCTCCCTGTAAGTGCGGGCTTCTCGAAGATGTACTTGATAGGATCCATTTTAGATACCAACCAAGTAGTGTGACTTAGCATGTACTGCCTCAAACGATGAGCAGCCCAAGCTAAAGCACAACAAGTCTTTTCTAGCAGCGAGTACCTTGTTTCACAGTTAATGAATTTCTTTCTCAAATAGTAAATGGCATGCTCTTTCTTCCCAGATTCATCATGTTGCCCTAACACACAACCCATTGAGCTGTCTAGCACGGTTAGGTACAGGATCAGAGGTCTGCCGGGTACAGGAGGCATCAAGATAGGTGGATTCTGAAGATATTTCTTGATCTTTTCAAATGCTTCTTGACAATCATCATTCCATTTGGTCTCTTGATTCTTGCACAATAGTTTGAAGATTGGTTCACAAGTGGCAGTCAATTGGAATATTGTTGCGCCCGAAAAATCCGGTTTGGGACTTTTCATTTGACAACGTGGAAAAAGTTTGGAGCCGCCACCAATATTTTTATTTTAAGACCAAAACATTGAAAAAAAGTCTTTTGAAAAGGCGGGTGGTCTTTTGAAAACGCAGAGATGTAGGTTCGGGGGTCGGTTAGGTACGGGGAAGGTATTAGCACCCCGCACCTCCTTTCTACCGAAAGGGAACCATTAACTTTATGTGTGGTTTAGACAAAAGTTCGAGTTGAAAGCAATTTATTCTACTTCTTTTCTTTTCTTTGAGGTTTGTTTTATTGAAAACAGGAGGGAAGAAGAATATTTTTGGTTATTTTTGAAAATCAGGACAAAACAAAGATTTTTTAAGAGTGTGCTTGACGGGACAGGACCCCGCTCCTACGTATCTCCCGGTGCGATGGAGAATTCAAAGCTACGTAGTTCTCGGGTATCTTTGAAAATCAGGACAAAACAAAGACTTTTTTAAGAGTGTGCTTGACGGGACAGGACCCCGCTCCTACGTACCCTCACTGGAAGAGGGATCAAAGCTACGTAGTTCTCGGGTTTTGGTTTTGAAAACGGCCTGAGCTTTCGCGAAGACCGAACAACAACGGTTAGAATGGTCTCGCTACTAACTCCTTTTGAAAATGAACATCATAATTAACAACCTAATCGGCAACGGCGCGATTGGTGTTTAATGACAATCGGTTTATTTTTGAGAAATGAATAAGTTTTCGAAAATGGGATAGAGCTTTTGCGAAGACCGAACAACAACGGTTAGAATGGCCTCACTACTAACTCTTTTGAAAATGAAATCATCATTAATGACCTAATCGGCAACGGCGCGATTGGTGTTTAATGACGATTGATTTATTTTTGTTTTGAAAGTAAAAGTGTCTTTTTGTTTTGAAATGATTTTAGGAAATGGGTTTTAGAAAAGGAGTAGAACATTTCAAGTCAATTCTAAATCCATAACCAAATGCAAATGAATGAATAATACTCAAGCAAATATGAACATATCATTCATTAACCAAGATTAAACATGCCCATACAATCAAAGGATTCAATTATTAAAGATGCAAAACAAAGTTCTCAAAGTAATTGTGTGTGTGCAAGAAGTATTGTATTTACCCTAATGGCTCTATGCTACAACATGCATGTAGACTTACGTCTCCATTAGGAGGTCATACAAGTGGAGAGGAGGGCACACAATCAAGTCAAGACATTTACATGGCATCAAGAACAAGTGAATACAATTGATTGTAAACATAGAGTATTCTAAGTTAAATGATTGAATATGTAAGCAAGGATGCATGATTAGGTAAGCATGTAAGTGCATGAGTGTACAAGGAATGGATGCATAGCACTTTATTTATGAATGGATGGCATACAAGGATGCATAAGAGGATGCAAGAGATATAAGCATATGAGGATGCATGAGAGTGTCACATAAACTAAGTATGAATGAAGATGCATGAATGTGAAAATGTTTTGGGTATTTTTGCAAGTTGATAAGTTGTAAAACTTTAAGTAAGAAGTTAGTGAAAAGTAAAGTAAAAATGCATGAGGTAAATGGTAATTATTTAATGAGATGGTAAAGTAAAAATGCATGAGGTAAATGGTAATTATTTAATGAGATGGTAAAGTAAAAATGCATGAAGTAAATGGTAATTATTTAATGAGATGGTAAAGTAAAAATGCATGAGGTAAATGGGAAGTGGTAAAATCTTTTTATGTTTTAGTAAAAAATTAATGAAGTGGTAAAAACCAAAGTAGTAAAATATTTTTATGTTTTGGTAAAAAGTTAATGAATGGTAAAGTAAAAAGGTAAAAAGTAAATAAACACTAAAACCAAGTTGAATCACATAGAGCAATCCTCTCACTTTGAGAAAAGTGCACTAGGCACTAGTGAGAATCAACTTGCCTATCATCAACAATTTACAATAAGCAAACTAAGACACAAGAATAAGTGGACACACAAACTAAATTGAGTCATTTCTAGCAATCTTCACCACTTAGGTCAAGGTGCACTAGGCACTAGTGGGAATCCTATTGCTAGATCATCAACCAACAACAAAAAATAACATCTAACACTAAAATAAAATACTAACAACAAGACTAAACATCATCAAGCAAAGAACAACAACAAAATCAATTTGAAAATGTTTTTAAACATAAGCATGCGAAATGAACAATGCCATAAAACCACTCTTATTTCATGAAATTTAGTGCAAAGTGTTTAGAGATGCAAGGGAAATCATTCAAGCACAAGAACAACTCCTTCAAGGCCAAGGACCCATCTCAAACACCCAAGGCTCCCTAAGTCCTTGTCAAAATGTTTGAAATGGATCCTCAAAGCAACAACAACAAGCAATCAAGAAGGAGTTGGGAGTAGAAGAGAGATTATGCAAGAAGAACTAAATATGAGATGCAAAGTTTCAAAGCTTACCTCAAAATCACAAAGAAATGAAGAAGGAGATGATATGAACACAAAGAGTGCTAGCTCTTAGCAATTTGATGATGCAACCTTGAAGAGAATGGAAGGAATGATGATGATCTAGCAAGAAATGGAAGATTTGATGGTGAAAGATGAAAAGAATGAAGTGAGGGAGTGAGAGAGATTTCGTGGAAGAGAGGAAGAGGGAGGGGTTTTTGGTGTGCTAGGGTGAAATGAGGCCAAAAGATCCTTAGGTGTGGGAATGAGGGAGTATTTATAGAGCTATTTTAGGTTTAGGGGCAATTGGGTCATTGGCCTTACTAACTGCTCTAGGATTGAACTTTGATTTTGAATGGAGGGTTGAGATCACTTATCACATGGATTGAGGGTGGAGAGAAAACACAAAATGGAGAGGGAATGGGGTCATACACGAAAATTAGGAGCTTTTTGTTGCACAAAAATTGTTAAGGGCAAATAGGGTTTTGTACACAAAGTTATAGCCTAGGATTTGATCTAGAATTTTAATCAATGGCTAGGAATACAAATCACATGGATCAAGGGCATGAAGAAACACAAAATGAGGTGAAAAATAGCTGGAAAATTCGGAGCAAATGAGGCCTTAGTGCCCAAGTTTGTGCAAGCTTGCCAAAAGATAGTACATTTTGTCTTATATGAGGACACTTCCTTATTTTACCATTTTTGATTATTTTTTTCATGATAATTCCACATTAGTCATGCCACTATGGGCCATATCCTAGGAATCAATCATTGGGCCCAAAATTCCATGATATCACCATTCCCAAAATTGATTTGATACCTCACCTTGAAGGAAATTCCCATTTTGCCCTTTTCTTTGAAGTTTGACTTTTTATGCAAAAATTTATCAATGCATGCGCATAAAAAATATGACCCAACTCATTTTGATCCAAATGCATTCTTCTGATATTGAATAATGATTTTTGGTGAGAAATTGCTTAATTTTGGAAATGACCAAAATACCCTTTTTGCTCCAAAAACCCTAGTTTTGCTCCAAAATGCATTTCGACCCTAAAAATGATTTTAAAAGCTGTGGAATGACTTTTAGGACCCAAAATGCAATGCATAATGCTCTTCACTCTTCAATTTATTTATTTTTGTGGAAAATTAGGGTTTTGACCTAAGCCGGACAAAATTAGGGTATGACAAATACGAACCTAGAGATGTAGTTCAGTCTTCCAAGGAAACCCTGTTGCACCCCGAGAAATCCCCTTTCGGGTTTTTCAATGTACAACGTGGAAAAGTTTTGGAGCCGCCACCAATATTTTAATTTTAAGACCAAAACATTGAAAAAAAGTCTTTTGGACAAGGCGGATGGTCTTTTGAAACTAGAGATATAGGTTCGGGGGTCGATTACGTGCGAGGAAGGTGTTAGCACCGCGCACGTCCTTTCTACCGAAATGGAACCTTTAATTAAATGTGTGGTTTTAACATTCGATTTGAGAAATACCTAGATTTGCCTATTTATTTCTTGTTCGAAGATGAACGGGAAAAGTTAATGAAAATTTTATTTTTTGATGAGAAAGGGGGAAAAGAAGGTTTTTAGAAAAAGTGCTTGACGGGACATGGCCCGCTCCTACGTATCTCCCGGTGCGATGGAGAATTCAAAGCTACGTAGTTCTTGGTTGTCTTTTTGAAAAGTTTTTGTTTTTTATCTTTTTTTGGCGAGTTTTTGAAATAGGACGAGCATTAGTGAATGATTAAACTAGCAGAGGCTATGATGAATCACTTACTAAATACTCAAAAGAGAGAGTTGTACCGTTAGTCAAACGAACGAAGGTTCTGATGGACTATTGATAACAACTCGTTTTTTATTATCTTTTTTGAAAGTGATTTTCGAAAGAGATTGATTCGCACGGTGATCAAACTAACAAAGGTTATGATGGATCATCATTTATTATTTTTAGGAGAAAAGGACATTGTCACTAATAGCTAAACGAACAGAGGCTCTGATGAGCTACTAGCAACAATGGGTTTGAAAATGATTTTTGTTTGTTTTATGAAAATGATTGGTTTAGGGGGGTGAAAAGAATTTTTATTTGTTGCGCTTGACGAGAACGTGACTCGCTCCTACGTATCCCAAACGGGAATCAAAGCGACGTAGTTCTAATGAAAAGTGTTTTTGAAAGGGTTTGAAAGGGGAAGGTTGAATCATCCGAGACCATCTTCACCACTTAGAACATGATGCACTAGGCATAAGTGGGAATCATATGGTTCGTCATCAACAATGGACGATAATGTACAAGAACGAGTAGATAAACGCTATAGCTAAGTTAAATCACATGGATCACAATAACTAAATATTAACAAATGAAAAGACTGAAATACCTCTGATGAAGACAGATATTACAACTCTGAAGAACGCAAACCCTGACTAACCCTTGCAGGAGATCAGCTCAGACGGACCAACGGCGCGAATAGAGCAAAAATGAAGCGTAGAACTGGAAAATGAGATTTGCGAGAGTTGTCTTCTCAGATCTCGTGAAATGTGTCTGTCAAAATGTGACTTGAGGCTGCCTATTTATAGGCTTAGGAAAGAGTAGAATTTTTAAAAAAACATTTATTGCAAGGATGAATCGATTGTTTGAGCCTTTGGAAATAGCAAAGAATCGATTCTTGGACATCCTAAATAGGTGAAAATCGATTCCATGTTTAGTTAAAGCAATGAGGAATCGATTCATGGCCTAGGGAAGAGCCTGAAAATCGATTTCAAGGCCTATGAAAGAAGAGGGAAATCGATTTTCAGGACATTTATAATAGGTGAAAATCGATTCTTCACTTAGTTTAAACAATTAGGAATCGATTCATGGCCTATGGAAGAGCTTGAAAATCGATTTCAAGGCCTATGCAAGAAGAGGAAAATCG
Source organism: Astragalus membranaceus (assembly GCA_039519185.1). Taxonomy (NCBI): domain Eukaryota; kingdom Viridiplantae; phylum Streptophyta; class Magnoliopsida; order Fabales; family Fabaceae; genus Astragalus; species Astragalus membranaceus. The sequence continues at coordinate 89,652,922 of CM076851.1, forward strand.
ATTTTCAGGACATCCTAAATAGGTGAAAATCGATTCTTCACTTAGTTAAAACAATTAGGAATCGATTCATGGCCTATGGAATATACTATAAATTGATTCTTGGCCTTTGGAACAAAATAGAAATCAATTCTTGCTTTCCACAAAAATGCTTTTAGGTCTTTGCCATGCATGCATAAAATATTTTCCAAAGCTTGCCATGCATGCATAACGTATTTTTCAAAACCCTAATTTCTTAAAAAGTGCATTCTAACCCTAAAATGATTTTAAAAACTTTGGAGCGGTTTCTAGGATCCAAAATACATAATTTATTTTTGTGTGGAAAATTAGGGTTTGGACCTAAGCCGGACAAAATTGGGGTATGACAGCTGCCCCTCTTTATCTGAATTTTAACGAGGAATATGAATTGGCCGAAACATATTCCAAGGCAAAATGAAGATAAAGAATTCAGAAATTATACCGATTTTGTCCATTTGGGGAAACCCGAATTTTCCTCTTTTTCTTTTTCTATGTTTTTTTTTGAATAGATGGGCTTGAGAACAAACGGGGAACGGTTAACACCTGGCGCATTAACCGAGAGAGAAAATGATCGACCACTCGGGATCTGAAGGAGCACTAAGGCTCTGAAGGACCACTCAGGGTCTGAAGGAGCACTAAGGCTCTGAAGGACCGCTCAGGGTCTGAAGGAGCACTAAGGCTCTGAAGGACCGCTCAGGGTCTGAAGGAGCACTAAGGCTCTGAAGGTCTAATTCGCCGTCGATGCTTGGCGCATTGATTAGAGTTAAACTGAAGGACCGACGAGGTCTGAAGGGCATGCCTAAGCCTGATGGACCAATGGGTCTGATGGAGCGCAAACTAGCAACGGTACTAGTAAAACGGTCTGCCTGGGGGGGTGGCCTTTTCCGAGCAGCCATGATGGGTCAAGATCAGATCCGGAACTGATATGTTGACCATGTAGGACGTCCATTGTGTCTTAGGCTGACACAACTAGTCTGAAGGACCACTCGGGGTCTGAAGGACTTACCCGCAGTTCGAATGCGAGGTGAAGTCTGCTTTTGAAGGGACACTTGGGTCCTGAAGGGATTCACGAATCCTGTTGATTGATTGAAATGTTCAATGCTGCCGCACTGAATTGAGGTACCTGCATACGTCGGTTAATGCAAGGAATGGTGCATGGAGTATGAGTGCATGTTATGAGTGCATGTTATGAGTGCATGTTATGAGTGCACGTTATGAGTGCACGTTATGAGTGCATGTTATGCAAATGCATGTTATGCATGTGCATGCAATGCTATGATTTTGGTGCGATGCTGAACGTGGTGAAATGCTATTTCTGATTCTTCATCTCTGTGATTTTTCTTTGGTCAGCTTTCTTTTTTCTGACTGTTTGTTTTTTCTTTTGCTTTTTCATTGTTTGATCAGCTTTCTTTTTTCTGATCGTTTGTTTTTGCTTGCTCTTTTGCTCTTTTGGCTTATTTTCTTTTGCTGGTTCGACCAACCCATGACGAGACTGAGGAACCCATTAGACTTGTGGTGGCGTATAAGCCAAGTGCCGATTGTCTTGTGATTTGCCATCTGAAATGGCCTATGAGTGCAATTATTTCCTTGTAAGCTTAATTTGCCCTGAGAAGTTGCTTCCTTCCCATAACTTTTAAAAATTTCGCAATGATTGTGATGCCCTATGATTTATGCACATGTTTTACAGATCAGTGTTACCATCATCATAAAACGTTTATTTTGAGCAGAAAAAGCAAAAATAGAAGGCAAAGAGATATGAAAAGGTTGGACTTTATTGTACTCAAGCCGATTGTACAGAAGGTTACACCGACTATTCAATACATTTGAAAATTTAAACTACAAAAAGACACGAAAAAGAGAGAAGCTGATTTCTGACTGTCCGTCTCTCAGGAACAGTGCTAAACATTTATGTCCCTGACCTTGATCACCTCCTCATCCAAGTTTCTGGGGAGTTTGTATGCCTTTCTTTACTTTTCATGCCCAAGCTTTCCGACCCTAATTTTTGCCTGGATCGCCCTTTGCGGGTTTTCAATCCACCGGGTCGCTCTGATTTTGTCTAGGCCGCCCTTTGCGGGTTTTCAACCTAGCGAGCTAATTCTTACTTGGCTTGTCTCTCTCTTTTTTCCGTCTATTTCTTTCAGGCATAATACTTCTTCACTTGATCGGAATTGACAGGGTTCCTTAAATCTTCTCCGTCCATGTTCGTGAGTATCAGCGCTCCTCCAGAGAAGGCTTTCTTGACTATGTACGGGCCCTCATAGGTGGGAGTCCATTTTCCACGGGGATCACTTTGAATAGGCAGAATCTTCTTGAGCACTAGGTCTCCCTCATTGAATCCTCGGGGACGAACTTTCTTGTCAAAAGCGGTTTTCATCCTTTGCTGGTATAGCTGCCCATGACACAAGGCTGTGATTCTCTTCTCCTCAATGAGATTTAGCTGATCTAGGCGAGCTTGTACCCATTCAGCTTCTTCCAGCTTAGTTTCCATTAGTACCCGCAGGGAGGGTATTTCGACCTCGATAGGGAGGACTGCCTCTGACCCGTATACCAGAGAGAAAGGGGTTGCCCCGGTCGATGTACGTACTGAAGTACGATAGCCGTGTAGAGCGAAAGGAAGCATCTCGTGCCAATCTTTGTACGTGACCACCATTTTCTGCACTATCTTCTTGATGTTTTTGTTAGCCGCTTCGACTGCCCCATTCATCTTGGGCCGATAGGGTGAAGAATTATGATGCTGGATTTTGAACTCTGCGCACAAGTCCTTCATCATTTTGCTGTTCAGGTTGCTGCCGTTATCAGTGATGATCTTGTTAGGAAGACCATAACGGCAAATCAAATCTTTCTTCACAAACTTGGCGACCACTGAACTGGTTACACTGGAGTAGGAAGCAGCTTCGACCCACTTAGTGAAATAATCGATTGCAACCAGAATGAAACGATGTCCATTTGATGCTTTAGGCTCTATAGGGCCAATGACGTCCATGCCCCACATTGAGAACGGCCAAGATGCAGTCATGACATTTAGAGAGGCAGGTGGCACATGAATGTGATCAGCGTAGATTTGGCACTTGTGGCACTTTCGGACGAAGCTGTAGCAGTCACCTTCCATCTGCAACCAGTAATAGCCGGCTCTCAAGATTTTTCTTGCCATGGTGTGCCCACTGGAATGAACCCCGAACGACCCTTCATGGACCTCTTTCATAATTTTTGCTGCCTCTTCCTCTGTCACACACCTCAGGAGGACCATATCATAATTCCTTTTGTAGAGAACTTCGCCATTCAAAAAGAAATTTCTCGACAATCTTCTGAGCGTTCTTTTGTCATTCTCTGATGCCCCAGGGGGATATTCTCTATTGATGACGTACTGCTTGATAACATAATACCATGGCTTGCTATCAGGCTCTTCCTCAATTGCAGTGCAGCAATGATGTGCAGGGAGACCCCGATGTTGGATTCTGATACGAGTTAGATTTTTGTCGCAATTGATGTTGAACATTGACGACAGAGTTGCCAGAGCATCGGCCAACTGATTTTCACCTCGAGGGATATGCTGGAAAGTAATTTCGTCGAAAGACTCCATCAATTCCTGGACATAATTACAATAAGGGATCAATTTAGGATCTCTGGTCTCCCAATCTCCTCTCACCTGATGAATAACCAAAGCCGAATCACCATACACATCGAGTCTTTTAACCTTCCATTCAAGGGCTGCCTGAATCCCCAAGATGCACGCTTCATATTCTGCGATGTTGTTAGTGACATAAAAGCTCAATCTGGCAGTGACTGGAACGAAACGGTTATCTGGGGAGATTAGCACAGCCCCAGCTCCATGCCCCCACACATTGGATGCGCCATCGAATATCATCCTCCACCTCTCCTCTTCTTGAGACTTTCCTTCCTCAAACAGTGCCATGATGTCTTCATCGGGAAAATCATACTGCATTGATTGGTAGTCTTGAATTGGCTGACATGCTAAGTACTCGGCGAGTGCACTGCCCTTGACCGCTTTCTGCGTGACATGCAGGATATCGTACTCTGATAATAACATTTGCCAACGAGCGATCCGTCCTGTGAGTGCTGGCTTTTCAAAAATATACTTGATTGGATCCATTTTAGATACCAACCAGGTTGTATGACTTAGCATGTACTGCCTTAGACGATGAGCAGCCCATGCTAAGGCACAACAAGTCTTTTCTAGCACTGAATATCTCGTCTCACAGTCAGTGAACTTTTTACTCAAGTAGTATATGGCATGCTCTTTTTTTCCTGATTCATCATGCTGTCCCAGCACACACCCCATCAAATTGTCCAACACGGTTAGATACAGGATGAGCGGTCTTCCGGGCACCGGCGGCATCAAAATTGGTGGATTCTGCAGATAGTCCTTAATTCTTTCAAAGGCTCTTTGACAATCATCATTCCACTTTGCTTTCTGGTTCTTGCACAACAGCTTGAAGAGAGGCTCGCAAGTGGCGGTCAATTGGGATATGAATCTTGAGATGTAGTTCAATCTCCCAAGGAACCCACAGACCTCTTTTTCAGTCTTTGGCACTGGCATTTCGAGGATTGCTTTAACTTTGTCTGGATCAACTTCTATCCCCTTCTGACTGACGATAAATCCCAGTAATTTTTCGGATCTTACACCGAAGGTGCATTTTGCTGGGTTTAGTCTGAGTTTGAACTTCCGTAGACGTTCAAAGAGCTTTTGCAGGTTGACAATGTGTCCTTCATCAGTCTTGGACTTTACAATCATATCATCTACATACACCTCAATTTCTTTGTGCATCATATTGTGGAATAATGTCACCATTGCCCTTTGATAAGTCGCGCCGGCATTCTTGAGTCCAAAAGGCATCACTTTGTAGCAGAATGTTCCCCAAAGAGTTATGAAGGTGGTTTTCTCCATATCTTCTGGAGCCATTTTTATCTGATTTTACCCTGAATACCCATCCATAAAGGAGAATAAAGAATGTTGGGCTGTACTGTCTACCAGATCATCAATATGAGGCAGAGGGAAGTCGTCTTTGGGGCTAGCTCTATTCAGATCCCTGTAATCGACACACATCCTGACCTTGCCATCCTTTTTCGGAACAGGGACGATATTTGCTACCCATTGTGGATACTTGGCCACTGCTAGAAACCCCGCATCAAACTGCTTTTTTACTTCATCCCGGATTTTCAATGACATCTCAGGTTTCATTCTTCTCAATTTCTGCTTGACCGGTGGACACTCTGGCTTCACGGGCAACCTGTGCTCAACAATATCAGTATCTAACCCTGGCATATCCTTATACGACCACGCAAAGACATCGGCGTAATCACGCAAGAGTTGGATTAGCCTTTTGCGTTCACTTTCTTCCATGGCAGTACCGACCTTAACCTCCCTTTTATCCTCTTCTGTACCCAAGTTGATGATCTCAATCGACTCTTCATGAGGCTGAATGATCTTTTCTTCCTGCTCCATTAGTCTCGTCAATTCCGGAGGAGTTTCCCAGTTTTCCTCAACACCCCCTTCAGTTTGGTTGATTGGATGATCAAAGCCATAATAGGAATCATTAGCACTGTTATTTTCAGAGACAATTACTTTTGATCTGCATTCGTAGAAGCAGAAAGTAGAATGAAAAGCGAAACAAACAAATAAAACTAAAAGAAAGGAAAGATAAATGAAGAAAAAGAGATTTTATTGATGGAATTCGAAACAAGCGTTTTTATTGATGATGGGGTTATTGAAAATACAACATGCATGCCCTAACAAACTATCCTGAGGCCTTGGGAAGAGCCAAAGGAATGCATTACAATCATTACTTTGAACTAAAAGTGATGGGCAAGTCTACAGCTTCCCAATTCTTGAGCTCTTCTTCAGCAAGGAAACGACGGACTAGGCTGGTACCGCCTTCTTCATCCTCTGAACCATTCTCAATAGCAGTGATCTGGTCTGGATCTAGCAACCCTGCACTCTTGAAGCTTTGACTGATATCACCGATGGGGATCCTCTTTGACCATGGATCCTGGCCTCTCAACTTGGCCGACCATTAACCTCTTCTCTCCTCAGCCAACTTCCTCCTTTCAGCCTCACTTGGGTAATATCCCAACCCACAACGATCTTTGTTTCCTTTCAGTTGTACAGGAGCAAGAATTCCTTGTCCCGTTTTTCCCAAACCACGCCCCAGCTGGTATCCTTGATCCATCATGATCCTTGCAACCATCTCTTCATCTTTTGACAACTTTATCACAGGCGACGGTAACTCACTTCCCCCAAACTCAGCATTGGCAATCTCGAGAGATTGAAAGGAGGTTTCCAGGGATTCCTCAGCTGCTTCCACATAACGAAAGGGGGAAGGCTTGTTGACTAACATTTCCTCCTCTCCGAACACCACCACAATTTTATCATCGACCACAAACTTGACTCTCTGATGCAGTGAGGAAGGGATGGCTCCCGCCATATGGATCCATGGCCTTCCAAGCAGACAGCTGTAGGACGAGGAGATGTCCATGATTTGAAAGTTAACACAGAATGTCTCAGGACCTATCTGAATAGGGAACTCCATTTCCCCTATTACCTCCTTCCTTGACCCATCAAACGCCCTCACCAATGTCGAGCTAGGCTTCATGAAAGAACAATCCACATCCAACTTGCTTACAGTGGATTTTGGCATCACATTCAGAGAAGAACCATTGTCAATCAGAACCCGAGCCAGCACGAAATCCCCACATTTAACAGAGATGTGGAGGGCTTGGTTGTGTTTCCTTCCTTCTGGGGGAAGCTCGTCATCGGAAAAAGTCACATGATTGGCGGCCACAACATTCCCAACTATTTCATCAAATTGGCCCACGGAAATATTCTGAGCAACATGAGCCCCATTCAGTACTTTCATTAGGGCAGCTCGATGCGCTTCTGAACTTAGCAACAATGACAGCATTGAGATCTTTGCTGGGGTCTGATTCATCTGGTCAACCACCTTATAGTCGCTTTGCCTTACAATCTTTAGGAACTCGTCAGTTTCTTGTTCTGCCCCTTTCTTTTTCTGAGCATTTTCCACTTCTTTATCCTTCCCTTTGCGAGCCCTATCTTCAGCCTCCTTGGATGATTCACCCTGAACGAAATTGGGGGTATACATACGGCCGCTCCTTGTCATTCCACTTGCCCCTGTTATATTGGTAACGACAGAAGTGTTTGGAGAACTTTCTACTGGAGGCAGAGTACTGTATATCCATGGCACTGCACTGTCCTTCTCATATGGGAATGGAGCAGGAATCCCAATAACCACTGGCTGAGGCTTGACTTGGGCTGGTTTTGGATCGTACCATATCTCAATTGGCTTCCTGGCCTATTTACCACCATTGAACTGCAACATCAGTACACTTTCTTCCTTTTCAACTACTCCCACTTGAACCACATAACGATCCATCAAGTCTTGCAGAACTGACTTGAAAACTTCACAGGCACCCACACATAAAGGATCGGCGCATACACAGCCCTTCTTGATAACACCACGACGACACAACTCAGCATGTATATTTTCCAGAGGAGTCTGGATATACTTAACATCTTTTATCATTGTCTGCCCCATAGAATCCTCTATTGCATTAGCGGATGGTGTCCCATGTCCCGGTAGGGGGTTTGTAGTTGTACTGGGACTGTTCGGCTTGAAAGAGATCCAGTTGGCGTCAATCAAATCCTGGACTACATATTTGAAAGCCTTGCAGTCTTCCACCGTGTGACCGACCCCTCCACTATGAAAGCTACAGGTAGCATCAGCATTGTACCCCCTAGGAAAGGGAGGTTGTATAGGCTTCATGGGGCGAGTATTGACCAAATTCTTTGAGACAAGATGATTGAACAATTCAGTATAGGTCATCGGGATCGGATCAAAATTAGCACGCCTCTTCTCTTGATAGTTCTGGGCTCTGTAGCCTGAATTAGTTTGCTGCGGAGAGTTGAAAGATAATGGCACCGCCTGTTGTGGAGAGCTGAAAGATGGGCCTCCCCCTGCGGAAATAACATTGGTTTCCCCTTCTTTCTTTTTGGGGAAGTTGGGAAAGGGTTTCTTTTGTCCACTAGAATTGCCAAAACCTCCTGCAATCTTTCCGCTACGCAATCCGTGCTCTTATCGTTCCCCAATGACAACCATATCTGAGAAATTGGACGAAATGCTCCCCACCAACCTATCATAATACAGCCCCGGAAGGACCATCTCTTTTTCAGTCAATGGCGGCTTCACCTGAGCAGCTATGCTCCTCCATTTTTGAGCGTATTCTTTGAATGATTCTCTATCTCCTTTGCTCATGTGCTGCAATTGAGACCGGTCTGGAGCAAGGTCCATGTTATACTGGTATTGTTTTAGAAAGGCTTCAGAGAGATCCTTCCAACTGTGAACTCCGGAGGATTGCAGCTGCATGTCCCAATCTAGTGATGCCCCAGTCAGACTGTTCTGGAAATAATGAATGAGCACATTGTCATCATGAGCATAAGCGGCCATTTTTCTAACATACATCGTCAAATGGCTAGATGGACACCCGGTGCCGCGATATTTATCAAAGTCAGGTGCTTTGAATTTAGGTGGTATAACAACATCTGGGACAAGGCACAAATCTCGGGCATCCCTGGCTCTAGTTCCTGATCCTTCCACAGCTCTTAAGCGCTCTTCAAGCGAGTGATACCGATCCCCATGCTGAGTGCTCCCAAACAAATGACCTTGTGGATAGTTCCCCGGACCGTGATAATAACCCCCATACTGAGCAGGGTTTCCCATATGATGGACAGCGTTCTGAGGGTTCACAGTAACTCCCAGAGTAGGACTAGGTGAACCTCTTGGCAGTACAGTATCAGGACTAGGAGTATGAATTTGTGGTCCCATAGCAGCTCCACCAGGCATAGTCGTGACAGGTTGACTCGACCCCACAGGAATAGCTTCAGCAGCAGGCGGCATATAACCCATTGGCATCCCCCAAGGATATATCGGTGCATTCAGATGACTCTGTCCGCTCGCCCCTGGAGGATGGGCAAAGTGAGTGACCCCCTGTCCATAAGAAGTGTGAGTAGTTGTAACTTCAGCGGACACCGGAGGAGAAACGAAGGTAACAACCCCTTCGGGATTTACAACAGCAGCGGCCCCAGCAGTGGCCCCACCCCTCAAATTCTGTAGCATACTCATTACTTCGACCATCTGTGCTTCCATAGCCTCCACTTTAGTCTTCAAAGCTTGATTCTCTTGAGCCAGCTGCTCGGGGTTAAGAATCTCCACAACCGACTCATCTTGACCATGGGGGTCCTCATTCTCGAGATGTTGATTGCTAGCCATCAATCTTGCTTGTAGACGGGTGGAGTATCGGTGTTGGCGAACCAGCTTGCCTTTCGTTTCTGTTGGTAGAACATTTTTATAAGTACAAGTATGAATGTGTAAATGAATGCAATGCATATGCACATGGCCTTATATTATTTTTGTGTTTAGCGCCAGGAATCGTGAGATAACTTGCTCTTGTCATAAGCGAATATCGAAACATTTTAAAAGCGTGACGAACATTGGGATCAACAAGCGATAGGGCACATTTCCTTCGAGCTTTAAGCCAAATATAGGAAAGAAAAAGAGTACAATACTATTAAGAGTGCAATACAATATCTCCCAAAGAAAAATACAATGCTCTTAGGAAATTCTAAAGAAAAATTATAACTCCTTAGAGAACATTCTAAAAGGAAAATTACAATGCACTGAAATCTAGTAGCATATGGCCTTCAACTTCTTTTTCTTTTCTCTTTCTTTGCTTGCAGCAGCGGCTCCTTCAGCCTTTTCCATGAGCTCCTCAGTCAAGGCCTTACAGAAATTCACAAACTCATACACACCGACCGGGGTGTTGAAGGGAAGCATCTCAGCTTCAGCCCTCCTTAGTCTTCTGGGGACATCCCTTACAGCTTGATTAGCTAGCCATGCCAACTTTGAAAATTTACCCCTCCAAAGTCGGATCTCATCTCTCAGCTCTTTAACAATCTCTTGTTCTTCTACTGGCTGTGCCTCTTGGGAAGGTGGACGAGTACTTTGGATTCTTTCATGCAACCATTGGTAAAAAGTGATATCGCCAACCTTTTTCATGAGCTCATCTCTATCTTTACGGACCACCACTTCCCATGCTTTTGAGATTTTTTGAAGTAAACCCTTGTTCTTTGGATCTTCTCTGTCAAGGAAAATGGGAGTCAGCATGTCTTCGGTAGGCATATTCCTCATAGGGTACCCAAGCTGTCGGATAATCAAGGAAGGATTATAGTTGATGCAGCCTTGAGTACCTATTAGGGGTACGTTCTGAAAGTCTCCACACTGAAACACAACGGAGGGCCTGTTCTTCCAACATGAAGGAGTGTACCAGCGGACCTTGAGGGCATTAAGACTCCCTAAGGTATGCACCCACTCCTGGGCACTTTTGACCTCTACCTCACAATTCAAGGCATAAGACAACAGATCTGTAGCTGGGTTCTTGTGAGCGATGACGTGGTTAAGGAGCCAAGCATATAGTACATGAAGGGAGCAGGCAATCTTCTTTTTCCCCAGCACTCGATGATGTGTAAAGGAGTAGTAAGTGTCCGCGAGTACCGCTGGTACTGGGTTAATTGGATTATCCTTGCTTATGAAGGCTAAGAACACCCCAATGGCAACCTCATCGATGAACCTTTCAACTTGTGGGAAGAGGACCATCCCAAAGATAGTTAGTGCCAGCAACTGCTTAAAGGGACCCCACCTGTTGGCTGGAGCATAGGACTTCATTAGGTCTTCAAAATAACTCAGTGGAAACCCCATTATACGGTTCTTTTTCTCTTTTCGAAGCTTTAACTCCCCCACTCCAACTTGCAGCAGCAAAGAGAGCCTTTGATCGGAATATTGATGCCCCTGGTACTGATAAGGCGTCGCCTCTGACTTAAAGAAACCTAAAATTTGTTCATACTCTTCTAAAGCTGGTGGGAGTTGGAAATCCTTGAAGATGAAACAGCGGATATCCGGATCATAGAACTGACTGAGGGCTTTCACAACATTTTCTTGAAGATCCAACTGCAGCAACCGAAGAATATTCCCATAAGCCTTTTCAAACAACCTACGCTCATCCGGTCCCATTAGAGAGGCACACTCTGTCAAACTGGCCACATCTGCTTTCTTTACTACTGGAAATCTCGAATTTAGCATACCTTCGCTTCTTGATCCCATGTCGTCTTATTTTTTCACGCCTATGACAAGATTCCAAATTACTCCACGATTATCGGCAAACAAATTAGATGCATGAGGAATGCTGTATGAATTTTTTTCCAGAATTTTGCTTATGTAATGCATGATGTTATGATGCGAAATGCGGATGATGAGGATGCCTGTTATAAAGACAGATATTTACAGGTGGGGGTTTTGAAAATTTAGGGCAGTGTAATCTATATGCCACCTCATATAGGTATTCATGAAAGAGAAGGAGAAACATATTCTTTTTTGATTTTGTCGTTTTTTCAAAAAAATGTTGGCGGAAATGAACTAAACTAGATGTAATAATGCAACACACAATTTTGGAAAAGCCCTTGTGACCTAAAAAGAGGTGAGACCTATGATCTAGGGCAATTTAAAGGGTAATCCTTCCATGTAGCTCTATTCACTCCCTCACAAGGCCACCAGAGCTACAGTCCCTTTCACAAAACTCCCCACAAATGCAGCAAACTGCTAGGTGTGAGGCATCATGAAAGAGCACAACTCTGGTCGAAACTTTCGCAAGTAGCCAAACGGACAAAGGTCCTGATGGGCTCTCACTACTCGAATCCACTCTCCTAAGTTTTTGCAGACCTGGGTTATGGTCCCACTCAAAACACATAGTCACAGGGTATAAGTGTAGTGTGTGTCAAGGGCATTTTCCCTAGTACTACCCCCACCTGAAATGAAAACCAGAGCAGTCCAGACAAAAGCAAGCAATAACAAGTTATCTACCCTAGGGTTCCATACCTAAAATATCTACGAACAAGGATATTGCTCACCTTAGGAAGAGGAGCCAAGAAGAGGGGATCATGGGGATTGGAAGAACGCATGAGCATAAGCATATAAAAAGAAAAGGATTAAAAGAAGAGATAGGGAACAACAAAGAAGACAAACGTGTATGCCTACCATCAATGATAAGCAAGAAAGGCAAACAAGGTTTTAATCAAATCAACAATACATTAAACCACACATTTAAATTAGTTAGGCTTGACCCTCGTCTTTTAAAAAAAAAAAAGTGTCCCCAGTGGAGTCGCCAGCTGTTGCACCCCGAAAAATCCCCTTTCGGGTTTTTCAATGTACAACGTGGGAAATTTTTGGAGCCGCCACCAATATTTTAATTTTAAGACCAAAACATTGAAAAAAGGTCTTTTGGACAAGGCGGATGGTCTTTTGAAACTAGAGATATAGGTTCGGGGGTCGATTACGTGCGAGGAAGGTGTTAGCACCGCGCACGTCCTTTCTACCGAAAGGGAACCTTTAATTAAATGTGTGGTTTTAACATTCGATTTGAGAAATACCTAGATTTGCCTATTTATTTCTTGTTCGAAGATGAACGGGAAAAGTTAATGAAAATTTTATTTTTTGATGAGAAAGGGGGAAAAGAAGGTTTTTAGAAAAAGTGCTTGACGGGACATGGCCCGCTCCTACGTATCTCCCGGTGCGATGGAGAATTCAAAGCTACGTAGTTCTTGGTTGTCTTTTTGAAAAGTTTTTGTTTTTTATCTTTTTTTGGCGAGTTTTTGAAATAGGACGAGCATTAGTGAATGATTAAACTAGCAGAGGCTATGATGAATCACTTACTAAATACTCAAAAGAGAGAGTTGTACCGTTAGTCAAACGAACGAAGGTTCTGATGGACTATTGATAACAACTCGTTTTTTATTATCTTTTTTGAAAGTGATTTTCGAAAGAGATTGATTCGCACGGTGATCAAACTAACAAAGGTTATGATGGATCATCGTTTATTATTTTTAGGAGAAAAGGACATTGTCACTAATAGCTAAACGAACAGAGGCTCTGATGAGCTACTAGCAACAATGGGTTTGAAAATGATTTTTGTTTGTTTTATGAAAATGATTGGTTTAGGGGGGTGAAAAGAATTTTTATTTGTTGCGCTTGACGAGAACGTGACTCGCTCCTACGTATCCCAAACGGGAATCAAAGCGACGTAGTTCTAATGAAAAGTGTTTTTGAAAGGGTTTGAAAGGGGAAGGTTGAATCATCCGAGACCATCTTCACCACTTAGAACATGATGCACTAGGCATAAGTGGGAATCATATGGTTCGTCATCAACAATGGACGATAATGTACAAGAACGAGTAGATAAACGCTATAGCTAAGTTAAATCACATGGATCACAATAACTAAATATTAACAAATGAAAAGACTGAAATACCTCTGATGAAGACAGATATTACAACTCTGAAGAACGCAAACCCTGACTAACCCTTGCAGGAGATCAGCTCAGACGGACCAACGGCGCGAATAGAGCAAAAATGAAGCGTAGAACTGGAAAATGAGATTTGCGAGAGTTGTCTTCTCAGATCTCGTGAAATGTGTCTGTCAAAATGTGACTTGAGGCTGCCTATTTATAGGCTTAGGAAAGAGTAGAATTTTTAAAAAAACATTTATTGCAAGGATGAATCGATTGTTTGAGCCTTTGGAAATAGCAAAGAATCGATTCTTGGACATCCTAAATAGGTGAAAATCGATTCCATGTTTAGTTAAAGCAATGAGGAATCGATTCATGGCCTAGGGAAGAGCCTGAAAATCGATTTCAAGGCCTATGAAAGAAGAGGGAAATCGATTTTCAGGACATTTATAATAGGTGAAAATCGATTCTTCACTTAGTTTAAACAATTAGGAATCGATTCCTGGCCTATGGAAGAGCTTGAAAATCGATTTCAAGGCCTATGGAAGAAGAGGAAAATCGATTTTCAGAACATCCTAAATAGGTGAAAATCGATTCTTCACTTAGTTAAAACAATTAGGAATCGATTCATGGCCTATGGAATATACTATAAATTGATTCTTGGCCTTTGGAACAAAATAGAAATCAATTCTTGCTTTCCACAAAAATGCTTTTAGGTCTTTGCCATGCATGCATAAAATATTTTCCAAAGCTTGCCATGCATGCATAACGTATTTTTCAAAACCCTAATTTCTTAAAAAGTGCATTCTAACCCTAAAATGATTTTAAAAACTTAGGAGCGGTTTCTAGGATCCAAAATACATAATTTATTTTTGTGTGGAAAATTAGGGTTTGGACCTAAGCCGGACAAAATTGGGGTATGACAAACCCCGAATCTCTTTTTCTGTTTTAGGAACTGGCATCTCAAGAATCGCACGCACCTTGTCTGGATCGATTTCTATCCCCTTTTGGCTGACGATGAATCCCAACAACTTTCCTGATCGCACGCCAAAGGTACACTTGGCAGGATTTAATCTGAGCTTGAATTTTCTCAACCGCTCGAAGAGCTTTTGCAAATTGACAATGTGTTCCTCATCAGTTTTAGAATTTGCGATCATATCGTCCACGTAGACCTCTATTTCTTTGTGCATCATGTCGTGAAATAATGTGACCATAGCCCTTTGATAGGTAGCACCGGCGTTCTTCAACCCGAATGGCATGACTCTGTAACAGAATGTTCCCCAAAGAGTTGTGAAAGTTGTCTTCTCCATATCCTCAGGAGCCATCTTGATCTGGTTGTACCCTGAATACCCATCCATGAAGGAGAACAGTGAATGCTGCGCCGTACTATCCACTAAGACATCAATATGGAGCAGGGGAAAATCATCTTTGGGACTAGCACGATTCAGATCTCTGTAATCAACGCACATTCTAACTTTCCCGTCCTTTTTCGGAACCGGCACGATGTTAGCAACCCATTGCGAATACTTGGCTACCGCTAGGAACCCGGAGTCAAACTGCTTTTTCACCTCATCTCTGATCTTTAAGGACATTGCTGGCTTCATTCTTCTCAGTTTCTGCTTTACCGGAGGACATTCTGGCTTGACCGACAATTTATGCACCACTATGTCAGTATCTAACCCTGGCATATCCTGATAAGTCCATGCGAAGACATCAACATAGTCATGCAGGAGTTCGTTTAGCTTCTTG
Organism: Astragalus membranaceus; assembly: GCA_039519185.1. NCBI lineage: Eukaryota > Viridiplantae > Streptophyta > Magnoliopsida > Fabales > Fabaceae > Astragalus > Astragalus membranaceus. The sequence continues at coordinate 89,668,051 of CM076851.1, forward strand.
CGCTCACTTTCCTTTATTGAAGTACCCACCTTTACTTCCTTCTTACTGTCCTCTATGCCTAGGTTAATTATCTCAACAGATTCCCCATGCGCCTGAATAACCTTTTCCTCTTGTTCAACCATTCTCATCAATTCTGGAGGAGTTTCCCAGTCATCCTCAACATCCTCCTCAGCTTGATTAACGGGGTGATCAAAGTTAACACATGAACCGTTGGCATCATTATTTTCAAAGATATTCATTTTAGATCTGCATTTGCGGGAATAGAAAGAAATGAACAAGCAAAATAGAAACACAAGATGAAGACACATGATAATGAAAAGCAATTTTATTCATTTGAGAGTCCGAAACAACATTTTATTGATAGATGATATTCGAAGGAAAAAACATGCATGCCCTTATGAAATATTCTAAGGCCTTGGGCAGAGCCAAAGAATTTGCATTGCAAAATCATTACTTTGGAATGAAAATAATAGGGAAATCAATGATCTTCCAATTATCAAGCTCTTCATCTGCAGCACTGCGACGCACCAAGTCCACACCTTTGTCTTCCATAACTGATTCTTCCTCAATGACGGCCACCTGATTGGGGTCCAGCATACCCGCGCTCCTGAAGCTCTGGGAGAGATCATAGATAGGAACCTTCTTCAAGCTTGGTTCCCGTCCCTGAAGCTTAGCTAGCCTCCTTTCTCTCTTTTCCTCAGCCATTCTCTTCTTATCAGCTTGAGTGGGCCAATATCCTAACCCACGCCTATCCTTGTACTCTCATAGCAGAACCGGTGCCAGAATTCCCTGCTCGGACTTTCCCAACCCTTTTCCAATCTGGTAACCATTTTTCAACATGACCTTGGCTACCATGATAGCAGCGTTAGATATCTTTGGTGCAGGCAATGGGGCTTCTTCCCTCACGAAAGCAGCATTTGCAATTTCCAGCGACTGAAAGGCAGATTCAAGTGACTCCTCTACAGCCTCAATGTATTGAGAAGGATGGGGCTTGCTAATTATGAACTCTTCTCCAAAAACGACTATCAGCTTGTCGTCGACTACAAACTTAAGCCTTTGGTGGAGGGATGAAGGAACAACGCCGGCAGCATGAATCCAGGGTCTCCCCAGGAGACAGATGTAGGATGATGCAATGTCCATGATCTGAAAATTCACATAAAATACTTCTGGCCCTATCTGCATCTGGAACTCCATTTCTCCCATAACCTCCTTCTTGGATCCGTCAAATGCCCTAACTAGTGTTGAGCTAGGCTTCATATACGAACACTCTACATCTAGTCTGCTCATAGTAGATTTGGGCATGACATTCAAAGAGGATCCATTGTCGATGAGGACCCGAGAGAGTGTATATTCACCACATCTAACTGAAATGTGAAGTGCCTGATTATGCCCCTTCCCCTCAGGGGTGAGCTCATCATCGGTAAAGGTAATATAATTGGATGCAACAATATTCCCTACGATGCCATCGAGCTGGTCAACAGTGATGTTCTGGGCTACATGGGCTTCATTTAATACTTTCATTAGAGCTGCACGGTGGGCCTCAGAATTGAGTAGTAGGGACATGATAGAGATCTTTGCAGGAGTGTGGTGCAGCTGGTCCACCACTTTGTCATCACTCTGCCGCATGATCTTCAAAAATTCTGTGGCTTCTTGCTCTGACACCTTCCTACTTTCCTTGGGCTCTTGTGTTATACCCTTACCTTTGCGAATCCTTTACTCATCTTCCTTCGAGGGACCTTCTTTCAGGACTTCGGGGACATAAACACGTCCGCTTCTAGTGACTCCACTGCTTCCCGCAATGTTTGTGACATCGGGAACAACTTGAGGCTTCTGAATTGGAACTGACACCCCATAGCTCCATGGAACAACACTGTTCTTTTGATAAGGAGCTGGGACAGGAATCACAATGGTCTTAGTTCTCTCCACGATCGGCTTTCGGCTATACGGGACCTCAATAGGTTTCTGAACATTTCTATTCTTATCTGATTGGAAAGTCAGCACATCCTCCTCTTTCTCTTGCACACCCATTTGGATTATATGACGATTCGATAGGTCCTGCAAAACTGTCTTGAAGGCCTCACATGCCCCAGCACAATTAACATCAACACAGACTTCTTTCTGAGTACAACCTCTCTTGATGACCCCGAACTTGCACAGCTCTGCATGAATAACCTCTAAGGGTGTCTGGATACACTCCACAGTTCTGATTAAGGATTGAACCCCCATATCATGGATGGCATTGGTTGCAGGTTTCTCATGACCAGGCAGCGGATTAGTTGTGATGCTTGGGCTTTCTTGTTTGAAGGTTATCCCTTTGGTATCAATCAGATCTTGCACTACAATTTTAAAGGCCTTGCAGTCCTCAACAGCGTGTCCAACTGCCCCTTCATGAAATGCACAGGTAACATTGGGATTGTAGCCTCGGAAGTAGGGTGGCTGGACTGGTTTCATGGGTCTGGTATTGATGAACTTGTTTGTGGTAGTTTTTGTGGTAGTTACTTTGTGGTGGACGGGTTGGTTGTGTTTGGGTGGGGACAGGGATATTTTGTGGTTGATAAGGTGGGCTTATGGTGATGGTGTTGGTCTCTCCTTCTTTCTTCTTCGAAAATCCGGAGAATGGCTTCTTGTGGGTGGTTGTACCTGCGGAACCATGGGCAATCTTGCCGCTTCTCAGTCCATTTTCTAGTCTCTCACCGATGATTACCATGTCTGAGAAGTTGGAAGATATGCTGCCGATCAACCGATCATAGTATAACGGTGGCAGGGTTTCCATGAACATGAAGACCAGTTCTTTCTCCAACAAAGGGGGTGTCACCTGTGCAGCCAAAGCCCTCCACCGCTGAGCATACTCCTTAAATGACTCATTATCTCTTTTTGCCATGCTCTGTAACTGTGTCCTGTCAGGCGCCATATCCGTATTGTATTGTACTGGTACTGTCTGAGGAAGGCATCAGCCAAGTCCTTCCAACAATGGATATGGGACGGTTCTAGCTGCATGTACCAGTTGAGAGATGCCCCAGCAATGCTCTCTTGGAAATAATGGATCAACAACTTGTCATCATGAGAATGTGTAGCCATTTTTCAACAGTACATGGTCAGATGTCTTTTAGGGCAAGTCACGCCTCGGTACTTGTCAAAGTTAGGCACTTTGAATTTAGGGGGTAAAACCACATCAGGGATGAGACACAGATCACGAGCTTCTCTTGCTCTAGAGCTCGACCCTTCAATCATTCTTAAGCGCTCTTCTAACATATGATACCTGTCTCTAGCTTGAGGAGTTTCAGCAGGATAGTTCTGAGGAAAACCATTCACCCCGTAGTGAGGATTACTCATCGACACTACGGCTGGGTTCATGTGTGGGTCATGTGAGTGAGTGGTATTCCCAGGAATTGGTCCCTGAACTTGGGGATGGACCGTTGCTGGTGAATGAAAGCCAAGCAGAGTTCCCGGCGGAATAGGAATCTGAATTTGGACCTGAGGCGTTCCCGTTCCTCCACTGTTTGCGGCTGAGATGGGTTGGACTTGCTCTGCAACCCTAGGGGGATTACTTCCTGCATTAGCCTCGGCTCCTGGAGGTGTGTATCCGGGTGGGAGTCCCCAAGGCATCCTTTGCATGGCTGGTTGGCTCTGGTTGTTGGTCCCTGAAGTATGAGCAAAGGTGACAGTCTCAAGACTTGGAGGAGGGAGAGCAACAACAACTTCGGTAGTGACGGCGGGATTTTCAGCGGCAGTTCCGTTCCTCAAAGCTTGTAGTATCCCCATCATTTCAGTCATCTGTGTTTCCATTGCCCCAATTTTCAATCTCAATTCCCGATTCTCCTGAGCCAATTGCTCTGGATTGGGAACCTCAGCAGTTGGGTTACCATGGTGCGATTCACCACTTCCTAAGTCTTCAATAACAGGACAGTCGGGTCATTCTGGTTAGTTTCCATGAGCCTTGCTTGCAGACTAGTCAGGTATCGATGTTGGCGAACCAGCTTGCCTTTTTCTATTGATGGACCACAATTCATGAGCGCGAGAATCACATAAATGAATGCAAATGCAATGCAATATGTATGATTTTATGTTTGTTTTGGTGCCGGGAATCGCGGTGCAACTCGTCTTGTCATAGGCGTGTAAGTTTAAAGCTCTAACACTTCTCTTTTTTAATTTTTGGTTGCAACGAGGTTGGAAGCAATAGACAAAACAAACACACTTTATTCAAAAGGAAGGAGTACTACAACTTCAAACTCGAAAGAAAAGCAAAGTACAATATTCTGAAAACAACACTTTCAACAGAAAAGTACAATATCCCAAAGAAAATTACAACTTTTTAGAGAAAATTTACAATTTCCTAAGGATTATTACAATGCTCTAAAGTGAACTTCAAAGGCATATAGCTTTCAATTTCTCCTTCCTTTTTCTCTTCTTGCTTTCGGCTGCCCCCTTGGCCTTCTCCATAAGTTCTTCTGTCAGAATCTTACAGTACTCGACAAACTCACACACCTTGGCCGGAGTGTTGAAAGGGTTCATCTCTGCTTCAACTCTTCTTAGCTTCTTGGGAACATCCCTCACAGCTTGGTTAGCTAGTCCAGCTAGCTTTGAAAATTTGCTCCTCCAAAGCTGAATCTCATCCCTTAGCTCCTTGAAGATCTCTTGGTCTTCTATTCTGCCAATTAATGCCATGAAACGTTTCTCCCAATACTGGCTTTCTGCTTGCACTTGCCCATAAGATTCCCTTAGGCATCGGAGATTTCTCTTCAATTCTTCCGACCTTCCTTGTTCAAACCCTAAAGCTTGTTGATACTCTTTCAAGATCCCTATGATAGACTCTCTATCTTGCCTGATGCTTTTCACTTGGTTCTCCAATTCAAACTTCATCACTTGGAATTCCTCTTTTGACTTAGCTAGCGCATCTCTAACCATTTTCTCATTCCTCCATGACTTGGCATATAGTTTCTTCCATTCACTTGCTTCTGCCACAGCCTCATTCATCTTTGAGGCGCACCTCTTTACTTCCTCTTTAACACCTTTCAAATGTTTCTGAATTTCCCTCTTGCTCTCTTCTTCTATTTCAAGTTTCCTATTGGTTGCTTCAAGAGCTGCGGCTTGGAGAGCATTTTCATTTTCTAGCTTTCACTTGTCTTGCATCACCTTTCCCAATCTGTTTTGCAAAGCCCTTTTCTCTTCTTCCGCTTTAGATAAGGCCAACTTAGCCTCTTCTAGTTCTTCAATGAGGGGAACGTGAGGTTCCGGTATTTTCTCTTCAAGTGATGGCACCTTTTGGTTGGATGATCGAGTTTCATTAATCCTCTTTTCAAGCCATTGAGTGAAGGAGATAGCAGTGGTCCTTTTAGATAACTCGCCTTTGTCCTTCCGCACCACGGTTTCCCAAGCTTGCAAGACTCGCCGAAGTAAGTCCTCGTCTTTAGGGATCCCCGCATGGAGGTAAAAATGAGGCAGCATAGCTTCGGAGGGTGAGTCCCGCATAGGGTACCCGAGTTGTCTCAAGGTCAAAGATGGGTTATAATTGTTGCATCCCTGTGTTCCCATGAGAGGAACGTTCTGGAAACTGCCACATTGGAATATCACTGAGGGTTTATCTTCCAACACTTGTGTGAGAACCATCGAATTTGAAGAGCATCGAGGTTCTTAAAAGTATCCTTCCACTCCTGAGGGTTCATAGTCTTCGGATTACAACCCAAGGCATAGGAAAGCAAATCCCCAACATCACTTTTGTTAATGCACACATGACTGATCAACCAAGCATATAGCACAGGGAAGGAACAACACATCTTATCCTTTCAGAACTCATGATGGCGGGTGAAGGCACGATAGGTCTCTGCGAGAATAGCGGGAACCGGATTGATGGGACTTTTTGCACTCTTGAAAGCTAGGAACACACCAATAGCGTTTTCATCTATATGTTTCTCATTCTGAGGGAAAAGAACAATGCCGAAGATGGTCAAGGCTAGTACTTGCTTGAAAGAAACCCAATCATCTGATACTACATAACTAGTCATCAAACTCTCAAAGTACTCCTGAGGAAACCCAAATATCTTGTTACGCTCAACTTTGTGGGACCGCACCTCTCCTACACTGATTTGTAACAGGGAAGCAAACTTCTCATCTGAATAATGCTGCCCCTGATACTGGTAAGGTCTAACCTCTGAGCGATCAAAACCCAGAATCTTCTCATACTCCTCTAGGGTAGGCGCCATTTGGAAGTTCTTGAAAAGAAAGCACCTAACCTCTGAATCATAGAACCAACATAGGGCGGCGATGGCACTCTCTTGTACTTCTAACTGTAATAACTTGCGGATGTTCCCATAAGTCTTGTCGAAGGACCGGAGCTCAATAGGACCTAATAGGGAAGCATACTCCTTCAAACTAGTTACATCAATCTTCTTTACAATGGGGAACCTCGATTTGAATGGGTTTTTCCTTTTGATTCCATATTGCTTCTTACACACCTGTGACAAGGTTCGGTGTTATGTTGCGATTTCCGGCAAACAAACTTTAATGCATGAAGAATGCAAATGATGAAAGTTTTTTTTTCAATATTTTGTCAGGTGCAAATGCAATGGTGCAAAATGATGTGAATGCGAAATGATGTGTTATTTACATGGAAAAAGGGTAAGAAAATGAGGTTATTGGTGGTACTTTGAACATTTTCAAAGATACACGCTACATGCCACCTCATGTAGGTGTTTATGAGGGGAAAAGAAAATTACTTTCTACAATTTTGAAATAGAGTTTGAGAAAAAGGAATGCCTAAGATAATGCAACAAACAAAGGCGTGCCCCCGTGTCCTACAAAGGGTGGGAATCCTAGGGTCTAGAGTCGACGAAAAGGGTAATCCTCCCATGTAGGTTCTAATCACTTCCTCACAATGGAAACCAAGAGCTAAAGTCTCTCTCATGATGACACCCACAATCGTAGAAAGCTACCAAGTGTGAGGCATCATGACAAAGCGCACTCTTGGGCGAAACTTTCATGAGAGCCATACAGACAAAGGTCTACAAATGGCAGTCACTAATCGTTCCCACTCTCCTAGGTTTTTGTTCAGACCTTGGGTTTTAGGCTCCAGTCAATGCTCACAAGTATAGGGTGTGAAGTGTGTGTTGAGGGCACAACACCTAGAAATAACTACCCTTCCCCACCTGCAAGAAAAACCATGAACAGTCCAGACAAAAAGGTCGTCTACCCTAGGGTTCAACATGCATACATCATTTCAATATACAAACCATCCTAAGAAGTCAACAATAATTACACGCATTGCTTACCTCAAAGAAAAGGAGCCGAGGAAGAGGGGACATAATAGAATTGGGGAATATGCATGAACTTACCTCAAAGAAAGGGAGCAAAGAAGAGGGAACATGATAAGATTGGGGGAATGCATGAAAGAAAGAAGCATATAAGCAAAGAGGATAAGAGGAGAGACTATCTACCACTTTAAGCAAGAAGCGAACATAGAAGAAGAAGGGATAAATACACATGAATGCAACATGAAAATGTGAGAGTGCAATGGAATTACCAAGATGCAATCAAGTAGACATGAGAGAAAGGAGAAGAAGAAGGAATGTTCTAAAATCTAGCAAACAAATGGCATGGAAAATAGGACAAAAGTAGGAAGAAGGGAGGTAAAACAAAGCATGTTAAATCAGCAAAGCAAATCACACATTCAATTAATCGGCTTGTCCCACTTAAGAAAAAGAATCCCCAGCAGAGTCGCCAGCTGTCGCACCCCGAAAAATCCTTGGAGGGATTTTTCTTCGCACAACGGGATTTTAGAGTCGCCACCAATATTTTTTAAAGGTAAAACATCGGAAAAACCTTTTTTGGAAAGCAATGACCTTTGGAACCATTAGATTTGGGTTCGGGGGTCTAATTACGTATGAGGAAGGTGTTAGCACCCCATAACGCCCCTTCAAAGAAGGGTTACCTTAATTAAATATGTGATTTGCAAAGTTGATTCGGAAAAATGCTTTGTTTTTACCTCTTTTGTTGATGAATGACTTAATGAAAAATCTTTAGTTTTCGCACTTGACGAAGAGTATCCGCTCCTACGTATCTCCCGGTGCGATGGAGAATTCAAAGCAACGTAGTTCTTGTTTTTGAAAAATGTTTTATTTTGGAAACGTGTTTGGTTTTTGAAAGGAAAAGTGTTTTGGGTTTGTTGTGCTTGACGGAGAGTATCCGCTCCTACGTATCTCCCGGTGCGATGGAGAATTCAAAGCTACGTAGTTCTGGGTTGTCTAGAAAAAGGTTTTTGTTTTTTTACCTTGTTTAATTGTGAAAATCGAGCTTTCATGATGATCAATTGAGCAAAGGCTCCAAGTGACCACCATTAGCACTCCATTGTTAATAATCATGCAAGCGAAGGCTTCGCAAGACTACTAACAAAGTTTTTGATTTAGTGAAAATCTTTAGGAAAATTAGGCATTCATGATGGTCAATTGAGCAAAGGCTCCAAGTGATCGCCACTAGTACCTCATTGTTAATAATCATGCAAGCAAAGGCTTCGCAAGACTACTAACAAAGTTTGATTTTGAAGAGTTTTCGCAATTGGATTGATTCTTGTTTAGGGAATGATTTTGATGCTTGAAAAAGCTTTTGATTGAAAGTGGACCTAGACTACACACATTATGACACGATACATAGATAGGCAAGGAATGAACCCAAGTTGAACATTTTGGCAAAAATGCATGAATAGGCAAGAAAATGAATCTAAGTTGCACATCTTATTGAAGATGCTAGGAAATGGGATGAACCTAACTAGGCATTTATGACACAATATGTGAATAGGAAAAGGCATTTCAAAGCACAAGTGATATCAAACTTCTAATGAATCACTTGCAAAACCCTAAGGATTTCACATCAACATTAGACATAAGCACCCATGTGGTATCCTTTTGATGTCATCAATGTCTAATACATTTCTTCAATCAACCACATGGAAGGAATAAATTAAAAGGGGCATTTGCCTCATGCAAGATGATAGGCAAGTCTTAAGACTAAATTGACAAGTTTAGGCAATTAGGGTGTTGAATCCCTTTAGGTAATCTTTGACACTTGGGATATGCACAAGTGCATAGGTGTCAAATCCTCTTACCAAATCATCAACACAAAACCAAAAATTGTTTCAAAACAATTACTTATTTGCAAGACCAAGAACATTTCAAAATGATTTATAAGTTGTTTTTGGTAATCAAAACAATTGGTAAGGAAAGGAAACCTAAATTTGCATTCTTGTTCACTAGGAATCACAAAAGAAATTGAATCCTCTTAGGCAATCCTCAACACTTAAAGTGTGCATCAAAGCACAAGTGAGAGTCCTCTTGCCAATCATCAACATAGGGCATGATTTGCAAGCAAATTCATGAGAACAACAAGTTTTAAGCAAACAAACATCATAATCAAGGTTCAATTCCAAGTAATTGCAAGATTAGACAACCAACTCATCAAAAATCTCATAAACCCTAATTTCTTTGAAACATGCGAAACTAACATAAACCCTAAATCTCATTTTTTTCATGGAAACACAAGATAATGCAAGAGAACAACATAGATTAAACTTTTGGCAAGGATTCACATGATCAAGCAAAGAAATGCAAAACAATCACACAAATCCTAATTTTCCTCTAATATGCGAAATGAAATAAGCTTCAAATCATCATTTTATTCATGAAAACAACAAGAAATGAGTGAAATAACAACAACACACAATTTATTCTAAAGGAGAGAAGCATTCAAAGCACCCAAACCTCCCAAAGTGTTTGTCAACATACTTGAAATACATCTCTCACTCAACAACAACAACTATGCTAACATTATGACATTAAAATGCAATGGGATGCCAAAATGAAGTGATGATTTACATCTTTGATGCTAAAATTGGAAGATGATGCTAGGTTTTAAAGTATACCTCAACTCCAAGCTAGAATAAGGAAGGAAACGAGATGAATGAATGCAAAACCCTTTTAATCTACTCTTCAATCTTCAACTTTGAACTTGATCCTTGAATTTGAAGGTGAATCTTTGAGAAGAATGCAAGAAGGATGGAAGATTTAGTGTAGGAAAGGTGTTTTAATGGATGATTGAGTGAAGAAATTGAAAAAGATGAGGTGAGGGAGAGGAGGAGGTATTCGACCAAGGAGAGGAGGAAGTAGAGGTTTTTGTGCAAAAAATGAACTTGTCCTTGTATTTTGGGAGAGTAGGCTCATATATGGTCTTGGGTGAAATTAGGGTTAAGGGTAGAATAGGAATGAGATGTTCTATTTTAAGTAAGTTTGCAATTTCTTATGAAGGAGTGAGTGTGAGAGGATGGTGTCATTTGCAAAAAAGGGGTATGAATCTACATGAGAGTGTGTGGGAATTAGGGATGTGTATGAAATGGGTAGGATTAAGGATAGTACAAGAATATTCTTAAGGAATAATTGTACAATTGAAGAGTGTGGAAGAAATTGTGGAGAGAGAGAGAGAGGGAATTCGGCTATGACAACAAAAATGGGGAGGGAAAATTGCTTCTCCTTTTTGGTCTTTTGTCTTATTGAGGACACTTTGTACTTTCTATTTGAATTTTGAATTTTTGGGCATGCAAATGATAGTGCACCTATTGAAAATTTGTCACATATTTTTGGGCACCATAAAAATATCCCTCTAATTATTCATGACAATAAAAGTTGTCATTTAATAATCGGGGAATATTTAATGGTCCTTTTTCAGCTTTCTTGTGCAATAAAAATGGGAAAAATGCCTTTTAATTATTTTGAACTAGGATTTTCTTCCAAAAAATTATACGAAAATTATCCTTGATAGAATAAATTGTATTTTTCATCCTTGACTTGGTTTAGTTCAAAAATAATTAACTTGCTCTCATTTGAATGCCGACAGATATTGAAACATGCACTATTTTATTCCCTAAAATTCTCAAAAATTAATAAAAATGTTTTTTTTTGGGTGCCAAAAATTAATAATGATCAATAAATGGCCTTTTTAAAGATTAAAATGCATGCCAAATGGCAAGGGCAAAAGGTAAGCTCACGCAGTTACGACTGGCGCGTGCGCGTAATTCAAATAAAAATGCGAGATAGGGGACAAATACACATAAATGCGAAAGTCTATTAACCTACACAAATTATGAATTACCCTTATTGTTTCCATTTTTGTTTGAAAAAAAAGGTTTTGACTTGGGCGGACAAAATTAGGGTATGACACCCCTGAGAATGCACATCTCTGGCAAATGGAGCTACAGCCAGAACGAGGCTACAATCTGAAGAAGGCTGTAGCAAATCTTCAATGGGACTCATTTATTCAACATAGAGGATCATTTGTGGAGTAAGTGGTAAGGAAATTATATGTTGAGATTCCTGACCCTAAGGAAGGTAAGCCTATGTACTATTCTCTAGTTAGAGGTAGAAGGGTATTGTTTGAGCCCAAAAGAATCAATGATCATTACATGCTGCCTTATAATGGAAATGAGTTTGAGGAAAAATCAGAAAAATTTGGCAAGAAGGAGATGACTAGGATAAATTCTAGGATAGCTGATAAAAATGCTGAATGGGATAAATTTACCAATTCTGAGTTCAAATTGAAAAGTAGATACATCATTAATGAACAAGGAAATTGGCATTTGTTCATTGCTGCATCAATTCTCCCTACATCACACACATACACCCTCTAAAAAGAAAAATTGATCCTCATGGATTCAATCTTAGCAGAAAGTAATGTGGATATAGGAAAACTCATTGCTAGAGAAATCCTAAGTTGTAGGAGGAACAAAAAAAGAGGCTTTGTATTCTTTCCATGTTTGATAACTGAGTTATACATCAAAACTGGGGTGCCAATTGATGCTAAAGAAGTAAGAAAATTTCTCCCTGGTGCTCTCTCAGCTGAATTCAAGGAAAAAGCCAAAACTATTAAGGAAGCTGTCAGTAGCTCAATGCAGGAGCACTTCGTGCACTAGCAATGAGCTATATGGAAATTTCAAAAGGAACAATTTGATTGGCTACAGTTAAGGTTTCAGGAGATTTCTAATGTGGAAACACATGTTGAAGCTCCAATATTTCCTAATTAGGTTCTGCAAATATCAGACAGGGAAGAGGAAGAAAAATATGAGGAAGAACAAATTGAAGAAGAAGAGGTTGTGGAAAAAGTGGTAAGACCAAAGAAAAAGGAAGTGAGTAAGAAACAGAAGAAGGGGAAGAGAAAGTTATTTGAGGAAGAACCAGAACTGCAGAGTGAGGAAATAGAAGAAAGTGAGGAGGATGAAGAGGCTAATAAGGCAGTCAAGGAGATAGAGAAGGATGTTGAGGAAGATGAAACAGAGAGTGAGGAGGAGAGTAATAAATCTGAAGAAGGAGATGTGATCATGGAGGATGCTCCAAGAAAGAAGTATGCCACCACAATACAAACCCCACCCTCTGAAACCACCAACCAACCATCACAAACATCCATCCCTACATCCCTACCACCAGCACAAGCCCCACCCAAATCCCCAACACCTCCCTATAATCACTCCCCACAAATTAATTCCCCACCCAAATCACCTACCTAAACACCAACCCCACCATCACCACCACCCAATTAGAACCAACATATGGAACCACCACCAGTGATCCATCTCCTACAATTCCAGAAAAACAACCAGAATCACCACCTTCTGTTAATGAACCCATTACTGCTCCTACTAACACTACATTTGTTAATTTAAATGAAACTTTGCAGGTCATTCAAGAAGAACCATAAACGGAAGCAGAAAAGACAAGCTCGGGTGAAAAGACATCAGAAGGAGAACCTGTGTGTAACGACCGAAAAATCCGGGTGAGGATTCCTCGAAGGTTCAAAAATGAAGCCGCCACCAAAGTTTAGTTTAAGGGCAAACATTGGAAAATCCCTTTTGGAATGGATAAGGGTCCTTGAGACCAGATTAGGTTTCGGAAGTCGGTTATGCGTGAGGAAGGTATTAGCACCCCACGACATCCTTCCTAATGAAGGTTACCTGCTAATTAGTTGTAGAAGCGATAGTTAATTTTGAAAACATTTAATTTACCCTTTTATTTTGAATTTGAAAGAGATTAGAAGAAAGCAGAAACTTGATATTTTATTTGAATTTAAGAAAATGAATATTTAGAGAGAGACTAAAAATGGTTTTTTATTAGTGCAATTGACAGAGGTCGGCCGCCCTCTGCTCCTACGTATCTCTTGGTAGAGAATCAAATCACACGTAGTTCTTGGTAGAAAAATATTTGTTGGTTGGTATTTTTTAATATAGGGATCTTAGGACTCCTGAGTGATCAGTTCATTTGTCCTAAAACGATGACTAACCTGACTGTACAGTCGGCTTAGTCCCCTACTTTGTGAAAATAGAGTTTTTGGAGTTTGGAAAATGATTTGAAGTGTGTTTGTTTGATTTTATTGGAATAGGGGTTTTAGGATTCCTGGGCCGTACAGCTCATTTATCCTAAAGCGCTGACTAACCCAGCCGTACGGCCGACTTAATCCCCTATCTTAAAAATTTGATTTGTGGAAAGAAATGTGTTTGTGTTTATTTTGATTTAGAAATTGTTTGTTTTAAATAGGGATTTTAGGACATGATCCGTAACGGTTCATTAGTGACCTAAAAATCAGACTAACCCGACTGTACAGTTGACTTAGTCCCCTATTTATATTTTTCAAAAATGAAATATTTATCTATTTATTTTTATATGTTTTTGTGAAAGAAATTAACAAAAAATGAAAAGAGAGGGTGCAATAGGAAAATGGGGTGCTGTTTGCAGAAAGGGAGTTGTATTGTTAAAACTGGGTGTAAACAGCAGCAGCCCAGCTTGTGGACTGTCCCACAGAGTCATCGGCTTTTCAGTGGCGGGTGCGTGCTATCGAAAACAGGGGTGTAAGAAGGAACCGAAGCTAAAAAATTTAAAATTAAAATTAAATATAAACCCAGACTATATAAAGTAACTTTGGCTTATGAAAACCCTAATTTTCCTAATTCTTCTCCAGCGCCGCACGAACCCAGTTTTGGTGAGAGAGAGAGAGAGAGGGAGTTGCGAAATTTCCGGCGAGGGAGAAGGCGAGAGAGAGAGAGAGATATCTGAGCAGGGATGAGAGGGAACGACGATGGCGTCGTTGCTACGTCAGAGAGGGTTTGCGACAGTGATGGCCACCGAACGGTGGCCGGAGTTTTAGGGGTGATTTCTGGTTCGTTTTCATGGCCGGCGAGGAAGGAGGGACGGCAACGGAGATGACCGCCTTACCGTGGTCATTTGCTTCAGGTTCGATTTCGAAGGCTAGTTAGAGGGGGAGGGCGACGACGGTGATGACGGCTAGGCTACGACGGTGACAGCGACAGCTTGGCGGTTCATGGCGTTGTGCTGTCAACGACGACAGCGATGGTTCAACAGGGAACAACGACGTGTTTTGCGACACGATGGGGGGAGGTTCGCGACGGACTTGGGCGTATGGCCACCGTCTACGGTGGCCGGAGGTGAGCTCCATTTTATTTTTGCTTTTCTCTTCTCTTTTAATCTTGATTCCATTTTGCCATTGTTCTTTATTGTTAAAATTGCTTGTATAACTCTAATTTTCCTAAAACTGAGTCTATTTCAAACATTGCTAAAATTTTGGACAGATTACCTCGAACCCTAAATTTTAACTGAACCTACATCCAGTTCTGTTCCCAACTCCGTTTTCCTAATTTTTTATTTCACTTAAACCATTTTAAGTTATTAATCGTAAACCCTAATCTATTTACAGCACTAATATTCACAGCCAAACTTTCTAACTTAAAAAAAACACAAACTGAACCCACTTGATTCTTTTTAGTTCATATACACTGTTTTGATACCGATTTCAGATTAATAACAATTACGGTTCTCTGCAAAAATGGCCTACTATGTATTGAATTTAATAAAACCTAAGGAAGCAAAACGAAAACATGAAGACCAACCTCTTTTCCAGCTTCTAAAAAATTTCCTGTTGCTTGTTCGTTACTGCTGTTCCTAGTTGCTGCTTCTGTCTTTCTTTGTTTCAGAATTTTTTGAAACTTTGGGATTAGGGTTTCAGTGTGAAACCCTAATTTTGCTCTGATTTTGTGTGAATTTTTCTGTCTGAATTTGGGTCCCCTTTTCTGTGTGATTATGAGTGTGTCTAGGCTTGTTTATATAGGTAAAAATTAGGGTTTTTCTGATCCTTCTCCATATTTGTTTCCATTTTCAGGTACTTGGGCTTGGGTTGGAGATGGAAAACTTGCTCAGCAAGTTGCTGAATTAGGGTTGGGGAGGTGAAGCCTTGGTGAAGAAGGTTTGGCAGTGGAGGCGCAGCTGCTGTTTTTGGGTTGATGGGCTCTTATTTTATTTTTGTATTTTTGTGATTTTCGTTTTTCTGATTTTTTGTATTTTTGGTTATTATTTTGTATTTTTTGGACTTTTTGTACAATTTGGGATTTTTAAGATTTTTTGGATTATTGTAAATTAAATTTTATTAATTCTGATATATATATATATAGGCTAAATTGCTGTTTTGGCCCTATCTTTGGGGTTGTGGTCACTTTGGCCCTTTATCTTTTTTTTTTTCTCATTTTAGACCCTCATGTTTTTTTTGTGTGTCATTTTGGCCCCTGCCGTTATCATTTTAGTCCCTTATGTTTTTAATTGATTTCATTTTGGTCCCTTATGTTTTTAATTGATTTCATTTTCGTCCTTAAAGATTTGCTACAAAAAACATAAGGGACTCAAAACATAACGGCAGGGGCAAAATGACACAAAAAAAAACATGAGGGTCTAAAATGAGAAAAAAAAAAGATAAAGGGCCAAAGTGACCACAACCCCAAAGATAAATGGCCAAAACAGCAGTTTAGCCTATATATATATATATATATATATATATATATATATATATATATATATATATATATATTTCTTTAATCTGATTTTATTATCACTTTTTTTTATGGCTTTTTGGTCCAAAAGTTAGATGTAGGCCCAAACGACCAAAAACATTAAAAACTTGATTCAAAACACTAAGCGTAAGCCCAATTAGGCAAGCTAACAAAAACAGACCCAAAGGGTTGGACATAGGCCCAATTGGATAATTTGGTCCGACTTTAAATGAAATAGCGCTTGAAATGCTATGGGTTTGTGACACGGGGCTAAAGCGATTAGGATAAAAAAGACCGGGTAAAATTAGGGTATAACACTGTGCAGATGTCAACTGAAGCACCTGCATCTGATGCAAGTGCATCCCAGCCAACCCCAACTATTACTATCATTCCTGCCAACAAAGATGTAACACCCCTTTTCTACCCCATAATTTACACGTCATTTATCAGAGTAATTTCTTTTTCGAAAATATTAATTTAACTGGTAGAAAAGAAATTCCACATCATCATTAACAAAACTCATCAACTGCACCCATCATGGTTTGTGCAACAAAACACCCGTCATGAAAGTTAAACTCCAAAAATCACATCACAGCGGAATAAAACAATAACTCACTAATACCACTCAAACACGTCTCACATCATCGACATAATCATTAAATAATTAGTTAATTAATTAACAAACTTCAACCACGCCCCCTAGGTGTCACAGTATCAGAGAGCGACTCGACAGACATCCCAAATAGCTATTAAAGAAGGCAGCAGGACCTTCACTCGCGGTTACCTGCAGCGTTGCCACAATAGAGCAACATTCCAAGCAGAAGGGGTGAGAATTTCAACAAAACATAATCAAGCACATAATAGAGTAATGTGAACAAAGCAGTCATACAACATCGTCATCACCCCAACATCATCGTCCCTAAACACTAACTCAAGTCACAACTTTTTCCCACAAGTCATAAATCATGTATGTGCATGGAAATGCAACCCACGCCTGGGTATATGCACTAATGGAAAAAAGACATTTAGCGTCGGTTAAATTGGACATTTAGCGTCGGTTACCGCCCGACGCTAAATGTTAGACATTTAGCGTCGCTTATTTAACCGACGCTAAATGTCACTCAACGTTAGCAGAAATGACATTTAGCGTCGGTTGTTTTAAATAACCGACGCTAAATGTCTCCAAAACGTCATTTAAAAATGACATTTAGCGTCGGTTATTTGAAACAACCGACGCTAAATGTATCAAAGGGGACATTTAGCGTCGGTTATTTGAAACAACCGACGCTAAATCTCTCTAAACGTCATTTGAAAATGACATTTAGCGTCGGTTATTTGAAACAACCGACGCTAAATGTATCAAAGGGGACATTTAGCGTCGGGTTGTTTAAACAACCGACGCTAAATGTCTCTAAACGTCATTTAAAAATGACATTTAGCGTGGGTTATTTGAAACAACCGACGCTAAATGTCTCTAAACGTCATTTAAAAATGACATTTAGCGTCGGTTTTTTGAAACAACCGATGCTAAATGTCTCTCAACGTCAACAAAAATGACATTTAGCGTCGGTTTTTTGAAACAACCGACGCTAAATGTCATTTTACACATTTTAGTTTCATTCATTTTTTTATCCTTACGAAACCTGTTGTATCCCAGAAATGACCAATTCCCAGAAACAACCATTTCCAAAACAGTCCAATTCACAGACCAATTCCAAAACAGACAAATTCATTCTAAAACCATTCCATTCTATAGTTGTACAAATTACACAGACAGCAATTCCAAAACAGACCAATTCATAGACCAATTCACAGACAGCAATTCCAAAACAGACCAATTCACAGACCAATTCACAGATTGCAATCCCAAAATTGACCACTTCACAGACAGCAACTAAACTGAATCTATAGTTGTACAAATTACCAGATTGCATCACAGACAGCAACCATAACAGAAACGACCAATTCTATTAAAAGTATGCATCACAGACAGTATACAAATTAACAGAATCAAAGAATTTTAAACAATGTATCTTTTTGCTCCGTGCGAATCTTCATAAAAAATTCTGACCAAAGCAGACGAACCTCAAAAATCTCCTCTTCGGTGTATGCCTTTGAGTCATCAAATACCTACAAGTTTAAAAATTACTGAAACAAATTATATTCAATCATTATAATTCCAAATAAATGTGTAAAGTATAATTTTAACCAAAAATTTATACCTGCTCCCAATTATCAACAATACCAGCATTCACAATGGTCAGCATAAACTTCATCACATAATAGCCACAATGATAACCATTCCGTTGTATTGGCATCTACACAAATGAATTCACTCCAAATTAAATCAACTCAATAACATAAACAGAATATATATATATATATATATATATATATATATATATATATCATATATGACCAATTTCAAATTAAATCAACTCAATATTTTAAATTACTTACTGTAGGGTACAACCACATGGGGGCAGATGTAGAATAACCTTTGACAGCTCTAATAACAATATAAAAGTACTTATAAGTCCTCAACCCAACTTAATTCAAATACTACAATCTAAACCATGATAAAAAATAAAAACTTACTTGCTAAGCATGCCTTTGATTTCTTTGTTTGGTTTGCGGCCTAAAGAACACATCCAGACCACAGTATTTTGATTTGGGATTAAGATAATTAGTTGCCAATGTCCACTGCAACATTGATAAACTTAAAATTAACCAACACACAAAGAAAAATGAATCACCAATTAGTTGAAATATTTTGCTGTTACGTACCTATGGCAAAATGGAGTAATATATACTCTCGTAGGGGTGGTCATCAATTTCTCTTGAATGTTTTGAAGGACAACATTTATGGAGTAATGCTTCAAGTTAAGCTTGTATGGACACACAAATCCATATAAGTCCCCAATACCTCTTTCAAGACATTGACGGTGCAAATATCTAGTGGCAAGTAAGAAAAACTATCAAATCGATTAATATATGTAAAAATGTGAGAAATTTATATAATGAAATAGAATTTACTACTTACGTGGACCATAAGGCCAAATGGCTCATCTCAAGCCACTCTTCACCGGAAACCATGTCCAGGATCTCTTTGAAGGAGACAAAGCATTCATGAGCTTCGTGCTCCAACATTATCTTGGCATGTCTCTTATCGGCATACCCCACCACAAGCATCTCTTTCATCCAATCAATATTTACCTCCTCCTCCGCATGAGGTGGTGAGTGGCTTGCCTTAGATCCAACCGTTGTATTGGGAGAGGGAACCTGAACACCAGCATGTTGAAGACCTCCACATGAGATGGTGTGCTGAAAAATTAAAACATAAATATAAATTAAGCTATTATTTATGAATTGATTCAAATAATAAAACAAATCTAGTAATATAAACATATACCTCTTCCAACACTTTGCGAACTCGGTCTTGCACCATCACTTCCACGTCCTTCATAATTTCTTTCATCAACTCCGCTTTGACAACTTGTGAGCTACCCGGGCCAGTACGTGTCACACCTCCAAAGTATCTCTTTATCCCAACACCTTTTCCAACTCACCGAACACGACCAGGATGCTCAGGTGTTCCAATGGCAACCGTCAAAATATCATTCTTTCCTTGAGGAACGAAAGATCCTTGGCTACTCAAAACCGGAAGTTCATCCTACAACAAAAGCATGTTCACATGTTACAATTTAACAATTTAACAATCTTAGATTCACACACAATGTCTTAGAAACACCACACAATATTATACTTACAATCTTAGATCCAACAGATGCTGACGACTGGCATGCATAAGATCCAGACTTGCTTTGGCGGCCAGCCTTCCACAGCTCATGACGCTCTGGAGATGTAGGCTCCACCTCCAAATCAGGATCACCAGACTCCTCCTTGATTTTTTTGATTTGTTCTTCTTTCAAATTCTTCTTCAACTTTTTATAACCACCTGGCTCCATTGTGTGGTTGTATTTATTATTTTTTTGAATATTCTTGCCAGCTTCTCTCTTAGCCTGTTACAAAGAACAAAAACACCACCATATTTACAACATATCATTAATGTTTAAGAAACTAAAATAGTTATAGTTAAAACAATACCACAAACTCCTCAGTAATGCGACTGTTGGCAAATGCAGCCCATGTCTCGAGAGATATGTTGCTGTACTTGTGACATGGATTTTTTTGACCATCATTATCCCCACTACCAAAGACGTATGTTCTGGTGAGAGTTGTCTTGAACTGTCTCCAACAAAGAGAGATATGAGACATCCAAGCTTTCTTGAATTCATTACTCTCGGGAACATCAAATATTAGCTTTACATCATCCCAAGCAATCGTTTTTGTCTCCTCGTCAACATCACTCCACTTGATTGGCAATATGCTTATCTTTGTTCGTGCAACCACCCCTAAATAGGTCTTGAATTTGTTAGCATAAGGACCAATAAGACCGCCTTTACTATCAATTTCCACTCTGTATTTTTGACCATCTGGGCACCTAGAAGTGAACTTTTTTAATGAAGTTGGACGTCTGGTATTCTTTTTTGAAGACATGATAGCTGAACTTAAACAAAGGAAACAATCAAGAAAAGAAATAAGATGTTATAAATAAGAAAAGAAATAAGATGTTATAATTGGTGGTACATGTCCATACAATGTCATTAATAAGGAACCATCTCTTAAGTTGAGCAAATCATCAATAGCATATAAACTGGTTAGAAAACTGAAAAATAGGTCAATCGGTTCCATTATACAACATAGGTGCAAAATAGATATATATATATATATATATATATATATATATATATATATATATATATATATATATATATATATATATATATAGAACAAAGCTCACCAACAAAAAGAAGATAGATATAGAACAAGCTCACCAACAAAAAGAAGATAGATATAGAACAAGTTCCATTATACAACATCGGTTCAAAATTACATACCATCATTGTCACTAAGTTCAAAATTACAATTTCATAGGTTCAAAAAAACTAATCTAAACTCCTTCGTATAAAATTCCTTCATTATGATCATTGCGAGTGGCATGTTCATCGTCAACTTCATTGTCATCAACTGAAGTAGGCACTTGTGTTAACAAACAAGGTGTTTCGGAAATTGCAAGACTTGAATCTTCATTTTCATCACTGCCTATTTTTCCTTGCATGACAACTGACCACTTTTTGTTAGAAGGATCTTTGACATAGAAAACTTGTTTTGCTTGGTCAGCCATGATGAAGGGTTCATCATTATAACTTACCTTGTCAAGGTCCACTAGTGCAAATCCCATTTCGTCAGTACGTACACCACTATTGTTGTTAACCCACTTACATTTAAAAAGAGGCACTTTAAATTTACAGTAATCAAGCACCCAAATCTCTTCAATGACACCAAAGTAAGCAATAGATGCGAGTACAGGATTTGTATCATTTGAACTAGAGAAGTGCATCGCGGAAGCCATGACCATAACTCCACTGTTTTGCATGGTGCTTTTGTCATCTTTCGACTTTGTGTAAAAGGAAAACCTATTTATGTCGTACCCGCTCCAACATACGACATTAAAGTGAGGGTCATGTGCTAACCATCTCAAAGTCTCAGAGGCACTCACATCTTTCTTAATCTCTGATTTAAACCAATCTATGAATGTGTTGTTATGCTCGTTCAATAACAATATTTCTTTCATTCGAGGGTTTTTGGCTTTTACTATCTCTTTATGGAGAGACAAGTAAGGTAATACCTCATCTGTATTATTCAAAACATACAAATGTGCTTGAAGCACTTCAGCTCGACCCATGCATTTAGTGGTTATACCATGTGTACCTTTACCTTGACCTCTCCCTGCATAACGAGACTTTGGTAGTCCCACAGATTTTGCTTCTGACAAGTAGTCAGAACAAAACTCAATCGCTTCTTCTGTGACGTACCTTTCAACAATGGATGCTTCAGGACGATATTGGTTCTTCACATACCCTTTCAAGATCTTCATGTATCGCTCGATTGGGTACATCCACCTTAAATAAACAGGGCCGCATAATCTAATCTCCCTAACCAGATGAACAATTAAATGAACCATGATATCAAAGAATGAGGGAGGAAAAAACATCTCCAATTGGCACAAGATAATAGCAGCTTCATTTTCCAACTCGTCCAATTTTTGGGGGTCGATGACTTTAGCACATATACTATTGAAGAATAAGCACAACCTAGTTATGGTATATCGGACATCTTTCGGTAAGATGCCACGAATTGCCACAGGTAGTAGTTGTTGCATCAAGACATGGCAGTCGTGAGACTTCAAGCCAACTAATTTGAGATCTTTCATTGAAACCAGTCGTTTTATATTTGACGAGTAACCATGTGGGACTTTGATTCCCCGTAGACACTCGCAAAAGCTCATTTTCTCTTTTCTTGAAAAGGTATAACATGTTGGAGGTAAATATGTGCCTTTACCTCGTTCCACTGGATGTAATTGTTCTCTTATGCCCATCTCACGCAAATCTAGTCGAGATTTTATACCATCCTTTGTCCCTTGAACGTTGAGAAGGGTCCCGATGACACTATCACAAACGTTTTTCTCGACGTGCATAACATCAAGACAATGCCTTACATCAAGATTGGACCAATACGGAAGATCAAAGAACACCGACCTCTTTTTCCACTTGCTTTTTTCCTTAGGCTGCTTCTGCTTTTTGCCGAATACAACTTTGATGTCCTTAACCACTTGATAGACTTCTTCTCCGGTCAAGGCATTCGGAGCAATGTCATTTTCCGAGCACCCATTAAAAGCTTTTTTAAGCTTACGATATCTGTGATTAGGTTTGAGAAATTTCCGATGCCCAAGGTAGACAGTCTTCCTTCCATGTTTGAGTTGATGGTGACACGTGTCTTCTGCACAAATAGGACAACCTTTATGACCTTTGACACTATACCCAGACAAGTTTCCGTATGCAGGAAAGTCATTGATCGTGCAAAATAACATGGCTCGCAGCTTGAAAGTTTCATTAGAATACCCGTCAAACACATCCACACCTTTATCCCACATTTTTCTCAAGTCTTCAATCAATGGACTAAGGTAAACATCTATGTCATTACCAGGTTGTCTCGGGCCAGAAATCATCATGGATAGCATCACATATTTGCGCTTCATGCACAACCATGGAGATAGATTGTAAATTAAAAGGAGAACAGGCCATGAGCTATGATTCGTACTTAAGTTACCATATGGATTCATCCCATCTGAAGCAAGTGCGAGCCTAAGATTTCTTGACTCAGTGCCAAAATCCGAATACAAATTATCAATTTTCTTCCATTGCAAAGAATCAGCCGGATGGCGAAGCTGCCCGTCACATTTCCTCTCATCTGCATGCCATCTAATGCTCTTCGCGTCATTTGCATTAGCAAACAAGCGTTTGAACCTAGGTATTATTGGAAGATACCATAAAACCTTCGCAGGGGAACCCTTTGTGTTGTTGTCGTCATAATTAGATTCACCCGACTTCACTTTGTAGCGCGAACAACCACACGTAGGACAGTTATGCAACTTCTCAAAGTCTTTCCGATACAATATGCAGTCTTTGGGACATGCATGTATTTTCTGATACTCCACACCCATCGGACACAATATCTTCTTTGCATCATACGTTCGTTTTGGCAATGTGTTACCAATGGGAAGCATGTCTTCCAACAACTCAAGCAATTCGGTGAATCCCTTATCAGTCCACCCATTTATCACCTTCAGATTGATCAATTTTAACGACGCAGACAACCGGGTGTATTTTGTGCATGTAACACCCCATTCTACCCGGCTATTATTTGTAAGAAATCAGAGTTTCAAAATTTCATTTCAATGGAATGCTACACATAACTTTAATCTAACAATGACAAAATCAGCATAAGCGTTCATTACATCTTTATAATACGCAACACCCTTAAATGGGATGGAATACTCAAAAATTCATCAATAAAATCCACACACTAGAAAATGAATGTCTCGCAGCGGAAAATAACATAATCTCAAAAGTGCCGAACAACAGCCTCATCCAAAATCATTAAATCAATGCATATAAAAATTCAACAGTAAATGAATAACACTAGAATCCTAAGCCCACCCCCTAGGTGTCACGTATCAGAGCAGACCGACTCGGGAATGAAGGGAGTAAGCCTTCACTCAGGGCTACCTGTGGTAAACAACAACAGAAGGGTGAGTCTCAACTACATAATAAAGACTATAATAAGAAGTATATTTTATCATAGTGTCACACTCATACAGTCACACAGTGTCATAGTTCATACATCCAACAACTCGCATGCTTATTATGAGAATGTATGCAATACAGTTATGCATGTGGTACCATTTTCCCAGACCGCAGCCTCATCATCATAATATCAAACTCAGACCGCAGCCTTATCAACTCAGACCGCAGCCTTATCATTACTATATCAACTCAGACCTCGGCCTTATGTATGCATGAGACTCCATGACAAAGATCACAATCACAATTCTTAACGACATAGTCCGTACATCATATATCACCTCTTTAATTAATCATTAGTTATAGCTCCCATTGCCTCATCATCAATCAATTGAGTCCCCATGACTCTGGCCCCCATAGCCCATGTCCCAATGATATCATAAATCAACTCATTTATTAACTCATCTCAATCACATCTCTAGGACAAAACTCAACTAGAGGACTAGAACCCCTCACAAGGACCAAACCGAGTAGGCCACCTGAAAATTAAAAACCGCTCTAGCCAATACGTTCAAAATGGAATAAGGTCAGGTGAATACAAAATTTGGCTCGGGAAAATCTGCCTAGAAATTGATTTGCACACAAAGCCCCCTTTACACAAGCTAAAACGATACTCAATAGGACCATTTCAAAACAACACGTGCGAAACAGAAAATTCTTTAGCCAAGGTACTCAAAATACAATTTGGTCAGGTGAATACAAAATTTGGCTCGGGAAAATCTGCCTAGAAATTGATTTGCACACAAAGCCCCCTTTACACAAGCTAAAACGATGCTCAATAGGACCATTTCAAAACAACAGGTGCAAAACAGAAAATTCTTCAGCCAAAGTACTCAAAATACAATTTGGTCAGGTGAATACAAAATTTGGCTCGGGAAAATATGCTCAGAAATTGATTTGCACACAAAGCCCCCTTTACACAAGCCAAAACGATGCCCAATAGGACCATTTCAAAACAATGCGTGCAAAACTGGAAATTCTTTAGCCAAAGTGTTTTAAATACAATTTGGTCAGGTGAATACAAAATTTGGCTAGGGAAAATATATTCAGAATTCACAGCTCACCCCTAGGCACCACAAACATAGTCAAAACAACGCCCTCTAGGACAATTTCAAAACAGTGCGTGAACAACTGAAAATTCTTTAGCCAAAATGTTTTAAATACAATTTGGTCAGGTGAATACAGAATTTGGCTAGGGAAAATATGTTCAGAACTCACAGCTCACCCCTAGGCACCACAAACATAGTCAAAACAACGCCCTCTAGGACAATTTCAAAACAGTGCGTGAACAACTGAAAATTCTTTAGCCAAAATGTTTTAAATACAATTTGGTCAGGTGAATACAGAATTTGGCTAGGGAAAATATGCTTAGAAAACTGAGGTTTGCCCAAAACACCATTTGTGCGCCATGTTTAGACATAGGCAGCACCTTGGCGCCACCCCAGGCGCCAGAACAGTGCCCAGGCAGCAACAACATACAACCCAAGTTACTGCTACAGTACACAGGGCGCCATTTCCCTAGGCACTTGGCGCCCCATGCGACCCAACATCCACCAAACATCAAATTTCCAATTTTTTTCCAAATCAAATCACAACAACAAATCATAAAACATGTTATAATCATACCAACAACTTCAATTTCACACTTACACACCAATTACATATCAAAAACACGAAATCAACATGTTATAAACCTTAACTCAAGCCTAAATCGATTTTCTCATACAATTTATCAATTTCAACCAATTCAAACAATCAAACAAATATCGAATAACATCAAATAAGACCCTATGATCCACATACCACCTATTATACTCTCTATTATAGAGTGAGACTCCCCTAACCTTGATTATGACGAACTAGAGCTCTTTCCACCGAAGCACCGACAAACCACCGCAACAAGGAATCTTCTCCTTCTTCTTCCCTTTCTCACGATCACGCCCTCCCTCTCTCTTGGACCATCACGAAGGATTCAACAAGAGTAAGGGTTAGGAAAATCGAAAACCTAAACATTTGAAAGAGGAGGAAAATCGAATAAGAAAAGGACTAGGAACTCTTACCTAGAGTCAAGATGAACGAAACCCTAACTCCTTAGCTTGAGATCGCCTTCTTCCTTCTCTTCTATTCTCCTTCGACTTTCTTTCTCTTCTCCTCTCTTTCGACTTTCTTTTTCTCTTTTGGCACAATTGGGGCGAAACCTAGACCCCCTAGCGCCTAAGGAGCGCCTAAGCCAACGGGCTTGGGCTTCTTGGGCCATTACTTGCAGTTCCGGTATTTCCAACGCCATCCCCTTCAATTTAAATAAAATGCTCCATTATAATTTAATCAAAGAAAATTAGTGCAATACTTTAAATAATTTAATCAATTACTTAATTAAATCATTTAGGGTGTTACAGTGCAACCCAAATACAAAGGTTGATCTGTGTCTTTGCACAAATTATCATATTCATGAGCCCGCTTAAAAGATTCAGGACCAATGTCACGTATCATGTCCTCCATTCGATCATCCATATCTTCATCGACTTTCTCACTTTTGGACACACTTGGGTTGCCGCTTGATTCACCATGCCATATCCATGTGGTATAACTGGGTAAGATCCCATGAACAAAGAGATGATCCCGTATTACACTTGGTGGTTGTGGGGTTCGATTCACACAATTACAACAAGGACATGAATAAGTTACAGCAATTTCGGGAACATTAGTTTTGGGAGCATCAGTTTTGCGAAGATTTGCTTGAGCAAAGTTTATAAACTCTTCGACTCCTTTCGCATACTCATCACTCAGACGATTACAATGTATCCAACTACGATCCATCGCTACGCTCCAAAGATAGTAAAAATAAATTCATAAATCAAAATCAAACTATCACATCAAACCAAGATAGTAAAAATAAATTCATAAATCAAAACAAGTAAAAATATAAATGTATAACATCAAACCAACATAGTAAACTTAAAGCTTCATTAATAAGGTTCTTTTTTATAGCATGATTCTTCATAGAAACATGAACAACAACTCCAACAACTCCACATACTAATATGCTCTAGTGCAACAATAAAATCAGCCCACAAAACACAACGGACAAGTGTTTAATCATGTTACTATTGTTACTAGTATTTAATAATATTAACATAATTTTGATCAGGGAATGAACTCAAATGATTAATCTAGACAAGAAATTGAATAAGTAATATACCGAGAAGCAGATGCAAGAGTGAGAAGCGGGTTTGACAGTGAACTTCCCGGGTTGACCCGTCCGAGCAACGGCGATTTCTGGTTCGCGCTATTCGTATACCACTGTACTCAGCTTTCCACTTCTAGAAATCCAATTTGATCTAAAAAATCACTTGGAATATCAGTTGCAACTTACCTGCATGAAAATTATGAATATTGGATAAATTAATAGTACTACAAAATGATAATATGAAATGATTAAGGACTTTAACACCTTCAAAGAATACTACAAATTATGCAGTTAACAAATTCAAAGTTCCCTTAAGGAATCACAATCCAAAACAAGAATTAAAGTTCCCTTAAGGAATCACAATCCAAAACTAGTTTAATTACAATGAAATCAGTCAAGAACCCCCAAATGTCATCTTCACAATCCAAAACTAGTTTAATTACAATCCAAAACTAGTTCAATCACAATAAACAAACAGATTTGTATAGTTGCTAATTGTCAAAATCATGTCTTCAAAATCAGCAAAGAAACTATATAACAAAAGAAGGAAGCACTACTATGGTCTAAGATTAAGATCAACTCGAGAACACTAAAAAGTAAACACAAGGCTAGCAATAACTCAAAATCAAAGACTATACCCTAGCCCTTAAGCAACCACCACAACTTCAAACCAGCAGACCCCACAAACTTTTTTCTACGTGGACAGATTATCATTTCTGTTACATATTTTCTGTTATTTGAGATAACAATAAATTAAAGTATTAGTGAAATAAAATTAAATGGCAAACAATTTGAAACAAGTAAAATCTTCAAAAACATGATAGATAGAATAAGAGGAAAGTGATAATGGCTATGTAACAGGAAGATGCAGGATGTGACTTACTAGGATCCACTGAAATAGCAGATATTAAAGATCCATAAACTCCTCTTGTTGGTATGCCAGTGGTTCCTTTTCCAGCCCAGTAGAAGTGAATCTTCAAAGTATGTTCTGTGACACTAGCATTAAAGGTCTTCACAGTTGGTTTTTCAGTACCACCAGCTTCTCTTTCAATATCAAAGTCTTTGAGTACCAATTTCCCCTTAATTTTAGTACATAACAATATATTCCATCTAGCTTTTCAGTACCACCAGCTTCTACAACAAAGAGTGATATTTAAGGTTAAATACTAAAGCTAATACCAAAGACCTTATTTTACAGAACATTCCTCAGAAAGCAAAATCTGGAAAGATAGACACTATGTTTCAAGAACAACATCTTATTGTTTAACCACAGATGAAGAGTAGCTCTCGACAAGGTTTCTGGAAAATTAACAAAAAATTGTTATAGTGATAAGTGATAACTGATAACTAACACTCATTCAGCAAAACAAGAACTCAAAGCTAGTTGATAACTGATAACTAACACCCAAATCAGAAGCAACAATCAGAAAATAAACAATTAAACAATAAAATTAAACACCCAAATGAGAAGCAACAATCAGGGATTCCAAATTTAAAAAATCAGAAATTAGGGTTTTCAATTCACGCAGAAATTGAACAATTTTCCCCAAATCAAACAATCATCAAAGAAGAGGAGAAGAAATCTAACCTGATAAGAAGAAGAACTGAAGAAGAAAGCTCGCGATTCACTAAAAAATTGGGGACTGATACATTGTTTTCGCGACTGAGAGAGGGAAGCGAGAGAGGGAAGATGAAAACCCTAAACCGTCACAGAGGGTGGAGTGGTGGCGACGAGTTCGCGAACGGAGTGCACGGCGAGGCGGGCGGAACAGAGTTCGCGAATGGAGCGCCGCTTGTGTGAGGAAGAGAAGGGTTTCTGTGAGGAAGCGAGAGAGGGAAGATGAAAACCCTAAACCGTCACAGAGGGTGAAGTGGTGGCGACGAGTTCGCGAACGGAGTGCACGGCGAGGCGGGGAGGAGAACGGAGTTCGCGAATGGAGCGCCTCTTGTGTGAGGAAGAGAAGGGTTTCTGTGAGGAAGAGAAGAGCGTGTTTTGTGCGGAAGAGAAGAGCGTGTTTCTGTGAGGATGAGAAGAGCGTGTTTTGTGCGAAAAATTAAAACTGGGACATTTAGTGACGGGTGTTTAAACAACCGACACTAAATGTACTTGCTTTGGACATTTAGTGACGGGTGTTTAAACAACTGACACTAAATGTACTTGCTTTGGACATTTAGTGACGCGTGTGTAAACAACCGACACTAAATGTCCAAAGCAAATACTTTTAGCGTCGGTTGTTTAAACACCCGTCACTAAAGGTAGGCGCGAAAAATGGAATCTTCAATTTAATTGCAAAAATGCCACCGGTCAGACATTTAGTGTCGGGTTTTCAAACACCCGACACTAAATGATGCTTAATAATGTCATTTTTCCACTAGTGATGCATGATGGTACCATTCTCGTCATAAATAAGCCACTATGGGCACATCGTCACTGTTTTTACGTCAATAAGAGGCCGAAGCCTATTCGTCATAATATGCACATGCTATGAGACACTATGGACACATGTGCCACACCAAATCACTCACCTGGAGTCCTCGTCATCGTCGTCATAAAAACACTCATAGAGTGTACTCGTCATAATCATCACAATTATATCACGTCATCATCATAGACATCACATTTAAATTGAGAAAACAACACCTTAACATTTAAGGAAACAGCAGCATTTTTATTTCATCAACAGCAGCATTTTTATGTTTAAAATATTATTTCCGGACTCTCGGTAAAATTCCGGCACAGGCATAAAGTTTTTGGCGCACGGGGCAGCGCACAAGGCGCGCCCAGCACCACGCGCACAGCAGCGCCACACACACACACCCCCAGGACAACTCCAAAATGACACGTGAAAAAATAAAACCACTCGAGCCAAAATGTTTAAAATTGAATTTGGGCACGCAATTGCAATAGATGGCACGGTGAAATATGCCCAGAATTCGAAGTTTCACCCAAAACACCCCACATGTGCACAACAGCAACACCCACCGGGACAAATCCAAAATGACAAGTGCAAAAATAAAAACACTCGAGCCAAAATGTTTAAAATTGAATTTGGGCACGCAATTGCAAAAGATGGCTCGGTAAAATATGCCCAGAATTCGAAGTTTCACCCAAAACACCCCACATGTGCACAACAGCAACACCCACCGGGACAAATCCAAAATGACAAGTGCAAAAATAAAACCACTCGAGCCAAAATGTTTAAAATTGAATTTGGGCACGCAATTGCAAAAGATGGCACGGTAAAATATGCCCAGAATTCGAAGTTTCACCCAAAACACCCCACATGTGCACAACAGCAACACCCACCGGGACAAATCCAAAATGACAAGTGCAAAAATAAAACCACTCGAGCCAAAATGTTTAAACTTGAATTTGGGCACCCAATTTCAAAAGATGGCACATTAAAATATGCCCAGAATTCGAAGTTTCACCCAAAACACCCCACATGTGCACACAATGGCCATTTCATCGAATAGTTTACATGCAGCAGAATTTTTTACACGAAAATCAGCATGATCACATCATAATTCCTTCCCAACCATCATCAAACATCACACACACGAAGTTACACATAACAACATCAACAATTCACCAAACAACATCATAATTTATTCAGTTCTTCATCAATTTTACACATATTCACCTCAAATCTACATCAAACCCAAAAACCCCACAAAACCCATCACATACTCAATTATATTAAATCGAAACGCTCACCCTTACCTCGAATGCGTAAGCCCCTAGCACGAAGAAGATGGCCACGCACGAAAACACCGCAACACGAACGATCTCCTCTTCACGAAAAACTTGCGAACTCTCTCCTCCCTTCCTCTTCTCCTTCGCGACTTCTTTCTTCTCTCTTCTCCTTTCTTTCTTTCGTTTTCTTTCTTTTCCCTGTGTTACACAAATGATGCGATTTGCATCATGCCCTAAACGCCTAGGAGCGCCTAAGCTAATGGGCTTGGGCCTCATGGGCCATTCCTCACCACCCCGGAGTTACCCACATCACTCCCTTCAATTTAAAAAATAAAATAACTTATTAATAACTTATAATAATAATAATAATAATAATAATAATAATAATAATAATAATAATAATAATAATAATAATAATAATAATAATAACTCATGGGCCATCCGGATACGACTCTCGCATCTTATCCTCCAGCTCCCATGTCAGACTTTCACCAGCTGCTCCAAACCAAACAACCTTCACCAGATTGATCTCCTTACCTCGTAAGGTCTTCACCTCACGATCCTCAATTCGAACAGGCATAGTCTCCACAGTGAGATTATCCCGCACCTCCACATCGTCTGGTTGAATCACATGAGACGGATCCGCAATATACTTCCGAAGCTGCGACACGTGAAACACGTCGTGCAAGTTCGAAAGATTAGGTGGCAAGGCCACCCGATATGCAACACTTCCAACTCTTTCCGTAATCTGATACGTCCCAATGAAACGAGGAGTCAACTTCTTCGATTTCAGCGCACGCCCAACACCGGTCATAGGTGTTACCCTCAGGAACACGTGGTCGCCCGCTTCAAATTCAAAATCTTTCCTTCTCTTATCATGGTAGCTCTTCTGTCTATTCTGCGACGCTTTCATTTTCTCCCGGATCACCTTCACTTTCTCAGTAGTTTCTCTGACTAGCTCAGGTCCAAGTACTAAACTTTCCCCAGTCTCATACCAACACACCAGAGTCCTACACCTCCGACCATACAACGCCTCAAACGGCGCCATCCCGATACTGGAATGATAACTGTTGTTGTAGGTAAACTCGATCAATGGAAGATGAGTATCCCACGCACCTCCCTGCTCTAGAACACATGACCTCAACAGATCTTCCAACAATTGAATCGTCCTCTCAGTCTGCCCATCAGTTTGAGGATGATAAGCTGAACTCAACCTCAATTTCGAACCCAACTCCTTCTGCAAACTACTCCAAAAGTCCGAAGTGAACATTGGGTCTCTATCCGACACAATGCACAAAGGAACGCCATGCAGCTTCACAATCACCTGAATATAGATTTCTGCCAATCTCGACACCGGATACTTAATGCCGATAGGAATGAAATGAGCCGACTTAGTCAATCTATCCACAACCACCCAAATCGAATCATGCCCTCTCACCGTATTGGGTAACCCAGTCACGAAATCCATGGAAATACTATCCCACTTCCACTCTGGAACATTCAACGGTTGCATCATCCCCGCAGGCTTCTGATGCTCGACCTTCGATTTCTGACAGGTCAAACACGAATACACAAACTGCGCCACGTCGCGCTTCAACCCAGGCCACCAGAACATCTTTTTCAGATCTTGATACATCTTTGTCGCTCTGGGGTGGATACTCAACTTACTTCTGTGGCCTTCCTCGAGAATTACCTTTCTCATTTCCTCATCCTCGGGAACACAAATTCTTCCACGATATCTCAATACATTCTGCGCATCTATCTCGAAGTCCTTATTCTTAGACTGATCAATCCCACCCATCAGATCAACCAATTTCACGTCTAACTTCTCCGCTTCTCAGATACTAGCCATAAAATCGTTGCCAATTTTCAACATACCCAACCTGACACTCTGAGGTGTGACTTCACAAACTAAACTCATGTCCCTGAATTGCTCAATTAACTCAAGCTCTCTAGCCATCAATGCCGACATATGCAAAGTCTTCCGACTCAAAGCATCTGCAACCACATTAGCTTTTCCCGGGTGATAACTCAATTCAAAATCATAATCCTTCAATAGTTCTAACCACCGGCGCTGCCTCATATTCAACTCTTTCTGATCGAACAGATACTGAAGGCCCTTGTGATCACTGAACACCTCAAATCTCGATCCATACAAGTAATGTCTTCAGATTTTCAACGCGAATACCACAGCAGCAAGTTCTAAGTCATGAGTAGGGTAATTCTTTTCATGAGTTCTCAACTGTCTCGACGCATAAGCGACCACCTTCCCATTCTGCATAAGCACACCACCCAAACCCATCTTGGAAGCATCACAATAAACCACAAACGGCTCAACCGGATTAGGCAGGGTCAACACTGAAGACGTAGTCAACCTCCTCTTCAACTCAGTGAAACTCTCTTCACATCGGTCATCCCAAACAAAAGCCCTACCCTTGCAAGTAAATTGGGTCAATGGCAGAGCCAACTTCGAAAACCCCTCAATGAATCTTCTATAATAACCAGCTAATCCCAGAAAACTCCTTATCTCAGTAACCGACTTCGGGGACTCCCACTGCAACACTGCATCAACCTTAGAAGGATCCACCGCAATCCCATCACTAGAAATCACATGACCGAGAACACTGACTTCTTTCAACCAAAACTCACACTTGGACAGCTTCGCATATAACTTGCGATCCTTCAGAATTTCCAGCACCAACCTCAGATGATCCGCATGCTCCCCTTCTGACTTAGAATAAATTAGAATATCATCAATGAAAACCACCACAAACTTGTCCAAATACTCGCGAAAGATTTGGTTCATGTACCCCATGAATACCCCCGGCGCATTAGTCACACCGATAGGCATTACGGAGTACTCATAGTGCCCATATCTTGTCCTAAACGCTGTCTTCTGGATGTCTTCATCTTTTACCTTGATCTGATGATAACAGACCTTAAATCAATCTTGCTGAATACTTTAGCACCCACCAACTGATCCATCAAGTCATCAATCCTCGGTAACGGATACTTGTTCTTGATTGTAACTTTATTCAATTGACGATAGTCTACACACAACCTCATACTACCATCTTTCTTTTTCACTAGAAACACTGGAGCTCCCCACGGCGACACACTCGGTCTTACAAACTTCTTTTCTAACAAATCCTCAAGTTGCTTCTTCAATTCTGCCAACTCAGACGCAGACATTTTATATGGTGCCATAGACACAGGCTTAGTGCCAGGAACTAGATCAATAGTAAACTCCACCTCTCTTTCTGGTGGTATATCCGGAATCTCGTCAGGAAACACCTCGGAAAACTCACGCACCACCTGCAACTCATCAATCTTCGCTTGGCCCTCAGCAGACAACGACGCTAACAGAGAAAACAGCTGAACCTCTTCTCTCATCACCCTATGCAGCTGACCCGCAGATAGCAAACCAGACTTCTCTTCCGGCGAAGCGAAACTCACGAACCTTTCGCGACAGTTGATATGTACATGATTATCAACTAACCAGTCCATACCCAGAATGACATCCATTCCACTCAGCGGCAAACAGATCAAATCAACTAAAAATTCTCTACCATATATAGATACAGGACATTTGGCACAAACAACGGAGTTAGTTACCGAACCCTTAGCTGGAGTATCGATAACCATCTCTCTCAACATATCAGATAAGACAAGACTTAGTTTCTCAACACATGCGGCAGCAATAAAACTATGGGTAGCACCAGTATCAACAATAGCAATAAGAGGAAAATTATTGATATAGCACGTACCTCGAATCTCATTCACCACATCAGACCCAGCCAGAGCGAACACTTTCCCAAAAGACTTCTCCTTCTTAGGTTTTGAGCACTGTGTACTGATGTGACCACTCTCCCCACAATTAAAGCATACCACCTCTTTCTTATCACAACTGGAAGATATGTGCCCCTCTTTCCCACACCGATAACATCTCTTCTTATCCCCGCTTGGGCAATCTGGACTCTTATGACCTACTCTCCCACACGTGTAACAAGTAATACTGGCTGCAGCATCTCCCCCACTTCGCTTAGACCCACCAACAAACTTCCCTTTGCCCTTACCAGCAGGCACCTCATATGGCTTACCACGACTCGAGAAGTTCTTTTGCTTTTCTTTCATAACTCTGGAGAAGGCATTACTGTCCTCCTCAAAAATCCGGCAGCTATCAACCAACAGAGAGAACACACGAATTTGTTGATACCCTATGGCTTTCTTAATATCGGCACGCAACCCGTTTTCAGACTTAATGCATTTGGAGAACTCAGCACCCTCTCCATCATAGTGCAGATAAAACTTGGACAGCTCAGTAAATTTTGCAGCATAGTCAGTTACAGACATGTTACCTTGTTCCAGCCTCAGAAACTCCACCTCTTTCTTTCCGCGGACATCTTCCGGATAGTATTTCCTCCTGAACTCTCTCTGGAACACAGCCCAAGTAATCTCCTCATTGGCGACCACCAACCTCTGCCTAGCCGCCATCCACCAGTCATCAGCCTCTCTCTTCAACATGTGCGTACCATAACGAACCTTCTGAGCGTCGGTACAATCCATAACGCGGAAGATCCGCTCCATCTCTCTCAGCCACTCAAGGGCACCATCAGGGTTATACCCGCCTTCAAAAGTAGGAGGGTTCTCTCGCTGGAACGTAGCCAAACTGCGCGTTCCAGCATCACCAGCACCTGGCATGTTGCCCACAACCCCAGCTATAGCCTGCAAAGCAGCAGCAAGTGCAGCATCGTTCCGTCCTGCCATTCTAGCACTGCAATAGAAAACAGAATTCAGAAACGAGTAACAAAACTCAAATGCTACTCAACTTGACAACTCGACCACCGGCCGGACAGACCGAACTGCTCTGATACCACTAATGTAACACCCCTTTTCTACCCCATAATTTACACGTCATTTATCAGAGTAATTTCTTTTTCGCAAATATTAATTTAACTGGTAGAAAAGAAATGCCACATCGTCATTAACAAAACTCATCAACTGCACCCATCAAGGTTTGTGCAACAAAACACCCGTCATGAAAGTTAAACTCCAAAAATCACATCACAGCGGAATAAAACAATAACTCACTAATACCACTCAAACACGTCTCACATCATCGACATAATCATTAAAAAATTAGTTAATTAATTAAAAAACTTCAACCAAGCCCCCTAGGTGTCACAGTATCAGAGAGCGACTCGACAGACATCCGAAATAGCTATTAAAGAAGGCAGCAGGACCTTCACTCGCGGTTACCTGCAGCGTTGCCACAATAGAGCAACATTCCAAGCAGAAGGGGTGAGAATTTCAACAAAACATAATCAAGCACATAATAGAGTAATGTGAACAAAGCAGTCATACAACATCGTCATCACCCCAACATCATCGTCCCTAAACACTAACTCAAGTCACAACTTTTTCCCACAAGTCATAAATCATGTATGTGCATGGAAATGCAACCCACGCCTGGGTATATGCATGATGGTACCATTCTCGTCATAAATACGCCACTATGGGCACATCGTCACTGTTTTTACGTCAATAACAGGCCGAAGCCTATTCGTCATAATATACACATGCTATGAGACACTATGGACACATGTGCCACACCAAATCACTCACCTGGAGTCCTCGTCATCGTCGTCATAAAAACACTCATAGAGTGTACTCGTCATAATCATCACAATTATATCACATCATCATCATAGACATCACATTTAAATTGAGAAAACAACACCTTAACATTTAAGGAAACAACAGCATTTTTATTTCATCAACAGCAGCATTTTTATGTTTAAAATATTATTTCCGGACTCTCGGTAAAATTCCGGCACAGGCATAAAGTTTTTGGCGCACGGGGCAGCGCACAAGGCGCGCCCAACGCTACGCAACACACGCACCAGGTGCGCCCAGAGGCAGCGCCCAGCGCCACGCGCACAGCAGCGCCACACACACACACACACCCAGGACAATTCCAAAATGACACGTGAAAAAATAAAAACACTCGAGCCAAAATGTTTAAAATTGAATTTGGGCACGCAATTGCAAAAGATGGCACAGTGAAATATGCCCAGAATTCGAAGTTTCACCCAAAACACCCCACATGTGCACAACAGCAACACCCACCGGGACAAATCCAAAATGACAAGTGCAAGAATAAAACCACTCGAGCCAAAATGTTTAAAATTGAATTTGGGCACGCAATTGCAAAAGATGGCACAGTAAAATATGCCCAGAATTCGAAGTTTCACGCAAAACACCCTACATGTGCACAACAGCAACACCCACCGGGACAAATCCAAAATGACAAGTGCAAAAATAAAACCACTCGAGCCAAAATGTTTAAAATTGAATTTGGGCACGCAATTGCAAAAGATGGCACGGTAAAATATGCCCAGAATTCGAAGTTTCACCCAAAACACCCCACATGTGCACACACTGGCCATTTCATCAAATAGTTTACATGCAGCAGAATTTTTTACACGAAAATCACCATGATCACATCATAATTCCTTCCCAACCATCATCAAACATCACACACACGAAATTACACATAACAATATCAACAATTCACCAAACAACATCATAATTTATTCAATTCTTCATCAATTTTACACATATTCACCTCAAATCTACATCAACCCCAAAAACCCCACAAAACCCATCACATACTCAATTATATTAAATCGAAACGCTCACCCTTACCTCGAATGCGTAAGCCCCTAGCACGAAGAAGATGGCCACGCACGAAAACACCGCAACACGAACGATCTCCTCTTCACGAAAAACTTGCGAACTCTCTCCTCCCTTCCTCTTCTCCTTCGCGACTTCTTTCTTCTCTCTTCTCCTTTCTTTCTTTCGTTTTCTTTCTTTTCCCTGTGTTACACAAATGATGCGATTTGCATCATGCCCTAAACGCCTAGGAGCGCCTAAGCTAATGGGCTTGGGCCTCATGGGCCATTCCTCACCACCCCGGAGTTACCCACATCACTCCCTTCAATTTAAAAAATAAAATAACTTATTAATAACTTATTATAATAAAAATAATAATAATAATAATAATAATATTGCAACACTTAAATAATTTAATCAAATATTTAATTAAATTATTTCAGGTGTTACAAAAGATGCCACACTGAAAGTTGTCTTAGAACAACTTGATGTCAAAAGACGTGAAGAAATAATGGCTACACAAACATCATTCGCAGGAACAGTGAAGATTGCTGCTGAGGTTGCCACATCTGTCATGGAGATCCCAACTGAAGAAGAGCCACTTTTTGACCAAACTGTTGTAGAAAAGACTGATGCAGGAGCACCTAATGCACCTGCATCCCAAAAACTTGAAGAACCAGCAACAACCACAGAAGTAGCTGATGCAACTGCATCTGGTGCAGGTACACCAAAAGCTTGAGGAGCACAAGAAGAAGAAGCAGAAGGTCAAGCACATACCAGTGAGGTCAAGCTCAAGGCTCAGGAGTGGAGCCAAGAAACAATAAACTTTTGAAGTTGGTATAACTATTTTGCTATTAGTACTATAGGTTATTATATTTTGCACTATCCTACTTTGTTACTAACCCCTTTCCCCATTTTCGAAAAAACAGTTTTTGAACTTCAAATAGCAGTGAGGACACTGCTCAACTTTAAGTTGGGGGGAGCAGTTTATATATATGTGTGTTTGTTTTTATCTGATGCTAGATATATGTTTTATTTGTTTGAATATATGATAGATGTAGTTAAATATTAGTATTAGATGTACTCAACAAAGTAGAATGAAATGCATTTAACTATTTTTAAAAGTGACACTTCTCTTTTCAAAAATAGTAGGTGTATGAATTCTGTTTTAGTATAAAAAGTTACCTATGAATTCTGTTTTAGTATAAAAAGTTCAAATAGGATTTGATAGTTTTGAAGCATGATCAGCTTAGACTCTTTCACAACAAAACAAATACATCTCTTTGATTTGATTTTTAATGATGAAAGAAAGAAATAGAAAGAAGCCTGGTTTTTCTCAAATGACCAATTTTATTATTACTTCTACACGTCAAAACTGAGTTTTTAGAAAACAATCTGATGCAAAAGAAATTTTTAGTAAGCCAAGATCAATTTGCTAAATTTTTACTAAAAATTTAGAATAGCATAAAGAATTAAGTTTGGGGGTGTTTCAATGAAAATTAAGGCTGAGTATGAAGAAATTAGAGAAGTC
Organism: Astragalus membranaceus; assembly: GCA_039519185.1. Taxonomy (NCBI): domain Eukaryota; kingdom Viridiplantae; phylum Streptophyta; class Magnoliopsida; order Fabales; family Fabaceae; genus Astragalus; species Astragalus membranaceus. The sequence continues at coordinate 89,707,267 of CM076851.1, forward strand.
AATGCCATAGGTTTATTGAAAGTACTACAAGTACCAAAGTTGTTGTAAAAAATAGCTATATTTTCCTGAATCAGAAACTGTACCCATTCCAATAATGCATTAGAAAAAGAAGAAAAATACAAAAAGAAAAAGAAAAGAAAAATAAAGAAAAAAAGTAGGCAAAAGGGGGTCAGTGAGGAGGGCAATATATGTTAAAAAATCATGTATGTAGTCTCAATGCATGCACTCAATGCTCCTGCATTTCAGAAATACAACGCTCCTGCACTAAATGCATCTACACCAAGAAAAAAAAACCACAAAAAAATAGGAAATAGTGCATTGGCTCAACAAATCTGAAATATTCAAATCAAAGCCCTTTGTTGTGCTTAGAACTTCCCCAACATTTGAGAAAATTGTTAGTCTATTCCATCTTTTGAAAAATCTATTAGCTTGATCAAACGTGAACTAATTCTTTCAAAGGCTAAGAAAACTTTTTTTCACTTAGTTTTGGAACTAAATCTAGACTCAGTGGGCACACACACACACACAAATAAGTAGTAATAACCTTGGATGTTTTGAGAACTAAGGCTTAAAGAAAAATTCCTGAAAAATGAAGTTCATAGAGTGCATCATTGGAAAAATCATTTTCTAGAAATTAGCTGATCTGTTCTTCTTGATTATGCAAATCTTGTTTGTGATTTTCTTTGTCATTACTTGAGGACAAGCAATGATTTAAGTTTGGGGGTGTGATAACTCTATTTTATATAGAGTTATTTACGCATCTAAACCTAAATAATTGCCCAGTTCTAAGTAAAAATATATAGTAAATAAAGTCTTATAAATAAAATAACAACATTCAAAGTTAAAAGAGGGTTATGCATATAACTTAGCACCTTGCATATATTTTGGTATTTTTGATATGTTTGTTCAATGCACCTGCACGTGATGCCCCTGCATTAACAATTCAACAATGCATCTGCATTGGATGCACCTGCACTCAAAATAGACTGCAATGGTTGAAGAAATCCTAGAACATCAAGATGCTCAAGAACTCAGCTGATGATGTCATGCTTGGTCATGAAAGCACATTCAAGTCACAAATTTCGGCGCCTACCATAAAAGATAGCTTTGAAGAGTCACTCACCTAGGGACACTTTGGCCATCCATTAGAGCACCTCCCTTCTTGGTTGAGTGGAGGATTTGCATTACTTTTTGGGCTGAAGTGACTAAAGGCAACCCTAACTTTGTTATCAAGGAAATCCTCTTGTGAAGGAAAGCTCCACTTGAAGCCTATATAAAGACCTCCATCTCTCACTTGAAAATCATCTCTCATTTTCCGTACACTAATATAGATAGTTTTAGATTTAGTTTTTCATTCTCTTGTAAGAAGGCAAGAAAGGAATTGACAACTCTTTCTTTACTTCCACACAAGTAAGTAGTGCTAGCTGAATGCAGTGGAGTTGATGCACATGCATTGCTTGGCAATTTCATACAAAGGGAACTCCAACCGTGTAAACTCTTACCTTATTGTTTCCCTTTTGTGATATCAAATCTATGAATATGATTTATTCTGTTTATATATGCCTCGTAATATCTAGCATGAACTAAACTCTTTTAGTTGGGATGTTCTAACCTTATAATGATCTTTTAAATAAGTTATTGTGATTGTAGCGACCGAAAAATCCGAAAGAGGGATTCTTCGTCATCAATATTTATTAAAAAGGAAAAACATTGAAAAAACCTTTATTTTTGGGTTCGGGGATCAATTATGTGTGGGGAAGGTATTAGCACCCCACCACATCCTTTCAAAAGAAAAGTTACCATTTAATTTAATGTGTAGAAAAAATGTTAATTAAAAGAAAACACTCTAATTTACCCTTTTTATTGTTTGCAAAATTGAAAAGGAAGACTTAATAAAAATTTTAGTTGTTTTGTGCTTGACAAGGGTGGGCCCCTGCCTCTACGTATCCCCAGATGCGATGGGAAAATCAAAGCTACGTAGTTCTTGGGTAGAAAATCTTTGTTAGTTTGGTGTTTTTTATTTTAAATTGGGAGAGGTATTCGCAATGACCAAACAAGTAAAACTCAGAGTGGTCATCACTCATAGCTCGTTTAAAAACTAAAGCTATTATTAACGGCCAAACAAGCTAGGCTCAGAGTGGCAATTAGTGACAGGCCATTTTTGTGAATAATTGTAAAAGAAAAACCTGTTTTGGAAGCATTATAATGTAATAATAAAAAAAAAAACTAAATGAGTTGTACTAGAAAAGGAGGCGTAATTAACAGGGGTGTTGTGTTATCAAAAGGCAGGGTATGGATAGCAACAGAGGCTGTGTTTTTTAAAAACGGGGTGCGAACAGTGAGCCCAGTTTGTTTTTGTAAGCTGGGCTGCGTTTATTTAAAACGAAAAAGGAACTGGGCCGTAAATGGGGTGGGCGTGTTAAGTAAAATATGGGGTGTGAATAGGAATCTGAATTAATAAAAGATGAAAGGACGAAATTGACCCTGGGTTCACACTCTAAAAGCCTAACCCTAAAGTGGAAACCCTAATACTCTTCTCTTTTTTCACGGCGCCTCCACCCGCAAAACCACGAACCCTAACTTTCTATTCTCTCTTTTCTTCTTTTTGCCGTCTCCTTCTTCTCTACAACCCTAGTTTAATTTTTCCAAAAACAAGCTAATGCCGCACGAAGGGAAGGTGGGAGAGGGAAAGAAAACGAAGGATCATGGTGAGAGAGAGATTGGGTACGGTGATGGGAGGTGCTATTTTCTTCCTTCTCTTTTTTCTTGGTTGTTCGGTGGTTGTGGAGGGAGGTAGCGGCGTACGGTGGTGGCCGTTTGGGGTTACGGTGGCTATTTGGGGGTGAACGGTTTGGGAGGTTTAGTGGTCGTTTGGGAAGGAGGTTTGGTGGTCGTTTGGGAAGGAGGTTTGGTGGTGGTGCGTGAGGAGGGCGAACGGTGAAGGGTGATTTCGACGGTGGTGTACGGTTGACGACGGCGTTGTGGTCTTCCCAAGAGATGAGCGCACGACGGCGCGAGGGGATGACGCGACGAAGGTTGACGGCGCATTCACGGAGGACGACGACGGCGCCCACGAAGGACCAGGACGAACGGCCACCGTCTACGGTGGCCGAAACTATAGGTATCCGAAACTTCTCTTCTTTTATTTATTTTTGCTTATTTTTTATGCTAACCTTCGCTTGTTTTTGAAACCCCCCTTTTTACTAAGAACCCTGTTTTCAACTCTGTTTTGCCTCTTATTAAAAAAACCCTAATTTTTAACTAACAACTAATTACTAATTTTTTTAAGGAACAGAATGCTAAAACCTATTTCAGCTTGTTATTAATTCCATTTTTGATAAGTGAACAGAATATGAAGACCCTAATGTATTCTTATTACTAAACTAAAAAACTGATTTGTCCCTAATTTTTAAATCCTAATCTTTATTTCTGAACCTAAATTAAATAAGTTACTAGCTAAACATAGCTTCGTTTATATATAAAAACTGATTCTGAAAACCTTATTTATTTCTAATACTAATCTATTCATGCTACTAACATATTCACAGCATCAATATTTCAAAAGAAGAAGAAGAACATAAACTGAAACTATTTTAAACAACTATTCATGATAGGGAAACAAAAATAAGACTACACTTTGAAAAAAGCGAACAGGTTAGATCAACCTTTTTTTTGCCTCTGAAATAGACTCCTGTTACTTGCTGCTAAGCCTGCTTACTGCTATTCCCCCTTTGTTTTTGAAATTTTGATGCTTTGTGGTTAGTGTTTAAGTATGAAAACCCTATATTTTCTCTGAATTTTCTCTCTGTTTTTGTCTCAATTTCTGTCTCCCTTTCACTGTTATTATTCCCTCGTATTTATAGTCAAAATGTTGTGGTGTAGGTGTGGGTGCTGAAGCAGGGAATTAAAAACTCTTGGGGACAAATTCTGAAGAACAAGCAAACACACTACAACAAAATAGGCAACCGGCGGCGGTTAATCTGCGGCGGTTTTAGTTAAACCGCCGCCGCTTACAATTTTGCGGCGGTTTGTTCGGCGGTTATCTTGACTGCCGTAGTTAGTAAGTAAACGGCGGCGGGTATTTGGTATTCTGCGGCGGTTTGGTATTTGGGAGTCAAGAGGCGGCGGTTATGAGCAGATACTGCGGCAGTTCAAGTTTTTCGTGTCAAAAATATCTCTCCCTCCCTTTTTTTGTCAAAAAAAGCTGCTGCTCTTATTTTTATTTTAATAAAAATATAAAAACATTAAAATAACAAAACCCTTTGATCTTTTCTCTCTCAAAGCGCTCATTTCTCTCACTCACATTCACGACGCATCATGGTCTTCTTCTTCTTCTCACGACTCCGCCTCCAACTCTCTCTGTTTCATTCTCTCTCTGTTTCATTCTCTCACCTCCTCTCCATTCTACTTCGTCCCTCCGCTCACCAAGTTGCGAACAGGTTTGTTTCGATCCCTCTATCCACCAACTTCAAAGATTTTTGGCGTTTAGGTTTTTTTAGGGGTTTTGTAGTGTTCAAAGATTGTTTTGGTCCCTCCTTTCTCAAAGATTGTTTATGTCCCTTCTTTTTCAGGTTTCAATCATTCTCTCCAACTCAATTTCAGACAGTGGAAGAAGGGATTTCTGTCCCTGAGAAGTCTAAATTTCAGACAGTGGAAGAAGGGGTTTCAATCAAGGTAGGAAACAGTTTTTTGAGAATCCCTAAAAAGTTTTTGTTATAACCATGAACTGAAGTTACTTCGTGTTCATTTTTGCTTCAAAAATAGTTTTCCATTACCACATTTCTTCAGTGTACTCTCCTACAAAGTTATTTAATGTTAGTTATCAAGTATCTGTTATTGTTAGTGGATTATGGTTATTCATCCCAAATGGTATTGTGGCTTCGGTGCTTCATCATTTTCTTAATTTCTTGAATAAGTTTGGAAATTTACATTTCAATTGTTGGGCCTTTAGTTATCTAGTTGTTGCATGGTGTGTGGGGTACATGTAATTCTAAGTTTGGTTTATAAAACAATTTCAGTTTTGTTTGCCGCACAAAGAGGGATTATTATTCTAAGATTTATATGTGGGCCAAATTGGGAAATTCAGGGTTGAGAGTTGAGATTGTGAGATGCTTGATGCTTCCCCTTCTTTTCCACTTTCTTATTTTTTTTCCCAGTTTGCAATTGCCTGTTATTTATAACAATGGATACTGTTTGATTCTTTATTAGGCTTGTAGGACAGCTACATTTTATATTTGGATTTGGTTCTTATGTTTCATTTCAATAAGGACAGCTACATTTTATATTTTACTACAATCTGCCTTTTAGTAGTTACCAACGATCCTATATAAATGTTTGAGATTATATTAACTTGTAGTTCCTTTATTGTTGAGTACTTTATGTCTTGTTTCATATTTCTTAATTCAGAAACAAGATTGTACTTTGTGTTGTTGTTATTAACTGTGCATTCTGCAACCAAATTCTGTGCATCCTGCAACCAAATTCCAGAATAGATTTAGTGGATTGTTGTTTGCTTTGACAAGATTTTTGATGTGTCATAACAAGAATTGTGTCTGATGGTGCATTCCGTGAGGTTATCCGCTTGTTTCAAAGTGTGAAGATGAAAATTATTTCAGGCATTCAGGGATATGAAAATTATTTCTGGCTCAGTTTTTAAGAGCTAATTTACTTTCCTTACTGGACATTGTTTTTAATTCATTTTCTAGTGGCATGTGATCAGATTAGTGAGGAAAGTAAGGAAAGTAAAGTAAATTCATATTAAGGTTAAAGAAAATGCTTTGCTTTCCCTTTTCAATGATACACCATGTATATGAATTTACATCAATGCTTTGCTCAGATATGACATGAAACAACTAGTTAAATATGAATGAACGTAAACCACCAACCTGTCTGATGCAAATGGAGCAACAGCTTTGGCCTCCATCTCTTGATTTACATGTTGCAAAGAAACATTTTCAGGATAAAATACTTTCCAAAGAAACATTTTCAGGTGAAAACGTATAATGCAGAAAAAAGTGAGTAGTTTTCCGTTACCTCAATAGGTTGTATGAGTTGACCAGGAATTTAGTGTGTATTGATCCTATTTACATATGAAAGTTGATTGGATAAATTTTGAATTTAGTGTGTATTGATCCTATTTACCTCCTGTGTTTCTTTTCAGTTTCCACATGATAATTATAACTAATGTATCAAAACTTTTCTTTTTCGACCTGTCTAATATATGTACCTTTTTTTTGCTAGTCATGCATTTTTTTTCCTTCACAATTTGTCTAAAACATACTCTCATTATCTAAATATGGTTTTGCAGCAATGACTAGGAGAAAGAGGTTTACTCCCAGAACTCAGTCCGCACCTGTTCAAGTTCAAGAGAATGCTCCAAATATGAATCAAAATGGATCTCACCTATCACCACAAAGTGATCCTCTTGGTGATATTGACCCATCTCTTGACTTTGACACTGACGATGAAAGTTTTTTCCCCACTGACACGAAAAAGCCCACTAAATATTGGCCGGTTAATGTCATTGGTATGCAATTTACTTCTTTATTAGTTTGGACTAATTAATAATTTCTAATGAGATACAAATTTTAACTTTCATTTTTTTTATTTTATATTCAGTTGGGGATGGAGAGCCTAAAGAAGATCGTCTAAGAGTTCAGGACTTGTTTTCGTTTCCTGATGAGAAGAAAGTGATCCTAGATTGGAATCGAGAGGGTCAACCAATTGGACATGCTGCTGGTCTTTTAGGGGGTTATTTAGGATTTCTTGCAGCTAGCCATGATATCTTCGCTATCAATTATGTAAAATGGCCAAAGGTTCCACAGAAAGCCAAGGATGACGTGTGGGACAAGATGATAAAGGTATGAACTATAAATATAACATAATTCATTTATATATATATATATATATATATATACATATAGCTTACTAAAACTTAATTTGCCTATTGTAGAAAGTATTCCTAATTGACGATTGTCGCAAGAAATGGATATTGGGGAATATAGGAAAGAAATGGAAAGACACTCGTTGTCGGCTGTTTAGTGATTTTTATGATGAAACTCGTAGCTGGGAGCAAAATCTTGAGTCTCGCCCTGATGGCATCCGTGTAGAACAATGGGCAGCTTTTTTGGAATATCGCTTGAAGCCTGAAACTCAGGTAATATATGATGTGTTGAGAATGTTGTGATAAGATTAATCATTTACTAATTGTTTTATTTAATAATGCAGGAAATTTGTGAAATAAACACGACAAATAGGGCTAAGCAAACAACTCCTCATACACTTGGGTCAAAAACAATTGCTAGGACAAGACATGAATTGGTATTTCTTTCTTTAAGTTTACCAACATTGGTAATAAAAGTCAATTGTGACCATAATGAACTTATCGTGTTTTCTCACTTTTAATTTGTTAGGAAACTAAAACTGGGAAGCCTTTTGGTCGAGCAAAGATGTATTCCATCGCACACAAAAAAAAAAGATGGATCATTTGTCAATGAAGAGGCTAGACAAAAGAGTGTGAGTATAATCGTTATTTATTTCTATTTTTATTGAAAGTTAAGGATAGTTACTGTCTAGGAGTTATTGTCTAGGAGTTTCTGCATAGTTATTGTCTAGGAGTTATTGTCTAGGAGTTTCTGCATAGTTATTGTCTAGGAGTTTCTGCATAGTTACTGCATAGTTTATTAGGGGAGTTTCTGCAGAATTAATTAGACAGTTTCTGCATAGTTACTGTCCCTAAGCTTATTAGGGGAGGCAAAGCCATTGCAGATTCAAGTGTTGGAATTGGCCCCTAGCAAATGCAAGGCAATGCATCAAACTATAGACCTACAGAGTGGATCTGACATTCATTTCTCTAGACATCTTGCATAGAGAAGCTTTATAGCACAAGGCAGTACTTTTTATTGATTATTATTATTATGTCTATTTTAAGTATGTAGCACATAAAGGCCATTTATATATCTGAGAAATATTAGGCAATTTTCCTGAACTGCGGGCTGGTATCAGAGATGGGCTTCCAACAGATTTAGCAATACCATTATATGTTGCACAAATGAGATGGTAAAAAATTAATAGATAATAATTTATGACAGGAAAAAAACCTGGATATAATGGTTAGAGTTGTCACACTGTAACCTAGAGATCACAGATTCAAGTGTTGGAATTGGCCCCTAGCAAATGCAACGCAATGCACCAAACTATAGACCTACAGAGGAATCTGACATTTCTCTAGACATCTTGCATAGAGAAGTTATAAAGCACAAGGCAGCACTTTTTATTGTTATTATTATTATTACTACTACTAATATTACAACAATACAGCACACAGAATGGAAAGAATGTTTATATATACTAATGAAGATGATATATACTAATGAAGATGATTCTGAATTCAGAATGTTTATATATACTAGTATGTACTTAGAAGGGAGTTTAGCTACTGTTGTAATCAGTTTATTGCATTTTTTTATTGTATGGAAAGTGTTTGCATAAGTTGAGACAAAACTACATCACATACCTTTGTATTGCTACTTAATAGTATGCTTGTATTGCTACTTAATTGTTGCCTTTGTATTGCTACTGATTGTTGCCTTTGTATTGACTTGGTAGATTTGATAATTGGTAACTTCATAACATTATTTTTGTTTAATTTCAGGCTGCCAATTTACATTCACCTGCTGAAGCAATGCGGTCTTCATCTGCTAGTCACGCCCCAACACATCATGGACCAACATCTACTCATTAGATTTAGGATTTGTTATTAACTTGAAAAACATGTTCTTATATTGGGGAAATGTATACTCTTAAACTACATATCTTTTGATATTTTGAGACAACACTATCTTTTGATATTATTGTGTTTTTTATTTAAGTATGAATGAATGAACTTTTTTAATTATTTATGTAAGTTTATAATTTTATGTTTTTAAATAATTTGAGAAAAAGTTGTTATAAATAAGAACTTATTTGAGGCTTTAAAGCTAAAAGCAGTTTCGTCCTCAGGTTTTGAACCACCGCAGACATCCTTGGAATCGCTGTATATAAGCAAGGAATATACCATCACATAAATGGTTTAGTGGCTGTTCTGAACCGTTGCAAACATCTTCAAAACCGCCGCTAAACACAAACCGCCGCAAAATGCCTCAAAACCGCTGCAGAAATATGGGAAATTAACCGACAGTTTAGCGGCGGTTTTGAACCGCCGCAAAACCCAAACCGCCGCGTAAACCGCCGCTAAATACCCCTCCAGGCGGTTATTCCAGCGGTTGCCAAAACCGCCGCAGAGTTCCCTCGCGGCGGAGGTAACTGCAGCAGTTCTGGAACCGCCGCGAGGGGTATTTGGCAGCGGTTAAAACCGCCGCAGTAAGCTTTTAAAACCGCCGCCGCTTTCCTATTTTGTTGTAGTGACAGCCCAAAGGTGGTGGTACTGCTGCTGCAAAAGACAATATTGTTGGTGCCAAAAATGGGAAGACATCAAGGAACGAAGGGGGAATAGGTTTGAGCTGGTAGCTCAAAATAACTTTCAACAACAGCAAGGGCAGCGATGCATGCTCCCTTGCTTTTTTAGTTTTGTTTTAATTAATTTTTTATGTACTATTTTGCTTTTGGTTTTGTCCATATGTGTAACAAAGTTGACTCTGTGTTGTACCAATATTTTGTAAAAAAATTGTTTTTAATAATAAAAAAGCAATAATTCAGACATTGATTTTTATTAGATTTTTTTATATAACAAAAATAACAAACAAATTAAACTAAATAACAATAATCATAATATCAATAAATAATGAGCACCGAGTTAAACGATCGTAACGACGAGACACGAACGCGCTTATGTGATGAGAGCGAAGATGCGCACATAATTAAAGATAACACGGGGCACAACAAAAACAACAATGTGTGCACAATTAAAAGCGACTCGCAGACGCTAGGTGCGGATTGAAACCATTTACGTTAATCTGACGAACAAAATTAGGGTATGACAGTGATCATATGTGATGTGGGCATTTTAGTTCTTGTTTATTACTTCTTTCAACACTTATTTTGAGATTGATCACTTAGAACAAGTAGAGTTATAAATACAGACATGGTTTATAACTAGAACTCAAGAACTAATATGGGTAAGTGTTTCAATTAAGGAAACTTGGTTGAAACCATGCTAAAACCTAGACATAGGATAGCATAGTCCATAGGGTGATACCGTGGATACTTAAAATACAGGAGTGAAATTATTTAGCAACTTAGACATAAGAGCTTGTAATCAAACTCTGAAGATAGTGACTGAAAAGCACAATTCTAATGCAACAACATCCTGTGCACCTGCATCACATCTAAACACAAAACTATTGAAGGTGACTTGTTTCACTACAAAGTCATTCTATTTAGTTGTTTACTTTCTGTTTTCACATCACCAATTATTGTTTGTTACTTGGTTACTTAATACTAATTTCTCTAGCAATGGTACTAGTAAAACAGTCTGCTTGGGGGGATGGCCTTTTTCGAGCGGCCATGGGGGCAAGGTCAGGTCGTTGACCTGATTTGCACACCTCGAAGGACGTCCACTCTGTCTTAGGCTGACATAGCTAGTCTGAAGGACCTGGGGTCGGATGATCCGCCGGTTGCTCGATAACGCGACGTGCGATCTGGATTGATGGACCAATAGAGGTCTGAGGGAGCACAAGGGCTCTGAGGGACCGTTGGGGGTCCACAGGACTGGTGGTAGACACAGTGCTAACATTACAATTTAAATTTATATCAATAGATAAAAATATCTACATTTGAGCGTATGCGATGGATGATGGACGCGTGGATGCTGTGTAATCATGCACAATGATCGGTATCTGGTGGTATGATGAATGAAATGTGGAATGATTTTTCTTTTTGTTTTTATTTTGGTTCTTTTCTTTTTTGATTTTTTTTTCCGCTCTTTTGCTCTTTCTTGACTCTTTTGCTCTTTTGTTCTTTCTTCACTTTCTGCTCTTTTGCTATTTCTTCACTTTTTGCTCTTTTGCTCTTTCTTGACTCTTTTGCTGGTCTCATCAACTCGCAAGACTCTAGATGTGAGATATGGTGGTTGCCCGAAGTAGTGGTACAGGAGTGCGGATTATCGTGATTTGTTGCTTGAAGTGATTATGCATTTGTCTTCTTTGCAATTTTATGAGAGATCAATTTCCTTTTGTGATTTTTAGAAATTTCGCAGATTGTAATGCTTTTGATTATGCACATGTTTTGCAATTCAGTATCATTTACCACAAAAACATCTTTTCAAAGCAAATAGGGAAGTGAGAGAATAAAGAAAGAGTTTAATATTCAAATGAAAACCAAATGCGCAGAAGGTCACATCGGCCGAAAATTACATTGAGAGTTTAAACTACAAAAAGAAAAAAGAAAAGGAAAGAGCAGATCTTTTGATTGTTTGTATCTTTGAGGTAACAATGCCAATCACCCATGCCCATGACCTTGAGCATTCATCATCCAACTTTCGGAGGTATTGACTGCCTTTGCATTTGTTCAAAGTCCAACTTTTTGACCCTAATTTTTGCCTGGACTGCTCTTTAGAGTTTTCAATCCACCTGGTCGCTCTAATTTTTGCCTAGGCCGCCCTTTCGGGTTTTCAACCTAGCGAGCTCATTTTTGCTTGGCTCATCTTTCTCTTTTTTTTTCCATATATTTCTTTAGGCATAGTACTTCTTAACTGCATCTGAGTTCGCTGGGAGTGGGAGGTCTTCACCGTCCATTTTTGTGAGAATTAAGGCTCCTCCAGAGAATGCTTTCTTTACCACGTAAGGTCCTTCATAGTTGGGGGTCCATTTCCCACGAGAATCCTTTTGAATTGGCAAAATCATCTTGAGCACGAGATCTCCTTCTTGAAACTGTCGGGGTCGAACTTTCTTATCGTAAGCCTTCTTCATTCTTTGCTGATACAACTGCCCGTGAGATAAAGCAACGACTCTCTTTTCCTCTAGGAGGTTCAACTGGGCCAGACGAGCTTGAACCCATTCTACTTCTTCTAATTTTGTTTCCATTAACACTCGCAGAGAGGGTATTTCGACTTCGAAGGGAAGAACTGCTTCCATCCCATATACTAGTGAGAATGGTGTTGCCCCTGTTGACGTGCGAACTGAGGTCCGGTACCCATGCAAAGCGAAAGGCAACATTTCATGCCAGTCCTTGAAGGTCACCACCATCTTTTGCACAATTTTCTTTATGTTCTTATTTGCCTCTTCGACTGTCCCATTCATCTTTGGACGGTATGGGGAGGAATTATGATGTTGGATTTTGAAGTCATCACACAACTCTTTCATCATTTTGTGGTTCAGGTTGGTCCCATTATCTGTGAAGACCTTATTTGGAAGGCCGTAACGAAAGATCAAATCTCTTTTTATGAACGCGACAACCACAGATTTTGTTACACTGGCATAAGAAGCGGCCTCGACCCATTTGGTGAAATAATCAATAGCGACAAGAATGAAGAGATGCCCATTTGATGCCTTAGGTTCGATGGGGCCGATGACATCCATCTCTGACATTGAGAATGGCCATGGTGCTGTTAGGACATTCAAAGAAGCAGGTGGCACATGGATATTATCAGCGTAGATTTGACACTTGTGGCATTTTCTCACGTAGTTAAAGCAGTCGGTCTCCATTGACAACCAGTAGTAGCCAGCCCTTAAGATTTTTCTTGATCATGGTGTGCTCGTTAGAATGGGTTCCGAACGAGCCTTCATGGACATCTTTTATAATTCTTGTTGCTTCTTCTTTTGCTACACATCTGAGGAGGACCATATCGTGATTCCTTTTGTAAAACACTTCCCTGTTTAGGAGGAAACCCATTGATAACCTCCTAAGTGTTCTCTTATCATTCTCAGTGGCACCGGAAAGGTACTCTCTGGTTGTCATATAGTGCTTGATATCGTAATACCAAGGTTTACTATCAGGCTCTTCTTCGATTGCCACACAATGATGTGCTGGTAGGTCTCGATGATGAATTCGGATGAATGTAAGACTTTTGTTGCCATTGATGTTGAACATTGATGACAAAGTCGCCAAAGCGTCAGCCAACTAATTTTCTTCGCGAGGGAGATGGTGGAAAGTGATCTCCTCGAACCGTTCAATCATCTTTTGGATGTGATCGCGATAAGGAATCAATTTGGAATCCGTGGTTTCCCAGTCACCTTTTATCTGATGGATGACTAAGACTGAGTCCTCATATACATTGAGTCTTTTGACTTTCCATTCAAGGGCCGCTTTGATGCCTAGGACACACGCTTCATATTCTGCGATGTTATTGGTGCAATAGAAGCCCAGTCTAGCAGTAGATGGTATGAAGCGGTTATGATCAGGAGAAATCAATACAGCTCCGACCCCATGCCCATACAAATTGGAAGCGCCATCGAATGACATCCTCCATCTTTCGTTATCCGGAGATTTCCCTTCTCCGAACAGAGCCATTATATCTTCATCTGGGAAATCACACTGCATTGATTGGTAATCCTCAATGGGCTGATGCGCCAAGTATTTAGCTAAGGCACTACCTTTGATTGCTTTCTGAGTGACATACAAGAGGTCGTATTCGGATAGTAGCATTTTCCAGCGGGCGATTCTTCCTGTGAGTGCAGGTTTTCAAAAATGTACTTGATTGGATCCATTTTAGATACCAACCAAGTCATGTGACTCAGCATATACTGCCTCAGACGACGTGCAGCCCAGGCCAAAGCACAACATGTTTTTTCCAACAATGAGTATCTTGTCTCGCACTCGGTGAACTTCTTGCTTAGGTAGTAGATGGCGTGTTCTTTCCTTCCGGACTCATCATGTTGCCCCAGCACACAACCCATTGAGTTGTCTAGCACTGTTAATTAGTACAGAATGAGAGGTCTGCCCTGCACCGGTGGCATCAGAATTGGTGGATTTTGGAGTAACCTCTTGATCTTTTCAAAGGCTTCTTGGCAATTATCATTCCACTTTGTTTCTTGGTTCTTGCATAGCAGCTTGAAGATAGGCTCGCAGGTCGATGTTAATTGGGAAATGAATCTGGAGATGTAGTTCAACCTTCCTAGAAACCCACGAACTTCTCTTTCAGTTTTAGGCGCTGGCATTTCTAATATCGCTCGTAATTTGGATGGATCCACTTCTATTCCCCTCTGACCTACTATGAACCCCAACAGCTTTCCTGATCTTACACCGAAAGTACATTTGCACTACAAGAAAAACTGATTTTTTCGGTCAGGACTTTCCGGCGGATTTCTATCCGCCGAAAAATTTTCGGCGAATTTTAGGACTTACCGGCGGATTTTATCCGCCGAAACATTACCGGCGGATTTGTTGGATTTTTCGGTGGATTTTTTCCTCCGCAACATTTCCGACGGTTTTTTAGGTATTTTAGGCGGATTTGGGTCTACGAATTTTTTTTTTTTATAAAAAAAATCCGCCAGTAAGGTCATTTCCGGCGGATAGTTAAAAGAACCGCCACTTTTGAATTTCGCAAATCCGCCGGAAATGCGTAAAAATCCGCCGGAAATGACGACCCAACTAAAATCCGCTGGAAACGTCATTTCTGGAGGATTTTTTTGGAAAAAGCGGGGATTTGATATTTGAAAATCCGCTGGAAATCCATGAAAATCCGCCGAAAATCCCCTAAATCCGCCGGTAAATGACATTTCCGGCGGATTCTGCCTTTTGACCGTTTGACTTTGTTTCTTCTATATAAATCCCTTCTCCATTCTCCACTTCTTCTTCACACCTCTAACAATACTCTCCTTCTCTCTACTAAATCTCTTCTTGAAATTCCTCTCTTCCTCCCTACGAATTCTCTTCTTCTCTCTACTAAATCTCTTCCTCTCTTTGGCAAATTTCTTCGATCTAAGGTATGTTTGTAACATGAGTTAATTGTTTTAGTTTTTGAATTATTTTATAATATGAGCTTGTTACTAATTATGGTGTTGTTTGTTTAGGTATTGTTTGAGTTTGCATTCCTCTTTTTCCTCTTTGTTTGAGTTGGGGATACGCTTCAAGTCAGAGTCTTCTCTTCACTACGGTTAGTTATCAAAGTAAAGTAATTAATATATCAATATATATATGGATTTTTTGTTTTTAGTGTCTAAAAAGATTTTACCAACTTTTGGTCTCCGTAAAATCTGGATTTTTTCTTTTAGTCCTTGGTGACTTTTAATAACGCTTATTGTCGATGATTTGAATACATGTTCCTGTGTCTCATTGTCGTGTCTTAGAAGTTGGTTTTCTCAAATCACATTTTTGGTACAATATTAAAATTAATAAAATATTAATTACTTCACTATTTATAGTAAAATTTTGTTACAAATTTTGTTTGCAATAATAATACAAAATAATTTATATTGAAAAAACTTATTTATTAAGTTCACTTATAAATTTTATTAACAGATATTGTCTTATAAAAATTAAAATTTAAAATTAAATTTGCAATTATTATTTATAATGTTTAAATTATTAATATATAACATTATCTAAAAATTCATTGTGTTGCTGGTAATTGATATATCAAAATAAAGTAATTAATATATCAATATATTTCAAAATATAAAGTAATTGATAGTTTATTTGATAGTTTATTTCATTTACGTTGTAGTGTAGTACATAGATCTTGAAATTATGGATTGTAGTTGGATGTATGATCGATTGTTTCCTGGAAGATCCGGTTTAAAGCGATGTTTTGTAGAAGAAGTAGAAGAGTTTATTTTTTGTGTTAAGTGCCATGAAGAATTTGCGCGACAAGGCGGTATTAGATGTCTGTGCTTGAAATGTTCCTTTCGATTTATAAAAAATGAAGAAGTTAGACTTGATTTGTACAATAATGGGTTTAGGCCAAATTATTGGATATGGAGTCGTCACGGGGAAGTAGGACCAGGGGTAGCTGCAGTTCCTGCGGTTAGTGTTCCGGTTGAAGTAGTAGCTCCCACATCAAGTAGTTATCCAACGACTACGACATCTGAAGACCAAATTATACAACCGTTAGATGTTTATCAGGGAATGACATCTGACGTTGTTGGAGTAAATTTGGATTTTGAAGAACCAGAATATGATGCTGAAGAAGTTCCAAATGAGGAAGCTCAAAGGTTTTACATGTATTTGTGTGAGACAAATAAACCATTATTTGAAGGATCTAAAGACTCAAAATTATCAATGTGTGTTCGGTTGTTGGGTCTTAAGTCTCAATTTAATGTTGCTGAGTTGTGTATGGAATATATGACCAAAATGAAGTTGGATGCAACCCCCATTAGAGGGCTTTTGCCGCAAAGTTATTATGGAGCTAAAAGACTGGTATCGAAGCTTGGCTTAAAATCTAAAAGAATTGATTGTTGTGTGTCTGGTTGCATGCTCTATTATAACAATGAGTTTGGCATAAATGATGGAGGGTTGTCGGAATGCAAGTTGTGTGGAGAGCCACGCTATTGTGTCAGTAGGAAAGGGATGAGTAGAGGCAAACCGGTTCCATGAAAAGCAATGTTCTATCTGCCGTTTATACCAAGGCTACAGAGGATGTTTACTTCAATGGAGACCGCGGGTAAAATGACGTGGCACCATCAAAATAGAAATAATTCTGGTGAATTACGTCAGTCATCTGATGGTGAAGCTTGGAAGCATTTTGATCGTGTTCATTCAGATTTTGCCAGTGATCCACGCAATGTTTGGCTTGGTTTATGCTCTGTTGGTTTCACACCATATATTCAAGCCTCGGCAACACCGTATTCATATTGGCCAGTTATTGTTACCCCATACAACCCTCCTCCAAAAATGTGTATGTCTAAACCATACATGTTTTTAAATTCTGTTATTCCAGGGTCAAGTAATCCAACAACTGGTATTGACATATATTTGCAACCTTTGATTGATGACCTAAAAAGGTTGTGGAATGGTGTTTTAACTTATGATGCAGCACGCAAACAAAATTTTGTGATGAGGGCGGCTTTGATGTGGACCATTAATGACTTCCCTGCCTATGGAATGTTGTCTGGATGGGGGACACATGGTAAGATGGCGTGTCCGATTTGCATGGTTGACACAAAGGCTTTTAGTCTTAAATATGGAGGAAAAACTTCATGGTTTGACTCGCACCGTAGGTTCTTACCTATGGATCACCCATTTAGAAAGCAGAAATATGCGTTCATCTAGGGAAATGTTGAAACAGCTGGACCTCCTCGTAAGTTGACACCAGAGGAAGTTTGGAATAGTGTTAGGGATATCCCTCCCGTGGAAGTCGTAGCGGGTGTTGTTTCTCGTCCAGATGGCTATGGACAATGGCACAATTGGACAAAAAAAGTATTTTTTGGGAACTTCCCTATTGGAAAGATAATCTATTGAGACACAATCTCGATGTCATGCATATAGAGAAGAATTTTTTGACAACATATTTAACACTGTCATGAACGTGAAAGGCAAAATGAAAGACAATGAGAAAGCTAGGAAGGATATAGATCAATACTGTAGAAGAAAGGATTTGTTGTTGGTTGAGCAAGGTACTAGGACTTTGAAACCCAAAGCCAATTATACTTTATCTACCGAACAAGCGAAAGCAGTTTATCAGTGGATAAAAGAGTTGAAAATGCCAGACGGTTATTCTTCCAATTTATCTAGATGTGCGGTGTAACACCCCTTTTTCTAATAACCTTACTATTTAATAAAAATCAGAGTTTCTTTTTTTTTTGAAAAGAATATAAGCGAGTGCTACACTTACTCCATTAAAATCAAAACTTCAACTTTCGTAGTTCAATTAGAACCACAAGATACATAGCACCATAAAAAAAACGTTTAGTTCACATCAACTAAATTCAGTTACTACCAGCAGCGGAATAATATTAAGTTTGAAAATAAAACCAATACATCACCAATAACAATCTAACAGTATAAGGAAAATAACGCATAAACATAGGACACCCCCCCTGGTGCTACGTATCAGAGCATGACACTTCCTACCAGACGAAGGCATAAGGATAACCTTCACTCGATATTACCTGCACGTTGCCGACATAAGAAGCAACATAAAAGCAGTAGGGTGAGTCTCTTTTCATAATTAATAACATATGGGAATTAAGCACTGCATAGGAAAAGGAACCAGGCTAACAGATTCACAACAAAGTCAATAACCATATCACAATTACAATCACAAATCCACAATGCAAAAGGTATGGTTATGCAATGAAATGCAACCCAAACTCCACTGGCACATGCATGTCGGATCCGTCACCAAATACAAATAGGCCGTAGCCTCTGCTCACCAAATAAAACTAGGCCGAAGCCTCTGCTCACCAATAATGCACATGTTTCATGAGATGCTATGGGAATGCGTCACAACACACCACAATTCAATCAATTCACCATTTTAATTCATATTCTCACCATAGTGCATTAATCAGCTCACCAAATTAAAATTAGGCCGAAGCCTCTGCTCACCAATCTCACCATAGCACACTCACCAATTCATCCCACCACTCACACCAACACCAATTTCAATTAGGCCAATTTAGGATATTGACACGACATAGGGAAAGTAGATAAAAATTGCCATTTGGGCACTTGAACACCTCAGCCCAGAAAACACCAGTAAAATAATTTATTTTTGCATAAAATTGGAACATTTGGATAGACACTGAAATTAGCTTCGAAACGCATTTTGAACCGTTAAATTTGGATAACCGAGTCAAAAGTTACATTAAAAACAAAACCGGAAAAATACTTAGACATCCTGGAAACTGGCGCATGGGCGCTGGGCGCCCAGAGGCAACACAGAACTTGGCGCAGGGCGCTGGGCGCCCAGGAGCAACACAAAAAACTGGGCGCATGGGCGCTGGCGCCCAGGAACAGCAACACGCGCACAGGCGCTGGCGCCCAGGAGCAGCAACACGCGCATAGGCGCTCGGCGCCCAGGGAACAGCAACACGCATAGGCGCTTGGCGCCCAGAACAGCAACACGGCGCCCAGGCACTAGGCGCCTAAGGCCAACATGCAAAAAAACTCATTTTACTTTGAAATTGATTTTACACGAGCCAAATACTCAGAATATGAGAACCCAATAAAAATTTTGTCAAAAAGTGAACAGCATTTTTGGCGCCCATGCACTAGGCGCCTAGTGAAAACACGCAACCCAACTATTTTGGTGCCCAAAATCATTTTGCACGAGCCATTTTACTTGAATATGAAAACCTGAAACCAAATTTTACAAAACAATCACCAGAACATTGGGGCCCTTGGCGCCCATGACACAAGCACCTAGCGCCAAAACTGGCAGCACAGTGACACAGAACACAGCAACACAGTGGCAACAGACACAGCAACACAGTGACACAGAAACAGCAACACAGTGGCAACCGACACAGCAACACAGTGACACAGAAACAGCAACACAGGGGCAACAGAATTGGAAAACTGGCGCAGGCACACTGCTGGGCGCCTGGCGCCCATGACTGAGGCGCAGGACACAAAAACGCAGCAACATGCATATGGCGCCCAAGGCGCCTAGGGGCTTCCAAATCAGAATTCTTCAAACTCAAATACCAGTTTAATTTCCCCAAACACTCAATTATATATATATATGATTCAAGTATCACCATGATTCTCAATTTTTCACCAAGTAAGCACCAACAAGTCATATATTCAAACATATGACATACAATTCACATTAGCAACAATTCAACCATTGGTCATGCGATTTCAACATAGGCAATTCATAATCAAGCATCACAATACTATAATTTAATCATCAACATCACAATTCATTCATAGAAATTATCCTAGAACCCTAACCCTAGGCATCACAAATTCGCATAAGGTATTAAAAACAAAAAGAGGACCCCCTAACCTCTTAGAAGTCGAAATTGCTAGCAAAGCTCCAAGGAAAATGCAAGACTCCAATCAAGCTCTTCCCCCTCCTTGAGTGATTCGCCCCTTTCTCTTCTCCTCCTCTTCACTTCGCACTTCTCCTCTTCTCACTCTCTCTTTTTTTTTTTACGTTTCTTTTCTTTCTTTTCACACTTGAGTCAAAAATGAAAACCAACTTCTAAGACCCCTTGTGAGTCGAATTCCTTGACTAGGCAATGGGCCACGGGCCTAATTGTGGATCACGGGCCCTTGCTCGCACCACTTAATTCGTGACAACACCTCCTAATAAATAAAATAAAATAATTAAACCTTGAATTATTTAATTAAATTAAATAAATATTGTAAGCCTTAAATAACTTAATTAAATAAATAATTAAATTATTTTGGGGCGTTACAACTCTCCCCCACTTAGAATATTTCGTCCTCGAAATTACCTGAATCAAACAACTCCGGGTATGCTTCCCGCATCTTACTCTCCAGCTCCCATGTCATACTCTCACCAGCAGCTCCTAGCCACACCACTTTCACCAAAGGGATTTCTTTCCCTCTCAGAGTCTTCACTTCTCTATCTTCAATCCGCACGGGCATAGTCTCCACAGTGAGATTATCCCGCACCTCTACTTCATCCATCGGAATCACATGAGACGGGTCTGGAACATATTTTCGAAGTTGTGACACGTGAAACACGTCATGCAAGTTCGAAAGATTAGGCGGCAAGGCCACCCTATAGGCAACACTTCCCACCCTCTCCGTAATCTGATACGGACCAATGAAACGGGGAGTTAACTTCTTTGATTTCAAGGCACGCCCAACACCAGTCACCGGAGTGACTCTCAGAAACACATGATCACCTGCCTGAAACTCTAAATCCTTCCTTCTCTTATCATGATAGCTCTTTTGTCGACTCTGCGACGCTTTCATCTTTTCACGGATTAATTTTACCTTCTCAGTTGTTTCTCGCACAATTTCAGGCCCCAATACTGCACTCTCTCCAGATTCATACCAACATAACGGAGTCCTACATCTCCGACCATACAACGCTTCAAACGGTGCCATACCAATACTAGAATGAAAACTGTTATTGTAGGTGAATTCTATCAACGGAAGATGAGAATCCCATGAACCTCCCTGCTCGAGAACACATGCCCTCAACAAGTCCTCTAACGACTGAATAGTCCTCTCCGTCTGACCATCTGTCTGCGGATGATAAGCGGAGCTTAACCTCAACTTAGAACCCAAAGCTTCCTGCAAACTTTTCCAAAATTCAGAAGTGAATCTTGGATCTCTATCAGATACAATACTAAGCGGAACGCCATGCAACTTCACAATTGTCTTGATGTAGATCTCTGCCAATTTTGGAACTGGATAAGTCATATTAATTGGTAAGAAATGAGCAGACTTTGACAACCTGTCCACAACCACCCATATAGCATCAAACCCTCTCACTGTATTTGGCAAACCAGGTCACAAAATCCATGGAAATGCTATCCCATTTCCATTCCGGAATCTCCAATGGTTGCATCAACCCCGCGGGCTTCTGATGCTCAATCTTAGACTTCTGACAAGTCAGACAAGAATACACAAACTGTGCCACATCCTTCTTCATACCAGGCCACCAGAACATTTTCTTCAAATCTTGGTACATTTTCGTAGCCCCTGGATGAATACTCAACTTGCTCCTATGGCTCTCCTCAAGAATCATTCTCTTCATCTCAGCATCATCAGGAATACAAATCCTATCTCTGAATCTCAATACACCTTGGGAATCTAACTTGAAATCCCCATTCACAGCTTGATCATTCGCAACTAACAAGTCCACCAACTTCACATCTGACTTTTGGGCTTCTCGAATACTAATCAAAAATTCATTGCCGATCTTCAACATTCCTAATCTGACACTCTGCGGTGTCACTTCACAAACCAGACTCATGTCCTGAAACTGCTCAATCAACTCTAATTCTTTCACCATCATAGCCGACATATGCAAGCTCTTCCGACTTAAAGCATCAGCCACGACATTAGCTTTGCCGGGGTGATAGTTCAAGCCGAAATCATAATCCTTCAGCAATTCTAACCAACGTCTCTGTCTCATATTTAGCTCCTTCTGATCGAATAAGTATTTCAAACTCTTATGGTCACTAAACACTTCAAATCTAGTACCATACAGATAGTGCCTCCAAATTTTCAGCACAAACACGATTGCAGCCAGCTCCAAATCATGAGTAGGGTAGTTCTTCTCATGGGTCCTCAACTGTCTGGACGCATAAGCTACTACCTTACCCTCTTGCATCAATACACCTCCCAAACCCATCTTGGAAGCATCGCAATATACTACAAACGGTTGATCCGGAACAGGCAAGGTCAAAACGGGCGACGTGGTCAACCTCTTCTTCAACTCATTGAAGCTCTCCTCACAGCGTGCATCCCACACAAAAGCTTTTCCCTTACATGTCAATTGAGTCAACGGAAGTGCCAACTTCGAGAAACCTTCAATAAATCTCCTGTAATAACCAGCTAATCCCAAGAAACTTCTAATCTCAGTAACTGACTTCGGGCTCTCCCATTGCGACACAGCATCAACCTTGGCTGGGTCCACAACTATACCATTACCAGAGATAATATGACCAAGGAAACCTACTTCATTCAGCCAGAACTCACACTTAGACAATTTTGCATACAATTTCTTTTCTTTCAACACTTCTAGTACTAACCTCAAATGTTCTGCGTGTTCCTCTTCTGTCTTAGAATACACCAGAATGTCGTCAATAAACACAACCACAAACTGATCCAAGTAACTATGGAAAGTACGATTCATGTACTCCATAAACACTCCCGGCGCGTTGGTAACACCAAACGGCATCACAGAATACTCATAGTGCCCATATCTCGTTCTGAAAGCGGTTTTCAGAATGTCTTCATCCTTTACCTTGATCTGGTGATAACCCGACCTCAAATCGATTTTGCTAAACACTTTAGCACCTACCAGCTGGTCCATCAAATCATCAATTCTGGGGAGCGGATACCTGTTCTTTATTGTCACCTTGTTCAATTGCCTATAATCGACACAAAGTCTCATACTCCCATCCTTCTTTTTCACTAAGAATACCGGAGCACCCCATGGTGACACACTTGGCCTTACAAATTTCTTCTCAAGTAGATCTTCTAATTGCTTTTTAAATTCAGACAACTCTGAGGCTGACATTCGGTACGGTGCCATAGACATAGGCCTAGTACCAGGTATAAGATCAATAGCAAACTCAACCTCCCTCTCTGGCGGAACACTTGGAATTTCATCCGGGAACACTTCGGGAAATTCACACACTACCTGAACCCTTTCAATGATCGCCTGATTCTCAGCAGACAATGACGCCATCAAAGCAAACAGATGAACTCCCTCCTTCATTACCTTATGCAAATGACCAGCAGGCAACAAAACAGATTCTTCTTCTTCGGGAGGAAGGAAACTCACAGATCTTCGGGAACAATTAATATGCACATGGTTAAATACTAACCAGTCCATACCAAGAATGACATCCAACCCTCCCAACGGCAAACAAATAAGGTCAACAAGAAAATCTCTGCCGAAGATTGACAGAGGGCACTTAGCACATACAAGAGAGGTAGTTACTGAACCCTTAGCTGGAGTGTCAATAACCATCTCCCTCATCATAGAAGATAAAACAAGGTCCAATTTCTCAGCACATAAAGCAGCAATAAATGAGTGCGTAGCACCAGTATCAATAATAGCAATCAAAGGAATACCATTAATAAAACATGTACCTCTAATCTCATTGGTATCCTCTGATCCTGCGAGAGCAAACACTTTTCCATGGGACTTCTCTTTCTTCGGCTTAGTACACTTGGTACTAATATGACCTGCTTCCCCACAATTGTAACACACCACATCCCTCTTCTCACATTTCGCAGCCACATGACCTTCTTTACCGCACTTGAAACATTTATTATCCGAGCAGTCAAAACTCTTATGGCCCGGCTTGCCACACCTGTAGCACACAACCTTCGCAGGGGGCATCTCCCCCACTTGTTTTCTTATTATCAGCATACCTCTACTTACCCTTACCAGCCTGAACCTCATATGGCTTACCCCTGTTCTGAAATTTACCCCTCTGATCTCTCATGACCTTGGAGTGAGCATTACTATCATCTTCATATATCCTGCAACTGTCGATCAAATCAGCAAATACCCGAATCTTCTGGTACCCTATAGCTTTCTTTATATCAGCCCTCAGTCCATTCTCAAACTTTATACACTTTGAAAATTCAGAATCAGCATCAGCATAGTGGGGGTAAAACTTAGCCAATTCAGTGAACTTGGCAGCATACTCTGTCACTGACATGCTTCCTTGCTTCAGCTCAAGGAACTCTATTTCTTTCTTACCTCTCACATCTTCAGGAAAATACTTCCGTAAGAACTCTCTACGGAAAACAGCCCAAGTTATCTCCTCATTAGCAGTTTCTAATCTCTACCTAACCTCCATCCACCAATCATCAGCCTCTTCTGCCAGCGTATGGGTACCATACCTGACCTTCTGCGCATCATTACAATCCATGACCTGAAATATCCTTTCGATCTCTTTCAGCCATGCTAGAGCACCATCTGGATTGTACTTGCCCTTAAAAACAGGTGGATTCTCCCTCTGGAACGTGGCTAAACTGCGAGTCCCAGCATTTTCAGCACCATTTTGCTGGTTCCCAACAGCTTGAGCCATAGCCTGCAAAGCAGCAGCAAGAGCAGCGTCGTTCCTCCCAGCCATTTCAAACTATCACTGCAGCACGAACAGAAATTTAGAACTAATCTAACAATTCTATTTGTCATATGACACTATGACAGGACGACTTGGCCGGACAGACCGAACTGCTCTGATACCACTAATGTAACACCCCTTTTTCTAATAACCTTACTATTTAATAAAAATCAGAGTTTCTTTTTTTTTGAAAATAATATAAGCGAGTGCTACACTTACTCCGTTAAAATCAAAACTTCAACTTTCGTAGTTCAATTAGAACCACAAGATACATAGCACCATAAAAAAAAACGTTTAGTTCACATCAACTAAATTCAGTTACTACCAGCAGCGGAATAATATTAAGTTTGAAAATAAAACCAATACATCACCAATAACAATCTAACAGTATAAGGAAAATAGCGCATAAACATAGGACACCCCCCTGGTGCTACGTTTCAGAGCATGACACTTCCTACCAGACGAAGGCATAAGGATAACCTTCACTCGATATTACCTGCACGTTGCCGACATAAGAAGCAACATAAAAGCAGTAGGGTGAGTCTCTTTTCATAATTAATAACATATGGGAATTAAGCACTGCATAGGAAAAGGAACCAGGCTAACAGATTCACAACAAAGTCAATAACCATATCACAATTACAATCACAAATCCACAATGCAAAAGGTATGGTTATGCAATGAAATGCAACCCAAACTCCACGGGCACATGCATGTCGAATCCGTCACCAAATACAAATAGGTCGTAGCCTCTGCTCACCAAATAAAACTAGGCCGAAGCCTCTGCTCACCAATAATGCACATGTTTCATGAGATGCTATGGGAATGCATCACAACACACCACAATTCAATCAATTCACCATTTTAATTCATATTCTCACCATAGTGCATTAATCAGCTCACCAAATTAAAATTAGGCCGAAGCCTCTGCTCACCAATCTCACCATAGCACACTCACCAATTCAGCCCACCACTCACACCAACACCAATTTCAATTAGGCCAATTTAGGATATTGACACGACATAGGGAAAGTAGATAAAAATTGCCATTTGGGCACTTGAACACCTCAGCCCAGAAAACACCAGTAAAATAATTTATTTTTGCATAAAATTGGAACATTTGGATAGACACTGAAATTAGCTTCGAAACGCATTTTGAACCGTTAAATTTGGATAACCGAGTCAAAAGTTACATTAAAAACAAAACCAGAAAAATACTTAGACATCCTGGAAACTGGCGCATGGGCGCTGGGCGCCCAGAGGCAACACAGAACTTGGCGCAGGGCGCTGGGCGCCCAGGAGCAACACAAAAAACATGGCGCATGGACGCTGGCCCAGGAAAAGCAACACGCGCACAGGCGCTGGCGCTGGCGCCCAGGAGCAGCAACACACGCATAGGCGCTCGGCGCCCAGGGAACAGCAACACGCATAGGCGCTTGGCGCCCAGAACAGCAACACGGCGCCCAGGCACTAGGCGCCTAAGGCCAACATGCAAAAAAACTCATTTTACTTCGAAATTGATTTTACACGAGCCAAATACTCAGAATATGAGAACCCAATAAAAATTTTGTCAAAAAGTGAACAGCATTTTTGGCGCCCATGCACTAGGCGCCTAGTGAAAACACGCAACCCAACTATTTTGGTGCCCAAAATCATTTTGCACGAGCCATTTTACTTGAATATGAAAACCTGAAACCAAATTTTACAAAACAATCACCAGAACATTGGGGCCCTTGGCGCCCATGACACAAGCACCTAGCGCCAAAACTGGCAGCACAGTGACACAGAACACAGCAACACAGTGGCAACAGACACAGCAACACAGTGACACAGAAACAGCAACACAGTGGCAACAGACACAGCAACACAGTGACACAGAAACAGCAACACAGGGGCAACAGAATTGGAAAACTGGCGCAGGCACACTGCTGGGCGCCTGGCGCCCATGACTGAGGCGCAGGACACAAAAACGCAGCAACATGCATATGGCGCCCAAGGCGCCTAGGGGCTTCCAAATCAGAATTCTTCAAACTCAAATACCAATTTAAATTCCCCAAACACTCAATTATATATATATATGATTCAAGTATCACCATGATTCTCAATTTTTCACCAAGTAAGCACCAACAAGTCATATATTCAAACATATGACATACAATTCACATTAGCAACAATTCAACCATTGGTCATGCGATTTCAACATAGGCAATTCATAATCAAGCATCACAATACTATAATTTAATCATCAACATCACAATTCATTCATAGAAATTATCCTAGAACCCTAACCCTAGGCATCACAAATTCGCATAAGGTATTAAAAACAAAACGAGGACCCCCTAACCTCTTAGAAGTCGAAATTGCTAGCAAAGCTCCAAGGAAAATGCAAGACTCCAATCAAGCTCTTCCCCCTCCTTGAGTGATTCGCCCCTTTCTCTTCTCCTCCTCTTCACTTCGCACTTCTCCTCTTCTCACTCTCTCTTTTTTTTTTTTACGTTTCTTTTCTTTCTTTTCACACTTGAGTCAAAAATGAAAACCAACTTCTAAGACCCCTTGTGAGTCGAATTCCTTGACTAGGCAATGGGCCACGGGCCTAGTTGTGGATCACGGGCCCTTGCTCGCACCACTTAATTCGTGACAACACCTCCTAATAAATAAAATAAAATAATTAAACCTTGAATTATTTAATTAAATTAAATAAATATTGTAAGCCTTAAATAACTTAATTAAATAAATAATTAAATTATTTTGGGGCGTTACATGCGGATGTGGATAATGGGAGGTTGCATGGGATGGAGCAATGATTGCCATGTATTCATGGAGTGCTTACTTCCTATCGCTTTTAGTTCGTTGCCAACACACGTTTTGAATCCGCTCATTGAAATAAGTCAATACTTTAAGAATTTGTGTTCTGCAACGCTAAAAGCTGGTGATCTTTCAAAAATGGAACAATACATCCCACTTATCTTATGGAGCATCTACCAGTGCATCTCGCATGTGTAAACTTGGCGGACCTGTCCAATACAGATGGATGTATCCATTTGAAAGGTCAGTTAATTTTTATAATATAAGAAACAAGTTTAAAATATATGATTATTATGTTAATTAATATCATTTTCTCTAGGTTCATGGGTGATTCAAAAAGATCGTTGAAAAACAAAAATGGGTGAACACATTTTCGTTCTTATTATTTCAAGAATGAGTTTGCTCCTGGAAGCAGTCGAAATGAAATGGATACAAAATGGCCTAGACATCATTTAGCTTTGTCTGTCTTTTGTCTACCCGGGCGTCCATCTGGGAAGGAGTCAATTCACTGGCTAGCAGATGAAGAGTTAAGTTCAGCACATGTTCATGTGTTGATAAACTGTACTGGGGTGCAACCATTTTAATGCACATTTTCCAACGTGGTTTAGGCAACATGTTTATGCCCTCCCACCAACTCCTACCAACCAACACTTGAGGAACATATCAGACGGTCCTCGAAGATGTGTTAAAGAATGGCACACATACTTTGTCAAAGGATACAAATTTCACACCAATGAATGGACACAGGGCAGAGAGACAGTCAATAGTGGAGTGTGCATGAAGGGTGTCACTGGAGGAGGTGAAGATGATTTTTATGGTGTGGTTCAACACATATATGAACTTTCGTACCCCTATCTAGATTTTAGTCCGAAGGTAGTGGTTTTTTATTGTAATTGGTTTGATCCGTCTGCTCGAGGAACAAAGGTGAATCCAAAGTCAAATACAGTGGGCATTAAAATGAATGGTAGATATCGACTGTATGATCCGTTCGTCATTGCACAAAATGTGAGACAAGTCTATTATATCCCTTATCCATCAACGCGGACTGATAGGCGTGGTTGGTGTGTCGCAATTAAAACAAAACCAAGAGGTCGCATTGAGACAAATGATGACACGGTGGAAGATGTGCCATATCAAATGGAAGAGATGTCTAATGTAAATGAAGTGATTCAAGTTGAACCCATTAGTCGTTTATGTGATGAGCCAAACACCGGCGGTGAAGTTGATGACGAAGATGCTGATGAAGATGCAACAGACCACATTGGTGTATCAAGAATTCACTCCTCTGATGATGATGATGATTTTGAGAATGAATGGGATTCCAACTAGTTATTTATGTTTCAACAATATATGATAGCCTATTTTTAATCAAGGATGTAATTTATGTTTGTTTAATTAGTATGTTTATATATTTTAATTTGTTTAGTATGTTTATATATATGTCTAGATACGGTCATGGCATCTCACTCATGATCCGATGACGAGACATATGTTCCTCCACCTGTCACGGGTGATGCCGCCAACACTAGCAGGCGGAAGACTTCTACTCGCCTAGGGCGCCGTGTTCAACCTGATCGTGTTGTTGTTTCTGGTGGTAGATATTTCTCACCACCTGGGTCTGAGGGTGCTAGTACTAGTACTGCAGGGTACCCATTGATTCCTGCTGGTACTGAGGGCTTAGCCCCTACAGATGTTGATGCAGATGGGGTACGCACATTCACTGTTGACCGTGAGGTGGTGAGATATACAATTGATGGGCGTATCATATTGGAGACTGCTGGCGATTCGTAAGTATATATAATATTATTTATTAATTTATTTTTGTTGCCTTTTATATAACTTATATAATTTGGTGTAATAAAATTCATCTTTTTTAATACAGGTTTCTTCCTTCGAAGGCTACAGCTACCGGCATCCCAAAAACAATCAAGGAGAATTTCACCAGCAGCTGGAAGAATTGGACGGCTGTTAGAAAGATAAAGAGGCAATTGAGAGGATGTTAAAATCATTTTTGGTAAGTTGTTCTACGAAATAATTAATTTGGTGTATTATCTTATTGACTTGATTAATTAATTTTTCTTATAATTAACAACATTATTGTACATTTCTTAAATAGGAAAAATGTACATGGTTACCAGAGCATCAAAGAGAAGTTGAGAGAGAGTTCCATAAGAGATGTTCCCATCGCTATTCTGAATTACTGCGGGAGGCGGGCGGTAAGAATGCAAAGCCATCTTATATGGGAGACTCAACTTGGGTTGGGTTAAAGGAGTACTGGCAAACACCAGAATTTAGGAATTATTGTGAGAAAGCCAAGAAGAACCGTGCTTCTGAAAAAGGTGGTTGCACACACACAGGGGGGAGTGTTAATACTGCAACGCATCACATGCGTTTGGTAAATTTATTACTTTATTACTTGATTAATTAATTATTTATAATTAACTAGTCATTTTCATGTGTATTAATTAATAATATGTATATATATAGGAGGCGAGGGAACAAAGGACAATCACTTTGCCTGAGTTGCATCGCTACCTTCATATGTGGGAGGACACTGGTGAGTTTGCTACAGATCGGGCGAGGAATATTCGGGTAAAACTACTTTTACAATTATATATTAATGTTTATTATTTATATTAATATTTATATCGGGTGAGGAATATTATATTAAAACTACTTTTGCTATAGTTATTTATTTGTCGGGTTATTTTTTTCAGGAGAGCTTCCAGGGTGGGCTGGCTGAGCACCACGAGTCACAACAGAGCAGTGGGGTAGCTGATATCGATCCAGTGGAGGAGGCTAGAGTAGCTCGTGATATTTGGGAGAGAGTAGTTGGTCCCCAAAAGAGTAATCGTATGGTAGGATCAGGTGGTATTGGACCGGCTGCTTTCCGAACAAGCAATATTCCGAGTCTATCAGCTTCACATTATTCTGGATCCTCGAGTACTGGTCGCTCTTATGCTCCCAATGCTGGTGAGTTGAATGCTGTTACGCAATTGATGCAGCAACTGAGCGAGGCCCAGCGTCAGTTTGCTGAGCGGCAGGAGCAAAATGAACGGGAAGTGCGGGCGCTTCGGGAGAAAGCCAGGATAGCTGAGGAGCGCATGGAGGAGCAGGCTAGGGTAGCTGCGGAGCGCATGGAGGAGCAGGCTAGGCTAGTTGCGGAGCAGGATAGGGTAGCTGCGGAGCAGGCTAGGATAAATGAGGAGCGCTTTAAGTTTTTGCAGGATCAGCTGATGTCTCAGCACTCGAGGCCATCCTCATCACATATGCCATCCTACCTGCCGCAGCAGCCACAACAGCATTACAGCGGTGCATTTCAGTAGTGGCCTCAGCAGCAGTATGCACCCCAGTATTCCCAGCAGTATGCACCTCAGCCATACCAGCAGTCACCCCACCAGCCAAACCTGCACCCCCAGCGGTGGTCACCCCAACAGCCCCACATCGATCTTAAGATGCGATTAGTGCTTTTCTTGCATCTAATGATACCTATTAACATGGTGACACAAACCAGCAGCCACCCCAGTAGCTTTGGATTATTTTATTTTGTTGTATGAATATTTTTTTTATTGTATGGATGTTTTTTTTGTTGTGTGGATATTTATTTAAATTAATTATTAATTTTCATTCCTAATTTTTATTTTTTTAAATAGTAAATTAATTAATTATTAAATTTTATTGTTTATCAATAATTAAAGTTTTTAATAGAATAATTAATTAATGTTTTTAATAAAATAATATTAATTTTTTAAATAAAACATTTTTTTTAAAAAAAAAATATTTATTTTTTAAAAATAATTAATTTTTAAAAAAAAAATGGTTTTTCCGGCGGATTTGTGGACTTTCCGACGGATAAACTCATGCGAATTATTTTTGGATTTTCCGGCAGATAATCCGCCGGAAACCGTTTGCTGCGAGCTGGCTACCGGCGCCAAAAATCCGCTGGAAAGTCCACATTTTCGGCGGATTTTACCCGCCGAAAAGTCCAATTTTTCTTGTAGTGTTGGCGGGGTTTAATCTGAGTTTGAACTTCCTTAGACGTTCAAAGAGTTTTCGCAGATTTACAACATGTTCTTCTTCAGTCTTGGATTTTGCGGTCATGTCATTGATAACTCTAATTTATATAGAGTTATTTATACTTCTAAATGTAACAAATTGTTTGAAACCCAAGTACAAAGTGTATTAAATATAGTGGTATTAGTAAAATAACAACATTCTAGGAATTATGTGATGAATAAAGCATTGTTGTATATATATTGGTATGTTTGATGTGTTTGTTCAGTTTTCGTACAGATGATGCTTCTGCACGTAGTGCTTCTGCACCATCCTGCGTTGAAGATTTATAAACCCACAATGAAAGCACCTCAATTCATACCTCTGCTCCAAAACTTCTATGACATCATGCTTTGTCACAATTCACATGGAGCACATGCCCACATGCATAAGGAGGCGCCCACCATAAACATCATCATGAAAGGCTACTCACCTAAAGACATATGGCCTTACACAATTGGACCTCTCCTTATGGAAATGTGCTGAACTCAATCTCCACATCTAAAGATCAGAAAGGCAACCATGGTTAAGCCTCCTTAGGTTAACTTGGTTTTCAAGCAAACCCTCAAGCAAAGGAAATCTCCAAGGCTATAAAAAGGGCTTCCACTTCTCACTTGAGGAGCATCACATATCTCACTTGATAATATGTAGATCATACACTTTACTTATATTTTAGTAGTTTCATTTCTTATAGTTTTTGTAGTAGATAGTTGGCAAGAAGGTGAGGAAGGAATCGACAACTTCTTCCTTCACTTCTTCATCAACTTAGTTAGGTGCAACTGCACCAGAAAGTCACTGCTTCTGCACTGCAGGGCAATTTTATGCAAGAGTGCTTCAATCAGTGTAACCTCTACCTTATTGATATTTCTTGTATTTTCATCTATATTAATATGTTTCATTTCATCTATCTTTGCCTTGCAATGCTTATTATGAGCTAAACCTTTTTTTGGTTGAGATGTTCTAACTTTATAATGAACTTTTGAGTAAGTTATTGTGCTTTTTAGTGTTGCAAGCATTTTGGGTCTTGTGTTATACTACATCCATCTTATTTTAAGGTTGATCACTTAGAATAAGTAGAGTTATATTCATAGACATGGTTTATAATTAGAAATAAAGACTAATAAGGGTGAGTGTTTTAATGAAGGCTTTGTTAACTTGTGTAATAAAGAAAACTTTATTAAAACCATGTTAAGTCCTAGACATAGGATAACATAGTCCTTAGGGTGAAACAGTGGGTACTTCAAAGGTAGGAGTGAACTTATTTAGCAAGCCCAGGCATGGGAAGCTTATAACGAAACTCTGAAGAAAGTAGCTGAAAAGCACATACTCATGCAACTGCACTCAATGCAACTGCACCTTTGGCGCTTCTGCACCTTGGTGCTTCTGCATCACTAAAAGCATAGAAACTCTCAAAAAAACATTATTTAGTGAAAACATCTCTACCATCTTTCTCAACTGATTTCCTTCATATTCTTTTACATATTTGCATTCTATTTTCACTTAACTTAAAAACCCCAAAATTTGTGAGTAGAATAGTAGTACTAATTTATATGCTTTCTAAACATACATAAAGTTAATCCAATCCCTGTGGGTTCGACCTTTCTTATCATTGTATTACTTGTTTGTGACTGTGTATACTTGCACATCTTTTCACACACCAAGTTTTTGGCGCCGTTGCCGGGGATTGCCATAAATTTTTGTTGTTTAGATTTATAAATTAGTGTTTTATTACTCTGGTAGTTATTTTCTGTGCAGAAACAGGTGCAGATGCACTAGCTTATGCCCAGAGACAAGCCACCAGAATTTTTATTCGATCCAGAGATTGAAAGAAGGTTCAGGAGTTTGCTAAGACTTCAAAAGCAAAGAAATCAAGACTATAGAAACATGTCTCATCACAGTGAAGGACAGAGTTCAAGATCAGCCTCAGTTGGAGGAGGACCTGGTTCACAGCATGATACTGAAGAAGGCCACAGAAATCAATTCATCAACATGGGCCCAATAGGTATGATTAATGATAGAAATAGACCCATGAGGGATTATGCTATGTTTAATCATCAAAATATGCAAACAAGTATAGCAAGACCTCATATTGATGCTGTGCATTTTGAATTTAAACCTATGATGTTCCAAATGCTACAAACAATTGGTCAATTTAGTGGATCTCTCCATGAAGATCCCCATGAGCATTTAAAACAGTTTTTAGAAGTATGTAGTAACTTTATTCTTCCTGGTGTTAGTGAAGATGCATTTAGACTTAAGATATTTCCCTACTCTTTAAAAGATAAGGCTAAATCATGGTTAAATTCAATGGAGCCTAATTCTATCCATTCATGGAATGAAATAGCTGAAAAGTTCTTAGCAAAATATTTTCCACCCATCAAAAATGCCAGGATGAGAAATGATATTACATCTTTTAGACAAAAAGAATTTGAATCATTGTTTGAAGCATGGGAAAGATGGAAAGAACTTTTAAGAAAATGTCCACATCATGGTCTGCCTATCATTATTCAAATGGAAACTTTTTATAATGGTTTAGAACCCCAAACCAGAATAATGCTTGATGCATCATCTGGGGATGTGTTATTAAACTTGTCTTATAATGAAGCATGTGAATTAATTGATAGAATTGCAACCAATTGCTCTAGTTGGCCTACTGAGAGGGTGAGGGCCCAAAAGAAACCATCAGGGGTACATGAAATCTGTGATATATCAGCCTTATCTGCTCAGTTAGCCTCACTAACAAACTTGTTTAAAAACTTCCCTTCAACCAGTGCATCTGCACCTAGTGCAGCTGCACCAACAGAAAACACTGCAGCAGCCATAGAACAAGCCCCCTCAGGACACACAAGTTGTGTGTATTGTGGAGGAGGCCATTTGTATGAGGAATGTCCTAGCAACCCTGTCTCTGTCAATTTTGTAGGATATAATAGGAATAACAACCCTTACTCTAACACATATAACCCTGGCTGGAAGAACCACCCAAATTTCAGATGGAACAATACTGGTGCATCTGCACCTAGTGCTTCTGCACCAGCCACACCACCAAAATTCCATTCTCAGAACAACCAAAGACAACAACCACCTGCCACTAATAATTCCTTAGAAGCCTTGCTCAAATCTTTCATTAGTGAAACCAGAACAGCTAGGCAAGCATAATATGCATCTATAAAGAATCTAGAGAATCAGGTGGGGCAGTTAGCAATAGCTCTGTATCAAAGACCAACAGGTACATTACCATCAAATACAGAAGCTACCACATCCCACAGGCCAGGAAAGGAGCAGGTGAAGGCCATTGCTCTAAGAAATGGAAAAGATCTTGCAAACCAGGTGAGAATCAAGGTGAAGGTAAGAGAGAAAAAAATAAAAATGAAAAAAATACTCAAGATGCAGAAGCACCAGATGCATCTGCATCTCATGAAGTTCCAACTCCAAGGTTAGTTCCTGAATACCCTCCTCCTCCTTATCCTCAAATATTAAAAAAAGGCACATGAGGAGAAGCAATTCAGTAAGTTTCTTGAGATTTTGAAACAGATACATGTGACACCCTTTACCCCGAATGTAATTATAAAAGAAAGAGTACGAAAAACGAGTGAATTGTTTTTAAAACAACAAATTTCAATTCCTTTTCCGAAATAGTTTTTCGCAAGTAAAAGATGTCATCCAACTCCTTAAATCATATAAATAAGATTTATAATAATACCAAATACTAAACTATAAAACATTTCTTTCAATATAATAACAATAATGATCTTAATCATAATAATAAGAGTACAACCCAAATCCCGATTTCACATAATCAGAGCAATTAACCTCTAATCCAGTAAACTAAAAATAGAGTGACATCAACGTGTAGAATCAAATCTCTCCCACTGCACGATCGTAGAAAGTCACTCCAACGACACCTGGAACTTAATCTAAAAAATGGTGCACGGGTGAGAAAGAGCGTCCAAACCATATAAGGAATATATGACCGAAACTAAAACAGCAAGACTACCACAAACAAGGAAACAATCAACAGTAGTGAATACAACCTTCATAACACGAATGCACAAACAATCCTTAACTAATCTTCATCTAATCCTAATGTCGCGATCTCCCGTACGATCCTAGAACTACAAGCAGCAGCAACAACGACGACAACAACAACAACAACAACAACAACAATAGGATCAGGACACCTTGCCAGATACTGCCTTACAATCATCATCAACAACAATAGGACCGGGATACCTTGCACGATAATGCCCTACGACGACAACAACAATAGGACCAGGATACCTTGCCTGAACGGGATACCTTGCCCGATAACGCCCTACGACGAACAACAACAATAGGACCAGGATACCTTGCCTGAACGGGATACCTTGCCCGATAACGCCCTACGACGAACAACAATAGGACCGGGATACCTTGCCCGAACGGGATACCTTGCCTGATAACGCCCTACAAGAAAACAACAGGACCGGAATAGCCCGAACGGGATACCTTGCCCGATAATGCCCTGAAGAACACCCAAGAGGACTATGAGGACCGGGATACCTTGCCCGAACGGGATACCTTGCCCGATAATGCCCTGCTAACAACAACAACAACGACGACAACAACAACGACAACGACAACGACGATGACAACAACAACAACAACAACAACAACAACAACAACAACAACAACAACAACAACAACAACAACAACAATACCTATCATCATCACCATTCTTTGAGGTACGGCTCGCCCATACTGCGACGATTCCTTGCCCATACTGCGACAAGGTTCCTCCTACAACTTAAATTACTAAGGTACGACTCGCCCATACTGCGGCGAGTCCTTGCCCATACTGCGACAAGGTTCCTTAAACATCATCATCAACTTCCCTAAGAACTCCTAAGTCCGAGGGTATCATCAACAACTAGGGGGTCACTATAGTCATCATCTCTGGTCATAACTATTACCCAAGTCCCCGCTAGTTCTATATAATAGTGTCATCGTTATATTCATATGTAGTCTTTTTAATTCAATGCATCTAATTCCAACTCCATCCGTTATTTGATATTTCCTAAGGCTCCTATGACTCTTATTGTCTCAATCATCATCCATGGTCAAGGTTACCTGAAACTAGCTTAGGAAGGGTCAAACATTATCCGAAACACCCCTACAATAGTCCTAATCCATTAACAACTTAATCTTATCCAACTAATAGACTTCAATTGGTCTCTTAGGTAATTTTAATATTCGACACACCAAGAATAGCTCTAATCCATTAACGACTTAGTCTTAATCGGTTAAGAGGCTCTAAGTTGTCTATTAGATAATTTCACTACTCTAATAAACTAACATCAACTTAATCAATCATCATCGTAATTCATGTCTAGGAATCCTTATAAGTCGTTGTTGTCTAAATTTAACCATTAAAATACTTAGGAATCTCAATATCATCAAACCAGTATACTATACTAAAGTTTAAGCTTGTTACTTAACTTAGAGATAGTCTAAACCCTAAGTACATCATCAATTTCAACTTTGGGCTATTTCACCATATCATTTCATCATCAACTTATTCAAAGGTCAAATAAGGTTTACGACCCTAAAGTGCATCAATTATAACGTCCCAATTACACCAACACTAACAATCATATATCTTCTAGGGAGGTTAGGCCTTGGGCCTTAACGATGAGACTCAATCACGTTGAATTGGTCCCTTATCATCATCCACAACAATCATAACAACAACGGCAATCACAAACACAACAGCCTGTAGGCATAGCATTGACACATATATATCAACTTCATCTTAGTAACATACGGGTCATTCAAATCAAAGAACATCGGTTGATATAAAATTGACTATGATTCATTCCCTAAACTCAGCATATTAACTACAGTCATCCAATTCATTTAGTTACAGTCATCCAAATCATCTAATTATAGTCGTCCAAATCATTTAATTACAGTCATCCAAATCATCTAATTACAGTCATCCCAATCGAATATAGATAATAACTAACCAATGAATAAATACAAACAAATATGAATGACAATAATCAATACTATTATAGTCCTATCCCCTATTCCCCATATAGAAAAGAAACCCTTTCCCACCGTACCTGATATTCAATCATAATAGTTTCTTTCGACACAACGCAAGGGCGGGTAACGAGCTTTCGAGCGTGATCTAAATCTGACAGCGTGAATATCGACCCAAACGCATATGATCAGACAACAAAAACATTCAGTTAACTACCCAATAAATATTAAAGATAATTAATCGTGTTTCAAAAAGGAGTACCTATTGAAAGTACCCGACCAAGACGATGGTTCAAAGTCAAACACCGGAGGACTCAAGAATCCAAAACTGAATTGCATATGGTGATTACAAAGGGGTTTGATCGAGAAGGCTAGAAAGTGGCGGCAGGAAATGATATCTGGCTAGAAACCATTTCCGGTTCAAGGTGTGCCTTTCACGAATATGAAGTAGGGAATTTTGCAATTGGCGGACGAGGATTAACATGATTAGAACCTGCACGTATCAGCCATGACGAGGGAAAATAGTAGTGCTGGTCAATTTGTGGAATAGAAATCGTGAATGGATGAGGGAAAATTGGGTCAGACCTGTCGCGAATTGAACAAGGGAGAGGAAAGATGATTTTCCTGTAGCCATAGCTTGATTGGACTCGCATCAGGAGGCGTTGAGACAGCCATGGCAGCGCTAAGAGCTAAATCGCGACGGGGCGAGAATGGAGAGGTGAAGTCGCGAACTGAGGGAGGGATTATATTGCGAGATGGAGGCTGTAATCGGTGAAGTAGATGCTAAAATCGGACTCAGAGGATGATTTCGAGTGGGAATGTGGATTTTGGGATGTAGTCGTGGCCCGTGGGTGAAGAACGCGTGAGGTAGTGAAGTTGGGTTAGGGTTTTTGCGAGTTACAGGTGATGAGGAAGAAGAAAACGTTCCGGGTCGTGTCCAGTCCATGGGTCGCGCACGAACTGGGCTTCAGAGGGTTTGGGGCGGATTGGGCTAGCAGGAGGGGATGTGCGAATGAAAGCAAGGGGTGTATCATTAAAAGAACTTCAAAATTTCATTTTAAATCCTTTTTTTTAATGCCATTTTTCATTACAACTACCATGCTAACAACTTAATAGCCCAAAATAACTTTTAAGATAAATTCCACTTTAAATACCAATATTTTTTTAAAAAATAAAATAAAAATAATAATAACAATCATATATTATCAATAGCCCATAAAATACATTTAAATGTCATTTCAAATAATTTTAATAACAAAACACACAATAAATTAAACTTACCAATTGAAAATAGTTCATAAAACAAGCACATAGTAACAAAAACACAACGCACGAAAATCGGGGTGTTACAATACACATCAATGTTCCCTTAGTTGAAGCACTTCATCAAATGCCTAATTATGCTAAATTTATGAAGGATGTACTTTCAAAAAGAAGAAGATTAGGGGATTTTAAAACAGTTGCTATGTTTAAAGAATGCAGTCTAATTTTACAAAGCAAAATTCCAAGAAAACTAAAAGATCCTAGTAGCTTTACAGTCCCATTCTCAATAGGAAAATGTTATACAGGTCGTGCATTATGTAATTTAGGTGCAAGTATCAACCTAATGCCTAAATCCATATGTACACAACTGGGGATTGGAAATGCTAGACCTACCATAGTAACACTTCAACTTGCTGACAGATCAATAGTTTATCCAGAGGGAATCATTGAAGATATTCTGGTTAAGGTTGACAAATTTCTATTTCCTGCAGATTTTGTTATTCTTGATTTTGATGCAGATAAAGAAGTCCCAGTCATTCTTGGGAGACCATTCTTAGCAACTGGGAAAGCACTAATTGATGTGCAAAAAGGAGAACTGACCAAGAGAGTAAATGATCAAGAGGTGAAATTCAATGTGATGAATGCTCTGAAGTATCCTGCTGAGGAGAGTGAAGAATGCTCAGCAATCACCACCCTTGACCATTTTGTGCAGAAGCAATTCCAGAAACAATATGATTATCTCACCAGTGCACTAGCACCAGATGCTTCTGCACCTCCTGAAGAAGAAATCTTGGAAAAAGACATTTTTTCAAGAAAAGCACCAGCACAAAAGGTATGGTCTAGAACTTTTGAATATCTTAATTTAGAAGACCCTAACCTTAAAAAGAATTTACCCGCAGCTGAACAACCTCCTAAGTTAGAATTGAAAGAACTGCCCAAACATTTGAAGTATGCTTTCTTAGGGGAAGATGTTGCACTTCCAATGATCATTGCCTCTGACTTAACAATAGAGCAAGAACATGATCTCATTTGTACCTTAAGAAAGCATACAAAAGCTATAGGCTGGAAAATGGCAGACATAAAAGGAATTAGCCCTTCTATATGCATGCATAGGATAAATTTAGAAGATAATTCTAAAAATTATATAGAATGGCAAAGAAGGCTAAATCCTATAATGAAAGAGGTTGTAAAGAAGGAAATCATTAAGTGGCTAGATGCTGGAATCATATACCCCATATCTGATAGTGCATGGATAAGCCCTATACAATGTGTTCCAAAGAAAGGGGGTATGACAGTAATAGCCAATGAAAGAAATGAGTTGATACCAACAAGAACTATTACAGGTTGGAGGATTTGTGTGGATTATAGAAAACTCAATAAAGCCACAAAGAAAGATCACTTCCCTTTACCCTTCATTGACCAGATGTTAGATAGGTTAGCAGGTAAGGAATTTTATTATTTTTTAGATGGTTATTCAGGGTACAATCAAAATGCAATAGAACCTGAAGACCAACAAAAAACTACCTTTACATTCCCCTATGGAACATTTGCATTTAGAAGAATGCCTTTTGGGCTCTGTAATGCACCTGCAACATTCCAAAGGTGCATGATGTCCATCTTCTCTGACTTCATTGAGCAATCAATGGAAGTATTCATGGATGATTTCTCAGTCTTTGGAAACACATTTCAATCATGTTTATCAAATTTAGAAAAAATTCTCCAAAGATGTGAAGAAACAAATTAAGTGCTTAACTGGGAGAAATGCCATTTCATGGTACAAGAAGGCATTGTGTTAGGTCATAAAGTATCAAAGAAAGGTCTGGAAGTAGACCAAGCCAAGCTTGAGGTCATTGAAAAACTGCCACCTCCGACAACTGTCAAAGGAATCAGAAGCTTCTTAGGCCATGCAGGCTTCTATAGAAGATTTATCAAAGATTTTTCAAGGACATCCAAGCCATTATGTACACTCTTGCAAATTGATGCACCTTTTAACTTTGATGAACCATGTATGGAAGCATTCCAAAAACTCAAAAAAGCATTGGTGACTGCACCAGTGATTGTTACCCCAGATTGGAGCAGGCCCTTTGAATTAATGTGTGGTGCTAGTGACTTTGCTGTAGCATCTGTCTTAAGGCCAAGGTATGACAAAATCTTTCATTCTATTTATTATGCTAGGAAGACATTAATTGAAGCACCAATGAATTATACTGTAACAGAAAAAGAATTGTTAGTGGTCTTTGCATTTGATAAATTTAGATCTTACTTGGTTGGCACGAAAATTATTGCTATACTGATCATGCTAACATCAAATATTTAATTTCCAAAAAAGATGCAAAACCAAGGTTAATAAGATGGATTCTCTTCCTTCAAGAATTTGATCTTGAAATCAGAGACAAAAAGGGGGTGGAGAATCAGGTTGCTGACCATTTATCTAAACTTGAAGGTGAAAGAACAGGTACACAAAAGGGAGAGATCAAAGAAAGTTTTCCTGATGAAAAACTGTTAGCAATAACTGTGACAGCATCCAATGCTTCTGCACTTGGTGCAGAAGCACCTAGTGCATCTGCACATTGGTTTGCTGACATTGTTAACTTCTTTGTGAGCAAAGTGGTGCCAGTGGATATGACTTACCAACAAAGAAGGAGATTTTTTCACATAATCAAAGATTATCACTGGGATGAGCCATTTCTCTACAAAATGTGTCCAGATCAATTAATGAGGAAATGCATCCCCCAAGAAGAGCAGCAAGCAGTGCTTCTGCACTACCATGCTGCCCCATATGGAGGTCACTTTGGATGCAACAGAACAGCGGCTAAGGTATTACAGTCAGGTTATTATTGGCCAACTTTATTTAAACATGCATACTCAATGGTCAAAACTTGTGACAAATGTCAAAGAGCGGGTAATAACTCTGAAAAACATGAAAGGCATTATGGGCATTTAGATGAGGCATTATGGGCATACAAAACTACATTTAAAACACCATTAGGTATGTCCCCTTATAGATTAGGCTATGGCAAGGCATGCCATCTGCCTGTTGAGTTGGAAAACAAATATTATTGGGCTATGAAAAAGCTAAATTATGATCTCAACAAAGCATGAGCACAATAGTTTTTAGAGTTGAATGAATTAGATGAATTTAGGCAATTCTCTTATGAGAATGCAGAAATTTACAAAACAAAAACCAAAGCTTGGCATGACAAGAAAATCCAAAGAAGAGAGCTTAGAGAATGAGGAATGGTCTTACTATACAATTCAAGGTTGAAGTTATTTCCTGGAAAACTGAGATCAAGATAGTCAGGGCCATTCAAGCTAATTAAAATCTATCCCCATGGTGCAGTTAATTTATATGATGCAACCACAAATACCACTTTCAAGGTAAATGGGCAGAGTCAAAATGTACTATTGTGAACATGTGGTGAGGGATAAACTCACCACCCATTTTCAAAATCTCTAAGAAAAAGAGATAGTCAAGCTAAAAGACTCTTAAAACAAGCGCTTATGGGAGGCAACCCATGTTATTAAATATTTAGCTTTGCAATTTTTTGTTCAATTTAATGTTTTTCAAGTGTTTTGTAGGAACACAGGTTTTAGTGCTTCTGCACTTAGGTGCATCTGCACCTAGCAGTTCCTCAGTGCTACTGCACCAGAAATTTCAAAAAAATACACTTGGGTGGAAATTTTTCAAAAAGTGCCAGCACAACAAATTTGCAGTTGTGATCTGTGGCCTAGACTTCGTGTTGTGTCACTTAGTCCCCCACGTGTCCTCATGCATGCAGTTACACAAACACACCCCTAACGGCTACTAGCCCTCATTAAACCCACGCAACCTCCCCAAAGTGACTGTTTTCCTTCACCACTAATCACTCTATCACTCACAAACCGCAAATCACCAAATCCCCTTCTCTGTCAAGAAAATCCCCAATTTCTGAGAATACCAAGTTCCATCTTCTTGCGAAAATTCCAAAGTTCCTTGCCAAAAATCAACAATGGTTCGCAAACAAAGCGCAAACCAAACCTCAGGCAAGAGCAGAGCCAGCACAGTCACCTCATCACAACAAATTCCAAAGAAGCAGTCCAGTGCTACTGCACCTGCTTCAAGCACTGTGGATCCTAAATTTGCACATTTCTGGGAAAGAAAATTCCCCCCTGAACGAGGCTACAGTCTGATGAAGCCACACCCTAATTTCATGGCAACAATCTCAAGTCTCCACTGGGATCTGTTCATACAACACAGAGCCTTCTATTTGGAGCAGGTTGTCAGAGAGTTCTACTCTGGGATTCAAGGCAACAAACAAGGTAACATGCATGATCATTCTGTGATAAGAGGTAGAAAAGTTTATTTCAGTGCTGATAGAATCAATACTCACTATAACTTATTTCAGTGAGTATTGATTTTATAGAAAAAATAGAAAAATATGGAAAGAAAGAGATGGAAAGAGTTAAGTCTAGAATTGCTGTGCAAAACTCCAAGTGGGATAAGATTTCCAATACTGAATTCAAACTAAAAAATAGATATTTAATCGCTGAGTT
Organism: Astragalus membranaceus; assembly: GCA_039519185.1. NCBI lineage: Eukaryota > Viridiplantae > Streptophyta > Magnoliopsida > Fabales > Fabaceae > Astragalus > Astragalus membranaceus. Next base: position 89,750,556 of record CM076851.1, read on the forward strand.
AGGCAATTGGTATCTGTTTATTGATTGTTCCATTTTCCCTACATCCCACACATACACACTGTCCAAAGATCGATTGATCCTATTGGATGCAATCTTAACAAATAAAAATGTGGATGTGGGGAAAATCATCAATAAACAGATTCTGGATTGTGCAACAAGGAAGGAAGGATTTCTATTTTTTTTTCCATGCTTGATCACTGAGCTCTGTATGAAGCAAGGGGTAGATATCAGTCCTGAAGAACATAAACAGAGAAAATATCCTCCAGGCCCACTATCTGCTGAGATGAAAGGAAGAACAAAAATTAAAACTGAAGAAACTAACCTGGTGCAGGAGCACTTAGTGCAGAAGCACCAGGCAGTTTGGAAATTTCAGCAAGCACAACATGAGTGGCTACAACTCAGATTGATGGAGATATCTTAGGTACCAACTCAAATAGAAACCCCAGTGTTTCCAACATGGGTCTTTCAGAATCCAGAAGAAGAAGAAGAGGAAAAAGAGGAAGAGAGAGAAGAAGAAAAGGAAGAAGAAAAAAATCATGAAAAGAAAGAGGGAGACACAAATGAAGCAGAAAGGGAAGAAGAAGAAAATTGAGAAAGAAGAGGAAGAGCTGCTAAGTGAAGGGCTAGCTGAGACTGATGAGGATGAGACACTAACAAGAATGGTGAAAGAAATGGAGAAAAATGAAGATGAATGTAGCATCCCTAATTTTAAAGACTCGTACTACGATACCTAAGACCGAGTAATTATTTGTGGGAATAATTGGTCGCGTCTCGGGGATCAATATGTCGAGGAAATTGTCTAGAAATCCTATTCTCCTTTAAAGGTTGGCGTATTCATAATTTAAATGAGGAATTGGGGTTGAAGGGCAAATCCGTCTTTTCACACCCCTAATTATTAAAATATAATTACGAAGGTTATAATTAAATACGAACCGAAAGGATTGAGGAATTTCGGGTCGGAACCGGATTGATCGAGAAAGTTTTGTACCGAAAGGAATTTTCAGCACCAAAACTATCATTTTATGGGCCAAGGGCAAAATGGTCCTTTCACCATCATTTAAATCCCAGCCCATATTTACCCAACTTAACTCACCTCACACTCAAACATTATCTCCAGCTGAAGGAAGAAAGAAGCAAAAGCTGAAAATAAGAAAGAAAGGAGAAGGAGGGGGCGTGGAGGAGGAGAAGAGAAGGGAGGAGGGATCATCAAAAATCTTGGTTGCATGTAAGTACTCCTTCCACTTTCCCACTCCATTTTCGATTTTCTTTCCAATGGTATAAATTTCAAAGCCTGATTCCAACTCTTTCTCTCATCTCCATTGATGTCCATGATGCTCCAAATGGTGAAAATGGTGGAGTTTGTGTGTAGATGAGTTTGCATGTTCTGTTGTAGCAGCTGAAGGTGAAGTCTTTGCCTTGCATTTCGAGTTGGAGGAAGCTTATGAGGATTTGAGTTGCTGGTCCAGTTGCTGCTTCAGTTGTTAAGGGAAGAGAGCTGTTGTCTCAACTTGTGTTGGTGCCTAGCGAGGATTGTTCGTGGTTATCGTATTCCGATCGTCGCATGTTTCGTTAGGGCTCCTCACACGATCTTCAAACCGGTGAGTTCTACTCACGGATTAGGGACATTTCGTGTATTCTGAAAACTTGTGGTTTCAAATAATAAGGCAACAATCCCGTTTTCGAAAGACTTAGAACCAAAAAGCGATTTTTGAGTCAAAACGGTGTTTTACGGTTTATTGAGAATTTTTAATGAATCATTGAAATGAAACAACTTATATATATTCTGGAATAGTTGGAAATTTTCTGGATTTAAGGTGATTGAAATTAGAAATCGAATTGGACGAGAACGGAGAGTGAAATTGAGGAATACGTGAAATTCTGGTAACAGACACAGGTCGCACGGACCGTGCGCCCCTGGGCACGGATCGTGCGCCTGCTTCGGGTTGGAAGAATTGGAAACCGAACGGGATGCACGGGTCGTGTGCCCCTGGGCACGGATCGTGCGTTTCTTTCTGGTAGATGGGTTCTGAGTAGTGCACCACGCACGGGTCGTGCGCCCCTGGGCACGGGTCGTGCGTGAGGTTCTGTTACCGACTTCCGTTTTCTCGTTTTGTCGCTCCGTTTGATCCCGAACATTTTCTAATCTCTTTCTCAATCATTTAAAATGAAGTTGCCTTATTAAAAACCGTATTTTGAGCTTGTTCAACTTATGTTTTTGAAAAGAGTTTCGAAAGCACATTTAATTGAAAAACCGAAACCCTAGTACACGTGTGGGTACACCGTCTGATAGACTGACCAAATATATATATATATATATATATATATATATATATATATATATATATATATATATATATATATATATGGTATATATGTCAATTGTTTTTGATTATAATGCCGGATGTTTATAAATTCATCAAAACGGGTTATAAGTCAATAATACGTTAAATATGATTATAATGCCGGAGGTCTAATTTATGAATTCCTCAAAACGGATTATAGATCGATATGGATATTGTTTATCCGATTATTATGTGATAAATCCTTTGGTGATCGAAAAGATATATATTATCTAACTCTCGAGAAATCGTTATGTATTGTCATACATATATCGCGTTGGGTGACGACCCGACAAGTAGCATACTAGGAAGGGAAGTCATGAGCCCTCACCCTAGGCCCTGTATACGTCTTGGCGTGGTCAATTCGTGGGTTACCGGGATTAGCAAGCGTTGTGCAACCGGTTTGTGCTAAGGTTAAACACATGGTTCCCGGGATTAGCAATCGTTGTGCAGCCGGATCATGTTAAATTAAATTCACGATTTGCCGGGATTAGCAATAGTTGTGCAGTCGACATTTCGATTAATACATTAAGAACACGAATTACCGGGATTAGCAATCGTTGTGCAGTCGGTAATTCGATTAATAAATAAGACATTGTTATGTCAGCTTTTGTTGTAACTGTTTAATGAATTGAACCGAGTGTCGGTGAGGGGGCACGGTAGGACTCACTGAGATAATGTTATCTCACCCAATCCATATTTGTTGTTTTTCAGAGAAGCAGGGAAAAAGGAAGACTATTGTGCACGAGTAGTTGGTATACTCTTGGAGGTGCTGAAGACTTAGTCGTTTGATCCTTTGTTCTTTTGTTGTCTTATTGGTTGTATAAACTTGTATTGATTATGAGTTATATGAACCGTTTTATGTTTCTGTTTGGTATTTGGACTTGGATATTGTAATCCATTCGGTGTGGAACCGATAAACTTCTATTTCATGAAGTAATGTTATTCCGATTATGTTTTTATTTCGGAAAAAGTTTGTACGTCCAATATTTAAACAGGAACTGTGTCCTCTGAATTTCCGCATCTGTGCACATTCGGTGTCTCTACATGTTAGAAATACCGGGGTGTTACATTTGGTATCAGAGCGGTTCAACCTAGTCGGACTTAGATGTTAAGAATCTTTTACGTCTTCTAAGTCTGATTTTTCTTAGTATGCTATTAGACATTGAGCCTGATCAACTTAATACTTTGTGCATACTTCGCAGAATCATGGCTGGGAGAGGTAGGAGAAACCCACCTGTTGATCCTCATCAAGAATGGATGCAGAATGTCATCGAGACTCAGCAGAAGATGATGAATGACATGATGCTAATGCAACAGCAACAGATGGCTCAAATGCAGCAGATGCACCAGATGCCTCAACCACAACCAGCTGAGCCAGTCAATGTGCCAACACCTGAGGATCCCAACAGGGTGTATTTCCGGTTTCTGAAGATGAAACCCCCAACCTTCAAAGGAGGATCCGAGGCAATGAAAGCCCATTTATGGGTAGATGCCATGGAACGGATCTTTGATACCTTGCAATGCAATGAAGGAGAAAAAGTAATTTGTGCTGCTAACGCTCTAGACGAGGATGCTCACACTTGGTGGGTTAACGCTCGTAGAATGCTTCAAAATCAAGGAACTCCTCTTGAGTGGAGTAATTTCAAGGAATTATTTTTGAGTCATTATTTCCCCGACTCCCAAAGACTTGAAAAGCAGATGGAATTTCTGAGTTTGAAACAGGGAGAGATGACAGTTGGGGAATACGCTGCAAAATTTGAGAGGTTGTCACAATTCTATGAATTGGGGACCACCGCTACTGATGATAAGTGGAAAATGGTGATGTTCAGACAAGGTCTTAGAGGCGATGTGAATCAAGGCCTCAGTTCTTATTCCATGACCAATTATCCTGCTTTGGTTCAACAAGCTCATTCGGCTGAGAGCGATCTTAAAAGAATGTATGCTGAGAGGAAAGATTTCTGGAAGGATAAGAAGAAGGGTAATGAGCCAACTTCTTCAAACCCGAGGTATAAAGGGAATTCAGACAAGGGGAAACGAGTACAATCAAGAGACTCTGCAGGATATGACCGATGTCATGTGTGCAAAAAGTTTCATAAAGGCAAATGCCAGGTGGGACCGAACCAATGTTACCTTTGCAAAGAAGTGGGCATTATGCTAATAATTGCCCGTCAAGGAAAGCTTTCTTAGAGTCTCCTGATGCTCCGAGACAGGCTCGAGTCAACACTCTGGATGCTAAGACCATCAAGCCAGCTGATAATCTTATAAGGGGTACAGGTTCTCTCTTTAATCAAACTGTTAATATTCTGTATGATTCTGGTGCTACTCACTGTTTTATCTCCGAAACATGTGCTGAACGGTTAGGAGTAGAAGTATCTCCTATATCTGAACCAATCACAATTCGTACTGCTGCAAAGGGTCGTGTTCGAACCCAATCATTGTGCCTTAACTGTCTACTCACCATAGGAGGCAGAGACTTTGTTGTTGATTTTATCTGTCTGCCTATGAGAGGAATGGAGGTCGTGTTGGGAATGAATTGGATGACTTCCAATCACATTACTATTGACTGTTTCAAACGTGCAATTAATTTTCCTTCTGAAGTAGCTGAACATTCACTACCTACAGATGATGGTGTTATTTCGTTCACGTCAGCCAGCCAGTCTCTATTCCAAGGTGCGGAAGCTTTTGTTGTTATTTTGTCTGCATCAACTGAAGCTGATTTGGATTTATCATCTATTCAAGTCGTTAATGAATTCTTAGATGTTTTTCCCGAGGAAGTCTCCTCTTTGCCTCCAGAACGAGAGGTAGAATTTTCTATAGATTTGGCGCCTGGTGCAGGGCCAATATCCATAGCACCTTATGTAACACCCCTTTTCTAGTAACCTTACTATTTAATAAAAATCAGAGTTTCTTTTTTTTTTTTTGAAAACAATTTAAGCGAGTGCTACACTTACTCCATTAAATCAACCACTTCACTTTTCATAGTTCGGTTAAAACCACAAGATACATAGCACCATAAAAAAAACGTTTAGTTCACATCAACTAAATTCAGTCACTACCAGCAGCGGAAAAATAATAAGTTTTCGAAAAACAAAACCAATACATCACCAATAGCAGTCCAATAGTATAAAGAAGATAATGCATAAACATAAGACACCCCCCCTGGTGCTACGTATCAGAGCATGACACCTCCTACCAGACGAAGGCATAAGGGTAACCTTCACTCGTTATTACCTGCACGTTGCCGACATAAGAAGCAACATAAAAGCAGTAGGGTGAGTCTCTTTTCATAATTAATAGCATATGGAATTAAGCACTGCATAGGAAAAGGAAACCAGGCACACCGATTCACAACAATGGCAACAATCACATCAACATTACATTTCCAAGCAGCACTACACAATATATGGTTATGCATAAAATGCAACCCAAACTCCACGGGCACATGCATGTCGGATCCGTCACCAAATACAAATAGGCCGTAGCCTCTGCTCACCAAATAAAACTAGGCCGAAGCCTCTGCTCACCAATAATGCACGTGTTTCATGAGATGCTATGGAAATGCATCACAACACACCACAATTCAATCAATTCACCATTTAATTCAGCTCACCATTTTATTCATATTCTCACCATTGTATTAAATCAGCTCACCAATTTAAAATTAGGCCGAAGCCTCTGCTCACCAATCACACCAACACCATTTTCAATTAGGCCAATTTATGATTTGACACGACATAGGGAAAGTGGATAAAAATTGCCGTTTAGACACTTGAACACCTCAGCCCAGAAACACCAGTAAAATAATTCATTTTTGCATAAAATTAGGACATTTGGATAGACACTGAAATTAGCTTCGAAACGCATTTTGAACCGTCAAATTTAGATAACCGAGTCAAAAGTTACATTAAAAACAAAACCGGAAAAATACTTAGACATCCTGGAAACTGGCGCCCAGGCGCTGGGCGCCCAGGAGCAACACGGAACTTGGTGCATGGGCGCTTGGCGCCCAGGAAGCAGCAACACGCGCATAGGCGCTGGCGCCCAGGAAACAGCACACGCATAGGCGCTTGGCGCCCAGAACAGCAACACGCATAGGCGCTTGGCGCCCAGAACAGCAACACGCATAGGCGCTTGGCGCCCAGAACAGCAACACGCATAGGCGCTTGGCTCCCAGAACAGCAACACGGCGCCCATGCACTAGGCGCCTAAGGCCAACACGCAAAAAAACTCATTTTACTTCGAAATTGATTTTGTACGAGCCAAATATCCAGAACATGAAAACCCAACACAAATTTTGGCAAAAAGTGACACGCCTCTTTGGCGCCCATGGACTAGGCGCCTAGTGAAAATGCGGAACACAACACTTTTGGTGACCAAATTCATTTTGCACGAGCTATTTTACTTGAATATGAAAACCAGAAACCAAAATTTGCAAAACAATCACCAGAACATTGGGACCCTTGGCGCCCATGACACAACGCGCCTAGCGCCAAGACAGCAACACAGTGGCGCAGAACTGGAAAACTGGCGCAGGCACACTGGCTGGGTGCCTGGCGCCCATGGCTGAGGCACAGAAAAACAGCAACAAGCATATGGCGCCCAAGGCGCCTAGGAGCTTCCAAAATCAGAATTTTCCAAATTCAAACACCAATTTAAATTCACCAAACGCCCAATTATATATATATAACTCAATTATCATCATGATCCTCAATGTTCACCAAACAAACATCAACAAGTCATATATTCAAATATGTGGCATACAATTCGCATTAGCAACAATCCAAACACCAATCATGCGATTTCAACATAGGCAATTCACAATCATATGTCACAACATTGCAATGGAATCAACAACACCACAATTCATTCATATAAATCATTCTAAAACCCTAACCCTAGGCACTACTAATTCGCATAAGCCATTAAAAATAAAAAGAGGACCCCCTAACCTCTTAGAAGTCGAATTATTAGGCAATGCTCCAAGGGATTGCAAGACACCAACAGCTCTTCCTCCTCCTTGAGTGATTCGCGAAACTCCTCCCCTTTTCCTCTTGCAAGTTGCGACTTCCCCTTCTCACTTCTCCTCCCTTTTTACGTTTCTTTTCTTTCTTTTCACAATAGAGTAAAAATGCAAACTACTTCACAAGACCCCTAGTGAGTCGAATTCCATGACTAGCAAATGGGCCACGGGCCTAATTGTGGATCACGGGCCCTTCTTCGCACCACTCAAATCGTGACAACACCTCTTAAATAAATAAAATAAATAAATTAAACCTTGAATTATTTAATTAAATTAAATAAATATTGTAAGCCTTAAATAACTTAATTAAATAAATAATTAAATTATTTTGGGGCGTTACAACTCTCCCCCACTTAGAATATTTCGTCCTCGAAATTACCTGAATCAAACAACTCCGGATATGCTTCCCGCATCTTACTCTCCAGCTCCCATGTCATACTCTCACCAGCAGCTCCTAGCCACACCACTTTCACCAAAGGAATTTCCTTCCCTCTCAAAATCTTCACTTCTCTATCTTCAATCCGCACAGGCATAGTCTCCACAGTGAGATTATCCCTCACCTCTTCTTCATCCATCTGAATCACATGAGACGGGTCCGGAACATACTTTCGAAGTTGTGACACGTGAAACACGTCATGCAAGTTCGAAAGATTAGGCGGCAAGGCCACCCTATAGGCAACACTTCCCACCCTCTCCGTAATCTGATACGGACCAATGAAACGGGGAGTTAACTTCTTTGATTTCAAGGCACGCCCAACACCAGTCACCGGAGTGACTCTCAGGAACACATGATCACCGGCCTGAAACTCTAAATCCTTCCTTCTCTTATCATGATAGCTCTTTTGCCGACTCTGCGACGCTTTCATCTTCTCTCGGATTAGTTTTACCTTCTCAGTTGTTTCTCGCACAATCTCAGGCCCCAATACTGCACTCTCTCCAGATTCATACCAACATAACGGAGTCCTACATCTCCGACCATACAACGCCTCAAACGGTGCCATTCCAATACTAGAATGAAAACTGTTATTGTAGGTGAACTCTATCAACGGAAGATGAGAATCCCATGAACCTCCCTGCTCGAGAACACATGCCCTCAAAAAGTCCTCTAACGACTGAATAGTCCTCTCCGTCTGACCATCTGTCTGCGGATGATAAGCGGAGCTCAACCTCAACTTAGAACCCAAAGCTTCCTGCAAACTTTTCCAAAATTCAGAAGTGAATCTTGGATCTCTATCAGATACAATACTAAGCGGAACGCCATGCAACTTCACAATTGTCTTGATGTAGATCTCTGCCAACTTTGGAACTGGATAAGTCATATTAATTGGTAAGAAATGAGCAGACTTTGACAACCTGTCCACAACCACCCATATAGCATCAAACCCTCTCACTGTATTGGGCAAACCAGTCACAAAATCCATGGAAATGCTATCCCATTTCCATTCCGGAACTTCTAATGGTTGCATCAACCCCGCAGGCTTCTGATGCTCAATCTTAGACTTCTGACAAGTCAGACAAGAATACACAAACTGTGCCACATCCTTCTTCATGCCAGGCCACCAGAACAACTTCTTCAAATCTTGGTACATTTTCGTAGCCCCTGGATGAATACTCAACTTGCTCCTATGGCTCTCCTCAAGAATCATTCTCTTCATCTCAGCATCATCAGGAATACAAATCCTATCTCTGAATCTCAATATACCTTGGGAATCTAACTTGAAATCCCCATTCACAGCTTGATCATTCACAACTAACAAGTCTACCAACTTCACATCTGACTTTTGGGCTTCTCGAACACTAACCAAAAATTCATTGCCAATCTTCAACATTCCCAATCTGACACTCTGCGGTGTCACTTCACAAACCAGACTCATGTCCCGGAACTGCTCAATCAACTCTAATTCTTTCACCATCATAGCCGACATATGCAAGCTCTTCCGACTTAAAGCATCTGCCACGACATTAGCTTTGCCGGGATGATAGTTCAAGCCGAAATCATAATCCTTCAGCAATTCTAACCAACGTCTCTGTCTCATATTCAGCTCCTTCTGATCGAACAAGTATTTCAAACTCTTATGGTCACTAAATACCTCAAATCTAGTGCCATACAGATAGTGCCTCCAAATTTTCAGCACAAACACAATTGCAGCTAGCTCCAAATCATGAGTAGGGTAGTTCTTCTCATGGGTCCTCAACTGTCTGGACGCATAAGCTACTACCTTACCCTCTTGCATTAACACACCTCCCAAACCCATCTTGGAAGCATCACAATATACTACAAACGGTTGATCCGGAACAGGCAAAGTCAAAATGGGCGATGATGTCAACCTCTTTTTCAACTCATTGAAGCTCTCCTCACAGCGAGCATCCCACACAAATGCTTTTCCCTTACACGTCAATTGAGTCAACGGAAGTGCCAACTTCGAGAAACCTTCAATAAACCTCCTGTAATAACCAGCTAATCCCAAGAAACTCCTAATCTCTGTAACTGACTTCGGGCTCTCCCATTGCGACACAGCATCAACCTTGGCTGGGTCCACAGCTATACCATTACCAGAAATAATATGACCAAGGAAACCTACTTCATTCAGCCAGAACTCACACTTAGACAACTTTGCATACAGTTTCTTTTCTTTCAACACTTCTAGTACTAACCTCAAATGTTCTGCGTGCTCCTCTTCTGTCTTAGAATACACCAGAATGTCGTCAATAAACACAACTACAAATCGATCCAAGTAACTATGGAAGGTACGATTCATGTACTCCATAAACACTCCCGGCGCGTTTGTAACACCAAACGGCATCACTGAATATTCATAGTGCCCATATCTCGTTCTGAAAGCGGTTTTCTGAATGTCTTCATCCTTTACCTTGATCTGGTGATAACCCGACCTCAAATCGATTTTGCTAAACACCTTAGCACCTACCAACTGGTCCATCAGATCATCAATTCTGGGAAGCGGATACCTGTTCTTTATTGTCACCTTGTTCAGTTGCCTATAATCGACACAAAGTCTCATACTCCCATCCTTCTTTTTCACTAACAATACCGGAGCACCCCATGGTGACACACTTGGCCTTACAAATTTCTTCTCAAGCAGATCTTCTAATTGCTTTTTCAATTCAGACAACTCTGAGGCTGACATTCAGTACGGTGCCATAGACACAGGCCTAGTACCAGGTATAAGATCAATAGCAAACTCAACCTCCCTCTCCGGCGGAACACTTGGAATTTCATCCGGGAACACTTCAGGAAACTCACACACCACTTGTACCCCTTCAATGATCGCCTGATTCTCAGCAGACAATGACGCCATCAAAGCAAATAGATGAACTCCCTCTTTCATTACCTTATGCAGCTGACCAGCAGGCAACAAAACGGATCCTTCTTCTTCGGGAGGAAGGAAACTCACAGATTTTTGAAAACAATTAATATGCACATGGTTAACTACTAACCAGTCCATACCAAGAATGACATCCAACCCTCCCAACGGCAAACAAATAAGGTCAACAAGGAAATCTCTGCCGAAGATTGACAGAGGGCACTTAGCACACACAAGAGAGGTAGTTACTGAACCCTTAGCTGGAGTGTCAATAACCATCTCCCTCATCATAGAAGATAAAACAAGGTCCAATTTCTCAGCACATAAGGCAGCAATAAATGAATGCGTAGCACCAGTATCAATAATAGCAATCAAAGGAATACCATTAATAAAGCATGTACCTCTAATCTCATTAGTATCCTCTGATCCTGCGAGAGCAAACACTTTTCCATAGGACTTCTCTTTCTTCGGCTTAGTACACTTGGTACTAATATGACCTGCTTCCCCACAGTTGTAGCACACCACATCCCTTTTCTCACATTTCGCAGCCACATGACCTTCTTTACCGCACTTGAAACATTTTTTATCCGAGCAGTCAAAACTCTTATGACCCGGCTTGCCACACCTGTAGCACACAACCTTCGCAGGGGCATCTCCCCCACTTGGTTTCTTATTATCAGCATATCTCTGCTTACCCTTACCAGCCGGAACCTCATATGGCTTACGCCGGTTCTGAAATTTACCCCTCTGATCTCTCATGACCTTGGAGTGAGCATTACTATCATCTTCGAATATCCTGCAACTGTCGATCAAATCAGCGAATACCCGAATCTTCTGGTACCCTATAGCTTTCTTTATATCAGCCCTCAGTCCATTCTCAAACTTTATACATTTTGAAAATTCAGAATCAGCATCAGCATAGTGGGGATAAAACTTAGCCAATTCAGTGAACTTGGCAGCATACTCTGTCACTGACATGCTTCCTTGCTTTAGCTCAAGGAATTCTATTTCTTTCTTTCCCCTCACATCTTCTGGAAAATACTTCCGTAGAAATTCTCTGCGGAAAACAGCCCAAGTTATCTCCTCATTAGCAGTTTCTAATCTTTGCCTAACCTCCATCCACCAATCATCAGCTTCTTCTGCCAGCGTATGGGTACCATACCTGACCTTCTGCGCATCATTACAATCCATGACACGGAATATCCTTTCGATCTCTTTCAGCCAGGCTAGAGCACCATCTGGATTGTACTTGCCCTTAAAAACAGTTGGATTCTCTCTCTGGAACGTGGCTAAACTGCGAGTCCCAGCATTTTCAGCACCATTTTGCTGGTTCCCAACAACCTGAGCCATAGCCTGCAAAGCAGCAGCAAGAGCAGCGTCGTTCCTCCCAGCCATTTCAAACTATCACTGCAGCACAAACAGAAATTTAGAACTAATCTAACAATTCTATTTGTCATAAGACACTATGACAGGACGACTTGGCCGGACAGACCGAACTGCTCTGATACCACTAATGTAACACCCCTTTTCTAGTAACCTTACTATTTAATAAAAATCAGAGTTTCTTTTTTTTTTTTGAAAACAATTTAAGCGAGTGCTACACTTACTCCATTAAATCAACCACTTCACTTTTCATAGTTCGGTTAAAACCACAAGATACATAGCACCATAAAAAAAACGTTTAGTTCACATCAACTAAATTCAGTCACTACCAGCAGCGGAAAAATAATAAGTTTTCGAAAAACAAAACCAATACATCACCAATAGCAGTCCAATAGTATAAAGAAGATAATGCATAAACATAAGACACCCCCCCTGGTGCTACGTATCAGAGCATGACACCTCCTACCAGACGAAGGCATAAGGGTAACCTTCACTCGTTATTACCTACACACTGCCGACATAAGAAGCAACATAAAAGCAGTAGGGTGAGTCTCTTTTCATAATTAATAGCATATGGAATTAAGCACTGCATAGGAAAAGGAAACCAGGCACACCGATTCACAACAATGGCAACAATCACATCAACATTACATTTCCAAGCAGCACTACACAATATATGGTTATGCATGAAATGCAACCCAAACTCCACGGGCACATGCATGTCGGATCCATCACCAAATACAAATAGGCCGTAGCCTCTGCTCACCAAATAAAACTAGGCCGAAGCCTCTACTCACCAATAATTCACATGTTTCATGAGATGCTATGGAAATGCATCACAACACACCACAATTCAATCAATTCACCATTTAATTCAGCTCACCATTTTATTCATATTCTCACCATTGTATTAAATCAGCTCACCAATTTAAAATTAGGCCGAAGCCTCTGCTCACCAATCACACCAACACCATTTTCAATTAGGCCAATTTATGATTTGACACGACATAGGGAAAGTGGATAAAAATTGCCGTTTAGACACTTGAAAACCTCAGCCCAGAAACACCAGTAAAATAATTCATTTTTGCATAAAATTAGGACATTTGGATAGACACTGAAATTAGCTTCGAAACGCATTTTGAACCGTCAAATTTAGATAACCGAGTCAAAAGTTACATTAAAAACAAAACCGGAAAAATACTTAGACATCCTGGAAACTGGCGCCCAGGCGCTGGGCGCCCAGGAGCAACACGGAACTTGGCGCATGGGCGCTTGGCGCCCAGGAAACAGCAACACGCGCATAGGCACTGGCGCCCAGGAAACAGCACACGCATAGGCACTTGGCGCCCAGAACAGCAACACGCATAGGCGCTTGGCGCCCAGAACAGCAACACGCATAGGCGCTTGGCGCCCAGAACAGCAACACGCATAGGCGCTTGGCGCCCAGAACAGCAACACGGCGCCCAGGCACTAGGCGCCTAAGGCCAACACGCAAAAAAACTCATTTTACTTCAAAATTGATTTTGTACGAGCCAAATATCCAGAACATGAAAACCCAACACAAATTTTTGCAAAAAGTGACACGCCTCTTTGGCGCCCATGGACTAGGCGCCTAGTGAAAATGCGGAACACAACACTTTTGGTGACCAAATTCATTTTGCACGAGCTATTTTACTTGAATATGAAAACCAGAAACCAAAATTTGCAAAACAATCACCAGAACATTGGGACCCTTGGCGCCCATGACACAAGGCGCCTAGCGCCAAGACAGCAACACAGTGGCGCAGAACTGGAAAACTGGTGCAGGCACACTGGCTGGGCGCCTGGCGCCCATGGCTGAGGCACAGAAAAACAGCAACAAGCATATGGCGCCCAAGGCGCCTAGGAGCTTCCAAAATCAGAATTTTCCAAATTCAAACACCAATTTAAATTCACCAAACGCCCAATTATATATATATAACTCAGTTATCATCATGATCCTCAATGTTCACCAAACAAACATCAACAAGTCATATATTCAAATATGTGGCATACAATTCGCATTAGCAACAATCCAAACACCAATCATGCGATTTCAACATAGGCAATTCACAATCATATGTCACAACATTGCAATGGAATCAACAACACCACAATTCATTCATATAAATCATTCTAAAACCCTAACCCTAGGCACTACTAATTCGCATAAGCCATTAAAAATAAAAAGAGGACCCCCTAACCTCTTAGAAGTCGAATTATTAGGCAATGCTCCAAGGGATTGCAAGACACCAACAGCTCTTCCTCCTCCTTGAGTGATTCGCGAAACTCCTCCCCTTTTCCTCTTGCAAGTTGCGACTTCCCCTTCTCACTTCTCCTCCCTTTTTACGTTTCTTTTCTTTCTTTTCACAATAGAGTAAAAATGCAAACTACTTCACAAGACCCCTAGTGAGTCGAATTCCTTGACTAGCAAATGGGCCACGGGCCTAATTGTGGATCACGGGCCCTTCTTCGCACCACTCAAATCGTGACAACACCTCCTAAATAAAATAAATAAATTAAACCTTGAATTATTTAATTAAATTAAATAAATATTGTAAGCCTTAAATAACTTAATTAAATAAATAATTAAATTATTTTGGGGCGTTACACCTTATAGGATGTCTCCTCTCGAACCGAAGGAATTGAAGTCCCAACTTGAGGAATTAATTTCCAAGAAGTTTATTCGACCGAGTGCTTCTCCATGGGGTGCTCCGGTATTACTAGTCAAGAAGAAGGACGGAAGCATGAGATTATGCATAGACTACCGTCAGCTGAATAAAATCACTATCAAGAACAAGTATCCATTGCCGAGGATAGATGATCTACTTGACCAACTTCGAGGTGCTAAAGTTTTCTCTAAGATTGATCTAAGGTCAGGGTACCATCAAATCAGGGTAAGGGCCTTAGACATTCCGAAGACTGCTTTTCGTACGAGGTACGGACACTACGAGTTTGTGGTGATGCCCTTCGGATTGACTAATGCTCCAGCCGTATTCATGGACTATATGAATAGAGTATTTCATTCTTACCTAGATCAGTTTGTGGTCGTCTTTATTGATGATATCTTGGTTTACTCAAAGTCAGTTGAGGAGCATGCCCAGCATCTCCGCTTTGTTCTAGGAGTACTTCGAGAGAAGAAGCTTTATGCTAAACCATCGAAGTGTGATTTTTGGATGTCCGAGGTGAAATTCTTGGGTCATGTAATTTCCCAAGAAGGGGTTGCAGTTGATCCTAGCAAGGTGGAAGCAGTCTTGAATTGGGAACGGCCAACGTCTGAGACTGAGATCAGAAGCTTTCTGGGTTTAGCTGGTTACTATAGAAGATTCATCGAAGGTTTCTCACAACTGGTACTTCCGCTTACTCCATTGACTCGCAAAGGCCAACCGTTTACGTGGGATGCCGATTGTGAGGAGTGTTTTCTTGGATTGAAAGAAAAGTTAACTTCTGCTCCAATCCTAATTCTTCCGGATCCGTCATTGGGATTCCAGATTTACAGTGACGCATCTGGGAAGGGTTTAGGATGTGTTCTTATGCAGAATCAACACGTTGTGGCCTATGCATCGAGGCAATTGAAGACGCATGAACGGAATTACCCAACTCATGACTTAGAGTTGGCAGCTATTGTGTTTGCACTGAAAATTTGGAGGCATTACCTTTACGGTTCTCATTTCAAGGTTTTTAGTGATCACAAGAGCTTGAAGTATCTATTTGACCAAAAGGAGTTGAATAACAGACAGAGAAGGTGGACTGAATTTTTGAAGGACTACGACTTCGAATTGAAATATCACCCTGGGAAAGCCAATGTAGTAGCCGATGCTCTGAGCAGGAAGTCTATCCACATGGCAAGGTTAATGGTTCACGAGATGGCTTTGTTGGAGTCATTCCGCGACTTGAGGCTCAAGGTAGCAAGAAAGAGGGACCGCATAGTATTGCGGCATATACGGATAGCCAGTGTGCTAAGGGAACAAATCTGTATAGCTCAAGAAGCTGATATGAAGTTACAGTCTCAGACGGGATCGCCAGATTTCACTGAGGATAGTGATGGCATGATTTGCTTTAATGGAAGAATTTGTGTTCCCGATGATGATGATATCAAAAGGCAAGTAATGGAAGAAGCTCATAGGAGTCAGTACTCTGTACATCCGGGATCCACCAAGATGTACCGAGACTTGAAGTTAATGTATTGGTGGCCTGGGATGAAGATCGAGGTTGCAGAATTTGTTTCTCGGTGCTTAACTTGTCAGAAGGTTAAGGCGGAACACCGAAGACCGGGCGGTCAGTTACAACCGCTAGATGTACCAGTTTGGAAGTGGGAAGATATCTCAATGGACTTTGTTATGTGTTTGCCGAGGTCACAGGCCGGCAATGACTCTATTTGGGTAGTAGTGGACCGATTGACTAAATCCGCTCACTTTATTCCCGGTACGTTCGACTTATAAAGTTTCCAAGTTAGCAGATGAATATGTGAAGAACATTATCAGACTGCATGGAATTCCAACGAGTATCGTGTCAGACCGAGATCCCAAGTTTACTTCCAGATTCTGGAGAGCATTGAATGAAGCTTTGGGAACAAGGGTGCTGGTTAGCACTGCTTATCATCCTCAGACTGATGGTCAGACGGAGAGGACTATCCAGACTCTTGAGGACATGCTTCGGGCTTGTGTGCTCGACAGTGGGCGAAAATGGGAGGATCATCTTCCATTAGTAGAATTCTCCTACAACAACAGTTACCACTCCAGCATTGGAATGGCACCGTTTGAAGCACTTTATGGTAGAAAGTGTAGAATTCCGTTGTGTTGGTGGGAGATTGGTGAAGACAAGTTTTTGGGACCCGATATGGTTCGCGAGACTACTGAGAAGATCAAGTTAATCCGAGAAAGGATGAAGGTTGCTCAGAGTCGGCAAAAGAGCTATGCCAACAACCGAAGGAGACCGTTGGAATTTGAGGTTGGTGATCATGTGTTCTTGAAGGTTTCTCCAACCATAGGTACCGGAAGAGCCTTGCGAGCAAAGAAGCTCAGTCCTCGATATGTTGGACCCTTCCAAATCATCGAGCGTATTGGGCCAGTTGCCTACCGTCTCGCACTGTCTCCGGCCTTATCCAACCTACATGATGTCTTTCATGTATCTCAGCTAAGGAAGTATATTCCCGACCCGCATCAGCCGTTAAGTGTTGATACGATCGATCTTCGACCGGATCTATCATTTCAACCGTATCCTAGCTACATCTTGGAGCGTGGCGTGAGGACTCTGCGTTCAAGGTCAATTCCGATTATCAAAGTAGTTTGGGATGGCTTTTCAGCCGAAGAGGCTACCTGGGAACTGGAAGAAGACATGTGTGCTCGATATCCGTATCTCTTTCAGTAAGGTACGTCTTGTCAATTTTGAGGAAAAAAATTTTAAAAGTTGGGGTGATTGTAACATCCCTAATTTTAAAGACTCGTACTACGATACCTAAGACCGAGTAATTATTTGTGGGAATAATTGGTCACGTCTCGGGGATCAATATGTCGAGGAAATTGTCTAGAAATCCTATTCTCCTTTAAAGGTTGGCGTATTCATAATTTAAATGAGGAATTGGGGTTGAAGGGCAAATCCGTCTTTTCACACCCCTAATTATTAAAATATAATTACGAAGGTTATAATTAAATAAGAACCGAAAGGATTGAGGAATTTCGGGTCGGAACCGGATTGATCGAGAAAGTTTTGTACCGAAAGGAATTTTCAGCACCAAAACTATCATTTTATGGGCCAAGGGCAAAATGGTCCTTTCACCATCATTTAAAACCCAGCCCATATTTACCCAACTTAACTCACCTCACACTCAAACATTATCTCCAGCTGAAGGAAGAAAGAAGCAAAAGCTGAAAATAAGAAAGAAAGGAGAAGGAGGGGGCGTGGAGGAGGAGAAGAGAAGGGAGGAGGGATCATCAAAAATCTTGGTTGCATGTAAGTACTCCTTCCACTTTCCCACTCCATTTTCGATTTTCTTTCCAATGGTATAAATTTCAAAGCCTGATTCCAACTCTTTCTCTCATCTCCATTGATGTCCACGAAGCTCCAAATGGTGAAAATGGTGGAGTTTGTGTGTAGATGAGTTTGCATGTTCTGTTGTAGCTGCTGAAGGTGAAGTCTTTGCCTTGCATTTCGAGTTGGAGGAAGCTTATGAGGATTTGAGTTGCTGGTCCAGTTGCTGCTTCTGTTGTTAAGGGAAGAGAGCTGTTCTCTCAACTTGTGTTGGTGCCTAGCGAGGATTGTTCGTGCTTATCGTATTCCGATCGTCGCGTGTTTCGTTAGGGCCCCTCACACGATCTTCAAACCGGTGAGTTCTACTCACGGATTAGGGACATTTCGTGTATTCTGAAAACTTGTGGTTTCAAATAATAAGGCAACAATCTCGTTTTCGAAAGACTTAGAACCGAAAAGCGATTTTTGAGTCAAAACGGTGTTTTGCGGTTTATTGAGAATTTTTAATGAATCATTGAAATGAAACAACTTATATATATTCTGGAATAGTTGGAAATTTTCTGGATTTCAGGTGATTGAAATTAGAAATCGAATTGGACGAGAACGGAGAGCGAAATTGAGGAATACGTGAAATTCTGGTAACAGACACAGGTCGCACGGACCGTGCGCCCCTGGGCACGGATCGTGCGCCTGCTTCGGGTTGGAAGAATTGGAAACCGAACGGGACGCACGGGTCGTGCGCCCCTGGGCACGGATCGTGCGTTTCTTTCTGGTAGATGGGTTCTGAGTAGTGCACCACGCACGGGTCGTGCGCCCCTGGGCACGGGTCGTGCGTGAGGTTCTGTTACCGACTTCCGTTTTCTCGTTTTGTTGCTCCGTTTAATCCCGAACCTTTTCTAATCTCTTTCTCAATCATTTAAAATGAAGTTGCCTTATTAAAAACCGTATTTTGAGCTTGTTCAACTTATGTTTTTGAAAAGAGTTTCGAAAGCACATTTAATTGAAAAACCGAAACCCTAGTACACGTGTGGGTACACCGTCTGATAGACTGACCAAATATATATATATATATATATATATATATATATATATATATATATGTTATATATGTCAATTGTTTTTGATTATAATGCCGGATGTTTATAAATTCATCAAAACGGGTTATAAGTCAATAATACGTTAAATATGATTATAATGCCGGAGGTCTAATTTATGAATTCCTCAAAACGGATTATAGATCGATATGGATATTGTTTATCCGATTATTATGTGATAGATCCTTTGGTGATCGAAAAGATATATATTATCTAACTCTCGAGAAATCGTTATGTATTGTCATACATATATCGCGTTGGGTGACGACCCAACAAGTAGCATACTAGGAAGGGAAGTCATGAGCCCTCACCCTAGGCCCTGTATACGTCTTGGCGTGGTCAATTCGTGGGTTACCGGGATTAGCAAGCGTTGTGCAGCCGGTTTGTGCTAAGGTTAAACACATGGTTCCCGGGATTAGCAATCGTTGTGTAGCCGGATCATGTTAAATTAAATTCACGATTTGCCGGGATTAGCAATAGTTGTGCAGTCGGCATTTCGATTAATACATTAAGAACACGAATTACCGGGATTAGCAATCGTTGTGCAGTCGGTAATTCGATTAATAAATAAGACATTGTTATGTCAGCTTTTGTTGTAACGGTTTAATGAATTGAACCGAGTGTCAGTGAGGGGGCACGGTAGGACTCACTGAGATAATGTTATCTCACCCAATCCATATTTGTTGTTTTTCAGAGAAGCAGGGAAAAAGGAAGACTATTGTGCACGAGTAGTTGGTATACTCTTGGAGGTGCTGAAGACTTAGTCGTTTGATCCTTTGTTCTTTTGTTGTCTTATTGGTTGTATAAACTTGTATTGATTATGAGTTATATGAACCGTTTTATGTTTCTGTTTGGTATTTGGACTTGGATATTGTAATCCATTCGGTGTGGAACCGATAAACTTCTATTTCATGAAGTAATGTTATTCCGATTATGTTTTTATTTCGAAAAAAGTTTGTACGTCCAATATTTAAACAGGAACTGTGTCCTCTGAATTTCCGCATCTGTGCACATTCGGTGTCTCTACATGTTAGAAATACCGGGGTGTTACAATGAAGATGATGATGAGAGCACTACTAAAAGTGATGACAAGAGTGGAGAAGAAGAGAACCAGAATATAAGCATGGAGGAATTAGTGAGGAAGAAGTATGAAGACAGAGCCCAAACAGAACCACTCCTCACCCAAGTTACTCCACCAGCCCACCCACAACCAGAAAACACATCAACATCACCATCCACAGGAAAAGCACCAACTCCACCAAAATCTAAATCACCATCACCCATCCCACAATCATCACCACCTCCACCCATTAGCCAAGAAACCCAATCTGAAAAAGAGCAATCACTCATCCCTTCTCAGGAGAAAACCCCACCCCAAACCACTGAACCAACATTGGAAACTACTAACATTATGCTTGAGAAACAATCTTTGCAGGCTATTCAAGAAGATCCCAGTGAAGAAGAAGAAATGTCTGAAGAAGAAGATCAACCAGCAACAGATGCTTCTGCACCTAGTGCAGATGCATCTCAAAATATTCCAACTGTGACAGTCATACCAAAGAATAAAGAAGATATTGTCAAGCTAGTGCTGGAAGAGCTGGCAAAGAATAAGAAAGAAGAATTGGGCAACACCCAGAAATTCTTCAAGAAGCATATTGAACTTTCAAAGGGTGTGGTGGAAACAATGGGAGAAGAAGGACATAGTGCCAAGCAAGCAACTGAGGAGCCTACAACAAAAGAAGCTGAGGAAGCACAACCTGCAACAGAGGAGGTTGGTGCAGCTGCACCTGGTGTAGAAGCACCTGGTGCAGAAGCACCTGGTGCAGATGCACCGAAGACTGAAGAGGCAAAGAAGAAAAAACAGAGGGTCAAGCATGTTCCTGTGAGAGCCAGCTCCAGAATCAAAAGTGGTGCCAAGAAAGACTAAAATCTTTAATTCTGTTATTTTATAAGTACTTTTTGATATCCCACATGTATTAACCCCCCTCCCCATTTTGGAACAAAAATTACTTTTTCTAACTCAACTTAGAGCAGTGAGGACACTGCTCAACTTTAAGTTGGGGGGAGAAAAACACTTTTAAATTACTATATGCATGTGCTAATATGTTTTTGAATAAGTATGCATGTCTATGTTTTGTTGTTTACCTATATGTGCACAGTATAGTATAGTTAAATTCAAATTTTGTGATGCAATCAACAAAGTTTCTTTTAAGCTTATTCAGAAAATTGTTTTACAAAAACATCAGATACACAAACTTTTGTTGAGGTGCATCAAATGGTTTTTAAAGTTCAAAAGTAAGATTTGTTGGTTTTTGAAGCATGATCAGCTTGAAATCTTTTTCACAAAACTCAACCAAATGCATTCTTTGAACTGATTTTTAATGAGGAAAGAAAGAAAAAGAAAAGAAGCCTTATTTTCTCCCCAAATAACCAATTTTTATTATTACCTTGACACATCAAAACTGAGTTTTGAAAAGAACCTTGCTATATGAAAAACTATCTAATACAAGAAGAATTTTTAGAAAACCAAGGTCAAAAACAAATTTTTACTAAAAATATAGAAGAGCAAAAAGAAATAAGTTTGAGGGAATTTCCCCGAATACTAAGGCTAAGTATAAGAAGCTTAGAGGAGTCAATGCAAAAGGTTACCAAAATACACTACAAAAAAGCCAAAATGTTATGAGCTAGCCAAATTGACCCAAATCATTAAACTGAACATGTTCTAGTAGTGCATTTGGTTTGAAAGAAATGAAATGCAAAAGAAAAGAAAAGAAGTAAGGAAAAACAAAAACCAAAGAAAAAGTATGCATAACGAGGTCAGTGAGGAGGGTAATACATGCTACAAGTCTTGAAATATAGTGTCAAGTGCAGCTGCATTCAAGTGCTTCTGCACCGTTACAAAAAGTTCAGTGCTTCTGCACTTCACAAAAATATTCAGTGCATCTGCACCAAAGTGCTTCTGCACCAACGAAAAGTACCACAAAAAATAAGTATAGTGCATTGACTCAACAGTTTTTAAATGCTCAATCAAAGTCCTTAGTTGTACTTAAAGCCCCCCAAGTCTTGAAGATGTTGTTAGTCTAGTCTATATTTTGAAACATCCTTGTTTTGACCAAACGTGATCTAAAATTTTCCAAAAGTTAAGGAAAAACTTTTCACTTAGTTTTGGAACTGATTGGATCTCAGTGGGGCACACACTCACACAAATGAGTTTTAATAAACTTTGGATGTTTAGGGAATTCAAAGGCACAAGGATCAAATGTTCTGAAAAAGATATAAGCTGATCTGTTCTTCAAATGTAAAATCATTCTTTGAAAAGATATAAGCTGATCTGTTCTTCTTTAAATTGAAAATCCTACTTGTATTTTCTTTTTGTCATTACTTGAGGACAAGCAATGGTTTAAGTTTGGAGGTGTGATAACTCTAATTTATATAGAGTTATTTTTACTTCTAAACGTAACAAATTGTTTGAAACCCAAGTACAAAGTGTATTAAATATAGTGGTATTAGTAAAATAACAATATTCTAAGAATTATGTGATGAATAAAACATTTTGTATATATATTGGTAAGTTTGATGTGTTTGTTCAGTTTTCCTACAGATGATGCTTCTGCACCACGATGCTTCTGCACTTAGTGCTTCTGCACCATCCTGTGCTGAAGATTTATAACCCCACAATGGAAGTACCTCAATTCATACCTCTGCTCCAAAACTTCTATGACATCATGCTTTGTCACAATTCACATGGAGCACATGCCCACATGCATAAGGAGGCGCCCACCATAAACATCGTCATGAAAGGCTACTCACCTAAAGACATATGGCCTTACACAATTGGACCTCTCCTTATGGAAATGTGCTGAACTCAATCTCCACATCTAAAGATCAGAAAGGCAACCATGGTTAAGCCTCCTTAGGTTAACTTGGTTTTCAAGCAAACCCTCAAGCAAAGGAAATCTCCAAGGCTATAAAAAGGGCTTCCACTTCTCACTTGAGGAGCATCGCATATCTCACTTGACAATATGTAGATCATACACTTTACTTATATTTTAGTAGTTTCATTTCTTATAGTTTTTATAGTAGATAGTTGGCAAGAAGGTGAGGAAGGAATCGACAACTTCTTCCTTCACTTCTTCATCAACTTAGTTAGGTGCAACTGCACCAGGAAGTCAGTGCTTCTGCACTGCAGGGCAATTTTATGCCAGAGTGCTTCATATGAGCATTATTTGGAAGTTTTGGTTAAGATGTTCTAACTTTATAATGAACTTTTGAGTAAGTTATTGTGCTTTTTAGTGTTGCAAGCATTTTGGGTCTTGTGTTATACTACATCCATCTTATTTTAAGGTTGATCACTTAGAATAAGTAGAGTTATATTCATAGACATGGTTTATAATTAGAAATCAAGACTAATAAGGGTGGGTGTTTTAATGAAGGCTTTGTTAACTTGTGTAATAAAGAAAACTTTATTAAAACCATGTTAAGTCATAGACATAGGATAACATAGTCCTTAGGGTGAAACAGTGGGTACTTCAAAGGCAGGAGTGAACTTATTTAGCAAGCCCGGACATGGGAAGCTTGTAACGAAACTCTAAAAAAAGTAGCTGAAAAGCACACACTCATGCAACTGCACCTGGGTGCTTCTGCACCTTGGTGCTTCTGCATCACTAAAAGCATAGAAACTCTCAAAAGAACATTATTTAGTGAAAACATCTCTACCATCTTTCTCAACTGATTTCCTTCATATTCTTTTACATATTTGCATTCTATTTTCACTTAACTTAAAAACCCCAAAATTTGTGAGTAGAATAGTAGTACTAATTTATATGCTTTCTAAACATACATAAAGTTAATCCAATCCCTGTGGGTTTGACCTTTCTTATCATTGTATTACTTGTTTGTGACTGTGTATACTTGCACATCTTTTCACACACCAGTCATCCACGTAGACTTCTATTTCCTTATGCATCATATCATGGAATAAAGTTACCATCACACTTTGGTACGTTGCACCAGCATTCTTTAGGCCGAATGACATTACTTTGTAGCAGAAGGTGCCCCAAAGAGTGATGAAGGTGGTTTTCTCCATGTCTTCAGGGGCCATCTTGATTTGATTATATCCGGAATATCCATCCATGAAGGAGAAAAGAGAGTGTTGCGCCATGCTAACTACCAGGACATCAATGTGAGGCAAGGGAAAGTAAACTTTAGAGCTGGCTCCATTCAGATCCCGATAGTCAACACACATCTGAACTTTGCCATCTTTCTTTGGAACCGGGACAATATTGGCTACCCAGTACAGGCATGTCTTGGTATGTCTATGCGAAGATGTCAACATAGTCAAACAAAAGCTTAACCAGTTTCTCTCGCTCACTGTCTTTCATTGTGATGCCAATTTTAACCTCTTTCTTATCTTCCTCTGTGCCCAAGTTTATTATCTCAGTAGATTCCTCGTGGGGTTGAATCACTTTTTCCTCTTGTTCCATCATTCTCATTAACTCTGGAGGAGTTTCCCAGTTACCTTCAACATCTTCCTCAGTTTGATTAATGGGGTGATCAAAGTTACAGTATCAATTATTGGCGTTGTTATTATCAAAGATGTTTTTTTTTCAAATCTCCATTATTATAAATTGACAGAATGAAAAACGAGCAAGAGAAAATAAAAAGCAAATGCAAAAGAAAACTGAAATTTATTGGAGAATCTGAAATAACATTTTATTGATACTGATATTGAAAGGAAACATGTGTGCCCGAATGAAATGTCCTAAGGCCTTGGGCAGAGCCATAGGATTGCATTAGAGAAACTTTACTTTGAACTAAAAACTACAGAAAAATCGACGATCCCCCAATTCTCGAGCCTTTCATTTGCACGACAATGGCGTACAAGACTAACGACGCCTTCTTCAGCATTTAGATCATCTTCTACTGCAGCAATCTGATCGGGGTTCAGCATTCCCGCACTCTGAAAACCCTAATTGATGTCGCAGATGATGATCTTCTTCATATTTGGCATTTTGCCTTCAAGTTTGGCTAACCTCTGCTCTCTCTTTTCCTCCACAATTCTTTTCTTGTCCTTGCGATCAGGTCAATACCCTATCCCACGTCTATCATTGTTCTCTTGCAGCTGTATCGGTGTCAGGATCCCCTGTTCGGTCTTTCCTAAACCTCTTCCGACCTGGTAACCTTTGTCTATCATGACTTTAGCAACCATCATGGTAGTCTTGGACAGCTTAGAAGGCAATCTCTAAAGACTCAAAAGAGTGGGAGTCGATGTAACGCTTGGAAGGCAGTCTCAAAAGACTCCTCAGCAGCCTCGATGTAACGAGTGGGAGTCGACCTATTAACCAGCGTTTCTTCTTTGCCGAACACAACCACCAACTTGTTGTTCACTACGAATTTGAGCTTCTGATGTAAGGAAGAAGGAACTGCTCCTGCAGAATGGATCCATGGCCTTCCCAAGAGGCAACTGTAGGATGGGGCAATGTCCATTATCTGGAAGGTCACTACGAAGAGTTCCGGACCCACCTGCACCAGTAGTTCTATTTCCCCGATGACTTCCCTTTTCGATCCGTCAAAGGCCCTGACCACTATCGAGCTAGGTCTCATGTAGGAACAATCCACATCTAATTTTTCCATGGTTGACCTGGGTAGTACATTCAAAGACGAACCATTGTCAATAAGCACCCAAGCAAGCGAGTAATCTCCACATTTCACAGATATGTGTAAGGCTTTGTTGTGCCCCCTTCCTTCAGTTGGAATCTCATCATCAGTAAAGGTGAGGTAATTACTTGCAACAAGGTTTCCAACGATCCCATCAATTTGGCCGACTGAGATGTCATGAGCGACATGGGCCTCATTCAATACTTTTGTCAATAATGACAGCAGAGATATCTTGGCAGGGGTTTGGTTCTGCTAATCAACTATCTTATACTCGCTCTGTCTCAAGAGCTTCAGAAATTCGCCGGCTTCTTGTTCCGATAGTGTTCTTTTACCCACATTCTTATCAACGGGTTCTTGTTCTACGCCATTGCCTTTGCGGGCACTATCTTCCCCTTCTTTTGTTTGTTCTCCACTGAGTCCTTCGAGGGTATAAATACGCCCGCTTCGAGTCATTCCACTAGTCTCTGAGATGTTGATGACATCAGGGGTGGTCTGAACTTTCACGTTGTAATTCCATGGGACTGCATTGGTGTCCTTAAAGGGGAAGGGAGCTGGCACTTGAATAGTGATCGGTTTGGGCATAGCTGGATTAATCTTTTTGTAACGGATTTCCAGTGGCTTCCGGATATCCTTGCTCTGGTCAGTATTTGACTGGAGAGTCCACACGTCTTCCTCCTTTTTTTGGAGACCCACCTGTATTATGTGTCGGTCTAGTAAGTCTTGCAGGATTGTCTTAAATGCTTCACATTCCCCGACACAGTGAGGGTCAACACACAAATCGTTTTCAGCACATCCCTTCGTAATAATTCCGAAGGCACACAAATCAGCATGGATGAGGTCTAGAGGTGTGATGGTGTATTCCACCCTTCAGATAAGGGATTGTCCCTCAAAGTTTTCAATGGCATTAACGGCAGGTGTCCCGTGCCCCGGTAATGGGTTAGTGGCAACATTCGGACCATCATCTTCGAAACTTAACCATTTAGATTCAATCAATTCTTGCACCACATATTTTAATGCCTTGCAATTTCCTGTTGAATGGCCAACTGCCCCAGCGTGGAATCCACAAGTAGCATCTGGGTTGTAACCCCTAGGGAAAGGAGGTTGAAGAGGTCTCATCGGTCGGGGAGTGATCAGATTGTGTCTGATGAGGTGATTGAACAGGTCTGTGTATGACGTGGGTATTGGGCCAAAATTGATAGGCTTTCTTTCCGGGTAATTTTGTGGTCTATAATTTGGGTTGACTTGGTGAGGTGGGACTAATGGTGTTTGAGTAGGGATTTGGAAGGTTTGTCGGGGATTGTTGTAGGGAAGCTTTCCGGATCCAGAGATGACATTGGCTTCCCCTTCCTTCTTTTTAGGGAATCCCAGGAAGGGCTTTTTCAGACTACTGGTTCCAGCAAAGTTATGGGCAATCTTCCCATTCCTCCATCCATTTTCTAACCTTTCTCCGATGACAATCATATCTGAGAAGCTTGAAGACACGCTCCCGATCAACCTATCATAGAAAGGCGATTGAAGAGTATCCATGAACATGGATACCATCTCTTTTCCTAACAAAGGTGGTACTACCTGCGTGGCTAAACCTCTCCATTGTTGGGCGTATTGCTTGAAGGACTCATTATCTCTTTTTGTCATGCTCTGCAGTTGTGTCCTATCGGGAGCCATGTCAATGTTGTATTTGTATTGCCTCAAAAATGTGTCAGCAAGGTCCTTCCAGCACCTGATGTGGGCACACTCTAATTGCATATACCAGCTCGAAGCTGCCCCAGATAGACTGTCCTGGAAGTAGTGAATGAGCAGTTTGTCGTCATGAGCAAACGCAGCCATCCTTCTGCAATACATGGTTAAGTGGCTCACGGGGCAGGTTGACCCTCTGTATTTGTCGAGTTTTGAATCTGCGGTGCCCCCGGATTACCATCGTGACCTGTCGGTGCGGGCTGTCTTTGGCCTACGACCCCCGAGGGACCATCTTCCGAATTGGCAGCGACTGTCGGAGGTGTGTAACCTTGCGGAAGTCCGTAAGGAGGCCATTGGTAACCTGGTCATTAGCCCCAGTAGGGTACACTGTATGTGGGATTCTGGGTCCATTGGGAAGAGGAGGGTTGGTAACTTGATTTTCGGTGTTCCCAGCGGAGACATCTTGATCTGTATTCCCGTTCCTCAAAGCTTGTAGAACCTTTAAGATTTCAGCCATTTGTTCTTTCATCCCATCTATTTCTGCCCTAAGCTCTTGATTTCCTAGGTTCTGGTTACCCTGACCTAAGTCATCATGATGTGGGTTGCCTTGATCTGGGTTATCCTGAGGCGGATTGTCTTGATTTGCTCCCATATCCCTAGCCTGAGAACGAGTCCAATAGCGATGTTGACGCACCAGCTTGTCTTTTACTCTCTGTTGACGGGATACATGATATGAGTATATGAATGGATGAAAAGATGAGTGATGCATGTGTGCATGAGTTTTATTGTTTTAGGCCTAGAATTGTAAGTGCGTCTTGATTTGTCATAAGTACATAAACTAACGTTTCAAATATTTTCAAAAAGAGGATCAACAGGTGAAACAAACAAACTTCATTGATGGGGGAAAAGTACAACATTTTTGGAAATAGAACTTCGAAAGGAAAAGTACAATGCTCTTTTAAATTTCGCTCAAATACATATGGCTTTCATTTTTCCACTCCTCTCCCTTTTCTACTAGTAGTGCTACCAGCCTTCTCCCTAAGTTCGGCAATCAGGATCTTGCAAAATTCCATAAATTTGGAAACTTGGACCGGGGTGTTGAACGGGTGTAATACCGCGTCAGCCTTCTTTAGACGTTTTGGGATACCCATGATAGCTTGATTGGCTTGCCATGCTCACTTTGAGAATTTATCCTTCCAGTATAAGCTTTCATTCTTTAACTCTATGAAGACTTCATGGTTTTCTATCCTGCTGACCAACTCCGCAAAGCGGCTTTCCCAACAGATGTTTTCAGTCTTCAACTGGTGGTAAACTTCCTCTTGATATCTGATATGGTCCTTCAGCTCATCAGATCTTTCATGCTCCCTTCTCAAGGCTTGTTGGTATTCTCGAAGTATCTCTTCATTTGTCTCTTTATCCCGCCTAATACTATTCACTTGATCTTCAAATTCAGCTATCAATATCCGAGACTCTCTTTTTGATTTCACCAGCAGACTCTGTGTGGTGTTTTCAGGAATCATTGATTCTTCCCATAGCTCCTTCCATTTGTGCGCATCATCAACGGCTTGGTTCATTTTCAAGTTGCATCGTTTTAGCTCTTCCTTTGCCCTTCTCAGGTATTTTTGAACCTCTTGTTTGTTCTTTTCTTCAATCTTAACTTGTGGCTATCTTCAATGGCCAATGACTTAGTTGCGTTTTCCTCCTCCAATTTCTGGTTTTTTAGGTGCATTGTTTCTAATTCTGTCTGTAAGCCCTTCTTTTCTTCTTCGGCTTTTGACAATGTCATTTTGAGCTTATCTAACTCTTCGATAGTAGGGAGGGTAGGTTCGAGTACTTCTTCCTCAACCCGTAGTGCGCTTCGGTAAGGCAATCGGGTGTCTTGGATCCTTTTTTGGAGCCATTGACGAAAGGTGGGTTCCTTATCGCCATTGACGAAAGCTCTTGTCCTTTACGGACAGCCATATCCCACGCTTGAGAAATCTTCCGGAGCATGTCAACCTCTTTTGGGCTTCCCTCATGGAGGTAAAAGGAGGTTAACATGTCTTCGGTGGGCGGATTTCGCATGGGGTACCCTAGCTGTCTTAGAGTCAAAGAAGGGTTGTGGTTTATGCATCCTCTTGTCCCCATGAGTAGGACATTCTGGAAGCTTCCACATTGAAAAACTACTGCAGGCCTGTCTTTCCACCATGATGGGTGCTGTCATACCCTAATTTTGTCCGACTATTTGAAAAAATCCCAAAAATTTTATCGCTTCACATATTGTTCTAAACGTGGGTGTCTTTGGCACTCTCGTGCAACGATTTTGTTTGACGCTCGTTTTATTTTATTTCGCTATTGTTGTTATTTAGCCTATTGTTATTGGTGCAAAAATAAATAACTAAAGGAACCTAATAGTCAAATTTTCTTTTATTGTCATATAACATAATTTTTTTTTACACATGTGAACCAAAAAGCAAAAAAAGCAAAATAGTACAAAAAACAATACAAAAATACAAAAACCAGAAATTGCAAAATCAAATAAAAGAGAGGGGCGCAGCGTGCCCTAGGCTGTCCTTTTGATCCCCTTTTCTTCCCCTCCTCCTTCCTTTGACTGTCCTTGGCTCCCTAAAATTTATCCAATTGCTGTCCTTTTATGCTATCCTTTTGCCCTAATTGCTGACTGCCCTCAGCACCCTATCCACCTATAAAAGCAGCAACAGTAGCACAATCAAAGGGGGCACGAATACACGGTGACACAGAAACACAGCTACACAGAGACAGTGACCAAAAATATAAAAAATGCACAAAAACAGCCCATGGCCACCACCACCAAAAAACGTCCCCCACCGTACACACCACAAAACCTCCAAACAGCCCATGACCGCCCCCCACAACCATACAACAACCACCACAGTACACTACCTACAATCTCCAACCAAACCATCACAGTAGCCACCCACCTTCATTATATCACCAACCCAACACAGCCACTGCACACCACCGTGAACCTCTCTCCGTGACCGCCGCCGCCGCGTCCCTCTATCTCACTCTGTTTGTCAACCCCACAGACTACTGTAAACACACCACCACCGACGCTCCATCACCGCCACCATCCTCGTAACCACTGTCGTGAGCCACGGAAACCACTGTCGCAAACCACCACAAAAAAACCTCATCCTCACCGTGAACCTCCCCCATCCGTCACGGATACTCACCCCCGTCGCTTCGTTCGCGTAGCCTCCGCGCCGTTGTACCCCAAACGCGTCGCCAACAGCCATGATTTCCTCAGCGCTCGCACCAACATATCACCGCCGCTGTAGTGGTCTTCATCGGCAGCAAAACGGCCCACCACCGTCGAACCCGTAGATCTCTCCATCATCGCGTCTCCTCTCTATCCACCGTCGTCTTCCCTTCTCCCACTGTCGCCGCCGCTCGCCATGGACAACCCACCACCGCCTAGCTTCGACGGAAACCACTACCACCGTCGCTGTCATCACCGCTGTTGTCCTCCCCGTCTTCCACCATCGCAAATCGTCGATCTCCTCTCCGCACCCTCCGTAATCTCTTCCCTCTTTTAGTTTTTTTTATTCATTTTATTATTAGTTGTCTTATCCCAAAAAAATCAAGTTATAAGTACCATTACCCAAACCCCCTAATTTTCAGTCATACATACCCCCTGCACTAAACTTATTTTCGCAGCCCAGCTTAAAAAAGGCCCAATGACAAAAACTGGGCTACCACTGCTTACACCCCCTGTTTTTAATAACCTAATACCCCTGCGCAATCCCATCTTTTTAAAAAACACAGTCCAGTTCACAGAAAACGAACCGGGCTCGCTTTCTACACCCGCTATTTTAAAATACAACCCCCTGCTACTCTGTGCACCCCCCTTTTACAAATACGCCCCTTTTCCATTCTTTTTCTACAAAACAAGCAATTTCTCTCACAAACTTACATTGTCCTATAAAATAAATAAACTCTTTTTTCCAAAAAACAAATAGGGGACTAAGTCGGCCTTACGGCCGGGTTAGTCAGTATTCTAGGACAAATGAGCCGTACGGCTCAAGAGTCCTAAAATCCTTATTCTAATAAAATCAAACCACCACACATCGAATCACTTTTCAAACTTCAAAAACTCCATTTTTAAAAATAGGGGACTAAGTCGACTGTACAGTCGGGTTAGTCATTGTTCTGGGACGAATGAGCTGTACGGCTCCAAGAGTCCTAAAACCCCTATATTAAGAAACACAAATCAACCAATAAACTTTTTCTAACCCTAGAACTACGTAGCCTTTGATTCTCCACCAGGAGATACGTAGGAGCAGGGTCATGCCCCTGTCAAGCGCAAAAATAAACAATTTCCATTACCTTTCTTTCTTAATTCATTTTTTACAAAAACCTATAAAAATAAATAGATGAATATTTCATTTTCAAAATATAAATAGGGGATTAAGTCGACTGTACAGTCGGGTTAGTCTGCTTTTTAGGCCACTAATGAACCGTTACGGATCAGGTCCTAAAATCCCTATTTAAAATAAATAATTTCTAAATTAAAAAAAATACAAACACATCTCTTTCGTTTTAAAAATCAAAAAATATTATTTTCAAAGTAGGGGATTAAGTCGGTCGTACGGCTGGGTTAGTCATCGTTTTAGGATAAGTGAACTGTGGTCCTTCAGAGCCCCAGCGCTCCTTCAGCCCTCAGCGGCCCTTCAGAGCCCCAGTGCTCCTTCAGACCCCCAGTGGTCCTTCAACACAGATCACACAATCCTAAAACCCCTATATTAAAAAACACCAACCAACAAACATTTTCTAATCCAAGAACTACGTAGCTTTGATTTCTCCATCGCACCTGGAGATACGTAGGAGCAGGGGCCCACTCCTGTCAAGCACAAAAAACTAAAATTTTTATTAAGTCTTCTTTCTTTTCAATTCACAATAAAAAGGGTAAAATAAACATTTTCAAAATTAACATATTTTTCCTATAACTAATTAGCAGGTAACATTCCTTAGGAAGGATGTCGTGGGGTGCTAACACCTTCCCCATGCATAATCGACTCCCGAACCCTAATCTGGTCTCAAGGACCCTTATCCATTCCAAAAGGGATTTTCCAATGTTTTCCCTTAAACTAAACTTTGGTGGCGGCTTCATTTTTGAACCTTCGAGGAATCCTCACCCGAATTTTTCGGTCGCAACAGCTGGCGACTTCACTGGGGATATTTTAGAGAGTCAAGCCTAGTCTAACTAGTTGTAGGATTAGTTGTTGATTTAATGTTTATTTTTACCCTACCCTTTTGTCTTTTATTCTTGCATATTATATTATTTTTATATGATATGTAAACCTTAGGATATAAGACCATTATGTTTGTATATGTGATTATTCTTTTATTTTATTGCCAATTATATTCTTTTATGTATATAAACCCTAGGGTAGAAGACTATTATTGTTGTATGTGTGTTTGTTTGTTTTGCCGCTTGGGGGGTATTCCTGATATTCTGCTCCTTCACACACTCCACTATCACACTTTTGCACACACGTAGGAATAGTCCTATACCCGGACTGGAGCATAAACTAAGTTAGAACGAGACTGCGTAGTAATAGCCCTCTGGATGTACGTCCAGCTCGGTGGTTATGAAAGTCTCACCTAGAGTTTGGTCCCTTCGAGGGTGCTATCACTTCTAACAGCTTGCCTATTGTTGTGGCTAGCGTTCTCGAACGGGGTCGTTGGCTCTAGGAACCTTATTAGGACCTTGTAGAGCTACCCTTTGAAAGGTTCACTCAGTAGAAAGAATCTTAGATCTATTCTCAAAGGAACCCTTTTTAGGACACAAAGGAGCTTTATCCCGTCGCATTCAAACAAGCATAGATACATTTCCTTCCCATTTTTTTTTTGAAAAAAAAAACAAAAATCATATTTCATTTGTTCTAGCTATTTTCTTTTCTTGAAACAAGTCTCATGCATTCTTATTTTATTTTGCATATAATAAAAACAAATCTCTAAATATATTATTTTCCATACATTTCAATGACCGTCGGGGAATTACAAAACTTTTTAAAAAAGTTGGATGAAAGTATAATAAAAAACCATTTGAAAGTCAGACCCTAGAATCATACTTTAATAAATAGTTTTGGATTCCCTGACGAGATGAATAAAACCATATATTCACATCTCACGCACATTCATTCATTCAATCAAAGGCGAGCTGGTTCACCAATACTCATGCATCTGTCTTCCCGTTCCAAGAACAACAAAAATATTCAAAATCATGTCAAGCATCATGTTCTCTTTCCTATCTATGCATAAAAAAAAATTACTCCGAGTGTCATGCATTTTATTTCCTCGCACAACAAAAGAGAAATTTTTAGTCATATAACGTGAGCATCTCAACATGCACTAACATTCATACATAATCATTCAAAATCATTATCACATAGCGTAGGCATCACATCATTTGTAAAGTCATGAATTACATTTCAAAAAAAAACATATCATTCATACATCATTTTCCCTCATGTTGCCATCCTAGTTTAAATGCATCCACTCCATGTTCGTGTATCATTTTCCCAAATAAAATAAAAAAAATCACTTCATTATTATTGTATAATTCGTCATCGAATAAATCAAAAATAAGAGTCTGCATACATGTTGCACTACCTCTTGAAAAATAAAAATAATTGCATTAGGATCAAACATTTATTTCTTCATGCATACATGCATTTGCATTTTTCATACATATCCGTCATCATGGGCATCATATTTTGCTAGAAAATAAAAAAAATCACCATAGAACGAATCACTTGTTCTCATGGTACTAACATGCATAGCATCATCATCCAAAAAAAAAAACAAAGACACTACATATTTGCCCAACTTGCATCATCTTGCATACTCATATAGAAAAAATATACTATATTCATTACTCCACTTCGGGCAAAAAATATAAAAATAAAAACAAAAGCTCTTCATTCTTAACCACCTCGAATGCATTAGTCATCTTGCATGCATCATTTCCAAATAAAAGAAAGTAAAACAATATGCCACTTTCTTGCATTATTCATCAGCATATTGCAATGCCTCCGAAAAATCATTTTTGGATAGTCAATCTTTTCAAGTGATCATTCACATCTCATGCATCTGTATCACGCAACATCATTTGTTCATTCATGCATTTTTTTTTCTTTTTTTTTTCCTAAAAAAGAGATAATAGAAAAAACCACGAGCACAATTAAAAAAAATTGTGATAAGCATTGGAATATCTCATTTAGCATGCACTTCCATTCACAAAAAATCATCACCAAATAATGTAGACATTTCATCATTTGCAACATCATGAGATGCATGTAAAAACATAGCATTCATACATCATCTCACTCATCCTAATAAATAAATAAAAAAACCTCTGTTTCATCGATCATTCATGCGTCATTTCATTCCTTATTTCGGCATGCATCATTTCACAAAAGTTAAGAGGCCCTGCATCAGCCACATGCTGTATTGCCCCCAAAAAAAATCATTTAGAATAATTGGTCTTTCCAAGTGATCATTCATGCGCGCATTTCATGCATTTGCATCTGCATTTTCATCATGCATATCTATCACCATGTGTTTATTCATGCATTAGGACACAAAGGGCATGTAATTTATTTATCATCGTTGCATGAGTATAGTTAATCTTTTAACTAGAAAAAATCATCATGCATTCATAATAGGAATAAAATCGTTGGTCTTTTCAAGTAATCAGTTCCTCCACGCATTTCATACATTTGCATTTTCATCGTACATATCCATCATCGTGTTCTAAAACAAAACAAAAGACAAAAATATATCATCACTCTTTTTCATGCATCATTGAGCATCCAATAAAAATGAGAATTTGTGACTTTGCATCCTTCACAGGTTGCATTGCCTTCAAAGATCATTTAGAATCATTGGTTTATTTCCAAATGATCGTGCATTCACGTGTTTCATGCATTTGCATTTTCATCACGCATATACATGATCATGTGTTCATCCATACATAAAAAAAAACATGAGCATTGCTTCTTCAAAAAATGGATGAGAGTTGAGACGAAATTGTTTATTTTTCTTTGGAAAAGTTTTAGCTGTACAAAACACGGTCAAACTCAGTTGCAAACTCAAGGTGTTTTCCAGACACCCAATTTTCAAAATTTTGCAGCTCGTTCACAAATTTTTACCAGCAAAACGATGCATCTCATCAGTCCCATGATAAACGATCAAAATGGTCCATTTTTGTTAACCAATGTGTTATCAAAATATTTTGGCTTAATTACAGTTTTGGTCCCCCTATTATGACCAATTCACGATTTTGGTCCCTAAAGTTTTAATTTGACGATTTTGGTCCCCCTATTTTCCCAATTTGAAAAATCAAGGTCCCCCACCCCAATTTTGACTCAGTTTGACTGACCTATCCTACGTGGCAGCCCACGTGGACTGCCAGGTAGGCACATCCCCCCCACCCCACCCCACACCCACCCCACCCCCACCCCCCCACCCCCCTCCCCCCTCCCCCCCCCCCTCTTCTTCCTCGTGACCCTCTTCCCCTCCCCCTCCACTGTTCCTCTTCCCCCCCCCCCCTTCGCATCTCTCTCTCCTTCGCATCTCCCTCCTCTCTCAATCACCGATCCCCCTCGTTTTCCATCTCCCGCTCGTCGCTCTCCCTCTCCCTCTCCCTCTCGCTCTCCCTCTCGCTCTCGCTCTCGTCGCAGATCGCTCTCGCTCGTCTCTCATCGCTCTCGCTCGTCGCTCATCGCTCTCGCTTGTCGCTCGCTCTCGCTCTCGCTCTCGTCGCAGATCGCAATCACAGTCGGAGGGGGTGGGTGGTGCGAAGGGGGTGGGGGATCGGTGGTGGGTTGTGTGAAGGGGGTGGGGTCGGTGGTGGGTTGGGGTGGGGTGGGGAGGTGCGACGAGAGAGGGGAGGGGTTACGGTGAGGGAGGGAAGAGGTGGAGGGGGGTGGGATGCGAAGGTTGCGAAGGAGAGAGGTGCGAAGGAGAGAGAGGGTGTGGTTGTGGGGGGGGGGGGGGTCGCGGAGGTGGGGGTGGGAGGGGGTGGGGTTGACGGAGGTGGGGAGGGAGGGGGGAGGGGAACAGTGGAGGGGTGGGGGTATCCGTGGGGAAGAGGAACAGTGGGTAGGTGGGGGTGGGGTGGGGGGTGGGGGTGGGGTGGGTGGGGGGGGTGGGGGGGATGTGCCTACCTGGCAGTCCACGTGGGCTGCCACGTAGGATAGGTCAGTCAAACTGAGTCAAAATTGGGGTGGGAGACCTTGATTTTTCAAATTGGGAAAATAGGGGGACCAAAATCGTCAAATTAAAACTTTAGGGACCAAAATCGTGAATTGGTCATAATAGGGGGACCAAAACTGTAATTAAGCCAAATATTTTTCTATCATGTCGCTAACTATGTTAACTCTCTGTGAAGAATTCGTATAGTGAACTTGTATGCAACACGCATTTGCTCTTGTTTGATTCAGTTAGTGTCTGTATCTTTCCCATCATCATCCCTTGTTCATGTCCAGTCCCACCCCGACCATCCCATAAGGTGCATATTCTCCACAAGTACCTAGTCAACTATTCGGTTGGTTCCCAATGATGAAATTTCATAAACTAACACTTTAGGTCCCCGTGCTGGGGCAAATTCGTGATCACTAGATATCTTGTCAACATTGTATTCCCTTGGTGCAAGTCCTTTACAAAAAAAAACAAATAAGCCTGTTAGGTTGAAAACTCGCAAGAGCAGCCTAAGCAAAAATTAGGGCAAATAAAAGAAATAAAGAGAAAAAGAGCGGATATATAAAAATAAATAATTGTTGTCCTTGAATTAATTTTTGAGAAAAACAAGCAATCATGATTTGAAATGAAGTTTGGTCGTCTTCCCGTATCCTAAAAAAGGGTTCTTTACTACCCCTTTGAGCCAAAAAAAAAAATCAAAAAACCTTTCAGTCACTCTAGACAAGGATTAATTCCACATAAAAAATGGTGTGTCGCTTTTATCAGCTCACTCTACTCAAAAAAAAAAATCACAAAAAGTGAAATTCAAAAAAGAGGATTAAAAAAAATCCTCAAAAAGAAAAAGCAAAAGTAGTAGAAATTGTGAGCTGATGCATAATACCACCGAACACAGAAGATATCCTTGTCTGAATAAACCCACAAACACCTCCTTAGGGCGAATTATCATTTCTTCCACAAAACCCAAATCATTGACCTCAAGTTAACACTTCTCTGAACCTACTTATTTTTTAAAAGGTCATTGTATCAATAAACCATCAAACACCTCTCGGAGCCCATTCTCCACAAACCCATAACCATTTACCACATTACCCATAACATGTAACCACATCACAAACCCTTCTTTCATAAACCCCTAACCACTGGCCATGTTACAACCCTAACGAGTCCATGCTGATCAATGATCGGTTGTTTTCGTTTTCTCAAAGATTTAATTTTAGGACAAGTAAGTATATTTATTTACAATATATTTGCAAAAAAAAAAAACAAAAAAATCTCAAAAAAAAGAAAGCTGAAAAAATTCAAAAAAATTCAAAAAAAAAACTCAAAAGGCTTGCACTCCATGTTCATTCAAATCGCACTGATATCAAGACAAGGTATAGTGATCACCAATTGAAATTCTCATCTTATCAAAAAACTCAAGACTGTCACAGTCTTTGGGATTCACCTAAAAGAGAACCAAAAGTTTATACTAGGACCATCACCTAGATCCCAAAGTGGAGCATACCTTCCACCTTTCATGCTTCTTGAACTTGGAAAATGTCCGGCATCCATCCCATTCATATACCCCATCCAATCCATACGACCAATTCTAAAGACCCATGACCCTAACTCAGTTACCTTTCATAACCCCACTAAAAGCAATCATTTAAATATCATTCCAAAGTGGGACAATCCCATCACTCTTCACTTCACCTAAAGTCGGGGAAATTCGCTCTACACCCATCCCATCCCCTTGTCATATCCACATCCACACAACCATGTCGAGGCATCTTCTCAACCCATTATCCTAAATACAGCCCTTCACAATGTTACTCCAGTCGGGGCAACCTTGCTCTCGTCAAGATTGGGGCAACACCAAACGTCATGGGTTGAGATAAAATCCCTCGTTTGCCACCCTACATTCCAAAGTCATGGTATTCCCAACTAATTGTTTCCTCTACACCCCTTGCTGTTGTCATCACTATACAGGGGCAGACTGTTCAATAACCTTCACTGGTAGTCTAAATCGGGGCAGCTCCACATTTCTTGAGCTGGGAAAAACCTACATTTCATGACTTTGGGGAAAACCTACCATTCATCCCATCACGTGTCATATCTGTCTTACCAAGTCAACTGATTCAGTCGTCCGTATTTGCACTGCTCTACATGTCTACTAAACAATGCTTCAAAGAGAGAGAACACAAGTTAATAATGTGACGTTGAACACCTTTTCTGTTAATTTTGTGGACCTAAAATTCAATCAATCATGGGACACCGTAAGGGAAGAACAACGTGAACGAATCTGTAAATACAGTCAAGTACGGTTGCACATCAGTAACTGTAAATAACAACCTTGAGATTGACAAAGCTTGAATTCAAATAAAATCTAATTTTTTTTCCAAGGAACGATAATCGCAAAATATTCACTTCTGCATCAAAAGCCTCATCTCTCATCATTACAAAAATCTTTCTGCATCATCAATAAAATCATAGCATAAATCATCCTGCCATACAACCATGCATCCAATAAGTGATGATTCCAAAACATCCACCTCTCAATTTCTCGCATAAAAAAATCTTTTTCTCATCTCAAAAATCGCAAAAATGCATCATCAATAAATCATACCATACATTTTATTCCAACATCAAGCCATGCATCTACCACAACTTTTGCATCTAAGCATTACATTTGCACATTCATTCATTCATATACCTACATCATATATTAAAAAAAAAGGAAAAGAAAAAAGAAAGTAAACAGAGGCAAAAATCATCCACATTGCATTCATTACCCCCACCAAAGTATTGATCATTGCATGCGCAAATATTACATGCATTTCATCGCAACACTTACATCTAAGCATTACAATTGCATCTTATCTGCATACGCATACACAGTGTATCAACTTTATTATTCCAGCAACTTCAGCATCCATTATCCACCACATCTCATTCACTACCTTAATAAACATCAACCATTGCATGTGCATACATTACATGCATGTCATATACATAACATCTATTGCTTCAAGTGTCGATCCCTATATACTTCGACTTCTTAAGTCAATACGACAAGCGTTGAATCTTATATCAAACACCAGATCGCAGTGTTAGCACAGAGTCTAGCATAGATCATTCAGACCAGTTTGGTCCTTCAGTTCAGTTCGAATTAACACGTCAAAACGACGGCTTCGAACTCTACCATCAGATCTTGACGTCGCCACTGAGCGCGGCGGATCCTTCAGACCCCCAGAGGTCCTTCAGATTAGCTGTGTCTGCCTAAGACATAGTGGACATCCTTCGTGGTCAACATATCAGTTCTAGATCTGATCTTGACCCTCACGGCCGCATCGACGTAGGTCACCCTCAGACTGTTTTATTAGTACCATAGCTAGTTGCAGTCCATCAGATCATTTTGGTCCATCAGGCCCAGGCAGCCCTTCAGACCCACCGTTCCTTCAGTTTAATTCAAATCAATGCGCCAAGCATCGACTGCGAATTAGACCCTCAGATCATTATGCCGATACTTCAGGGCATCGATCCTTCAGACCCGCAGTGGTCCTTCAGAGCCCCAGTGCTCTTTCAGACCCCCAGCGGTCCTTCAGAGCCCCAGTGCTCCTTCGGAGCCTCAGTGCTCCTTCTTTATTCCTTTCTCGTCGGTCCCCCGAGTGTTAACCGTTCTCTGTTAATTCTCAAACTCTACACTTTTCTACCAAGAGGACAAAATTAGCATTTGTCTTATCTTTATTTCTATTCCTACTATGAAAACCCTTCAGTTTATCTACAGAATATAAATAAAGAGGGGCAGCTGTCATACCCTAATTTTGTCCGACTAATTGAAAAAATCCCAAAAATTTTATCGCTTCACATATTGTTCTAAACGTGGGTGTCATCGGCACTCTCGTGCAACGATTTTGTTTGACGCTCATTTTATTTTATTTCGCTATTGTTGTTATTTAGCCTATTGTTATTGGTGCAAAAATAAATAACTAAAGGAACCTAATAGTCAAATTTTCTTTTATTGTCATATAACATAATTTTTTTTTACACATGTGAACCAAAAAGCAAAAAAAGAAAAATAGTACAAAAAACAATACAAAAATACAAAAACCAGAAATTGCAAAATCAAATAAAAGAGAGGGGCGCAGCGTGCCCTAGGCTGTCCTTTTGATCCCCTTTTCTTCCCCTCCTCCTTCCTTTGACTGTCCTTGGCACCCTAAAATTTATCCAATTGCTGTCCTTTTATTCCCTCAAAGATGCTATCCTTTTGCCCTAATTGCTGACTGCCCTCAACACCCTATCCACCTATAAAAGCAGCAACAGTAGCACAATCAAAGGGGGCACGAATACACGGTGACACAGAAACACACAGCTACACAGAGACAGTGACCAAAAATACAAAAAATGCACAAAAACAGCCCATGGCCACCACCACCAAAAAACGTCCCCCACCGTACACACCACAAAACCTCCAAACAGCCCACGACCGCCCCCCACAACCATACAACAACCACCATAGTACACTACCCACAATCTCCAACCAAACCATCACAGTAGCCACCCACCTTCGTCATATCACCAACCCAACACAGTCACTGCACACCACCGTGAAACTCTCTCCGTGACCGCCGCCGCGTCCCTCTATCTCACTCTGTTTGTCAACCCCACAGACTACCGTAAACACACCACCACCGAAGCTCCATCACCGCCACCATCCTCGTAACCACTGCCGTGAGCCACGGAAACCACTGTCGCAAACCACCACAAAAAAACCTCATCCTCACCGTGAACCTCCCCCATCCGTCACAGATACTCACCCCTGTCGCTTCGTTCGCGTAGCCTCCGCGCCGTTGTACCCCAAACGCGTCGCCAACAGCCATGATTTCCTCAGCGCTCGCACCAACACATCACCGCCGCTGCAGTGGTCTTCATCGGCAGCAAAACGGCCCACCACCGTCGAACCCGTAGATCTCTCCATCATCGCGTCTCCTCTCTATCCACCGTCGTCTTCCCTTCTCCCACTGTCGCCGCCGCTCGCCATGGACAACCCACCACCGCCTAGCTTCGACGGAAATCACTACCACCGTCGCTGTCATCACCGCTGTTGTCCTCCCCGTCTTCCACCATCGCAAATTGTCGATCTCCTCTCCGCACCCTCCGTAATCTCTTCCCTCTTTTAGTTTTTTTTATTCATTTTATTATTTGTTGTCTTATCCCAAAAAAATCAAGTTATAAGTACCATTACCCACACCCCCTAATTTTCAGTCATACATACCCCCTGCACTAAACTTATTTTCGCAGCCCAGCTTAAAAAAGGCCCAATGACAAAAACTGGGCTACCACTGCTTACACCCCCTGTTTTTAATAAC
Source organism: Astragalus membranaceus (assembly GCA_039519185.1). NCBI lineage: Eukaryota > Viridiplantae > Streptophyta > Magnoliopsida > Fabales > Fabaceae > Astragalus > Astragalus membranaceus. Next base: position 89,792,616 of record CM076851.1, read on the forward strand.
CTAATACCCCTGCGCAATCCCATCTTTTTAAAAAACGCAGTCCAGTTCACAGAAAACGAACCGGGCTCGCTTTCTACACCCGCTATTTTAAAATACAACCCCCTGCTACTCTGTGCACCCCCCTTTTACAAATACGCCCCTTTTCCATTCTTTTTCTACAAAACAAGCAATTTCTCTCACAAACTTACATTGTTCTATAAAATAAATAAACTCTTTTTTTCCAAAAAACAAATAGGGGATTAAGTCGGCCGTACGGCCGGGTTAGTCAGTATTCTAGGACAAATGAGCCGTACGGCTCAAGAGTCCTAAAATCCTTATTCTAATAAAATCAAACCACCACACATCGAATCATTTTTCAAACTTCAAAAACTCCATTTTTAAAAATAGGGGACTAAGTCGACTGTACAGTCGGGTTAGTCATTGTTCTGGGACGAATGAGCTGTACGGCTCCAAGAGTCCTAAAACCCCTATATTAAGAAACACAAATCAACCAATAAACTTTTTCTAACCCTAGAACTACCTAGCCTTTGATTCTCCACCAGGAGATACGTAGGAGCAGGGTCATGCCCCTGTCAAGCGCAAAAATAAACAATTTCCATTACCTTTCTTTCTTAATTCATTTTTTTACAGAAACCTATAAAATAAATAGATGAATATTTCATTTTCAAAATATAAATAGGGGATTAAGTCGACTGTACAGTCGGGTTAGTCTGCTTTTTAGGCGACTAATGAACCGTTACGGATCAGGTCCTAAAATCCCTATTTAAAATAAATAATTTCTAAATTAAAAAAATACAAACACATCTCTTTCGTTTCAAAAATCAAAAAATCTTATTTTCAAAGTAGGGGATTAAGTCGGTCGTACGGCCGGGTTAGTCATCGTTTTAGGATAAGTGAACTATGGTCTTTTAGAGCCCCAGCGCTCCTTCAGCCCTCAGCGGCCCTTCAGAGCCCCAGCGCTCCTTCAGACCCCCAGTGGTCCTTCAACACAGATCACACAATCTTTAAACCCCTATATTAAAAAACACCAACCAACAAACATTTTCTAATCCAAGAACTACCTAGCTTTTATTTCTCCATCGCACCTGGAGATACGTAGGAGCAAGGGCCCACTCCTGTCAAGCACAAAAAACTAAAATTTTTATTAAGTCTTCTTTCTTTTCAATTCACAATAAAAGGGTAAAATAAACATTTTCAAAATTAACATATTTTTCCTATAACTAATTAGCAGGTAACCTTCCTTAGGAAGGATGTCGTGGGGTGCTAACACCTTCCCCATGCATAATCGACTCCCGAACCCTAATCTGGTCTCAAGGACCCTTATCCATTTCCAAAAGGGATTTTCCAATGTTTTCCCTTAAACCAAACTTTGGTGGCGGCTTCATTTTTGAACCTTCGAGGAATCCTCACCCGGATTTTTCGGTCGCTACAGGTGCCAACGACCCTTGTATTCATGGAGGCCCCTTAGCACTTGCAACCACTGGTGTTCATTGACTTCTCATCACACCCTCTAGCGTCTTCAATTGGGCCTTCTACTTAATTTAACTTTGTTAACGAAGGCATGGGTGAGAAGCCAAACATACAAGGCTTGTAGGCAGCAAGATATCCTCTTTCCCTTTAGCTCACTATAATGAGTGAAAGTACAGTAAGTGTCTGCAAGAATGGCTGGAATTGGATTGGATGGGTTTTCTTCATCTTTAAAGGATAGGAAGACACCAATAGTTGTTGTGTCCACATACCTTTCAAGGCGTGGAAATAGAACAATGCCAAAGATGGTCAAAGCCAACACTTGCTTGAAAGGACCCCAATTTCTAGTATCGGCGAAGGACTTCATTTGACTTTCCAAATACTCTTGTGGGAACCCTACAATGCAATTTCGGTTTTTCTTTTGGAGCTTCAAATTTTCCTGCTGATTTGGCACATTGAGGCAAGTTTCTCATCTATGTAGTAATGCCCTTGATACTGGTAGGATCTAATGTCTTGTTGAGGAAAACCAAGAATCTGTGTATATTCTTCCAGGGTAGGCTCCATCTGGAAATTTTTGAAGGTGAAGCATCTCAAGGAAGAGTCATAGAATTGGCTCAGAGCAACAATGACATTTGTCTGCAATTCCAACTGTAATAACATAATAATCTTCCCATTAGTTCTATCAAAAGACATGCGCTCGATGGGCGGCAACCAACCCGCACATTCCCTTAGACTCGTCAGATTAGGCTGTTTCACTGTACGGTAGTTCAGAGTTTGGATTTCTTCACTGTTTGATCCCATATTGCCTTGCTTATGACACAATTTTTGAGCCTCTTACAATTCCCGGCAAACCTAAATGAGATGAATAACATGCATGTGAGGATTTTTTTTAAACATTTTTTGAAATAATGAGGTTGTATGATGAATGAAACAATGATGTCACGCGGGTCAAAAAGTAAAAGAAGTTTTTTGGTGATTCAACTTTTAGGATGCATTAACTAATGTGTCACATCCTATGTATGTAAAAGGGAAAAAGAAATAAATGGTTTTGATGATTCGATTTTTTTAAAATAAAAAAATTATCTGTAATGATGCAGCGGGTAGGTGAAATGCCCTTGTGTCCAAAACAGGTTATGTCTTATATATAGGTCATGATCTAGGGTGTAACACCCCGGTATTCCTTTAACAAAGAAATACCTAAATATACAATTTGGTATAAATCAGAGTATAAAAATTCCTGTTCAGATATACATCTTTACAAGAAACAGCGGAAACTAATAAATAAAATAATACAAGCTCGAGTCATACGACTGAATACAGATACAACTACAGAAGAACAAGGACGACTATAAATGAATCAATCTGCAATCTTCTTCTCGAACCCGACATACCAACTGTGCCGCCTGCTGTCCTTATAACTTGTTCTCTGTAAAAACAACAAATATGGATTGGGTGAGACAACTTGTCTCAGTGAGTCCTACCGTGCCCCCTCACTGACACTCGGTTCAATTTATTAAACCGTTAACACTGTTTGATTAGCTACCACGAGCTATAATCGAAATACCAAGCAAACCGTATTCTCAATTATGTTTTAATAGCTTAGCTTAAACCGACTGCACAACTGCTAATCCCGGTAGCTATAGCTTAACATCGGCCGACTGCACAACTGCTAATCCCGGCAATGTTCTTAATTATGGTTTTTAATAGCTTAGCTCAACCGACTGCACAACTGCTAATCCCGGTAGCTATAGCTTAACATTGGCCGACTGCACAACTGCTAATCCCTGCAATGTTAACTTATAATCAATAACTTAGCACAAGCCGACTGCACCACTGCTAATCCCGGCAACCCGTGAGTTGACCACGCCAAAACACATCCAGGGCCTAGGTAAGGGGTCATGACTACCCTCCCTAGTATGCTACTTGTCGGGTCGTCACCCAACGCGATTTATGTATGACAATACATAACGATTTCTCGAGAGTTAGATAATATATATCTTTCCGATCACCAAAGGATCAATCATATAATCTTTTTAGATAAGTTATCTTATCGATCTATAACCCGTTTTGATGAATTTATAAACATCCGGCATTATAATCATTTTGTAACGTATTATTGACTTATAACCCGTTTTGATGAATTTATAAACATCCGGCATTATAATCATATTATAACGTATTATTGACTTATAACCCGTTTTGATGAATTTATAAACATCCGGCATTATAATCATTTTCAATTGACATATATAAACATATATATATATATTTTCAGTCAGTTTATCAGACGGTGTACCCACACGTATACTAGGGTTTCGGTTTTTCAATCAAATATGCTTTTGAAACTCTTTTTCAAAATCATGAATTGAATAAGTTCAAAATACGGTTGTCAATAAGGCAATATCCTTAAAGTGGGTTGGGGAGAAAATTAGAAGTGATTCGGGATCGAAAGGAGCGACGAAATGAGAAATCGGAGTCCGGTAACAGCAGCTCACGCACGGTCCGTGCCCAGGGGCGCACGACCCGTGCGTGATTTACCAAAATCACACAGCCAACCCGAAGAGGACGCACGGTCCGTGCCCAGGGGCGCACGACCCGTGCGGCCTGTTCTGTTACTGAATTCTAGTTTCTCATTCCGCTTTCCATTTCTCGCCCAAATCGAATTCCGATCGTTCTCCAACCTGAAAACGGATTTAATAAACAACATTCCAGACCATATTCCAGTGAAAGCACTTAAAATCACAATTTCGCAAATTGTTCAACAATTCAATAAAAACCGTAAAAACGCGATATTGCTCAAAACGGTTTTCGGTTCCAAAATCTTTCGAAAATTGATAATTGCCTTATGACTCAACCCGATATAATTTCAAGACACGAAAAATATCCCTATCCGTGAGTAGAACTCACCCGGTTGACGATCCCGCGAGAAATCACGCCGGAACACGAACGGCCGGATTGTAACCACTCGAACAATCCCCGTAGTCACGTACACGCTCCTAGTGCCTCCGCATCTGAACTCGATGGGTCCCACATGCACAACCAGTAACTAAGTCAATCATCATCGCTACTAGACCCCACTTCAATATATCTAACTGATGGCGTTCGAGACTTCGGCGAATCGAACTCAAATTTGACGAACGGCATACTAGCTTCCATTTCCATTTCCCAGAATCAGGACCCAATTTTGCAATAAGCATAACTTGGTCAATCTGTGACCAAATATACTCAAATCAGTGCCCATTGTGAAGATAATTTCGTCTACTTTCATATGGAAGAAGTTTCACGCGCATGCATCCAGTAGATTGAGAGATATCACCGAAACTATGTGACTGGTTCAGTACAGTGGCAGATTCTGAAACCGTAACTTGGGGACAAGATATCTCCTTCATTTCTTCATGAAATCATACGGTTCTTGTGCCCAAAATGAAGAGCTTCGAGTCTAGTTTCCAGAGGAACAAAAATCACGATCAACGGAGTTGTATACAGTGAGATACGAAGAAAACAATGAAGGTGTTCCATACGGGTTTTCTCCTATGCTCCCCAAGAACACCATACATTGCAAGAAAACTGAGTTTTGCCAAGGTGGAGCTCAATATTCGAAAATGGAGGAAGAGGGGGAATGTGGAAACAGCTCACAAAACTCACATCAGTGGAAGGAGGAGAAGAAATGCTGAACAATGGTGTAGAAGATGGCCACATGCATCAACAATGGGAAATCATCCCTCTCCTCCATCTTCCCCCCTCTCTTCTTGGTTCCTTTCTCTTTTCTTATTTCTGGATGCTTCAGTCTGAAAATGGGAAACCAGATGAGTGTTGTTATGTTTAAAAGGGGCTGAGGGTATTAATTGGGTGGAAAAGACCAAATTGCCCTTGGCCCATAAATTCTTGGTTTTGAGGCTAAAACCCCAATAATCTTATGGCTTTCCGCTCGGCATAGGTTTCTCGACTACCTCTCTCTCGAGTTGCGATTAATTATTTCAATCAATTGATAAATCTTCGATGTGAGGCGAAATGACGATTTTACCCTTCAGCTGAATTGTTCACTAAATTTATGACCAAGCCACAATTAAATGCAGAGTAGGACCCTTTTGGGACTTTTCCTCGACTATTCTTCGCCGAGACACGACCAATTATTCCCACAAATAATTAAATCGGTCTTAGGCTTCATAGATCAAGTCTTAAAAAATTAGGGATGTTACAATCACCCCAACTTTTAAAAATTTTGTCCTCAAAATTGACAAGACGAACCTTAAGCAAAATATATTGATATCGGGTCATCATGTCCTCTTCCAATTCCCGAGTAGCCTCTTCGGCTGAGAAGCCTTCCCAGACTACCGTGATAATCGGAATAGTCCTTGACCTCAATGTCTTCACGCCACGCCCTAGGATATGACTAGGATAAGGTTGGAATGATAAATCCGGTCGAAGATCGATCGTTTTAACTCTCAATAGCTGAAGTGGATTGGGAATACATTTTCTCAACTGAGACACGTGAAAGACATCATGAAGATACAGACTTTCTTCAAAAATTAACTATTCCGACCTCTTGAAAGCTGACACTAATTGTAATGGACAATGGAATGCCTACAATCTGTTGAGGATACGAACTCATAGTTATGGTATCCACACATCCTGCACTATCGAAGTCAGGAACTCGGAAGGTTTCGGCCTAGCCGTAGCTTGAATTGGAACGAAACGATGACCGTAAGAGAATTTCCCTTGGAATCAAACCATACGGTATCCAGAAGAAAAGTTTTCTTCTCTTCCCGAGTTACGCTCACATAAGCGCTTGACTCATTTTACTAAAAATCTCGACTGAAGCAAACAGAGTTATTTTATAAAACAGGTTGACTTTCAGTCCAAGGAATCTAGAAACGATTTTTCCTTGCAACCGAATCCAGGAAAAACTCTAAAATAATAACAAAATATTCTTTCATTAAATCGGTTCCAAAACTTGAAAGTATAATAGTTCCATTTGAATGAAAATTGTTTTCAATGGGGTTTCTAATCACGATAGTTTGGAAAAATACTACTATCCAAAACGATAATTCACCCCAACTTATAAATGACCTTACTCGATGCACGACGTTTCAACAAAGCGGAATCTCATTCTCAAATTTTTTAAAAATTGCAAGTTCGAAAAGTGAGAATAAAGGTGTTATTTTGTTGGAGTCAACCATTTGTGCGATCAAAATCTCGCAAAATTTTACCGTGCTTGAGTTCGGTTCCGTTAAAACAAAAATAATTAGGTTCGTTCGAGGAAGGGATCGGGAGGGACATTGAGCCGAAAAGAAAGCGGGTATTTGCTTAAAAAAAATTCTTCTCAAGCCGCTATTCCACTCGATTCAATTCACTTCCTTTCAATTCCTTTCTCGAATCGGTCCAAGACGAAATTTCGAGATTAAAAACAAGGTTCGTATTTCATGATGAAAAACAGACACGACTTGACCGTCTCAAGTTACTACACAAAGGTTATAAAGTTCACTATCAAGGACTCATGTGTCATACAATCACTGCCCAATCATTTAGTCTCCGACCGACATACGGTTCATCCTCACACACTCTACCATCAAACGGGTGTAGAAGGTGAAAAGGTAAAAACATTATAGGTACTCAACTCATTGAATTCTTAGAAAAGCATCGTGTGCTGGACCACAATCGGACAATTCCGAATTCAGCACATACTTGATTTATCGACATTTAACCATAGGTCAATAGAATGGAGAATTAGTATTGACCCATCCGATGGATCAAATTCACAACAACTTACTGTTGATCTTAACGAATTCAAGGTTAACGATTGGAGTTCCATTTCAGTAGCGGAAGCTTGAACACTATAACAGTCGAAGGATGATTCCCCTAACATGGCTCTTCGGAATTTTCTAAGTCAACGACTTATCCAATTTTAGCTGTCTTCCTAGATCAACTAGGCTTGAACTTTGATACCTATGTTTCATAGATCCTCGATCACTCAGATCCTAAGGAGATGCAATTTTCTATATTGGTAATCCTACTAGAACGACATACGGTTTTCTTTCGAAGATGAGATTTAGAGTCATTCTAGACAATCCTTGGTTTCTCGATTAACTTCAGCACAACAATTATTCTCGGATTAGTTACGAGTTTGGAATTGCGGTGGCACCAGGGGATTTTGAAAACAAAAGCTATTTTGGGAATCAAACGAGCACACCATAAGTGTCTTCGTATTGATTCGTTGAAATTGGAGTATTTATCATTTAGAATTCTCCCCGGTCCCACTTCTTTCCGAACTTTCGCGACTATCTAGACATAATTATTACATTACATTAATCGATCTAGCTTCAGAACGGTTTCTACTCCACGACAACATTACGTTCGCCACACAGGTGACTTAAAGCTCCTCGATCTTCCAACTAGTTAGTTGGGGTCTTAGAGATTAAGATTTTGGAATCATTTCTAATGGTTGAATGGCCATCAGTACTACTGACAATTACTGAAAGTAGGTTTCTTGGAAAAACGTACAGTAAACACCATTCTGAACAGGTGTCTAGGAGTCTAAACTGACTGATTGGGGATCCTTTTACCAATTTCCCGTACAACAGGGAGGTCCACATTCCACGAATGTTTAGAGTTTACGGTTCAGATTTCAAAACAGAGGTACAATTCAAAATACAATTGAAGATACGGTTCACAACCCATTCATCGGTGTAGATATTTCCGTTAGCTTTCCAACGCCTCTCGGAACATAAAAATCGGAGTTCCGGAGCAGAAGTTACGAACAAAATGATTCGGAAGACTAACGAGAATTTCTCACAGACCGTGATCGGAATGCTTCCGGCAGCGGATTGAAATAAGGTCACTCCTACCGATTCCACATACTGATCTGCTTTGAAGGATTTGATTCATAATTCCTGATCGGGACTTAACCTGATCGGCATATTATGACTCTGCTAGTCAATACTGGCAACAGAGTATCTTTACTTAGTTAGCTTTATCATCTGTCACTTTGTGACTCGGAAGAAGAAGAATCGGAATCTATGCTTAAGATTAACCGATACGGATTTTTCCTTGACTGCTGCCCTAACTGGGATTGACTGACACCAGAAGGTGAGATTTATGATGGAAACGATATTTCTATAACTGATAAGCTGACTAAATAAGGTCAGGGTTTCGGGTGTTAACTAATCTGACAGATTTCAGTACACTGACGTTACTGCCGCACAATGGCTTCGCCTGATTTGTACTTCTCGATAAGATCTAAGACGTTTCATCCCGCGACTCACTAGCCGCATCCGATTTATTTACTGAACAGCCGCCCTCAGTTTCCTCGAACCATCGCGGATGCCCATCATTGTTTCCAAATGTAATATGTAGCCCTCTGCTGCTGCTACGCGTTCTGATGAAACGAGAAGGCTGAGAATCCTATGGTGTAGGGTCTCGGACATTTTCGGGGCTGAGGCAACTATCTGTCATGATTTTCAGTAACTTACATGAAACATTGAGTGGATCCTGACTCAATACGTCACATAATATACTAAAAAGGTCTGACACATAATTGTCTAAGTCCCTAGCTGACTCGATCCTATGTTCTCGACCCGAAGGTCACTACGTCCGACAAGGCCGAACCGCTCTGATACCAAATGTAACACCCCGGTATTCCTTTAACAAAGAAATACCTAAATATACAATTTGGTATAAATCAGAGTATAAAAATTCCTGTTCAGATATACATCTTTACAAGAAACAGCGGAAACTAATAAATAAAATAATACAAGCTCGAGTCATACGACCGAATACAGATACAACTACAGAAGAACAAGGACGACTATAAATGAATCAATCTGCAATCTTCTTCTCGAACCCGACATACCAACTGTGCCGCCTGCTGTCCTTATAACTTGTTCTCTGTAAAAACAACAAATATGGATTGGGTGAGACAACTTGTCTCAGTGAGTCCTACCGTGCCCCCTCACTGACACTCGGTTTAATTTATTAAACCGTTAACACTGTTTGATTAGCTACCACGAGCTATAATCGAAATACCAAGCAAACCGTATTCTCAATTATGTTTTAATAGCTTAGCTTAAACCGACTGCACAACTGCTAATCCCGGTAGCTATAGCTTAACATCGGCCGACTGCACAACTGCTAATCCCGGCAATGTTCTTAATTATGGTTTTTAATAGCTTAGCTCAACCGACTGCACAACTGCTAATCCCGGTAGCTATAGCTTAACATTGGCCGACTGCACAACTGCTAATCCCGGCAATGTTAACTTATAATCAATAACTTAGCACAAGCCGACTGCACCACTGCTAATCCCGGCAACCCGTGAGTTGACCACGCCAAAACACATCCAGGGCCTAGGTAAGGGGTCATGACTACCCTCCCTAGTATGCTACTTGTCGGGTCGTCACCCAACGCGATTTATGTATGACAATACATAACGATTTCTCGAGAGTTAGATAATATATATCTTTCCGATCACCAAAGGATCAATCATATAATCTTTTTAGATAAGTTATCTTATCGATCTATAACCCGTTTTGATGAATTTATAAACATCCGGCATTATAATCATTTTGTAACGTATTATTGACTTATAACCCGTTTTGATGAATTTATAAACATCCGGCATTATAATCATATTATAACGTATTATTGACTTATAACCCGTTTTGATGAATTTATAAACATCCGGCATTATAATCATTTTCAATTGACATATATAAACATATATATATATATTTTCAGTCAGTTTATCAGACGGTGTACCCACACGTATACTAGGGTTTCGGTTTTTCAATCAAATATGCTTTTGAAACTCTTTTTCAAAATCATGAATTGAATAAGTTCAAAATACGGTTGTCAATAAGGCAATATCCTTAAAGTGGGTTGGGGAGAAAATTAGAAGTGATTCGGGATCGAAAGGAGCGACGAAATGAGAAATCGGAGTCCGGTAACAGCAGCTCACGCACGGTCCGTGCCCAGGGGCGCACGACCCGTGCGTGATTTACCAAAATCACACAGCCAACCCGAAGAGGACGCACGGTCCGTGCCCAGGGGCGCACGACCCGTGCGGCCTGTTCTGTTATTGAATTCTAGTTTCTCATTCCGCTTTCCATTTCTCGCCCAAATCGAATTCCGATCGTTCTCCAACCTGAAAACGGATTTAATAAACAACATTCCAGACCATATTCCAGTGAAAGCACTTAAAATCACAATTTCGCAAATTGTTCAACAATTCAATAAAAACCGTAAAAACGCGATATTGCTCAAAACGGTTTTCGGTTCCAAAATCTTTCGAAAATTGATAATTGCCTTATGACTCAACCCGATATAATTTCAAGACACGAAAAATATCCCTATCCGTGAGTAGAACTCACCCGGTTGACGATCCCGCGAGAAATCACGCCGGAACACGAACGGCCGGATTGTAACCACTCGAACAATCCCCGTAGTCACGTACACGCTCCTAGTGCCTCCGCATCTGAACTCGATGGGTCCCACATGCACAACCAGTAACTAAGTCAATCATCATCGCTACTAGACCCCACTTCAATATATCTAACTGATGGCGTTCGAGACTTCGGCGAATCGAACTCAAATTTGACGAACGGCATACTAGCTTCCATTTCCATTTCCCAGAATCAGGACCCAATTTTGCAATAAGCATAACTTGGTCAATCTGTGACCAAATATACTCAAATCAGTGCCCATTGTGAAGATAATTTCGTCTACTTTCATATGGAAGAAGTTTCACGCGCATGCATCCAGTAGATTGAGAGATATCACCGAAACTATGTGACTGGTTCAGTACAGTGGCAGATTCTGAAACCGGTAACTTGGGGACAAGATATCTCCTTCATTTCTCCATGAAATCATACGGTTCTTGTGCCCAAAATGAAGAGCTTCGAGTCTAGTTTCCAGAGGAACAAAAATCACGATCAACGGAGTTGTATACAGTGAGATACGAAGAAAACAATGAAGGTGTTCCATACGGGTTTTCTCCTATGCTCCCCAAGAACACCATACATTGCAAGAAAACTGAGTTTTGCCAAGGTGGAGCTCAATATTCGAAAATGGAGGAAGAGGGGGAATGTGGAAACAGCTCACAAAACTCACATCAGTGGAAGGAGGAGAAGAAATGCTGAACAATGGTGTAGAAGATGGCCACATGCATCAACAATGGGAAATCATCCCTCTCCTCCATCTTCCCCCCTCTCTTCTTGGTTCCTTTCTCTTTTCTTATTTCTGGATGCTTCAGTCTGAAAATGGGAAACCAGATGAGTGTTGTTATGTTTAAAAGGGGCTGAGGGTATTAATTGGGTGGAAAAGACCAAATTGCCCTTGGCCCATAAATTCTTGGTTTTGAGGCTAAAACCCCAATAATCTTATGGCTTTCCGCTCGGCATAGGTTTCTCGACTACCTCTCTCTCGAGTTGCGATTAATTATTTCAATCAATTGATAAATCTTCGATGTGAGGCGAAATGACGATTTTACCCTTCAGCTGAATTGTTCACTAAATTTATGACCAAGCCACAATTAAATGCAGAGTAGGACCCTTTTGGGACTTTTCCTCGACTATTCTTCGCCGAGACACGACCAATTATTCCCACAAATAATTAAATCGGTCTTAGGCTTCATAGATCAAGTCTTAAAAAATTAGGGATGTTACATAGGGTCACGTATGTGATCAATCTCTCGGGTGGCTCTATTCACTTCCTCCCAAAGGTTTCCAGAGCTAAAATTCCCTTCATGATATGATCCACAACGATAGCGAGCTAGCTGGTGTGGGATACCATGAAAGAGCATACTCTGGCTGAGACTTTCATGAGAGTCAGACGGATAAAATCCAGAATGACTGTCACAAATCATCTCCACTCGTCCTAGGTAATTTTCAGACCCGAGTATACGGCCCCACTCAGAAGTGTGTGAATAAACATGTGTAAATGACGTATGTGATATGGGCATAATACCTAGACCACCCAAGCTGCAAAAGAAATACAGATAATAGTACAAAGGTCTTCTACCCTAAGGTTCAATAAAGCAAATAAAGAAATAAATAAGATAGACATGCAAATATAAGCGCTAAAGGTAAACAAAGTACTAAATTAACAATAATCTACACATTTAATTAAATTAGGCTTGACCCTCTTAATTTGTCCCCAGTGAAGTCGCCAACTGTAGCGACCAAAAAATTCGAAGGAGGGATTCTTCGTCATTTTGAAATGAAGCCGCCATCAATATTTGTTAAATAGGAAAAACATTGAAAAAACCTTTATTTTTGGGTTTGGGGGTCGATTATGTGTGGGGAAGCTATTAGCACCCCACCATATCCTTTCAAAAGAAAAGTTACCATTGAATTTAATGTGTAGAAAAAATGTTAATTAAAAGAAAACACTCTAATTTACCCTTTTTATTGTTTGCAAAATTGAAAAGGAAGACTTAATAAAAGTTTTAGTTTTTTTGTGCATGACAGGGGTGGGCCCCTGCTCCTACGTATCCCCAAGTGTGATGGGGAAATCAAAGCTACGTAGTTCTTGGGTGGAAAATCTTTGTTAGTTTGGTGTTTTTTATTTGAAATTGGGAAAGGTATTCATAATGACCAAACAAGTAAAACTCAGAGTGGTCATCACTCATAGCTCGGTTAAAAACTAAAGCTGTTATTAACGGTGAAACAAGCTAGACTCAGAGTGACCATTAGTGACAAGCCATTTTTGTGAATAATTGTTAAAAAAATTTGGTTTGGAAGCATTATAATGTAATAATAAAAAAACTAAATGAGTTGTAACAGAAAAGGAGGCGTAATTAACAGGGGTGTTGTGTTATCAAAAGGGGAGGTATGGATAGCAACAGAGGCTGTATTTTTTTAAAAAGGAGGTGCGAACAGTGAGCCTAGCTTGTTTTTGTAAGCTGGGCTGCGTTTTTTTAAAACGAAAAAGGAACTGGGCCGTAAATGGGGCGGGCGCGTTAAGTAAAATATGGGGTGCGAATAGGAATCTGAATTAATAAAAGATGAAAGGACGAAATTGACACTGGGTTCACACTATAAAAGCCTAACCCTAAAGTGGAAACCCTAATACTCTTCTCTTTTTTCACGGCGCCTCCACCCCCAAAATCACGAACCCTAACTTTCTATTCTCTCTTTTCTTCTTTTTGCCGTCTCCCTCTTCTCTACAACCGTAGTTTCATTTTTCCAAAAAAAAAGCTAACACCGCACGAAGGGAAGGTGGGAGAGGGAAAAAAAACGAAGGCTCACGGTGAGAGAGAGATTGGGTACGGTGATGGGAGGTGCTATTTTCTTCCTTCTCTTTTTTCTTGGTTGTTCGGTGGTTGTGGAGGGAGGTAGCGGCGTACGGTGGTGGCTTTTTGGGGTTACGGTGGCTATTTGGGAGGTTAAGTGGCCTGTTTTCAACTCTGTTTTGCCTCTTATTAAAAAAAACCCTAATTTTTAACTAACAACTGATTACTAATTTTTTTTTA